>CM054116.1:105778575-106378575 GCA_028673005.1 Tanypteryx hageni
AACAATTAATAAATAAAAATAAACTATTAATGATATAATTTCTTACTATAAATGTACATAATTTAAATACATTATTATAAATATAATTACATACATAATTACACAAATAATTTAAATACAGAAAGTATAAATATTTTAATATTAAAGAGCTATTCTATGTGATTTAAATGCAGCAAACTCAATAATAACATCGTCGAAATTTATAGTTTCTGCTATGCGTAATGTCTGGAACAAGTATAGTAGTGAAATCTCCCGTCCTTGTGACATGCACAACTTGCATTTAACAATGTCTGCGCCCCTCTAGTTACGCCCGGGGCAGATGCCCCGCTTCCCCCGCCCTAGTTACGGCACTGCTTTTGAGCATCAGGTGCGTTGCTACTAACGTATCTTTAAGATACCGAAGCCGCATGCGTGATTTAGGAAATACATAATACCGACGTGGAAAATGTCGTATATACGTGCTCCCGTAACCTACTATGGATTTCCACCAGGTGTCGGTTTCTTCAGTGGCTTATATCTAATGAAAACAACGATGGAAAATAGGCGGAAACACGAGTGGCTTGAAGCGCCTACGACGATAAACCACATTTATCCCCGACGGCAAGTGAAGGAATTGTCGAAGCATGTCCAAATGTTTTGAAATTAATGATTATCAAGAGCTCCTGACAAGGAAATTGCGTCCGTCAAAATCTGTATACCCAAGCTACAACCATCTGTCTCTCTCGATCTACGGTGACTTTGAAAAAATCTTTCAAACGAGTCTTCGTCCTCGCGGACACGGGAGAAGGGGAGGCCGACACAAAAGCACCTCCAAGCGCACCTTTGCTCGCGAGAGCGTCCTTTAGTGGAACACACACGCCTTGTTTGGGAGATTCGATTTCCATTCTCTCCTTCCGTGGCACACTTTCCGACCATCAACCTACTAAATACTCTCCATTTTTTCATCCACCGACCTTGGATGTGAAAACTACGAGTTTTTGGATTCTTAGGGGAAGAAAATTAACGGCCATCTCTTAAATGCGACGACGGCCGCGAGGGAAAAAACGAAGGAGCTGGCCGAAAAAAATTCGGATGTGCCGCATCGTACACCAGGGTGGAAGGGCGTTTGCGGCGTGATCCTTCGGATTTCTCTCAAAAGACAATTTTTTTTGTCGCGAAAAGAAAAGGCGAACGCGGTCGAACACTAATGCGGAAATTGAATGCACCCACTTCCCCATTCTAGAAGAATCGTACCGATCGTTGAATTGTAGAGCTTTTTTGTGACGAAAAAAACTTTTACTCGGAAAAAAAAACTTTCAGAACCACAATTTATTTCCCTTTTGTCTAACGATCCGCAAAAGTTACGATTCCGGAGAAAGTTAAACTGGGAACCAATCGATGTTCTGTTCCATTGATTATAAAATGAAATTACAAAAATGCAATGAAGCGAAGAAACGTGACAAAAAGTTAAACAATTTTAGCAATCACAGTACATGATAGGGAAAACAAAACTATAGAAGAAATTCAACGATTTGCTTTTAAACAAGCAAATAAATCCATTTAAATGTAAATCAACCGATTCTTTCTCAAGGTGGAGAATTAAAATTATCTTTCAACTGTGGAACTTTATCATATTTTGTCAAACAATCAAACTTCAGTTTAAGGCTAAAAATCTCTCTTTATTCACCCCCGGAAACAGATAATAAGAAAGATTATAGGCAGCGCATGCGATTATAGCAAAATAATACAAATAAGCCTTACGTGATCGTCGAGGAAAAACTCTCGCCATCAAAATACCGCGCAAGAGCAAGTATATAATCATCGCAAGGTCAGTTATTCCCTCTCACCGCTGTACCTCTCTCTTCGTTTACATGCGCCTGTTAAACGATTTATGGGAGGAAAAAATACTTTCGTTTTCATTACTTTTGGCATAGAGAGAGAGGGAGAGCGGGTGCAAGAAGGAAGGGATACGCAGAAAAAGATTGCTTCACCCCCGCAGTGAGAATGGGTAGATGTTGTGTTGAGAGAGAGACGGCCGCTGGGATCTCAAAGCGATTCTGCGGTCCAGGGGGAAAAATCGCTCGCAACACACACACACACACACGTACATACAAGAGGCGGCGTCACGCGAAGCCACGGCAAGTCGTGGAACGGCCTCGCATTCCGCAGCCTCAGTGTCGAATAACGCGAGCGAGGAAGCGAGAAGGGAGTGGATGGTAAAGGGAGAGAGGAGTGGCGAGGGAGTGAGTAGGGACAGAGAGAGGGGAAATGAGGGGATGAGAAAGAAGGATAAAGAGGAGAGAGGAGCATATGTGGATGTTGCAGGAAGAGGTGAGTGAATAAGTGAGGTAGTGAAGAGGACGCGTTCAAGTGCAGAGAAGTTGTAGGGAGAAAGACCGGGAGAGGAGAGAGGATGAGTGAAAAAGAGAGGAAGAAGAATGAGGGTGAGGATGAACGGGGGAGAGAGGATGAACGGGGGAGAGAGAGGATGAACGGGGGAGAGAGAGGATGAACGGGGGAGAGAGAGGATGAACGGGGGAGAGAGAGGATGAACGGGGGAGAGAGAGGATGAACGGGGAGAGAGGATGAACGGGAGAGAGAGGATGAACGGGGAGAGAGGATGAACGGGGGAGAGAGGATGAACGGGGGAGAGAGGATGAACGGGGGAGAGAGGATGAACGGGAGAGAGAGGATGAACGGGGGAGAGAGGATGAACGGGGGAGAGAGGATGAACGGGGGAGAGAGGATGAACGGGAGAGAGAGGATGAACGGGAGAGAGAGGATGAACGGGAGAGAGAGGATGAACGGGGGAGAGAGGATGAACGGGGGAGAGAGGATGAACGGGGGAGAGAGAGGATGAACGGGGAGAGGATGAACGGGGGAGAGGATGAACGGGGGAGAGGATGAGGGATAGAGGATGAGTGCGAGATATGAGGGAGAGAGAGGATGAGGGAGAGCGAGGATGAGGGAAAGACAGGATGAGGGAGAGAGGAAAAGGATGAGGAGAGGAAAAGGATGAGGGGAGAGGAAAAGGATGAGGGAGAGGAAAAGGATGAGGGGAGAGGAAAAAGATGAGGGGAGAGGAAAAGGATGAGGGGAGAGGAAAAGGATGAGGGGAGAGGAAAAGGGGGAGAGGGAAAGGATGGGGGTAGTGAGAGGGTGGGGGGAGTGAGAGGGCGGGGGGGAGTGAGAGGGCGGGGGGGAGTGAGAGGGCGGGGGGGAGTGAGAGGGCGGGGGGGTAGTGATAGGGTGGGGGAGAGTGAGAGGGTGAGGGAGAGGGTGAGGGAGAAGGTGAGGGAGAGAGAGAGGAGGGGAGAGAGGAGGGGGAGAGACAGAAGGGGGAAAGAGGAGGGGAGGAGAGAGAGAGAGCAGGGGGGGGAGAGAGAGAGCAGGGGGGGAGAGAGAGAGCAGGGGGAGAGAGAGAGAGCAGGGGGAGAGAGAGAGCAGGGGGGAGAGAGAGAGCAGGGGGGAGAAAGAGAGCGAGGGGGAGAGAGAGGAGGGGGAGAGAGAGGAGGGCGGGAGATAGGAGGGGGGAATGGGGGAGAGAGAGGAGGTGAGGAGAGAGAGAAGGGGGAGAGTGAGGAGGGGGTGAGAGGGGGAGAGAGGAAGGGGAGAGAGGAAGGGGAGAGAGGAAGGGGAGAGAGATGAGGGGGAGGGAGAGATGAGGAGGGGGAGGGAGAGATGAGAAGGGAGAGAGAGATCAGGAGGGGGGAGGAGGAAAGGATAGTGGAGAGAGATGTGGAGAGAGATGAGGAGAGGGATAGAGAGGAAGAGGGGGAGAGAGGAGGAGGGGGGAGAGAGGAGGAGGGGGGGAGAGGAGGAGGGGGGAGAGAGGAGGAGGAGGAGGGGGAGAGGAGGAGGAGGGGGAGAGGAGGAGGGGGGAGAGGAGGAGGGGGGAGAGGAGGAGGGGGGAGGAAGAGGGGGAGGGGGAGAAGGTGAATACAGGGAGGGTTGAGGAGAAAGACAGGTAATGGCAGATAAGTCAGACTGGAAAGGAAGCAACGAGCGAGGAATCGAGGAGGTAAAAAAGGATAGGGAGAGGGATAGAGGATAAAGAGAGCCAAAGGGAAGGAGTGGGAGAAAGATAGAGCAACAGTGGAAGCGGAGGCAAAGAGAGTAAATGGAAGAGTTAAGGAAATCATGAGACGGAGAGAGAACCAGAGGGAGGCTTGAGCGGATGGAAAGGGTTGCTCGGAACGAATTTGGAGGATGAGGAACCGAAGGAGTAGAGCCGGAGAGGAGGCGAGGCGTGGGTGGTGGGCGAGGGAATCGTGCCTATGGGATTGGAAGTTCAGATGCGGGTGGGCGGCAAAGGGGAGTCAGGCGGGGGACGGGCGGAAGGAGAGGGATCTCTAATAGAGGGCAAATTAGAGAAGAGGGGATTGGGGAAAAGACGGCGGTGGCAAAGGATGGAGAGGATCCGTATGGAGCGAAGAGACGAGAAAAGAAAATAAACGTTTCGATGCCACCGTCTTCCGGCCTTCGGCGACGCCCCCGCGTGCGGCTCGAAGTTGTTTTTTTCCACGCCTGGATTATACAAGCGCAGTAAATGTTTATAACACCGTGGTTACGGATTGTCCCTTTTCTATCTCCATCTTCGCCGTCTCCGCTCTAGTAAACCGACATTTTCCAGTTTGAAGGAACAGCTGGTAAAGCAGCTAAAACTTCATTCCGTTAAGTTTTTAATATGCTCATTCATCACCGAAACAAATTCATACAAATTATTCATCAAAAAGGAAGGTCTTTATTTTAGAGAAATTATTCAGAAACGAAACGAAACTTTGGAAAGGAAGGGCTTAATCTTTACAACGATCATGTCCTCCTCACGAAAACTTCTTTTCCAGGAATTCGTCCTCTTTCATTTTAAAAGGCGAAGTGTATCTTTGATACAGAAAACCACTTCGTCCGTTAGGTCTGACATAATCGATAGCAAAATTGTAATGGATACCAATTAGATTCATAAAATAAAAGATCCATGCCCTTCGTGTGTTAAATTTGCTTCTGCCTTCTGTCCATGATCAGTTTCTTCCACAAGACATGTTTCGCGTCAAGAATCGTTCCGGAAAACGACAACAAACCCACTAACCGGCAATGAGAGATTCACCATAAACAATCGAACTAGAATGGCTCGAATTGGGTTAAGGGAATGAAATTAGCACTACGGTCGGCGAATCTCGGCGAGGTTCGCCCTCGATACGGTCCCGAACCGAGACCCGCGAAGCGTCGAGCGGGGGAGAAAAACCAGACCGAGGAAAGATGGAAGAGACAGACCGTCCGCTTCGAGTCTGCTGTCCGACTTCGCGAGAGAATACAGTTAAAATGAGGCGCGATCGAGATGAGTAGGACTGCGGGGGCGGGAGGGGGGGGGGGGAGGGCAGTGGCGGATCCAGGGGGGGCGATCCTAGAGCTGAAGCAGAACCGAAAAAATGCCAGCTTCTGGGTTCACATTTACGAATCGGTCCAGTAAAACTTGTAAATTGCAATTTCATTATAATCTTATGTTATTAAATTGTTTTGCATCAAATGAAAAAGAATGTATGCGAGTAACTTTTCAATTACTGTGAAAACATGTAACTGGTATATCGCCCTCCCCCTCCCCCAAAATTATTTTCTGGATCCGCCGCTGGGGGGGGGGGGGGCAAAAAGGCAATCGGGGAAGAAAGAAAGCCGGCTTGTTATATGCGTGCGAGGGAGAGAGGGAGAGAGAGAGAGAGAGAGAGAGGGAGAGAGAGAGAGGGAGAGAGAGAGAGGGAGGGAGGGAGAGAGGGAGGGAGAGGGAGAGGGAGAGAGAGAGGGAGAGAGGGAGAGAGGGAGAGAGAGAGAGGGAGAGGAGAGTAGAGAGAGAGAGAGAGAGAGAGAGAGAGAGAGAGAGAGAGAGAGAGAGAGGGTGAGAGGAGAGAGAGGGAGAGGGAGAGAGAGAGAGAGGAGAGAGAGAGAGGGAGAGAGAGAGAGGGAGAGAGAGAGAGAGAGAGAGAGAGAGAGAGAGAGAGGAGGGAGAGAGAGAGGGAGAGAGGGAGGGAGAGAGAGAGGGAGAGAGGGTGGGAGAGAGAGAGGGAGAACTAAAGCTACGGCGCGTCCTTGGGCACGTGGTCACGCATCCTAAGACAACCGCACTCCCGTGCTTTACGGGACCGCGAATCGGACTGTAAGTCGATCTGCATGTCTTATGAGCTACGGAACCTGGTTAACTGTCCTCTCGACCATCGCCAGTCTACTCCTCCACCTTCTATCAAGTACGGCCCGCGAATGGTTTTTGTGCGGCCCGCGAGTGTATGATAAAAACCCTATCCGAAAAATTTAACACACAAATCATAAATTTTATGAAAATGTTTATAATAAAACTTTTAATACTGAAACGTTAACCATAAAAACCTTATTTAAACTTGATTTTAACTTTTATGGCTCCTTAGAACATATAGATAACTTTCGATTCAATCTCTAATCCGGCCCGCCAAAGAATTGGCAACTGCCAATACAGCTCGTCGAAGGATTTGCAACCACCAATGGGGCCCGCGAGTAAAAAGGTTTGGGCCGCACTGTTTTTGTCTCTGTCTCTCTCTCTCTACGGAGAGAAAAGCGAAGGAAATTCTCCATCTCCCGCTATCTTTTCTCTTCCCATCCTTCTATTTCAGGAAATACGTTGCCTGAGGGGTCGCGTGTTCGAAGCGTCTCCACCCCTCGCGATGGAAATGAGTCTTCTTGCCGAGAGAAGGGCGGTTTTTTTCGCGCGAAGGGGTTCCACCCCACGAAAAGACACGGAATCGAACTCCCCCATGAGGTCACCGCCGAGCCTTTGCCAGGGAAACAACGGGACGGTAGAGGGCGGCAGAGAAAATGGGGGAGGTCTCGGGCTGGAATCGATAAAGAAACACCTCTCTCCGAGGGAATGGAGTGTTGAAACACCCCGGAAACGCTTCGGATTATTCTAAGCTCGGCGAGGAATGCGTGCCTTTGACATGGCTCTGGAATTCGAAAGCGGGAAAGGCAAAAAACATTACCCAAATGGGCTTAAAATAATATACCACGTGTCTCTGCCGAAGGCGGCGACGGCAGTCGGAATTATATCGAACTGCAAGGTTCGGAAGAATGTTTTGTTTGGTGACTGACGAGATAAAAATAGATAGGATCGAGAGAGAGAGAAATCGCATTCAGACGTAGACTGAATGCTAACTCCATTCTCCGCAGCGAATAGGGAGGCTGACATAAGGAATTCAAGTCACGCAAACCGTTAACGTCCAAAGTTAAGAGGATTAAAAAATAAACAAAAACATAAGAGGGGGAAATAAAAAGGCATTATCGCGACCTTTTCACGCTACCGTTTACATCAGCGGATAACACGAGCTCATAGTCGCCACTTCCCTCTCATTGTTTTCGAGCCATATAAAAGACTGGCAATTAATTGCGTCATTCGGCGCGGATATTTCCACAGTGCGAGATTCATTTCTATCCGCAGGGCTCGCTCATGCAACTTCTCTTTCTTTCTTTTGCCTTTAGAAGGGAGATCGTGTTACCAATCACAATTTCAGAATAGAATTTTTTGTGACAGCCGCGGCATTTGCGTGTGCTGGCAGATCGCTAGACCGTCGTCCTCCACAACACATGTGGGGGACGAGCCGGTCAAAAACCTCTATCTACCTTCGTCTATTTGCGTATTCGCAACCGGGAGTAAGCTTTCCACCTCACACCGAATTCCACCCTTTGGAACAAGACAGATTTCCCACCATAGGATCGAATTACCAATCTCAAGAGAGCGATTTTTTCCAATGCAACAGCAACAATGCACCAGCGCTTGTACGTCGGATGGCATGGGCCACAGGAAGATGGGGGGGGGGGGGTTGGTTTGTGGGAGACGGATTTATACCGCGGATGGAGGTTGGGGGAGGGGTTTGTGTGGAGACCGGAGGATAACAGCGAAAGAAGGATCTATATACGCAGGTGCATGTACGAGTGAGTGCGTGTGTTTGTGTACGCTGTCGTACCTGTGACCACGAGTCCGGAGAGTGCTGCCGCCGCCATACCGATCTTGGGTTGCAGGAACACGATCCGCGGCTCCATGGCTCCCGGACGAGATAGAGGGCGAACGAGGAAGAGTTAAAGAGAGATAGGGAAAAAGAGGGTGAGGATAGAGAGAGATGCAGAGTGCGACGGCCTCTTCCGAACACCTCTCCAGCCGGGAAACGAACGACCTCCCCGCCGATGTGAAGGGCGACGACGATGCGGGAGGAAGAAGAGGTGGCCCCTCTCTCCGACACTCGCGAGGGAGGGAAGAGGAAGCGGAAGACACGACGATTATGCTGTCGGTCCGATCTTCACGCGAAAAAAAAATCACACTCGAACACCTCAACACGCCCGAATACTCGTTCTCCGGTTCTTTTCGAACAATCTCTCTTCGTTCCTCCCTCGAGAAAGGGGCAGAGGCGCCCTGCACCGATTATATTCAGTCCATAACTAAGTCCGATCGCGAAGAGAAACACGCATTGGTGTACACTCTCCGATCCGGAGGAACGAGTGAGTGAGAGAGAGAAAGGGAGAGGCACGTCAGCTCATAACCAAGGCCCTCGCCACACTGAGAGGCTAAAGAGAGAAAGAGAGGGGGGAGGGAGGGATGTGGAGAAAGGGAATGAGGAGGGGAGTGTGCGTGGACTTGTGTTTGGGAGGAGATAGGAAAGGGGAGGAGGAAAGGAGGGGGAATGCGGTGGGAGGGAGGTATATAAGCATCCCCCTCCGAATGACTCCCCCCTCCTCCTCCTTCCCACCTCCCTCTCTCTCTCCTCCACCTCCACATTCCTCGACCCGCAACACTGCCCTCCCTCCTCCGCCTTACTTCCCCTCTCCTTTCCACCTCCTTTTCCTCCCTACTTCATACCCCTCCCTCTCTCCTTTTACACTCCTTACCTCCCCGCCTCCTAGCGACCTGCCTGCCTCCTGGCACCTAACCCAACTCGATTCTCCGCGGGCCCGGTTTTCATCACCTCCACCCTTCTCCTCCCCTTCCTCTCTCTCTATCTCTTCTGTCTCTATCGCTCTCATCCTCGCGGGGAAAGCGAGAGCAGCAGCAACGGCGCTGGGACCCGCTTACTTCTCCCGGGAATCCCTTCTCTCCATTCCCCCCTCTCTCTCTCTTTACCTCCCCCTAATCCCTCTTCCACCCGTGGGCCCGTCGTCGATGCTACGACTCCGCGAGGCGGAGGAAAGGGAAAGTGCACATCTCGGCGGAAAAGGTAGAGAGAAATAACCCCGGGGTGGACCGCGAAAATGGGCGAAGAACCTCGACCGAAAGCGGAGCTACCGAGAGCAATAAAAAAGTGCACGAGATTTATCGAGGAATGATGAGGTGGTGATAATGGGCTTGAGGGACGAGCGAATGCGCGCCCGACGAGTGACGGTGACTCTCGAAAAGGAGTCTCACACATACGTTTGGACCTTTAATTCAGCTTGGCCTCGTTTAACTTATTCGGTTCTGCTGCGAGAAGGAGAGGAAGTGGACGAAACGTTGGCGGAGCGACAGAGAACAGAATGAACATAAAAATGTTCTATTTCGGGAATTTTACGTAGAGTCATTTTATTATTATAGTCGAAAATATGTGACATTCATCGTGGACGATGGTACGTTTAAGTTTCGACGATAAACTAAGGCTCGTTACTGATTAAAATGGTACGAGGCGTGTCCTAAAAGAATATAAACTATATTTATTATTTTAGTAGGTTCTGCATTACTTAGCCCCTACGAAAATAAATATCTGTAGATGGGGAACAAAGCAGAAGGTCGGATGCGATAAGAGGATCTGTTACTTCCTATAGGGCGTCTGCTTTCCTCGCTTATTTATCTGACGTCCGCCGCCATCAATAGGGGGGCGTCCATTTGTGTGGTGCGATAAATGTTTGGGCGTGTCGCTTACAAGTTTAGAAATGATTTAATCAATCCGATAACGTTCGGATGGCTTTGGAAATAGAAATTAGATAAATACCAATAAATTGCGATTAAAGATAATCACTGTTAAGTAAAACATACAACGCTGTGTGACAAAATCAAGCTCCTTAAGCTTTTCTATCGTGAGACAATCACTAAAGCACAATTTTATAGTTAGTTTATTCCGTCCGCGCTCATACACGCTAACCTGAACCTCTTTAATTCGAATTTTGTACTTTAACAGGAATAGGTACACATTTTTCTGAATTTGATTATCATAGTTCTGATTTTAATAGCTTAATTACGTATATTCATCGTTGAACAGTTTATCTGAAATAGTAAAACTATTAATTGATGGAATAAAGTGATCTGAAAATCCTATGCAGACAGACATAAGCTGTAATATTGGGAATATTTTTGAAACGAAACGAGCAGACTTATTCCCATAACTATTCATGTTTTAGGTAATTTATGCAGACGTAAAAAATCATACTTCTTACATTTTTTCATAGAAACCGTTAAAAGACTCCTAAACAATGCATAATAATAGAACCAGCGGCGGAGGTACTATATCCGAGTATATATATATATATATATATATATGTGTGTGTGTGTGTGTTAGAGATTGCTACAGCTCGAAATATTATAGTATTTCTTTATGATTTGAGTGATTGATGTTTGATGTTTTTCTCTTTAGAATTTGGTCGAGAGACGAAAATAAAACCACAGATTGTTCTTACATTCCTTTCACAATGCTTAGGAGGGCATAAAACCCATCCCTCGTTTGTTTCCTCTGCGAGAAAACGTCATTTGCTTCTCAACAGTTCGTTCTTCGAAGAATTCTAAAACGATCGAAGAGGGGAAGAACTGTATTTATTTTAACGATCACGGAGAGAGAGAGAGAGGCATTTCAAACGGGTGACAACCTTCTCGGGAGCGCGATTAATTGCCAGCAATTACCTAGCACGGCAAATATGACAAAATCAGCGAAAGACGCAGCCGGAACATGATTTACGGGAGGCATAGAGACAGACTCGCGCATTACTACTTATAGATTTACGGCACTTGTGACGCGTTCCTCTCTCCGCCCATCAATCCCAATAAGCGCCTCGACAACACGCATCGGAGTCGGCATTCCTCTGCGGCCCATTGTGGACGAGATAGTTCACGAGTGGGAAGGACGCGCCGACGCCCTCTTCGTAACTTCTTCCCCCCCACCTCCCCACCTCTTCCACCTAACCTTCCCATTCCCCGGTCCCTTTACTTTCCCACCCCTTCCCTCCTCGGACCGCCTCTCCCTCACCTTGCCTTCGGGCGTGACCCGTGCACTTACGTGATTTGGCAGAGGCGGTTGAAAAGAGTCACCGAGCCAATAAAAAAAGGAGACGCCTGGGCACGTCAGGGAACGTGCGGCCGTGTCGCGGTGACCGCTCCTCTCTCCCCAACCCCGTCTCCTCCCCTCGATCGCCATCTCCGATGACCCGCGAGCGGGATAAGGGGAGCGCGTGGGTCGGGTGATGGGGAATAGGGATCGGCGGGGTAGAGAGAGAGAGGATGGGGGCACCTATCCTAATGGTAGAACGGGGAAGGGTGGAAAAAAGACGGGGTCGCTCGCCAGTGGCCCGTTCGGATGCCCCGAGGTATCTCTTTCGATTCCCCTCACGAATGTCCGATGGGATTTTATTTCCCGTTCGGTGTCCGGGTGACTCTCCAAGGGTGATGAATTCCTAGGGCCGGACGTGGATGCAATCGCCTCACGACGTTTAACGGAAAAACCCGAAGTATTTGAACTTTTTGGTATCCTCGCGCCGGTGCATTGCACCGCACGAAAACGCGTGCTCTTCAATGTCCCCGGGGAGACAAAAACAAACTCGCTATGCGCAACCGAAGAGACTCGTAAGAATGGAAAAACACGGCGCAATAATATTTTTGAGGCAGGATTTCCAAGAAAAAACTCGTCCGTCGCTATTTCCCGTCCATGGAATGCTTCTCCCGTGACGTCGCAGCCGTTTTTCATGTTCGATTTGCGCCAAGTTTTTATCTTTATTACCGATTTTTCGAACCTTTTTCTCTCGCTGTCGTTTAGGACGTGACCTCGCTTAGCACGAGAATGCTAGATTCTGGGAGAGGGGCACACATTAGTCCCCCATCGCGCCAAAAAAAACAATCGATGAATGACCAGACATTTAAGGCGACGAACGACATTTTTTACGCGTCTAATTTAACGAAATAATTCAAACTGGACCTATAATGGGACCCAAAATTATTCCCAACGTTCCATAAACAAGAGTCGAAAGGGAGAGAATTTACATTAAACAGCGATATGTATGCATTGTGTTAACTTCCGAATTACGTAGTCTTCGCGAGATTTTATTTTTTTCATTCGAACTCGACCGAATCCTAATTTAAATACATTTTACATGTAAAAAAGGCATGGTTTCACTTGTTATGAGAGGCGAGGGCGATCGCAGACTGTCCGGACGATCCTCCCGACCCCTTCGCGATGTGTATGTTACCACCTCTCCTGCCACTTTCTCTCTCACACACGCGCGGGAGCAGGCGAGGAGGACCTCAATGCCACTCCGGCGTGGCGAGTAGCCTCCGGGGGCGCGGCCGATCGTGGCGATTTCTGAACGAGGCGACCTTCGGAGCCTCGCAAGGGCGTGAGTCTGCAAATAGGGGTCTCAGGCGGACAGGAAGAATGGCGTTCCCTCTGTAAGGTCACTGCGAAAAGAGCTTGGATGCTGGGTGTGAAATGGGAGACTTTTTATAATGTTAACGAAGGAGAACTTCACGGGCAGTAGTAAATTACTTTATATCATGCTTTGGAAAAGATTCCATGCATATCCTTCAGATCGACGTGACTGGAAAGTCAACATAAATATATAACCTAAAAGAAGATACGACAAAGCCCGAGGGCACCATTAGAAACGCTTATGCCAATCGCCTGTTTTATAGTTTCGTTGCTTAAAGCTAAAACACACGTACTTGAATGAATAATGCTATTCTATTCTGATTTGAAAAGTAGTCCAAATGGCTATAAGGATATTGGGTTTTATTATAACGATGATCACATGAGAAATGAGATATCTGATATAATAAATTTTCCTCTGTAGCAAGGATGACAGCTTCGTAATCATAAGATTCAAATGAGGGCCAACGTAGGCATATGTTAATTTTTATTGATCCTTCAGACAAATATTTCCGACGTTATATCAACTAATTTTACCATAGAGGGGGATCTCACCATTATATTGCGGAGAAGGTTGCACACTGCATCCTCGACGTTGACATATCATTTCACTGGTTCTATTTGTTCATCAGTGTTGTGCTAATTATAAGCCTAATTGCTTTCAACTCGTTCTTAATAGTTGCATTGATAACGGGCACTTATCTAGTCCGCTAATTATGATATAGGCAAGCAAAATGCTCAAATTTTAATTTTAATCTAAAATAGCATTTAAACATCCCAAGTAATAAAATTAGGTTCTAGTATTATAGAAGTAGTAATGGTAAACTTGGTTCTAAAATATCTTTTATGACTTTCCTGCAGATTCAACACGGAACTATCGAGCTCGTCTTATGGCTGGAAAAAATTAAATTACAAGAAATTAAAAAAATGGACTTGCCTCAGGTATCTACAATAGTCACAACAAGGTTAGAAAATCATAAGCGCATTTCGGCTAGAAAGCAACCGTCTTCAGCGGTAATTCACCGAAAATAGATTCTAAAAGAGATATTTGCAACATGTGCGATGTGCTGGACATTAGAAACCCATGTTATTTTTCACGTAAGTTTTCAGGGTCAAACCTACCAAACCAATTTTTAATTGACGAGGTAAATTTCTTAAGTTTAACAAAGTACAACAAATAATCACGCAGGATGGTTGCATTAACACATTCCAAATGCTCTACAGTGACTGAAGAGAGACACGAATTGGTGACCAAAAGTTTGCATAGATGTGCATAAGATTCCTTTCTTACAATTAATTACTCCCGAAGCTCGAGCCTTGGCGTAGGAGCTGAGTTTACTGAATCAATCCACTAATAAACTTTCAGACTAACCTATTCACTACTCACAACTAAACTTTAAGACAAATTCCTCTTAGAAAGGCTCGTGAAAATTCTAATTAGTGTACGAAAAAACAAACTAATCAATTATTTTTAAGTCACATCGACCTAACGAAACTTACGAGGGCAGCCAATTGTTTCCGCGCATAAATTGCGTAAGGGGAAATCGCGATCGTTATTTAACGGGCGTCAGTTCCGTTGGGAAGGCAAAAATATGCTACCGTAAAAAAAACAACCGTAACCTCTTTTGACCTCGACCGTTTTTCATTTGTTATTCCCGGGCAAAAAAGTCGGACGTGATTCCTCCTCCCGCATCTCGGACGAATTAGAGTAAACACTACCGAGAGAAAGATATAGAGTGCGAGTGAGAGAAGGAGATGGAGGATGAGCTAGGAGTGGGAGATACATCTATGGAGATTTATCGTTCAGAACGTGGCATGTCGATCTTCCCTCTCAATCGGTTGAAGGGCAAAAGGTCGAAGGATTCGAACATCTCTCCTCCCACATCCCTCCCTCCCCCCTCGTGAGCCACTGCCCACGCATTGAGCATCTTACTCTCCCTCCCCCCTTCAATATCCTCCCCTATCTTTGCCTCTCGCGTTCCCCTCCTACTGGATCACGGATACCCTTTCGCCCTTTGCTTAAGACGCTCTCTTAACGCCCTTTCCAATCCAACCTTCACCTTTAGGGGGAGAGAGAGAGATATATAGAAAGACCACGCCCATAAAAGCGGAGCGCGGAATGATTTACGTTCCTCCCCCGCCGTATTTACGCCATCTTTGAGGCTCAATAATAAAGGATTTGCGATGCTCCGAAAATGGGATGCTCCGCCAGAAGATATAAAACTAGTTCCCTTTGAGTGGTGGAGAGTTTCGAAAGAGGTAACGTCGTGCGCTACATTACGAGGAAAACCCAAGCGTGGCCATTCTCTTAAAATCCATTACCGAATGTGCACAAAAAGTTATTCGTATTCCTGTATGTATATATATATATTTAATGTTTGTATAAAATTATATATCTTGGTATCCCGGAACCAACACGTGACGTAAATACATAAAACAACGAATCCCGTTAATACGAGACCAGGATATTCTCTCCGTCGTCTCCATCCAGCTGAAATTAACACGAGACGAAAAAAATCGCGTTCTAAGGCGACCTTTTTCTTCCTTGGTCCCATTCGTGGCATAATTTCTGGGCAAACCATTTCCGATTCCACTCCCCCATTCCGTGTGTGGGATGACCGTTGCAAGAGAGCGATGACGTCCGTCCGAGGGAGCCGGGATACCCTCCGTGAACGCATGAAGAAAATCCTTCTTCCTTCCCTCACACTCCCCTTCCCTGACCACCCGCTCTTTATCTCTCAGTCATAGGACCCGAGGGATGAACGGCCGCCCATTGTGAACGCTCTTAACAACCACAAGGACGCCCTTCTATTTCGGAAGCCGTCGCTTTTTTCTCTGATCCCCCGTACCCCTTCAACCCTTATATGCCTCCTTCCCGATTTTCCTCCTCCTCCCCTCCCATTCCCTCTCTCTCTCTCCCATTCCATCCCTTCACCAAACGCGCCGCATTCTCCACATAAGGAGAACCGTTCGCGCGGGACTAGAAGACGGGCGCCGCATCCATCACTCCCTCTCTCTGCCTATTTTTTCATAACATCTTCCGGAAGCGAGAGAGAGAGAAACAGATACAAGAGAGGCGCCAGTCGGCAATACCCAGAAAAGATCTCGCGTGATCGGGGGAGTAGAAGGTTTGAGGACGGCTGAGAGTTTGGGACGTGGGCATCTGGAGAGGTCGAAAGCGGCCGACGCGAGATTGAGTTTTTTTCAAAGTGGGACGTGACGTCACATTCGGACGGGTTTCTGTCTTTGTACATGTGTGTGTGGCATGCGTGTAACGACGATGAAAAGGACACGCGTGATTCAGTCGTCGAATTCGAAGCAGCTGTGCCGTAGAGCGAGAAAGAAAAGAAAGAGCGCGGGGAGCGATCGTTGGTCAATGGGAGGTAAAGTGCTCCGAGGCAATCTATTTTGAAATACGAACCAAAGGGCGTGAGTGATGTCGATGAATGGCACGGGATGACATGTCCCGAGGGCTGAGGAGGAAGGGAGGAGTGGGGGTGGAGTGAGTGATGAATGGGCGAGAGTGCGCGGTTGGAAAGAGGGAGGGAGATGGGATAAACAAGCCATTCTGTTTATTTGTCTGCCAATGAGCCTTATTCTGAGAGTTGGCGCGTGCAACCTTCTTAATCAGAGTGTCACACATTCGTTGAACGGAATAGAATTAAAGCTATATGAGTATGTTTGCTTGTATATGTAAGTTAGATATTACATTACTGGTGAATTGGAACGATGAAACGAAGAATGCTTCGTTTTTATGATGTATGAGTCATAGTTCATGTTACCCTTATTGTGCAACGTCCTGCCATGACTCTAATACGCCTATAACTATTTATGCAAATACACCGCGAGTTAAAAACAAACTAACGAGTGCAGCATACAGGGGCTCACAAAAAATTATAGATCTTTTCTTTACCACCTATCTCGAAAACATGTTGTATTAACTTATTAAGAGCATTTTATGGTGATTTAAAAGGCGTGATAGAATTAAAAATGAACTAAACAAATTATAAAATACTAGCAGAAATGCCCGGCTTCGCTCGGAAAAGTTTTCTTTTAAGTAGCATACGATTTTTATTATTTTTATTGATACATCACTTTTGATGTCATATTACAATAAATTCTGAAATTTACTTACTTTTGCTGTTGAGTACTCCAAGTTAATCAGACTTTCCCCATTCCTTAATTACGCAAGCGATGTTTACATTAACATTTACTATTTTGTATTGCATTGTACAGTTTTACCATTAATATAATTACGCATTAACGTCTTACTTAATATTCACATGGATAGATGCATCGAAGCCTTTAAAGCAGCAATAAAATTATGTGGATTATGTCAATACTATTAACCAAAACGTAAACAATAAACAACATCTTGGTTACCGAACAAATGCAAGTAAATGTATCGATTTATGTTGCGATAAATCTTTCAATGTTAATGGTGAAAGATAACTATGTTCTAATATTCCTTTAAATCATTTGACACACTTTAAAAGTAATCATAGACTATATTTAGGCATAAATTCATTTGTATCCTTTATCTTGACGTTGGCTATTCTTCCTCTACGGCGTGCCACGGCGTGGATTATTCTTGCATTAATTTTTACGAGCCTGTCTTCCTTTGAAGAGGACAACAATTAAGAAATTTAGCCTTGCCACCTGGAAAATGTTAATAAAGTTTGCGCTTAAAGGATAATTTCGAGCGGTTTAACATGTAATACGACAAAACATGAACAGAATTAAAATATTCTGTCTTTCGTGCGTAAAATAAGCCATTTCCCGAGATCGTAAGTTAATATTTAGATATATTTACATCCACATCAGTGAAGGGCTACATGGCATTTTGGGTTTTCTCCACACCATTTCCCATGCATTCTTATGGAAATAGTATTTCATTGACCCCATGGGGTATAAGAGATCCTACGGTCTGCAAACCTAGACTAAGTTCTTCCTTTGGTCCGTAGGATGGCCCATGATACTTTTGAATTCGATAGCTTCAACGGTGTAAAAACGTATAAAGAACATACATACATACACACACCCACACTCTAAAATATTTATAAAATAGAGCAAGGAGTAAAATAATTTATTTGCAAGAAATAACAAAATATTACGGTTAATCTTATGCTTAAATACTTCTCGCGTACCATTTAAAAGGGATCCATATACGTATACAGGGCCGGCCCGAGCTACCGGCGAGCCGGGCGACTGCCCGGTGCGCCAAAGTTTTGGGAGCGCTATCCCGATCATTTACCTATGCATTACTTGCATGTGAATAAATATTGGATGCCAATTTATATCGAGGAACAGGATAGAATCTTGATGGCATTCCTTTTAATTTTTCATTATCAATTATTTTTACAGAGCGATGAATAAATTAACATGTACTTTGTAAATAACTCAACAAACATTAACGGAGGGGGGTCATTGGAGTGCTATCTCGCCAGGGGCGCCAAAATTTCTCGGCCCGCCCCTGTACGTGCACCATAATTTGGGAAAGACCATCCTACACCAAAATATTTTAAAAATAACTTGAAAATCTGTTTGTAAATAACCTTGTTTAAATGTAAGCAGAGAGCAATTAATGGTCTAGCACCTTAATTAAATTCGAAACTACCACACAAAAAAAATAATTTCGCATAAAAAAGCAGTTTCATTCCTATAAGCTGCGCACCGAAGATACTTAGATCAAGAGGATAGCATCGTCCAACAATTTCAATATTCCTACAACTTTTTGCGAATATTTTTTCCGTCGCAGACAAACGCTTACCGATGACGAAAAAACGAAACGAATGGAATGGCAGACATGTTAAACGAGTAGATGTTAACGTCGTAATCTTTTTACTAAATCATCTAACGCTGCATAACATTCATTCTGTCTTGAAAATATGCCAGATGCATTCTCCGAGAAAAAGAAAACTCAAACAGAAAAGCGGCATTTGCTTCGAGAAGACGATCATAAAGAAAAAAATAGAAGAAAAATAAGTACCTCTCAAGAACGCTGCGTCGACTATCGTTTATTACGTTTGTGCACAAAAAACATTAACGCCCATAAATGACGTCTCATTTGTTTTTTTATCTCTCGGAATTGGCTCGCTCTTTGCGCTACGTCGCACGCGGATTTAAATAAATCGGGCGACACTTTTAACCATGAAAAACAGACGGATTATATAGTCTACTTCTCCTCAAAGAAGTCAGAGAATAAGGCACTCGTCCTCATCTTAAATGCAAAATGGGAGGAGCGAGAAAGTCTCCAACGCGACGAGACCGCCATCTTTTCGAGATCCGAGAGAACATAATCGACCCCGCGACTGCGTCAGAGGAGTGGAGGGCAGGAGGGCTAGGGGAGAATAGCGGAATGGACTCCGTCCAATTATGCGCGCGACTTTCCAAGTGGAAGGTGTGAGGTCGACGAGGAAGAAAAAAACACAACCGTACCCAGTTGGATTCAAACCCGGTCATTCCGCACGAAACGCCAAGAACGTAATACCCGACGACTCCTCGGCGTACGCCCTTCGACTCTGCGACGTTCTTAAGAGGAAACGATTTGGCGTAAACCTCCTCTGGTGCGGTATTCATCCGCTGACCGTCGTGACGAGGGTAAAATGGATTACCTCCAAAGGGATTTAAAATGCGTTCTCTGTCGGATGCAGAGCGTGCGAGGATTGGGATTGTTAAAGGGGTTGAGTTCGTTCCCCGATAAATATGCGTTCTTTGCACGAATGAACGCATATAGGGGAGGTCGTTTCCGTCCGTCCGCATGTTAAAACTCGGGAACCGCTACACGTATTTTGATTAAATTTGGTATTGGAGAGTTTTGCTAAAATTGTTCAACCGATTCCAATTTTGGTTAAAATCGGACAACAATTACGACCACTTTACATAAGGCCACATGTATTTCACAACATACCTCGCTAGTTTCTCGTTAAATACTCACCTGAACGAAAAATATTGAGAAAATTGTGAAATATCAAAGAACGCATTTGGAAACTGTGTACTCCGACATGGAGTACACCTTTCCAATCTTGTTGTGGAAGGGTATGGATGGCGGGTCGAGAGAGAGAGGGCGTTGTCAATAAAGGGGGAAAGAGAGGAGATCTGATGGAATGATGATGGGGAAAGGAGAAAATCAAAAGGGGGAAGGAGAAAATCAAAAGGGAGAAGGAGGAGAAGGGGGAGCGGACAGAGGGGTTTGGAGTGGACAGAGAGGTGGTAGGAGCGATCGAATCGGATCTCATGTCCTGTCGCGCGGAGCGACCGAGTCCACTGAGACCGAGAGATAGCAGCGAGGCGCTCCTGGTATCGCATTCCTCTGGAAATTCCAACACCGCATATCTCTCTCGTCCACCCTACCAGCCACCCTCTCGCGCCTGTTCCCCTGCGGTCTGTTCTAGCGTTAGACGGCCTAAGATGATGTCCCGGGTTCGATTTCCAAAGGGAAAACCGCGATAGAGTCGCATTGTTTTCTTTTTGTACCTCGCGTAATAATCCGATGTATATATTTCTGGTAATATACCCTCTTGGGACACGAAATGTAGCTTGAGCTTTATGAAGAGGCTGTTTTTATAACCAGATCGTAATAAAACTATTTTTATTCCATAAACTTGCAACTTTCAGCGAGACAAACGGTGGAACTGAAATATTCTAATATTAAAATATTCGTGGGAAGTTTTCCGAACTTGGTTCCACCGAGAAGTTACGCAAAAATTACGCTCGCCACAAAGGTATTGCTCATCTATATGCATATCTCATATAAAAGTTTTTCCATCTGGCCAACGTAAACTGCATCTAGTCTCTCCTAGACCGTGTCCTAATCATTTTCACAAAATCCGTTAGCTTCTGTGTCCGCTCCCTTCAAAATACCACTAGACCGCAAATTTTAATTTTCATCTTCAAAGCCACCGATTTTTCCTTCTACTTAAACCTCCTGAATAATAATACTGACTTCTCTTTTACTTCCTCTCGTCAACTTCCGAGTTCCTTCTAGCAAAACACCCCAGTTTACCACTAATTAAACGTCCCTTCCCTTCAGAACCCTCCTTTAGCTGAATACTTTTTCTAATCACAACGATACAGACCTCTTTCATCTTTCTCTAAATGTCCTTAACATTGAGGTGGAATGGGAGATTCGGGTTCAATTCCTGGTCAAGTTCAGAATTTTTTTCTCCTCAAATTTCATGTTTATCCTTAATATTGTCTCTAATTCCACCAATTTACGTTAGAACAACATAAATCTCAGATCTTTTTTCCTTAATATTTTTCAGTTACGATGGAAATTGGCCGTGTTTTTTATTGTTTTTGTTGCATTATTAGTTTTATTGTTACTGATATTGTTGGATTTTTCGTTATCGTGTTTTTTCCTTTCTGTTTAATTTATACTTTTTTAATCAATCAGCCGTCACTGACCTCGAGTTGTGTGCTAATTCTTAATGAATAAATGAATAAATAAACGTCCAGCGGGCTTCATCATATCAGATAATTGCATAAAATAATTAAAACGTCTTTCAAATATTTTTTCATCAAATCTCGAATTCACCATTAATTTACAAAGAAAAAATTCACGCCAACGGCAGCGAAATTGATTTTTAACTGGGTTGATGATAAATTACACCGTTTTCTAGAAAAGAAACAATGACGCGGAAGCATAAAAACACGAGACTCCGACAACATCGGGACGGAATTAAGAGACGAAGAGAAGGAAAGAAAGAGAAAAAAACGACGATCTCTTCTTAGGCAAACATGTCACTCGCGCGGAGATGAGTTCTCATAGTCGGTCCGAAGAGGGTAACTTAACTATTTCGCCTCGTCCGTAATAGGCCGACAAGATGCTCCAAACGCTTTTCTCCTCCCCCTCCCCTCACGCCCCTCTTAACCCCCTCCACTAATTTCCAACCCAACCTCTCTCCTCTCCCACTCTTCCCCACGCCTCTCCAGTGTTTTGAGACGCCGTCATTTCCACCCTTTTCGAATAAGAGGGCAGTAATGGAATGGGAGGTGGTGTGGGCAAGAGATGGTGTTGAAGGCATAAGGATAAGTGTGGTGACAGGTGAGAGAGAAGGGGTAGGGGAGCGAAAGGGAGGAGAGAGGGGGGGGAGGAGCGGTGGAGAAAAGTTAATAGCGAGGAGAAGAGTGGAAACATAAAGGAGGAATTGGTTCGAAGTGCGAGAGAGGTAGAGAAAAGGGAGGAAGAAAGAGAGAGGAAACTGCTTATTAAATGACGAGAGGTGGAGAGAATATTAACGCCTCGGGCAACACTCCTCACTCTCTCTCTCTCTTCCCAGAAAGAAAGAACCTTTCTCAATGTTCTCCTGCCTTGAAGACTTTCAAACCTCTCTCGCAGCATCACACGTTTCCCTCCTGGTACGCGCCTAGCGACCTTGGGATCCGCAGTAACCTTAACTCCTCAGGGGTCATGCTCCACTCCAACCGTCTATTTCTTCTTCCCTTCCCAATCCCTCCACTCCCTATCCTATCTCCCTCTCTCGGCAGCATACCTAACTCTCCCACACCTATTATTGACCAGCCCCCTCTTTCCTATCTAGGCGGCCTCCGCGCCGCAATCGTAAAATCTTTCCCATCTCATCTTTCACCCCATCACTCCCTCACGTCCGAGATCCTCCAATTCTTTTCGCATCTTTTATATTTCCATGTGTTTATCGCCTCCTATATCATTTCCGATCGTTCCCTATTACATTTGCCACGTCAAAACTCGCAAATCGCGACGTTAACTCCGCCGTTCCTTCCGTAACTTCTTGGGTTAGAGCCAATATCTCATGCGCGTTGCACCGCGCCACTCCCTCCTTTCGACCCCTTTCCAATTCGACGATTTCAGGTTTTGTCCTCCGACTCACTCTTCGTGGCCTCGTCAAAAATATCTAGTTCGTTCAAGCGCGTATCTAAATATATTGATGACGTTTTCAGCAAAATATTCGGAAAAGTTTTCTATAAAAATAAAAGATTTAGTTGGCGTCTCCAGCAGAAAAACTAAACTCTCGAAAATTGAACATGGGCAAGAATGTTCATTTTTCAAGACCTATCGATCGAAAAAAGAATTTCCGAAAGGAATCCCAAAAACAAATTAGAATAAGACTTACTAGAGGCATCAAGAAAAACAAAAAAATAATATCTTAAACTCGAAAAGTTGGTTGCGTGACAAATTTATACGCCCGTCTGTCTCCTAGCACCAATGTAGGCTTTTTCTTAGATTATTTATATAATTTCTAAAAGTCTATTTCCTAAACACTAGGCGACTTTCTCGGAAAGAAGGAAATTCATGTCGCCTTCAAGAAAAGAAATCGAAAATTCTTCTCGCCTTATCCACTCCTTTTAAATCCGACGTGGTTACCTGAAATTTCCATTCTCATGCACATTTTTACCATTAAGGAATTATCAAAGTTGATGATGGAACGCGCGATTAATTTTAACTGATCGAATTCAGAGAAAGTAAAGCCGAATAGCGTCAGCAAAATGTAGCGAACGGAAGAATGAGGCGAATAATTACCTACTTAACGTGGCCCTGGACTAAGGTGACCAAATGCTGATGGTCACAACCGGGACAAAATGATTTTAAAAGACAAAATCAGGGATATTTTCCAAAAACACCCGGGCAATGGGAAATTTTATATTATAAACTAAAATTCAAAGAAATGTTTACACAATAATAAGAAAACGTTTATTATACTCGTAATAACAAATTTACATATTTCGTGAATAATTGAGCAGTATTATAATAAAACATTTTTGGAGCCAATGGTGTTTTCAGTCATATTTTAAAGTACTTCTGCCTGCCTTGATCAAATTTTGACCTTTTTTAATCTTTTCATAAAAAATCTTCACAGGTCATATTTAAGTTGTATTTACGTAGGAAGGAAAAAGTATGACCAGCTGCCATTATTTTCTTAGAATAAGATCTTGGTGAACTTCCATGGGTCTTTGGTTTTCCAGCACTTGAAATGCGAATGCCTTTCATGGAATCGTATTTGAAAGATCGAGTTTGATGTTAAAATTGATTTCGTATAAACGGAGATAAAAAAACGGCTGGATAGACAGACCATCTCGCTTACAAGAACAACAACCGGGACACTGATGCGTCCCGAAAACAATATTCGGGACACCGGGACAAAACTGAAAAAAGGGGACAAATCCCGGAAAATCGAGACGCCTGGTCACCCTACTCTAGACGGAAAGAAGAAGAACGACAGATTGGAAAAAATCCAGGTTCGCGAGAGGGACGAGAGAAGCCGAAGAATGAAATTCGACCGATTGCATCCGTGTGCGTGAATCGAACCCGTCGACGCATCAGAGACGGCGCGATCGGCTCTGATACATTTTTCTCTGCGATTTTCTCAGCGATCGAACGAAACTAATCGGAAGTTGTCTCGGGGGTTTCAAATTTCGATCTTTGACGGGGGACATGCTCGGCGGTGATAAATCGACGAGGGGAAGAGAGAATGGGCACGTCTCTCTCGATTTATCTTTCTCTCTCTCTCACCTTCTATCCTCCCATCTCGCCTCAGCTGACGATCTTTCCACCTCCCATCCGTGTCGCCCCTCCCCAACCTCCTCCCCATCTTCCCCCCTCCCCAACGCCTCCCCCATTCTCGAAGAACGCTTCCCGTTAAGGCCCTCTTCTTTCGAGCGAGGCGTGAATAAGAATTCGATCGACGATAAGGATCGGGGCCTCGGACCACATGGAAAATTATGACAAGCAATTCGTCAGGCGGGATGCGTTATCTCCGATCGAAATTGGCGATGCCCACAGCCACCGACAGCGCCCATAAAACACTCTCGATAATTCCTCTCTCCTTAGCGCGAAGAAAGGAGAAAGAGAAAGAGAGGGGAGAGATAGGTATCTCGTAGTGCGCGGCCATTAAAAATCGCTTGCATTTCTCTCGAAGTCATTGGACCGTCCCATTTATATGGCGGTTAATATCGGCGCCAATCCCACGGTATCATTTTTTTGTATCGTCAATGGGTGCGAAAGAAAATGAGCTATTTGGACGCGGGTCGAAGATATCCGCGGCAAAAAAGACCGGCAATGAACTCCCGAAATTTGCATTGAAATCGTTCGTTTGCTTAATTCAGACCTCCGGAAGAAAATTATTTTGGTAATCCTAAATGAATTTTGCGTTTTATGAACATTTGATTCGCTAACTGTTATGTCTCGCAATATCTGGTGAAGCATTTCCAAATTAGAATCGAGCTAATGAAAAATGGCCAATCAAAATTCCCACAAAAACATTAAAACCTCAAAAAATGATATTTTCACAGAGAATACAATCTAAAAATTTCCAATCTACGATGCATGACGTAATTCTACAGTAATAGAAACAAGGTTATTTGAAGTGGCTTTCTAGCTAGCAATTGAATTTTTACCGTTGAAATCTCCTCCGCTGACCTACGCAATAAAAATTGGATTACATAAACGTTGCGGAGAAATACAAGTGTAATATAATCAGGAAAGAAAATTTAATGCCATAATAATCCTTTCGCCTAGACTACGGGAGTAATATATTCCGTAGAATTATTTTTTCAGGGAGGAATTACGTAAAGGCGAGCTTTGATCGTAAACCAGCATCGCTTTGGCCAACAACACGTATAGCTTATGATAATCAATACCGAGGCGAAAAAATGCTTTCTTCGGCTTTGTGCCCATTGTTACAAGTTACCTCAGTGGGCTCAAATAACCATCGCGCTTTACAACTCACAGCTATGCCATTTAATTCTGCAACACTATTCCCTGCGTAGTATATTATCCTTACGAGCAATTACATCCACGTCGTTTTATCGCCGATGCATGTAGAAAAACTCGGAGAAATTTATTCCGGGAGATCTTTATTTATGCGCAAATTATTCTCATTACGAAGCTCGCGCCTAGGAGCGGGAGCGAGAAAAGAAAATAGGAAGAAGCAAACGGGAAAACGAGCGCGGATCTATGTCAGATAGAAGGGAAGCAAATTAATGAAACGTTTTGAGGTCCTATCTCCCTGCGACTCCCACGTATAAACAAACCGCGCTCGTTTTACGACTCTGGGTCCAATGAAAGCGAGCGCTGCGCATAACTTAATCCCTTTCGAATGACCAACACCGTCCATTCCATTCTGTATCTCGCCCGGAAAAGGTTAAATAAGAAATAAGTTCCACTTCTTTTCGTTTGTTTTTTTTCCGTCGAGAAATTTTTATCGTTCCACCGCAAGCTAGGACGTACTTCGTCCTTGAGGTGTAAGAAGCGTGTCCTGAGGGTGCGTATATGCAGAACAGGACGACGTAACGAGATGCAGTAGGAAGCCAAAAGGCAGTGGAGGGGGAGGGAGAGAGAGAGAAGGGGCACTTATTCCCTCGCCGTGTAGGAGCGCGCGCGCACACACGCACATGCACTTGAGAAAGAGCGCATTCCACGTTCTATTCCCACTCGGCGACTCCTACGCCTTCCCACCTTCTCGCCGTCGTCTTCTCCATCGCCTCTCTCCCACGTTACTCTCTTCCTCTCCTCCCTCCCTCTCCTCTCTTCTTTTCCTTATCCTCCCCTTCTCTATCCCATTCCTCCATCCATACTCGCTCCTCTTCCTCTCTCCATTTTCTTTCTCTCCTTCCTCCATCTCCACTCTACCTCTCACTTTTCCACTTCACATATTTTTATCCTACCCCTTTCCTCGACCTCATACCTTTTCTCTCTTTGACCATATTCTCCGTCTCTGTCCCTTTTCCTCTTTATCTCCTTTATCCCTCGCAACATTCTATTTTTCCGTAAGTGCATTTTTTGCCTTCTCTAAATTCCCCGATGGATCTATAATTTTTTTCCATTCCTTTCCAGGTCGCGAACCTCCTCTTTGTCAAACTTATGAATCGCCAAAATAAATATTTCGTTAGAAAGTGTTCTTCGAAAAAAATAGGACTTGAATCTCAATACCGAGGTTGCCCATTCGAATCCTTACTTGAACCCGGGCTCTCGTGTTTGCAATTTTAATTTGTTAATGAGCTCTCGATGCAAGTAAGACCCACGTCCAATGTTTGAAATCTACGGAAGTCAAGTAAGGCGCGGAAAATGAAATGAGGACAGATGTTCACCGCACGTTGAAACTATTCATTTTTAAGTAATTCATTAGAGCACGGCTGTGAATGGAGGTGAAAAAATGCCCACCGATCTCCTCCTCATCTTCCCGACGACTGTATTTATCCGTTAAAATTCATTATCCAAGCGTCAACTTCACGAGTGCTAACTACTTCACGAGTTTTTCTCGAGATTTTCCTGGCACAAAGAAGGTGCGTGGAGCAAGTTATCGTTTAGTCTAGTGTGGGCGCTATCCGGCATTCTATAATCAGAGAACGTAGCTCAAACTGGAATCAATGCTTGAATAGTTGCCGCCGAGTGCGGCTAATTTGTAATTGAAATGCTCGCTTGATTTGCTCAACCAGTTTTTCATGGCGGTCATTGGATGAAAGCCATTAAGGCGAGCTCGATCAATAATTTTTGAATTGCTCATCCTTTGGCTTTCGAATCCGTCAACGAAGAGAGCCAAAATTGGGTTGATTCTATCTCTCGCTCTTTTGCTCGAGACACAGAGAGAAGGATTTCGGTTTGTTTGTTGATTTTTTCCTCACTTGAACAGTTTTTCAACCCAAGAAAACACCTGCACTCTTTCTTTACCCACTTCTATTCTATCCTCCGCTATCTGCATTGTTTTATTCATACGACTTTTTGACCTCGATCCCTGCCCGCCGTACCATGGTCAAGCTCCTTGGCGCTCTCTCTCTCGCAAACGATCCGTTCTCTCACCCGATTCCAGTTCGAACCCCGCCCGAACACTTGGGTTTTGGGGCAAAACGGATGGCCTTTCACGGTCAAAAAAATTGGACGCCATTCTCGCTCCTGGATCTCAACAGGCGAGAATAAATCGTCGACTCGGCGCTAAATCTTTACGGATTCGTGTTTTTCTTATCGCGGGCACAAAAGTGGTGAGGCGCAGAATGCAACGAACATTAATTTCGACGATGCGAGTCTCAAAAGATGCTTCGACCATGCAGAAAAATTGTTAAGTGATGCAGTAAAATCCAGTTTTTACGGAATGGCTCGGGACCAAGTTCATTGCGTAAAAAAGGATTTTCAGGAAAAAACGAAAACTGTAAATTTTCCCGAGGATTTTATTAAAATTTATGTAAAAATCCCATACGCATAATTCTGCTAAGTAAATGCCATTACTGATCGATTTGAATGACCTTAGACGGTTCTGAAGTCACAAAGACCATTTCTAGAAGAACTGATAGCTTCAATAACAGACTATTATTATGTTCGAAAGATTTGCTTCCTAATTCATACAGGGGGATTATTTTCATAAGAGAATAATAAGAGCGAGATTTCCGAAACTGAGTCAGGAATATCACGGCATCGAGCGCATCACCATCAACAACTGTTTTTTACGCACCTCCACTTCGGTTAAAACAATATTCCGCAACAACAGGATTTAATAAATATATAATAATAAATAAAACCATAACCGCCACTCGAAAGAGGCATTATCACCTACAGGATGGTTTATTTTGAACCAACAGCTAACAAAACTAGTCGCGCTTCAGCCGCGTTCTTAAAAGTCATGGAAGCGCCCGTCCCGGGTTCAATCTCCCCCCTCCCCGAGGAGGTGACAAGTCTTTTCTGCATTGGAAAGCGACCGAAAAGCACACCTCGTGTCACGGACGAAACCCCGATTTCGTCGAACCGGAAAACCGGTTCACGACAATTGTGATATTTATTCATCCACAAGGGTTACGTAAACGCACAATACGGCGCGTTTTTACGGCTCCCTCATTCCGTTACGTGACCTTTCTTTCAAAAAGAATTTCGAGGCGGGCGCGACTTATTTTTAGTCGCCCCTTCTTCCCCACTCCCCGTCACGATTCAAGATCATTTCCTTCCTCACCCCCCTCTCCTCCTTTATTTTACTGTACTTTTTTTCAATCTCACATATTCCCCGTGCCTTATCGCGCCATCTCGTCACATAAGAAATGGTACAGGGATTGTGCATTAACACTCTCTCGGATGTGTGGTTTCGAACCGACGCGGATAAAGAAACCCTCCCCTTTCTCTCACTTTTTTGCTCTCTCTCTCTCTCCCATCCAATCTTTCCGATTCTGCCCCCACCCACACGCCTACCGCCTCTCCCTTTCTCTCCCTCCCTCACTTTTTTCGGCCTCCTTAGTGCATGCGAAGATTATGATCGGACGACTTTTGCATCGCGACTACCAGCGTATTTTTCTCGTGGGGGATGGAGGGTGCGAGGCGGGGGTGGGAGAGAATTATGGGAGGAAAGGGGTTGGTCACGGCTGGCCACACCCTCTCGGCCTCTCCTCGGCGTAGCGGGGAAGGGTACCACCGATCGAGAGAAGGGGTGGGGACGACGGCGTGGCGACGACGCGAAACTTCGCGAGAGGCGAGGCGAACTCGCGCACGCACCCACCGCGGCCCCGTTGAGCGTGCAACGCACGCGCAAGGCCACGCCTCCGCCCTCGCTGCGAACGGCGCCGCCGCTGAGGGTGGCGACGAAGGGGGGAACTAAATGCGGAGCGCGCGGAGGAGTCGTGGCGGGCCTATGAGAGGATCGCGGAAGGCTAGATGGAGGGATGGAGGAGGAAGCTTTGAAAAGCGAACGGCCGGCTATTTATATTGCCTTTGCGATCAAAGGAAACGACGATGCAGCCCAGGGGAAAGGATTGTAGGAAGGAGAGAGAGAGAGAAAGAGGAAGCGATAAGGTGGGAAGATATCGAGGAGGCATAGGGTAAATGCCCTTCCCTACCCACCGGTGGGAGGGCTTAGAAGGAGCGATCGCCGTTGAAATGCAAAGATTTTCCGTTCCGGTTGCCTCGCCACTGCATCATCGCACGCCCTCAAATGCATATCTGCAGAATGTGTGTCCGCGATCTACGGGGTACGAGGGGCGGATCAGAGTGATGGTCGTAAAAGGAAGGCGTAGATTTGAAGAAGATACCTACGAAAACATTCGGTTATATTATAGCTCTCGTTATAACTTCTTTTTCTAAAGCCGTAAAATTAGAAACACGCCATTGGTACTGAACCATTAGAAATACTGGACCTTCAACTTGAAAGTGTTGATACAGCGAAAGTGTCCGTGCCACCATTTAAAATATAAAATAATCATATAAATATTATGGAATCTCCGTCATTCTGACTATCACGCTCATCCATTGTTTCAAATTCCACCAATCACATCTAAGCTTCATGCCCATAGACCGTGATATGATATTTATTGTAATTGTAATATTTAAATCAGTACCATGAGTTAGTTAATAAAATAATAAACATGTGAGTTAAATTTTGAAACAACATTGAGCATTCAAGTTCGATTGAAGTATCTTCGATTTAACTAACCGGTACAGAAATCAAAATTGATACATTGTAGAAGTATCGTTGACACAAACAAATTTAAGTATTAGATTTTAATTGATGGAATGATATGATCCGAAGATCCTATGCAGACAGGCATAAGCTGTGAAGGTGGAACAATTTTTGAAACGAGAAAAAAGTCTGCTATGACCGGGAATTGAACCCGGGTCTTCCACTTGCCGGGCGGATATTCTACCTCTGAACTATCGTAGCAGAACATTTTCTCTCGTTTCTGAACACGGATGTTTCCCTTGGTGGGACGGGAACTAACCAAGTTAGTATCAAACTGCCCCAACAGATGTCCTCGAAGAGAATATCGAAAGAAACTCCAACCTCTCAAATGGTGAGATTGCCAAACATGAAATTGATGGAATGATATGATCCGAAGATCCTATGCAGACAGGCATAAGCTGTGTTTTTTTTCTCGTTTCAAAAATTATTAGATTTTAAGTTAAAATAAAATTACTAAGTTTTAAAAAAAGGTTAAGAGTACTTCTGAGTTTAGTTTCACCAGGATATAACTGAAAAGTAACATTATTTCAATTTTTTGTAGTTAAATAAATATATATATATCCGCTTTATAAACTATTGATGTTACTTAAATAGGCAAAAGAAAAGTATATTATGAATTTTTTAAATTGATTAACATCCAAAATAAAAAAGCAGAAAGAAGCGAGCTCAAGAGGTTGGGGTCGCGCTGGTGGCCCAAGAGCGAAGCACCTAGTTTCGTAAATAAACAATAGTTTGTAACTAAAATTGAATAAAAAAATGTGATTGGCATCCGTCAGAGACAACATAAGGTAAAGCATAATATCTCAGAACATGCAACAACTTGGTTGGTATGATATTTATTTTACGAACGGTTAAACTCTTGCTTTCGAGAAAAAGAAAGGAAAATTAAACGCGCGAATAACTTCAAAAACAATCATCGCCGGGTCGGATGGTAACATACTAAACTCTTTCACTCTTAAGGCGTGCGTGGAATGTCTTTTCGAAATCCACCAAGTAAGAATTTGTCACCATCGGCTTTCGTGGGAGACAGAGTGAATTACGACCGATGCTTTGAATAATTTTATAGTCACGAGAGCAGCTCGTTTGGACAAGTTGATATAATGGGAAAGGTTTTTAATGGAGGAGGCGAGACTCTAAAAGGAGGAGTCAGGAGGGACACGTTGGTTCTCTAGGGATCATCCGATGGTGGGCGATTCGGTCGAGGAATGGGAGTGGAGGCTGTCAGGGGAGGTGGAGGCGAGAGAGGATGGAGAGGCGGAGGAGGGCACCACAGAAGTGTGAGGAGGATTAGGAATAGGAGGGAGGGGAAGGAAGAGAGGTAGGACGGGGAAGTAGGAGCCTTTGCAGACAGAGGGAAAGCGGAGAAACGGAAAGAGACGAACGACCTGGGGAGTAGGTTTGGAAACCGATTTCCAAAAAAGAATAACGCTGAGCCGAGCCGTGGAAGAACGTACTCGTGAACAAGGACTCTCGAAAAGCTATCTCTTTGTACGTGGGTGCCACGTGAAAAAATTAATATAGGCCAAACGCGAATTAACCGGGACGGCAGAGGGATGAATAGCGATGGAAAGTGGTACAGAACGTGAGCGTCAATGCCCCAGCCGGAATTCGAACCCTTGACCTCATTGCTACGAGCCCGACTTTGCCTCCCCATCAACGACACCCCCCTACCCCTTCTTCTCTATTTATATTTTTTCTTCGAAAAACAGATGGCGCCGCGGCGTGATATTTTTATCTCGTTGAAAGAACCGACCGTGAATAGGCGGCGTTGTTCCACGGTTAGCTCTTCAGGAATTGAATTAACGCCTCGTAAGTGGAAATAATGATCTGGAGTGGGAGGGTGAAAGGAATGGCCCCGCTCGTTTTTCCTCTTTTCTACAAAAAAAGCGGCGAGGCACTCGCAGAAATACGAAAATTAAACAGTCTCTTCGTGATCCACTCTGGTGGCATTCCAGGTGACTTGGTCCCTCGGAGTGCTCGTTTCCGAAGCGGATGATGAGAGAAAGAGCAATCTCATCTCACGAGAGAGCCAAGTCGAGGGAAAAGAGGAAGAGGGAGTAAGGGAAGGAGGGAGGGAAGAGGGAGGGAAGAGGGAGGGAAGAGGGAGGGAAGAGGGAGGGAAGAGGGAGGGAAGAGGGAGGGAAGAGGGAGGGAAGAGGGAGGGAAAAGGGAGGAAAGAGGGAGGGAAGAGGGAGTGAGGAGGGAAGAGGGAGTGAGGAGGGAAGAGGGAGTGAGGAGGGAAGAGGGAGTGAGGAGGGAGAAGGGAGTGAAGAGGGAGTGAGGAGGGAAGAGGGAGTGAGGAGGGAGGGAGGGAAGAGGGAGTGAGGAGGGAGGGAGGGAAGAGGGAGTGAGGAGGGAGGGAGGGAAGAGGGAGTGAGGAGGGAGGGAGGGAAGAGGGAGTGAGGAGGGAGGGAGGGAAGAGGGAGTGAGGAGGGAGGGAGGGAAGAGGGAGTGAGGAGGAAGGGAGGAGGAAGGGAAGAGGGAGGGAAGAGGGAGTGAGGAGGGAGTGAGGAGGGAGGGAGGGAAGAGGGAGTGAGGAGGGAGTGAGGAGGGAGGGAGGGAAGAGGGAGTGAAGAGGAAGGGAGGGAAGAGGGAGTGAAGAGGGAGGGAGGGAAGAGGGAGTGAGGAGGGAGGGAGGGAAGAGGGAGTGAGGAGGGAGGGAGGGAAGGAGTGAGGAGGGAGGGAGGGAAGAGGGAGTGAGGAGGGAGGGAGGGAGGAAAGGAGTGAGGAGGGAGGGAGGGAGGAAAGGAGTGAGGAGGGAGGGAGGGAAGGAGTGAGGAGGGAGAGAGAAAGAGGGAGGAGGGGGAGGGAGAGAGAGGGAGGAGGGGGAGAGAGGGAGGGAGGAGGGGGAGGGAGGATGGGGAGGGAGGATGGGGAGGGAGGAGGGGGAGGGAGGAGGGGGAGGGAGGAGGGGGAGGGAGGAGGGGGAGGGAGGAGGGGGAGGGAGGAGGGGGAGGGAGGATGGGGAGGGAGGATGGAGAGGGAGGGAAGGAGAGGGAGGGAAGGAGAGGGAGGGAGGAAAGGAAAGAGGAAAGAAAAGGGGAGAGACAGAGAAGAGATGAAGTGGCAAGGCAACTTATCACGATCGAAGCGCCAAATGGCGAAAAGTAGGGAAAGCATGGGAGGGAAAGAATAGGAGAAAGGATGAGATGCGGAATAAACGAGGATTTAAAAAATGACGAAGCCGGGGAGAAGGAAAAAAAGATTGAGAGAGAGAAAGGGGAACTATCCTGTTGTTTGCTGCACGACGTCACCTCCTAATTGGTCACGTGGAAGCATTCCTCAGGGCCAACGACAGCAAGGGATGGCGGGGGCGGAGGGCGTGATCGACTCCGTGAACCGGTGACCTCAACTCGGCCCTTTCTCCTCCTAAACTTCCTCTCATTTCTCTTCGCTCTTTCCACCTTTCTTCCTTTCTCCCACACTCCCTCCCACCTTAAAAAAACCTCCCATCCCACCTCCTGTCCAACATAGCCAACCGCTAAAGGGAGCGACCCAGACGACGCTCGCTCTCGTGACACCCACTTCTCTCGGTAAGACTGCTAACTCACTGTCCGCCTTCGGAATAGGACGGACGGACGGCGAATGCCTTATGGCCGAAGGGGAAAATATCACCGGACACGCCGTGGCGCCGTCTCTCCCTCCTCTATTCATCCACTGCTCGGACTTAACACCCGACTCTTTAACCTCGAGACCCCACCTCTCCTTCCTCACACCTCCACACACACTCCACCCACTGCCAGCATATTTCTCACCTCACACCTATTGTCTGCATCCGACTCTTTCTCCCTCTCGACCTCCTATCTACATTACCCCTTTCCATCTTTGTCTCTTTCTCATCTCCCATTTATCCTCTCTCACCTTCCTTTCACTCCACTTTCTTTCTTCCTATCCCCCCTCCTTTCCCATTCCAGCGGTGTTATTTAATTTAGGCTCGACATCTAGCGGGCAAATGTCGACCTCGGAGAATACAATGGAAAGATGATTAAGGGCATTTAAAATTTATTTTCGCGTCTGAAAGAGGTTTGTTTCGTTGGGATTTGAAGAGTCGACCGAACTACGCCGAGTCCGCATTCCTCTCAAGGAGGCGATGGGAAATTCTCGTCGCTGCGCTAACGTAACGACTCCTTCTCCGGAGTGAGGTTGCTTGTTTGCTAAACCGTCTTAAAATGAGTTTGCTTCCGCGTTAAATGTCAATTACATTACCAGCTAGGTGACACGCGGAGGAGTTATTATGACAAATGAAACATCTTACTTCGACTTGTAAGAGTAAATTCTCAACTCTTTTTACGGTCGTCACTGGAAAAACACATTCCCCGGAAGTGTTGAATGCTACGGAGACATGAAGCGTCGTATGACATGCTTGCACAAATCTTTGACCTCTTCCGTTAAATTCTAAAAGCGGTAAATGTTGGTGATGCCACGTTTAAGCTCTTCCTGTTGCCCAAAGGAAAGTGTTGATGTTAAATTCTATGCATGCATGCATATGCCGGACTTGAAGAATTCTGAAAAGCTGGAGAAATATTATCTTGATCGGAAATCGAATCCGAGTCTTCAACTTTCCGGGTGGATATTGTGCCACTAAATTATCGAGGTAGACTAATCCTCCCGTTTGAGAGATCCTCAGGGAGGACATCTGTCGGGGAAAGTTGATATGTACTTGGATGGCAAGTCTGACCTCAACTTGAAAAATAACATTCTGAAAGAGGATTGATTTACCTCGGTAGTCCAGTGGTAGAATATCCACCCGTGAATAGCTCAGGTTCGATTTCCGGTCAAGGCAGAACTTTTCTCCTGTTTATCAGAATTGTTTTTCTCAAAACTATTTTCTTCCCACATTTATTATCATTAGTGTCTGATTTCAAGAAAATCTCGACATTGGTTCTTATTTTGACTTGATTAAATATTTATTGTGCAAAACCTCCCGCATAGTTTCTCACACTTCATTCGGAGTTGAGTGACCGGTCTATTACCTCTTTCCGCACATCAGTCTTCCTTCTCACCTTTCTCTTTTTCTTCCACACCATTTCCTTTTTACCTTATCCCCTCTCCATCCGACGCTACCATCCCACCGCCTCCCCCAATACCCTCTCCCTTTTCTATCCCTAGAACACGTCTGTTATCTGTTATAGCTCCCCGCATTACCTTAAAACCCTTACTCGCTCACCATACACTCTCTTTCTCACTCACGCTAATGCCGCTTACCGCGAGGCAGAGTTAGGAAGTGATGGAGAGAGAAATAGATAGATGGAACGCCTCTTAAGTCGATGGAGTTCGACCGATTCCTCGCAGAGAGCGAGAAGGAAAGAGCGAGAAGGAAAGAACGAGAGGGGGGGGGGAGGGCGAGGAACCTTTGACTCCTGAGAGAATGTGACAAGTATTATGGGGGATTCGATTCGGCGTGGGGGATGTCTTTATGGCTCCGAGATCGGGGGATGAACAGCGACGAGAAGGTCGACGGCACAACTTGCGCGTCGTCGAGGGAGGTAACTCCGTCCAGGTTGACGGGCGGGAAGCCCCCCCCCCCCCCCATCGCCGCCTCCGAAGCCGCGGAGTACCTCCTGCACATGCACCCAGCCCGGTAATGTGCAATTCGAACTCTGGGGTTCACTCGAAAGCGGCGTAGGGTGGAGGTAGGGAGGGTGACGCCAGGATTAATCACTTATCGATCCGCGCAAGCGTGCAATGAGACGAAGGATGCGCGTTCAGGTGGCACTTATTCATCGGAGGCAGTTTGATGATGGAGAGAAGGTACCAGTCGAGATGCATTCATATGAGTTCTCTAAAATTCTCCTGGTTTGACTGCTTCCTCACGTGCTTTTTTTAACATGTTACATAATAATATTCTCGTAACCCGTTCTAAGCAGTTACGAGAGCATTTTTCTGCCGTAAAACGAGCCCACAGTTACCTTTAGCACAGCCTTCGAACAGTATTCAATTCGAGCGACGCTCCGGAGAGCAAAAAGAAAAAAATAAAGCCAAAAATGTCCGGATCCCGTTTCCAACAAGCGTGACATCTACTATAAAGCCCCATTCGCCATACGACTACTAAAGTTCTCGGATTTCCAAAGCACACCCTTCCAACTGGGGCGGCAAAAGTGAGGAGAGATGGGGGCTAAGAGAGAGGAAGGGTGGCTGAATATTCGGGGAGCGGTGGAGAGGGAAGGGGAGGAGATTAGGGGGGAGGGAAAGGAGAGAAGATTATCAAGGAGTGTTTGGCGGGAAGGCCAAAGTCAAGAGAGAGGGAGAAGTACGGCAAATGTGAAAACGACTCTTGCGAGGAGTGAATACATTATTTTTTAACTAGCCTAAGTCCCCGTCACATATGAAGGGATATCAAATTTAAGGTTTCTATTTTTTTCTTTTCAAATATAAAGACTAAAATTAGTTTTAAAATAAAAACACATCAAAATGAAAAGTAACTTAATCAAATGCATTATTTTACGAATGCTGCTCATGAAAAATTTCGCTCTCCTCCTCCCTCTTCTTGCTCACTCTCTTCTTGATAATACTTTTCAATAATGTATCTATTTGGACTTCTCTATTTGCTAGTGAAATCGAAGGTACTTGACTTTAAATTTGACGTTCAAATAAATATAATTACTGACAGCTATTTATGCAAAATAATACCGTCTCATTATAATAAATACACAGGATATATTACACTCTGATTAGATATTTGCAAAATATTTCTAGAATGCCTATAATAAGGGACAACACGAGGTGCGGGCAAGACGGACGACTGCCCGGGTCGCCACAGCCCTGGGGCGCTATCCTAATCATCTATCTATGCCTTACATGCAAATGAATAAATACTGGATACCAACTTAAATCACGGAACAAGCTCGATGATATTCCTATAATTTTTTCATTAGCAATAATGTTTTACAGACCGATGAATAAATTAACATATACTTTGACGATAGCTCAACAAGAATTTTCGGAATGGATTGCTATCTCGCCCGAGGCGCCCAAATTTCTCGAGCCGCCCCTGCCTATAATATAAAATAAATTAATTGAGATAATATTTTAATGAAGATTGATCATTTCCCTTAGGGGGTATTTATCATATTATCCCCCCCCCCAACTTTGTATCCACCATTGTTGTGTGCAAATTTTAAAATGTGCTGAATATTTTTTAGAGAAAATTTTTTTGACAGCGGTTCACACTTTTTTCGTTTTCGACATGCAATATCCCTTGGCGAAGAAAGATATTCACCAAAGATAACGTAAAACTTTCGTGTTCAAGCAAAGTTTTGAATCTATTTTATGCGAATTTTAAAATCGGCGGAATAATAATGAAACGTCAGTCTTTTAGGCATTCTTTCGGTAAAGTCCAGAATTTTTACGATGATTATAATGGATTTTAAAATTCAAATAAAGAATACGCTGCAACCATTCTCATGATGTTCAAATGGAAGAATCAAACGCTCCTAGAATCGAATTCGGGCCGTTGTTCTCGGATATTGAGATTACATAAAAACAAGTTAGGAAGGTGTACAGCGTATCACAAATAGGCGCGTTTCGTGCGCTGGGGTATTTTAAATATATATAATTTGACCGAACACGCCATAAAACAGCAAAACACCGCGACCCGATTGTATCTTTGTCTATTAAAAATTTCTTCTCCCCCTTTAGTTGGTGCATCAATAAACATATTCCGCAATTTTAATGTTTAATATTGCAAAACGATATATCAGAAAGGATTCCAGGGAAATAGTCGATTTATATTTGATTTATTTTCTAATCAGTTTTAATCAACCAAACAATCAAAAATTATTTAAAACATACCTCACTTGAGTTCAGTAGTTGTAATACTTGCGTTCATGTTCTTTTCTTTCCCGTAGATAATCCATTTCCTTCCACTTACAAAATCTGTCATGCACGCGTAAGGAATGAAATGTATTTTGTAATTATAGCAGATCTTATTTACTTCAGCAAGCAATAAGATTATTTACGTTGACAACAATTAGGTAGCTATGCAAGAAATAAGTTCAAAGCGAATTACGACTTTCTTGTTCAATTTTCTTGATAACGGCTACTCCTAGAATAAAAATCTGATGTGGCCACCACATGACTTTCTCCATATCTGTAATATTTCTAAAAATTTGAAATAGGTTACATAAGGTGGCGTGGTGATGGCAGCTAAAAATATAAGATATCTCTTAAGCAATGCATTATATGGAGAAATGATTCAAACAAAGGTTGTAGAAAATTAAATTTCCTACAACTTTTATACCAATACATTTTTACATATATCGAATTTTAATGCAAGTATTTTAAAATAACCGATAAGTGATAAGAGTAAACACGCACTTCCTGTTGGCCGAATTTTACCAAAAACTAATAAGTTTTTCTAACTTTTATAAAAATGTTAAATATAAAATTTCGCGTTGACCTGATTAATAGTTTTTTTAGAGCACCCGCAAAAATCTATCACATACACACACTCATTCCCTCACACACACGCATTCATTCACTCTCTCTCTCTCTCTCTCTCTCTCTCTCTCTCTCTCACACACACACACACACACACACACACACAAACAGACATATATCATTGAGAAAATGGACAAAACGTGTTCAGGGGACCTCAAAACGTGTATTTCCGTTGAAATCTCGAAGTCAATTTTTTTCATAATACGTATATGGAGAAAGTAAAAATGAATAGGAAAATAAATACTCTACGTTACTAGTTCTACAAGACTATTTGAAAATTATTTCAATTTGACCAAATATTTACGAGATATATCGGAAAGTTTATTTTTTGTCACCAGTAAAGTGGGTACCCTGATTGGGTCACGTGATTTATTTTTGGGATTTTCTTATTTTCGTTGACTGTAAGTCCTTAATATCAAATTTCATAAAAATCCGTTCGGTAGAAGCCGAGAACGAACATACGGACGGACGGACAAACCGACGCTAATAGGCGCTTATGCTGGAAGCGAAACGCGCCTAAAAATTTGAGAAACCAACCAGTAAAAGCGCAGAAATGTTAGCGAAAGCGTTTTTTAAGGTAAACTGATAAACGCCAATGAACAAAATTATATATTAGGACGGAAACTTTTCAAAAACTATGTTGGTGTAGTACGAAGGTCGTTTGATGAATTGTGGGTACGCCGCAGACCAAATTGTTTGAAGGGTACCGTTATACAGAGAGAAATAAGAAATATAATCTTCCTTAAAACGGACGACTCGGTATATCTTACACACGTCAAGATTTCACGTAGTTTTACTAACCAAAATGAAACAACGCGTACATTCGACGCGGTAAGCATCGTCAGCCTCTAGTAAAAAAAACTCGAGTAAACCAAAATAAGTAAAAAGAAAGAAGAAGCAATCGGTAGAAATGAAAGTATCTGAGTGGGTGGGTTGCGGTTCTGCCAACCTTCCTGGAATGACCAGAGATCTCCGAGAATAACAACTCTTCTGCCATCACCCAAACACAAGCTGGCAAGGAGGATCGTTCCTCCTGGAATCTGGTATAACGTTTCCAAGAAGAAACGTCTAGTTCTCTGAACATATTACAGTAAAACCTCGATTCTAGGGACCCCGATCTTACCGACTTCGGATTTTACGGGCAGGGACTGCCGAACCGGTTTTTTGTGCGGTGAGCCGCGTGGCCGATCGATCTTTTCTATGAGGAAATTATGGTTCGAGTCGGTCATTTCCTGCGCTTATGAGGTCTCTTTAATGGATAATTTTTCCTAAGATTCTGGAATAAATTTTTTATTCCGCAGGCAACATTAATTGGAAAAGAAATCGTAACGAAAATGTATTATCGAACTCGCATTACGGTTGGAATACAATTGACGCTCAAGATGACTCTTCTGAAGCAACAATCGGAGAATTTCCTCCGAAGGCGGCTGCTTTGTAGCATCTAGTTTACCCAACCTTTTCATCGCTAAAATGATTATCTAGAATCTAGAATTGAATCCACTTATGTGCGAAATGTTACTTGTTTGAAAAGTAAATCAAAATGCCTTGCTGCTATGTATCAAATGCATAGATTATCGTCTTAGTGGTAATGGGACCTAAATCCGACAGATTCACGGCCAACGGACCGTTTTGTCGATTTTTATTTATTTATTTCCATGCGGCCCCTAAACAGCCGTAATCGGCCTTTTACAAGGGGCTCATTAACATAATAACAAGGACTATCACAAACATCCATGCCCTAGGTGAAGAAAAACCCACCTAGGCGGGATTCGAACCCGCGACCTTCGGATTGGCAGGCGAGGACGTTACCCTGCCACCACCGAGGCCGGCTATATTATAATATTCCCATTTTTTTCGCCACGATCTTACGGACTATCGCCTAATCAGGACAACCTTTCCTCCCATGTAATCAGTAGAATCGAGAGACTATTTTACTTAAAAGTCGCAAAGATAGAATACTCCATGACAGCTATCCCATTACAGGCTGTATTATACTGAATAAAAACTGAAAATGTGAGATCTCTTTTACCACAGCTATATGAGACATTTTTTCCATTTGTTTAATTTTGAAAATCTTTTACATTTCATCGGCTCTTGCCATAATTTCATTAATTTTGCGCCAGGATTATCTTTTGAATGAGAATTATCTTAACACATATATTAGGCCTCTCGAAATATATAAATTAATAGATTAGATCACCTGGAATCACGAGATGGACAGCTGGCAATCCTATTAGGCGGGCAGGTAATGAGGTAAAAAGGATTTGGCGGAAAGGACGGTTGGAAAGATGGTGCAAGATGAAGAGAGATTACTTTCGGGGATAAATGAAACAAAGGAAGACAATATAACGGATGAGAATAGGCGAAGTGGAAACGGATCTTATCGAAGGAGCTAAAGCGTGAGTTCCCAACCTAGTGCTCGCGAGCACCGCTGTACTCTTTGACTGTCTGACCGCGCTCTTCTACGACGCTTAAAATCGCGCTTCCCATCATCAGTTATTTAGTGTTCGGTTTCTTTCTTTCTATACATACTGAAGTATACATATTGGTGGTAATAACTTCGGCGTTTGATTTTATTTATGATATTCCTTGGGTTTGGAAACGAACAGTAATATTCACTTGATACAACTTAGTGCCCGGGACTTTGAAAAGATCGGGAATCTCTCAGCCGAAGGATCAACATTTCCTATATTGCACGGAGGGGAAGTGGAAAGGAAAATACGCTATAGAAAGACGGATGGGAGGTAGATGGTCAGCGTACGGATGTGGGTGCATAAATCTTTTTATCTCAACCCCCTCCCACGAGACATCCATCTCTTCGAAATTCCAGAAGGCCGAACCCCTCTGGAGTTACCTCAGAGCGTAGGTTTACATACCGTGCACCCCTCGGTATGCTGCGAGTCGGAGGAGGTTGAGGTAGAGAAGAAGGGGCGGGAGGGCAGAGCGTGGGGTGCAGGGGGAAGCGAAGAGGCGGGAAAGAGTACGTGCGGGTCACGGGCAGCGGTTGATCGGGGACGGGAGGGAATGCGTAAAGGAGGATTTTCCGTGGGGGCGATTTCGCTAGACAGAGGAATTTTTGCGTGCCACGAAGACAAAAAGTGAGAATAAAGGGCAGAGGTGGAGAGGAAGACCGGCACGCCGTTTTATTTTCGCGCCGATGGAAAACATGCGACAATGCGCAGCAATGTAGAACCGGGCGCGGTTACCCTCGGTGTGGTCAACTCATTCCCTGGCCACACCCTCCTCCCTCTCCCTCACCCCACTCCCCCGCCACTCCGCCTTTCCATCTACCTACAACGTTCGTCCCCACACCCACACATCCTTCTAGGGAGGGAAAAAACCCTTAAAACCACGAATCATAAAGGGGGCGTGCTCAATTGTGGGCATTCCGCCTCCGCAAATACGTTCTCCCGCCCAATGGTGGTTCGACTTTTCGCCGATCGGTCGTGGGAGAGGGGAAGGGGCCGTTTGTTTGGTCTTTCTCTACATATCCTCCTCTTCCTTTCGACCTTGCATACCGCCGAAACCCACCCTTTACTACCACTTCTTCTGCTCGTCCTTGTTTTTAAATTAACTTAAGAAGCTGTTTTCTTCAGCCCTCGTCAACTCGTCGGACCTCTCGGAGGAGGAAACTGTGATGGATTTTTACGTCCGAGGGGAAAAAAACCACCCTCCCGCAATATTTTCGCTCGTGAAAAAATCCGGTTAGCGCGGACAATGTTTACGACAATCTATAAATCAGAAAGGAGCCCCAGGGCGTGTAATGTCGGAGCGACCGCCACCGCTTGATTAAGATCGACAATAGGATCACATGCGAGCTGGAAAGCGAAGGGGAGAGAGAGAGAAAATATGCGAATGTGTTTAACAGCACGACCTTCGACTCTTTCAATTTACATAGGCCATGGATGAAATATTCGCCCTAATTTTGCGACAGAAAGCATATGGTATACTACAGATGGCCTCGAATGTGGAGCGAGGAAGGAGACGGGATGAAATCTGCATGAGGGTCAGAAACGATTTTCGGGCGGGGTGACTGCATTTGCCATTCAAATTGAAAGCGACGTCCATTTTTTATCGAAAACTTTTCTCCCGCTATTGGTCTCACTAAAAACCGATGGTAATCTTTTTAAGAGGAGAAGAGCGTTTCATTACCACTGCAATAAAAATTCGCGAGGGCGTACTGCTTAGGATCACAGAATAATAATAATAAACACCTGACCTTCAACCCTTCTTCGTCATGTTCACGGATGTTACTTTAAAAGGTCAGCTAAATTTCCCTAGCATTTCAGCTTGAACGCGTTCCAGGTGCTTACCGAGAAAAGTTTGCAAGGTTATAATAACGCAGGTGATATCATTAAAACCCTTTGTTTGCCGAAGTAATGCCAAGGTAGCATATCCGCAAGGCGTGCTTAGAACCGAATACTTGCGGGCGTTAACTTAATAAGCCGAGCCTTAATACACCGCCGTTTCACTGCTCAGCGCATTTAGCCGCCAACATTAAATCGTGACGTCGCGATTATTCGTGAGATTCACGCTAGCCATAAAATTCATCTGTGCAAGTGGAATAATTCCAAGAAAAGTCAAACATCGCTCAATGAAAAGATCAGGAACTAACGCAAAGATATGAGAAAAATAAAAGATTCGAGTGGAATTTGCTCCCACGCAAGGAATGCGACTTTGGCATTTTTTCCGAAGCTCTTCTCTCGCTCTCTCTATTCCAATTATAAGGTTTCCGTTGAAACCCTTGAGTCCTTGACCGTATTGGATCTGAACTCGACCCTCGCATTCTTAAAGAGTAATATCCAATCTGAAAGGGACAGAAAAACACATAATAGGGGGCGCGCATATGAATACAGCGCCGTTTTTCGGAGGAACTTAAACAGCGGAAACATCTGCCGCCATTTTTTACCCATCGGACCCCTTTAGCGTTTGCATGAATGGCTCTCCATTCCGATCGGACGTGAAATTTTGAGTGCGAGGACGTCCGCGGAACGGCAGTCCCACCGCCAGCCTTCATCCCCCGCTCGAGTACAAGGGCGAGGGACGGAATCGAATAAATTTCGCCACCCTTCTTCGTTAACGGATTCGAACGTATCACAAGCTCATAAATAAATATGCGTCAGTTCTAGACGAGAGTTCTGACATCCCGAGGGGCACGACGACTCCTCGAAAATCCAGTCCGTCGAAGAAGAGGTTTCGCCGTTCATCTGGACCACATCTCATGAATCTAGTTATGGAAACTGATGCGGGGAAGATATCGTCGGATTTCAAATGTAAACAGCGTTTCGTCAAGGTCCCAATAAGATCAGATATATTTGCGGAGCCTTTTCCACGGAATGTTCCACCCCGCATTCCAAACCTGGCGCTCTCTCTTTCTCTTTTCCTCGCTCCGTGGAGAGATAGCGAAGAGGAGATGGAGGAGGCGGCAGGGAGAGGCAAAGGGAAGCCCCGAGGGAGAGGAGTGGGAGGTAGGCAAGAGGGAGGGAGGAGGAGGGAGGGAGGAGGAGGGAGGGATGAGGAGGAAGGGATGAGGAGGAAGGGATGAGGAGGAAGGGATGAGGAGGAAGGGATGAGGAGGAAGGGATGAGGAGGAAGGGATGATGAGGAAGGGATGAGGAGGAAGGGAGGAGGAAGGGATGAGGAGGAAGGGAGGAGGAATGGAGGAGGAAGGGATGAGGAGGGAGGAGGGCAGCCGCATATCGCTATGAGGCTTCGAATGGGCGGGAATGCGGGAGGATGGGGCAAGGCGTTTGGGGGAGGGAGTTAAGGGGAGGAAAGAAAGGGGCGTAAGGAGAAAGGTAAAGAAAGAGAGAGAAATACAGAGGTAAAAAAGGCACGTTTTTCGCTTCTCCGTGCCGGCCGTTAAAATGCGAGGAAACATAAGGTTAAAATGCAGGGAAGCAGTAGAATGGATGATTGTGACGGATATGGAATATAAGTATTGAAAATTATGTCTCCTTTCGACATGGTTCTTATAAATCTGCGTTGGGAGAGTTGCAAAACGTGTTCGTCTCAATCGTCTGATCAAATAGGGAAATAGTAGTTTTGCGGGTTGGGGAGACGGGGAGAAAACGTGCGAGGCTAAGGAGCAAGCGGAGAGAAAAAACAAAAGAATGAGGAGGAAGAGGGAAGAACAAGCAAGCAAAGAAACACAAATTGTATAGATATATGTTTGAAGGAATCAGAAGAGAGTAAATAAAATGAATAATAGGAAGGAAGGAATGCAGAATTAAAATGATAGAGAGAGAAAATAAGAATGGCTAAATAAAGAGGACAAGAGAGAGAAATGAAAAGAAGGTGGAGTGGAATAGGGCAAAACAAGAAATGGAGGAGTAAAGAGAAACAAAAGAAAGAATGCGGCTGAATGGAAAGAAAATAGTGTACTAAACCGAAAGGAGAAAATGGAAAATAAGAATGAGATACGAAGAGAAAATTAGTGAATATAAGAAGATGACAGAAAGCCGAAAGGCAGTTAAATTGGAGTGCGTTATGAGAAGAATATAGAGGAATGAAGGCATGAAAGCAAAAAGGGAGGATAGAGGAACCACAAACTATAAAAATGGAGAGAGAAGCAAAAGAAAAGAATGGAAAACATACGAAGGTGGAGGCGAGGAGAGGTCGAGAAACGAGAGAGGTGACTCCGAGAAGGAGGGGAAGGAGGATGAAGCCACGCGTAGCGAAGCACAGCCCTGGAGTTCCGATGTCGGTAAATGAGAATCTGACCATAGACCAGCTGTCGCCGACACCTGTGCTCTCGCATGCATGCCCGGTGTCCTGCCTTCATTCCCCATATTTTGAGCCTGCACGTCATCCTCCCCCCTACTTCATACCGCACCGCTCCCCCACTCCCACCCTCCACACTCTCCTCCCCCTCCCCCCTCCACACTCTCCTCCCCCCTCCACACTCTCCACCGCCCTCCACGACCCTCCCCCCGCCTCCCTCTCCCCCTCCTCCACACCCCTCACTCCCTCTCCCCTTTCAGACGTTCTCCCTCCCGCAGCCCCCTACGCAGACCCGTCCCCTCTTCCGAACCGCCGAATGCCACGATATCTCCATCGCGTCCTCCTCCGAGAAAGGATAGGCGACCACCTCTTCGCTCATGTTCTCCTGCGCCCTTCGACGCTTCAACATGCCTCCCACCGCCGCACATTAAGAAGAAAAGGGCTCTCATAGGCGACGGTCGCGAATCTTCACACCCCATCTTCGACTCCGACCGCCTACCATTGTTTCCGCCGCCTTTTCTTCCGTCCTTTTCCCCCTTTGCCACCCATAACTTCCCCCCTTCCGGACGTGCTGCACTCTCATTGGGCATTCCGGGAGAACGTCTTTTGCATATTGCATCCGTCGAGGAAGGCGGTTGGAGGAAGAGGTTTTTGAGCTCTACCCTTTAAAGGTTCGACGGCCTGCGACAGCAAAAACCTTCCATTCTCGCGAGGAGACGGTTTCTTACGCTAGAGAAGAAAATTGCGAATATGGAAACGTGAAAACTTAGCCGAGGAGTTTGGGATCGGAATGAGATGAAGAATTTTTCATGCAAGACGAAATGGGAGGGATGGAGTGGGAGAAAAGGAGCGAAATGGGGGCGTGGCCGGATGGTTCGCTCAACTCTTGAATGAGGCGATACTGGTGGTGAACAGTCTCGCGGGTTAACCGCGATTGGCGGCACTTCCTAAAGTACGGCGATATCGGATAAAAAACGTTCGAACCAATTAGCTCCGCGTCAATCCACCTATCTTCGGCCGATGCGGCTCGGAATTAACGTCCAGAGAACAATTTATACTTTACGAACCCCCTTTTTTCTGCATGGGAAAACTCTAGAGGAAGCAACTTTTCCAGGAGTGGGCGTCGGGTTTTGATTCAATACGCGCTGCAGAGGAAATCAAACAGGTTTACGCGCCCATTCGGATACTTCTGGCGAGGGAAAAACGGAAGAAAAAGAAGAGGGCGAGGCGGTTATGAAAAATCATCAGTCATCCGCGATTTACCTATTTACATTTGCAGTCATATCTCGAGATTATCGATGCTCGGCCGTGTCGCGACAATTAATTACGAAAAAAGGCGCGTTTTGAATGACTGATCGAACGAGCTTCGAGCGCGGCTTTTGTTTTGTTTTTTTTTTTCCCCTTGCATTTGGTTTTTTTTAACAAATAGCCTCCAGATGTCTTATCTTCTCTCGATTTGTGCATTGGACTCTGCCCATCTCAGGCCCTCGCCTTCTCTCGTTAATTTGCAAGCATGAATATAAATGCCTAACCCTGCCAAGCTTTTGCTGTTTTTGCATCGCCCGCTTAACTCTCGGGAAAAGAGGACCGATGAAATCTAACCGTTATGGAATTTGCGTCAATTAATAACCTTCGCTAGATTAATTTTCATTAACTCATCTTTAACCGATAAGACGCCATCGGTAATTGGCTTCTAATCACCGTTCAAAAAAGCTAGTCCATAAAGAAAGAACGATGGAAGATCGAAGATTAGAAAGAGCTTGTAGTCACGGAGAAAAAAATTAGCGAAAGGGAGATAGAGATGAATAAAAGAGCGAAAGGAGGAAGAGGCGGTGTATCGAACGTGGGAGAGAACAACGCGTGTTTTGACACTCGTAGATAAAAGGTATATTACGATGAGAATAATGATGAGATGGAATAGGAAACTCGTATTTCAGAGGAAAGAAAGGAGGACAATGAAGCGTTTCAAGAGAGAATGGAGAAATGTAAAAGAAAGAAGATATAGAAATGAGCGAGTGTCATTTTACGAAGAGTAAAAGAGAGAGAAAGAGAGATAGAGAAGGGTCTCCTGGCAACTCCGCAAGACCGGGATGGAGGCTTTTAAGTGTCGAGCATGAGTGGGAAGCGCGGAGGACGAAAGAGTGCTTGCGTGGGCGGCGGCAGAGAACGACGTTAGATGGCGTGAGTGTTGGAAGCTCTCAAAGTAAAAGGGGCACGGAGCAAATAGACACATCTTGAATAGCGGCGGGGGCAAACGGACGTATATAGAGGAGAGAGGGGGGAAAAGAGTTAAGAGGGAGCAGCAAAGAGAGTCGGGGCGAGAGAGAGAGAGAGAAGAAGCAGGCCCCCTCAGAGTGGAGAAACGTGAAGAGCAGACAGCAAAATGCTTTTACGCGTCGCGATCCAGGCGACGTCACGTACTTACTCCAGACAAAGGAAAGAATAAGAGCGAGCGAGTCGAGGAGGATATATAAAGTGAGGAGAGAATGGGGGAGAGGGAGTGTAATGGGATTGGAAAAGTTAATCTAATTCCTATGGGAGTGGAGGAACATGGGGGGGGAGGGAGGAAAGAGACGGAGGGAAAGGACATCCCGTGGCAACTGAGGCAAACAATCCACTTTCAGCTGCGACAACGGATATTACTCTTCCCCTTCCATACGGAACATGGGACGAAATAAAAAAACGTGATTTCGAGTACTGCGGCGCATAGGAGGAGAGAGAAACTGCGAGATGAAAAATGGAACGAGCCAAAGCAGCTGACATCTCTCCCCCTCCCCCCCCCCCTTCTCTCTCTCTCTCTCTCGAGCACGAAAAAATCAATGGAAGAGGAAGACAGAGAGAGGGAGAGGAGAGAGATATGAAAAGTAGTGGAGTGGATTGAGAAGAGAAGTAGTGAGGAGATATATATATATAGGGTAAAAGCAAAAGAAGTGCTTTTGATGGAGTAGCAGGAGGGAGAAGAGGAAGAGATAAAAGAGGAGGCAGATGAGTGAGGTGGAAGGAGAGAAGAGTGGAGGAGAAGAAGCAGTAAAAGAGAGGGTATGGGGAGAAGAGAAGCGGCGGAGGGGGCAAAGTCTCGTGGAATCTATCGTCGCCCCCCCCTCTCTCTCTCCTCTCTTTAAACTTGGGAGCGTCAATTTTTTATTTTGCAATTTAAATATCATTAAAATTCATGTGCTACCTGTTTCTAGCCACCGTAACAATTAAAAAAAATATATAGCAGGACGGTAACCTGGAATGGCGGACCAACTGGTTCCTCTCTCACTCTCCCTCCCTACCTCATCTCGGTCTATAAAGAGGAGCGGTAGGAGGAGAGTGCGGGTGTCCGCAAAGCCACGCACCGAAACGGGAATTTCTTGGTCCCATTGACGGAGAAGCGAATGTATTCGAGGGCCACGACGAGCCGAGGGGGTCCCGGTGTGGGCGGAATGGGGAGAAAGAAGAGCGAGAGGAGGAGGAAGAGAAAGGGAAGGAGGAAACTGGTGGGAAGGAAAAAGGAGTGGGGATGGGGAGGGGGCGGCTGGCAGGAGGTGGGGAGGAGCAAAATGGAAGATTTTTAAGGGTTTAATATGTGAGGGAGGGAAGACGGCCTCGGGGCTATGCGCTGTGCGGAGTCATTCAACTCTGGACAGAGCGCCCGGGAGAGCTGCAACCACCGCACAACGAGGTATCGGACGAGGAGAGAAGAAAGATGGGAAGGAGGATAATTGAGAGAAAGGGAAAAATAAATTGGAGAAAGAGTGAGGGGAGAGAGGAAGTAAGGGAGGGGCATAGGAGAAAGGCCTTTAAGATTGGAAGATGGGGATATTAAAGGCGGGTCCGCAGTTCTCTGGCGGATTGAAAGAAAAAAAAATGTAACGGAAAAATTAACGTTTCAAAATTTGCCGAGCCTATTTTAAATTAAAAATTTCAAAGGCATCGTGCAACGAACTAGTTATTAAAGCGTCGATAAAGTAAACGAAAGACGCTCCGAGAGTTGAATAGTACTACAATTTTATTGGAGTTTTAAAGGCAAAGGAAAGGACTTTAAAACACAGGAGAACGAGTTCACGCGTTACATCAAAGCTATGGGTTTTAAATTGCACGCATTGTAAAGTGCTTCGTATAAACTGTTTAAAAAAACAGCGACAATGTGTAACGCCGAGATTGATTTATCCACCGCTTTTTTTCTTACAGGCGCGTAAGGTAGCCGTAACGACTTCAGTTTCTCTAAAGACTGCGTAGGCATAGCTTCAGTTTTTTCTTCCACTTTCACCGAGCGTAAACACAGCCATGAAGGCAAAGATATCAATTATCATACTTCGCAAAACACACAGCATTAGGGTCCAAGAAAGAATGCTACTACCGCGCCTGCGAGGATAAAACACTAAAACACGAAAGCTCGAATTGGCCTCCGGTGAAGCGAATCGCTCCTCCAGGAGGACTGAAAAGTCCTCCGGTGCATCTTAATGGCCACCATTTAACTAAATCAAAAGTCCCTTTGCGCCTTCATTTGTCGCGTCTCTAAAAAGAGAATCGTTTATATGCTCCATTAATTTTTACGAACCGCGGTCTCGGAGCGGCGAAGGAAATCGCGCTTAACATTCAATGTTTTTTGGCTAGGATTACTTCTCTAAAAGCCTGTTAGTGTACAGTAAATAAAACAATAAAAAGGAAGGCCAATGAGATAGCGAGATATAAAAGGAAAAACAGAGAGAGAGAGAAAGAGAGGGGACGTTTTGCGAAATGCAAGAGCCGAAAAATAAAAAATATATCGTATGTTGAACGAAGTGACTTTTTACCAGTGACACTTTTTAGCGCGAAGAAAACAACCATAGTCTAATGTTTAAATAACGTTGGAAAAAAAACACGAAGAGGAATCCAGGAACTAGATCATCCCGCAATTCAACCTGCTGCGAGGCTTTTTCTCCTAGCGGAAGATGAGAGCAATCCCCAACGCCGCGATTACCCGCCGACCACACCCCGGAGATTGAAGGAGATTCGAACCCAACACCCCCGCCGAGTCGAAAGAGGCGGAAGCTTAGCTCCTCAAGATTTTACCTCATTTATCACGCGAAGGAAACTTAAGCTAATACGCAAGACGCTTCCCCAATCAATTAATCATCTTCAGAATATAGACACCTGAATGCTCGTTACGAACTCCGCCTACGTTGTTAACGAGTGTTTTCAAACGCCGCCCCTTTACTCCCGCGGTTGTCAGCCCGTGCAATTTCCTTTCCTCCCCATCCATCCCCTCACCTTGCACCCCTATTCCCTTTTTTCTCTCCCTCTTCCCCACCCATCGAGCGAGGAGGCGGTGCCCACAAAACGAGGCGTGCCCGACGCCGAGAGAAGGGGAGGAGGGGTCGAGGGAGAGGCGTCGTTCGCGATCGAATCCTCAGATGAAGAAAGCTCCCTCCCCACACCCTCTCCTCTCCCTCCCCCTTTCTCCGAATCCCGATCGAACCTCTCGGTGTTAAGAGAGAGAGAGGATAAAAGACGGTCGATTTTACGGCCATTCGCCGCGCTTTTATGCGTGGGCGTCACCCGCGGCTCCCCCTAGGAGACCGTTCGACGGGGCGTGGCGTGAGGCGGGGCCGGAGACGGGCTGCGCGCTTCCCTGCAGCACACCCTTGAAGGGATCCCGAGGGGATTGAGGGCGTGGAAGGGGTGAGGTCGGGGAATTGCTGCGGCGTAGACCGGTGCGAACCGGAGGGTTGGGTCGGCGGAAGAGAATGGCATTTCTAGGAGCGAAGAGCTAGGATAACTCCAAGGGGTTAGCGACACTTTCTGCGTGCCGTCGAGCGGCTTGTCTCCCGACTTGTGTCGTGGCACGTTCCCTTCACTCCACCCCCTTCCACCGTTATCCAGCGCAGAGACGAGAATTGTGAAACGTCAGAACGGGAATCACACGCGAGCCTCTCTTTATGCCACGGGGACTTTAAAAGATCCGATCTCCTTTTTCCAATTGCGAAGATTGTGGGTGGCACTCGATTGTGCTTTCCGATCCGATTCAGAAACCATTATTCATGAATCGATTTCTAAAGATGGAATGGGAAGGGGGGGAAGGGAGGAGGAGGGGAAACCGTGGAGACTTTGGGAAACTTCTTCGGATCCTAACCCGTGAGAAACCTTTTTTTTACGTAATGCGTTGCGAAACTCTTGCGGTTTTATTCCGCTTTAGATCTATTTATGTGGGTGCGAATCGAGATGACGGCGCGATAAAAAATGTATCCTGCGATTTCGGTTGCTGCTCATTCTCCATGGTCTGTGAGATATAATCCGGAATTTATGTGCTCGCTCTTACTATGAAAGAGAGAAGGCCAGAATCCATGCTGAAAAACTGTTCGTGTCTTTCTCGCAGGAATTGTAGGAGTCAAATCGTAGAAAAAAGAATCGCCACGTCAAGAAAATTATCTACGTAAAATGGTCGGATGAATACGTTTAAGATTTCGCCTGATTCACTCGTATATCAACGTTTTTTCTAATTTTACACCAATGAGTTGCATTGCTATTTACAGAATTATTACTTCGTAGTTGAGGCCTATCCCGAAATTTTACAATTTGCAAATTGAATGTGATTTTTGAAAATTTATCTATTCTTAAGTTGGTTAGTTTAGATCCAATATCTGTATTGTGTGAACAATATTATACGTATCTTCGTTATTATGATTTAGAATGAGAAATGATTATTCTACATCGCCAACTGAGCTCTATAAAAAGAGATCTACAAATAGAATACTCTAGTGCCTCAGGATGAATACGATTTGATTTCTCTTTGTTTCTAAAACGCACAAGACAGAAATGCTGCTCAATTATAAACCATTCGTATGTCACTCACGCTAACGATGATAAATACGTCTCCTTGTCCGAAAAAACGATTAATGCTATTCCTTCTACCCGAGCAACGGATGGAAATTCATGAACGTCCATCCCGCAACTGCCGCGTGCATTACGATCCATTCACGGCGAATAAAATAACAATTACTCGCTCAATTGGAGCCCATCAACAAACAATCCCTGTCTTCTCCAACCTCCTCTCTTCCCCATCCCTCTCCTAGCACCGGTGACCGAGGGTCATAGGATGTCAGTGGCTCGAATTGACATTTCAAGTGGCCTAAAATATTGCCATGAGCACTATCGATTAGATGTAAACAACGCGAAGTCTTCCGAGCGAGAGAGAAAATGTTTACCTCCGCCTCCGAAGAACGAGTCGAGATGAGAGAGAAGAGGTTGAGTACGCGAGGGCAACGAAAGATAGAGGAAGAGGGAAAGGAGGATTGGAGGCGGGAGTCGGCAAGGATTTGTAGTCGGGGAGGAGGGGGTGGTCGAGAGAGGGACGCGATGCCGGGGGAGAACGGACGTGGCAGGGGGAGTGACCCCATCCGCTCGCGAGGAGCCCCGGGGCAGGCCTCTTCCGTGAAGGTGGTGGAGAGGGAAGGAGAGATGGAAAGGCATGAGGAGAGGATAAGAATGGGGTGAGAGGGTGGAGAGAATGAAGGAATGGGGAGATAGAGAGAGGCGGAGGATCTTCGTTTTCCGTTGGGTTAGGAGGAGAGAGAAGAGGGATATTGACTCCCCCACAATGCAACAAGTTTTAAGTCGAGTGGAGGTTGCAATCGTGATCCCAGTCCTGCAGCCGGGATGCCCCCGAGACACCCAAGTCCCCCTCCCTCCCTTTCTATCTCTCTTTCTCTCTCTCTCTCTCTCCTTCTCCTAGCCACTTCCTCGGCATCGTTCGGTGGCATCTTTGAAAGCAAAACGAACCGAATCTATGCATGATTGCTTACGCAAACTTCACGACGGCAAATTAACCTTCCAACTTTTTCGCGCCGAGATTGAAAGCGTTCTTTCCTCACTCTCGCTTTTAAAAAACGCGAAGAAATGGTACAAAAAATTACCAGATGGAAAGTGAAAAGAGAGAGATTCCTTCTCTTTTTTATTATCTAACCCCGTTAGGTTTTCCCAAATATGGGAGGAAATTCGTCCCAAACAATGACCGTCCGCGGTTAAAGTAGGTACGCGATAACATTTCTAAAGAGGTCGCGTTTCACGAATTACTTTCGCTTCGATACCTTTTACGAAGTCCACGCGGCGTGACCGCGTGATTTTTTAAATTTATTTTTTCAAATCCCTCCGCGGAGGATGAGTGGGCGAAAAACTCGGAATGATTAATGGATTCCAGAGCCGCAAATGTCTCGGTCCCGAGGCGGCGTCGCGATCTATTTAGAGGCCGCGATAGCAGTATCACGTCATCTCCGCCGGAGGGTCGGCTGCAGAAGGCAAGGCAATCGGAGTGTTTTACTTTCCAAATCCAGCGCACGGTTGCTGGACGACTTGCTAAGGAGCCCAATTCCAATCTGGACACGTCTTTCAAGCGTAATGTAAATCCAACAAACCCGCCCACTCTCGGCCACCAGCTGTCTTCGTGACGGGGAGAGGAATGAAGGAGGAGGGGGCGGAGGGTAACTCCCGCCACCGCAATAATTCGATGTTCAAGTCCGCAGCCAACTTGCGCGAATGATGATGACCACTCATTTTCGAGCGTTTTCAACTGCGTCGCATGAAGATTGGCAGGACAGTAAAGTAGCGAGTGCATTTATTTTTCACGATACTTGGGTGTTTTTCTCTATTTTATTGAGAAGTTCCTCAGTTTTTTAATGAAAGTGATCAGAACGTTTTATTAAAGCGGTACGCTCGTATTTCAGTCTATTTAGTGAAATACCATGACAGATGTTTCGTGGCAAAGGCTCAGTAGAGTAACTACAAATTCTGCCCATCCCCTCCCCCTCCCGCTAAACAACCATACTAAAAATCATCCTACATTCGCTTAGAAAATGTTGATATAAATGAAAAAATGCAGTTTTTAATATATGGCTTTATTAATAAGTCATTAGGCATTTTCAATGAGGTGATTTTCTTGTGCCTCTTTTTTAGTTCTTCTTCTCATTTCATTTCCTTGTCTTCACAGCTACGCTAGTTGTATTTGAATTATACTTTTCCATCTAAATAAATAGAAAAACAATAAATATGAATGCCGTGTATCTTGATACGTAATTAATAGACTAAATATTTTCTTACCTACAAATTTCTCGATTTCCCGGTTTTAAAAAAAAGCATTTTATTCTAAAACGCAGTTGTGTACAGGGACGGATTCCCCATAAAGTAGGAATATGTTTAGGGGCATTCACGTTCTAGTAATGCGATGATTATTGTTCATTTACATCTAAATGATACCATACAAGTCACCTTACTGGTGGATGGCAGGGTATATTGATATATTAAGGAGAACTTATAGTAAGTTTCTGTTAATCACCTGCGATAAATCCTAGCTTTCGCAAATGACATATATGTAAGTTCGTATGGCTTAATACTTCATTTCTTACGGAAAACACGAAAGTCGGGATGCCTTAAACAGGGGAGCGTGATTTTTTAATCCGGCCCTGCATATCTAGCAATATGTAATGTAGAAAAATATACACGAATAAATACTTTATAATTCAATAAGATAAAGACTAAATTATATTTTTATACTCATCAAATTACATTGTTTCTCTCCTCAAAGACACCGAAAAATAATCTAAGTTTTCTGGTAAGCTTCATGGAATAACGTGTTCATAACAGGCATACGTATTCACATCTACAGTACTAAACTCATCCTTCTTCCCTCCATTATCGTCATGCCTAATGAATACAGTAAGAGAGTTCCTTTCGTCTTTCATATGGGTCTGACGGATCCAGTTGGATCAAAAGGTAAAATGTTTAACTTTATAAGGCCAAGCGGCCTGCTAGGCTCTGTTTGCAGTGGGAGGAAAAATAAGAATTTTAGTAATGACTTCTAAAAAATGCTTATGCCGGCGTCGCGGGCTCCCAGATTCTTCGAGGCCCCCAGACCCTTCGGGCCCCTCCGCGGTGGCGGACCTGGCTGCATAGTAGTTATGCCCCTGCAAAGGCTTGCGCAAACAAGAAGTTGCAAAAATCTGGATCCCTGAGCGTAAGAGATAATAAGATTTTATCAATGCACTGTATGAACACGCATGCTATGGTTCATTTTTGTAAGAGGTAATTTTACTTAACGCTTAACACATTCTCATAGCATATAAATTGAATTTGAACGGAAGTCGTGCAACGGGCCTAAGCTTTATTGGCGATTAGCATTTCTACAACAAAAAATACACATATTGATATGATAACGCACGATGTACTGCTCCACTACTTGTTTAATTATCATTTACTACAAATGTATCTTGGACATCTATCATTATTACAGAGACAACATCTTTGCCGTTTTATGATGGCATTTAGGTACTAGAGGCATTTTTACATTGATTTTCTTAGAAATTAAAAAAAAATGGAAAAATGAGGATAAGAAAGGTTTGATGAATAAGCACGACTTATTGTTTGCCGTCACTCGTATATGGGAATCACTCCACTAGTGTAACGATATTTACCGCTGTAAACATATCATATATCACACGCAAATATTTATCGTCTTAAAACATATTCTCGGTGGCATCTGCCTTTCTGTTTTCGAGTAAAACCCTTTGAGGTCGGCCGACAAAATAGACGGGACAAGCACTTAATATTTGGGCTGCAGATTGAGCAAGCGAGCGACTTTCTCTATTATGCTCTAGGTAAACATAAAGAATCCGTTACCCAAACATAGCCGCTCGCTAGCTGCCTACCTAGCCGCAGATTCCACCTTGCGCCTCCTCCATTACGCCCGTTTCTAAAAGTAAACAAGAACACGAAACGAATGAAGAGCGACCCGAGGATTTTTTTCTCACTCAGCACTTAAAAAACCAGGCGACACGAATCCTTTTTTTTTCTAATCTCCCCATTTATTCCAACACGCGAGTTTGAGAGATGAGACGGGCCAAAGGCGTTATCGGTGAATAAATAGAGCGATTTGAGTGACGAACAAAAGAACCCCCAACTTCAGCTCCCGAAAGAGTTTTTGAGCGTTAAGACCACCCGAGGCGATCACGCGAAACTCGAACGAATGTTTGGAAGAGGAGGAAGAGAAAAACACGGAAAAGGCACGCATTGGCGTGAGGAGGCGGATCACCTCGAAGGGCAGCGAAAGTACGAAGAAATTCGAGAGGGAAGAGGTATTTGCGAGATACTTGTAGGAAAAACGGAAAATAAACACGGTTAAATTTATTATAAATTTAGATTAAGATGTAATGAAAGCATTAATCGAAGATATTTATTGCTGTATAATTCGAATCTGATAGCAAACAAAAAATAAGTGAAGAAAGAGCTGCTGAAGCAGATAGTAAATGACGGTTTAAAAAATTGTTAATAGATCGAATGGATGATGGTATTGTTTTCTATAGCATATGACTCTTATTTGTACTATGGTCGATTGTGATTCTTAGGACATGTCTTTATCTAAATGCAATTTGTCTCAATTTTTTCGTTTATACCTTAAATTAATAAAAGCTGGTGAAATATGAAAAAGAAAATCAAGCGATAACTTTATCCACCAATAGGAATATAAAAAATTATGTATAATACTAGCTACCCCATTCTTCTCCAAAAGAAAGCGTGCACAACGAGACAGAATACTGAATCCATTGGCGAAGAAACGAAGTCTCTAGTTACTTTCGTTTAGGAAGATTCAGCGCGTCAGACTTACGAACTAACTTAACACATGGGAGGATTATTTAAAAAAAAACCGCTAATAAAAGAAGTCTGCCGATTAAAAATGCTATTAATCATTTGTAAATTTAAACTTTTGATAGTGTGTAATTCAAATGTTTGTTGCTCCAAAAATTTTTTACTTTGTTGAAATGTAGTTTAATTTTGGTGATTGCAGAGAGGAATGCATTTTAATACACGACTTCAGAACATTTTAGAAATCTGGTCCATGCCTGAAATATTTCCACTAAACTAAATTACATCAACCCTTTTAAAATTAATAAAAACCAACACCGAAAAATATTACAATAAATATTATTCTAATTGCATCTTTGAAATGTGATCAAGTGATGATGAAGCTCAGTAAATTCTGAATGTTCTCCTGCATCCCTTAAGTTTCATTCGCATAACTCATGGCCTTTTTTAATCAGAAGTTAATTTCTCTCTCCCTAAATAGCGCGAAATGTACGAGTCATATAAATTTGTCCACTGAGCCACACCCACTTGTATGAAATCATCCTTTCCGGTCAGGAAATTTTAGGGAGACAAAAGCGACCAAATAACGGGACCACACCTACTTTCTTATAGGTGGAGTGGGCTTTTAACACAGGCTCAAGTAATCCCAGCCCAATCCTCGCACCTGCCTCGGTCCGGCCGAGGAGGAAGAGGGAGATTGAGTAGGTTGTGTGGGAGGGAGCGAGTGGAGTCGCTAGGGAGGAGGGAGTGGATGAGGGCAAGGGAGGAGGGCAAGGGAGGAGGGTGCGGAGGGATGACGGAAATGCCAGCGCGTGCGCAACCCCATCCGTCCATCGCCATGGAGATTGGCTGCCCCCCTCCCCACCTCATCACTCCCTACGCCCCTCCCATCCCTTTCCTTAATGGACCCGACACGGTTTGAATTACCCATTAAGCGGGTGGATGGAACAGGGGAAAAGGGTCGACGGAGATGGAAAGAAAGAATGAGAGAAATAAATGGAGGAAATATCGGTGGGAATCACATCCGGCCGATCCTAAGTTTTTGATCCGATCATTCACGCAACGAAAGCCCGCCGAGAATAAATTATTCGAATTAGGAGAGAGTTATGATTTCAATGGATTTAGGCAAGGTTCGCCACAAACCGGTCCGAGTCTTTTGTTTTTTATTTCTTTTTCGAGGGAACCAAAATTTTTAATTCTTCACCCCGGCATTAATTGAGCGATAAATATTAATTACGTTTTTTTTCGTGAAATTACGCGCTAAATAAAGTGGTTTGATTAGGTCGGGATGAGGCGTGTTTATCTTTCGCAGATGCATGGCGTGGCAATGAAGCCAACATCGGCTAAAAGAGCGTGGGGAGCGAAATTCGGGGAAACATTATATGGGAAGAGCAGGATTGGCGGACGAGAAGGAGACGAGGAAAAAAGAGCGGCCGTGACGAGGAGGAGGGGGGGGGGCAGGAAAATTTTTGACGTCCCGCGAAGAAATATCGAGAAACATAATATAGAAAGTGGAGGCTGATTTGGTTTAAATCGCCGAATGTTGACAAAAAGGATCCATTAGTGAAGCCTAATGCTACGAAAGAATACAATAAACGCTGAGAGAGCTAGTTCGAAACATTTTGGAGAAAAAGACGGACGCTGGACAAAAAATGGCAGAATGTCTGTGATCGCCAGATGATGACGGTAGAAAAAAACCTTGCCGCAAAAAATGGAGGCAAACGTCTCAATGCTGGAAAACTAGAAAAGAACGCAAGGCTGATATCCGAGCGGAAATAACACTAAGCACTTCAATTTTATCATATTTACAAATGACTACATCTTATCAATCACCGAGAGCTTTATAAAGCCTTTTCCTCCTTTATAATGTAAATACAGAGCCATTTCTGACTTTTTCAAAAGATTGCTCAAGCTAGTTTATTCTATTATAGTGGCGTGATTGTATTTGTCACCGATTAGATATTTGAAATTCAGCAAAGTTTACGCAATGATGATTTTTGGAACATCCGCCTAACTCGGGATTTTAATAAAATTTGAACACTAACCTAAGACTCCGTTCATATTATTTTACCGATTATTCCAAATCTAACACATGTTTTTTCCATAAATCGGACGTCTTTACTACACTTCCCCCCGATTTGCTTTTCTACTCTTTCCAATTTCATTTATTAACCTCTAGCGTCCCAAATATTTACAATGCCTTTTTATTAAGCCGTTGTTTTACGAAAATTAGAATTTTTATTGAAAATTTGGAATTTTCTGTGATACTTTTTAAGCCATGCAACGCCAGTTTTAAGTTATCTTCATTTTAAACTCTAATATTTTTAAAGTGGCTAATACTTTATAGTCCCCTACACAATACTATGATTTATTAGAATGAATTACTGGATTTATTCCTTAGAAAAAGCTAATCTGGCTAATTTTCCGAGCTTTCAATTCATTCACAATTCCCTAATTATGCATGTCAGCTTTTCTAAACAGCATTACATAGACAACTCGTAGCTTGTATTCCTTGCCCCGAGTGTTCATTTCGTTCTATCACCCAAATGAGATTGTTCATTTCGTTCTAACACCCAAATGAGGTATCCATCTATTGAAGTCGTAGAATGACTCGACGGCCCTCACTTTTTCCTGCTTTTATCTCGGTGACACAATCGGCGGGTATGGTATGAGGGTTCTGAGAACTTGCGTGGGCGATTCTTGTGCGTCAAAAAGGCGTCTGTCATAGACACTATCTTTTCTCGTGAGCTTTCGTCAACATGGACAGGTGAGGAACAGGAGAGAGTCAACAAGAAGCGTCCGATCACCTTGGTAACCGCAAAAATATCAGCCGAACTAAGGACTCGGGATGAACACGAACTCGAGTAGTAATATGAAAGCCAGACGAAGGCGGCTAATGAAATAGCACATTCTAAGAAAAATAAGCAATTTAACAACAGAAAATATAAAGGTCGTCACATGGAGTGGCCCAAATTCGATAAATAAAACCCAGTCTCTGACTATTCATAGAAAATATTTATCCATTCAGAGCTATTAAAGCAAACTCTTAGACATAAGAATCGTACAAAATAATAAGCATCGAAGAATCTTTTCTAAATTAATAAGATGTAGTATGATGTTGCTTTGTTGGCCAGAAATTTAGCCTACAAACACACAAAACTGACAGTAGTCGGCGTGACTTTGTGGAATCGTTCAATAATCTAAGCAAGGAAAATACAAATGTGTTCAATAAATCGCTCGATGTAATAAATTATTTATAGAAGCTGAAACAAAACTGTTCGTATGTACCAATATGATTGTCCGAGATATAAATTGTATGGCATTCAGTATTACTTCCAAAGCCTTTTATTTCACATGCAATTAAAAAGCCACCTTAAATGGACATTCATTCCTTCTCGCACGTCTCCCGAATTCCGAAACTGTACGCATCAGGTTGTGTAAATTACTCGCTCGTGTTAGTTAACGATTCAGGGAACCAGACATTGTGTCCATGGGCATAAATGAACCTCCCGTAACGAATCGAAAATTAAGATCAGAACCAACAAAGCTATTCCTAATATGACGGTATACAAACCCTCGCGAAACTTGTACATCCCATCGACTTTAAAATGAGTTCGGACGAACACTCGCACTTTCGTAAGCAGAGACTCGATTCCACGCGGAACTAAAACAAAAATACTTGAGGCGCAACAAACCGAAAGCGAAAGCACTTCACGTCCAAAACGCCCCATTTCCGTCCCGTTTTAGCAACCCCATACAAGCGAGAGAGAGAAAGATGGGGAGTGGACGCACCGGGCTCCGATCGCAGGAAGGGCGAAATCCAATTTCAGAAACGCATTTGCAACACGTCCTGTTTGCACGCATCCTCTCCCTCTCCCTTCCTGCTACCCTCGCTTGTTTTTTATGTGGCGCGCAAGGCGAACGGCGCGTGCTCTCGCTTTCGTGGGCATCCCACCCTCATTATGAGAGAAGAGCGGGACTCGGAATGGATAAACAGAGGCAGGGGAGGAGGAGGGAGGCCAGGGAGAGGCAAGAGAGGGGGATGAGAAGGAGCAGCGAGGAAGGAAAAGGGTGGGAGGACGGAAAGGGTTGGGAAGGGGCTTAGGGAGGGCAAAAACGCAGCGTGCGAAGGCGCACCTGCCACGCGCGCCGACAGCTGCACCGCCCAATAAAATAATGGATGCGTCGGCACGCGTGGCTCCGGGTGCGCGGAGGGGCGGTCGTGCATGTCCTAAAGGAGGGCACCTTCCGTGAGTGGCTTCCACCGCGGGGTCGTTTAATAACTCGAGACCGTGAAATGGACGCCGCGTTTTCGGTATGAAACCTTCCGTGCAGACGTACAAGCCATAACAACAGTTTATAGAAATGCATGCCGTGCATTTCTCGCGTTTTAAAAATGGAATTTGGAAAAATTCCTTACGAAAGCAGGCATGCGATTTAAACGGAACAGAAATATAATTCTACTTCATATTAGAAACAGCAACGAGTGGAACGCAGCTGAAGAATACTATCTTGTGGATGAAAAGATTATTCCACCGCTGGATGACTAAAGAAATTACTTAGCTCATATTTTAATATTTTTATAGTTTTAAATCTGAAGGATTAGTATTTTAGTTCAACATGAATGATAGTTTGTTATATTCAATCGTACAAATAAATGAAAGTAAAAAAATTGGCATGTGCATAGCACATATTTATAACAATTTATATTTTTTAATTAGTATCACTTTTATATAAAGTTGAGCAGGTTTTTTACCGACAAATCGTATTTAATCTTGTTTAAATTCCAAACGTGGTTTTATTGTACAAAAATGGATTCAATTTATACGAAGAAAATGTAAGAAAATTGAAAACATTTTACTTTTATAGAATTTTGTTCATATATTAAATATGACCAGTATACTAAACAAGGGAAAACCCCAACAGCAAACGAGTGCTGCATTTTAACCTAAGAATAACTTTTTTATAATTCCATCTCTTTGCCTTAACATATGGCGTGCTTCTCTAAAATACGAAGATCGTCAAATGGAACCTAATTTACTAAGATGAGCATACTTTGTAAACATATCCTCGGTACAGAGAGAAAAACAAATAATTAGGAATAAAATAATAGTCACCACTGCAGTTATAGTGAGGATGGAATGGCTTATTAAACGAGCTTTTCGAGGAATGGAGAGGCATAGTCTTGACGAGGAGTGCAGAAAACACGAGAGCCAGAGAGGTAGATACCGAGATACATCTACATCTACATCTACAAGTTACCCTGCAATTCACCAAGTTGGTGGGTGGCAGGGGGTGCAATGCACCAAATCCTACCTAAAGATTGTCTAACGCAATTCGAAATTTCCTATTGTGATCTCGTATTGTCCTCGGAAAGAACGAGCCTAGATAACGCTCCGTCCTACAATCGATCTCACGTATTTTATCGTCTCGATCATTTCTACCTATATACGTCGGTGCCACAATTATTCCCACTACCTCCTCTTTTAGACATTCTGACCTATATTTCTCTAGAAGTTTCAACCTTGAGTCCAATCTACGGTCCTCCAGTGATACCCAGTTCAAATCGCTCAATAAAGAGGTGACGCTTTCCTTATGTCCGTACTTTTGTTTTACAAATCTGGCTGCTCTGCGCTGTACTCTTTCTAGTTGAATTATGTGTCCCTTCTCGTACGGATCCCATATGCTCGCTGCGTATTCCACTTGTGGTCTTACCAGTGATAAGTAGCATGTTTCGCGTACTTTCTCTGTAGTGTTCCGTACTATTCTACCTATGAATGCCAGTTTCTTGTTGGCCGCGCCTATAACTCGACGAATGTGCATGTCCCACGAAAGATCTCGACAAATGGTTACTCCTAAATATTTTACATACTCAGCTTGTCGAATACTCATTTCATCTATTTTATATTCGAAACCTAAATCTTTGTTCTTACTTTTCCAGAACGTGACTGCGGCACATTTAGTATAATTAATTTCGATTTGCCATTCTTTGCACCACGCTGAAATGGCTCTTAAGTCTTCACACAGAGACTGATGGTCCTCCTGATTTTTTATTTCTTTATATAGAACGGTGTCATCGGCGAAAAGCCTAATTTTACTAGCATATAAATGACAAAAGAGGTCCAAGGGCAACAAAAAACAAGAGGACGGGGATAACGGAAAGCGATTAGAAGACGAGAAATTTCTGTGGGAAATCAGAGAACGTCAAATTAAAATGGAATGTGAGAACTGAGGCATGCTAACGGGTAACAACGATTCAAGAAGAGACGACCGAGGCACTGATTGAAAGCACAGTTAAGCACATAATTATTTTAACTAAACACAGCAAACAGTTATTATACCGTTTTATTTATATGGCTAAAAAGTTACCTGCCCGAAAAAATTCTACAGAATCCCAATTTCTCCCACGAAAATAATTTATAAAATGCATTGTTGAAAACCACTAATTGGCTTAAAAGCCGCTCGTTGAAATCACCAAATTTAAGCATCCGCTTGCAGCACATGTAACGATGCCTAACTTTTAGTCACTGAGGAACTGAAACCAACAATCTTGTTCGCTGACTTTTCAGTCGCCAAGTTAGACACAAAATCTCATTGTCAGTTAAAAATCTATTTCCCAATCAAATGACGACTATCTTAGATGAAATTAGAAAAGAGAAAGAAGAGGTAGGAGACCAGAACGAAGTTAGGAGGTGCAATGGGTGCAGCCAGAGGAGGATTACCGCGCAGGCTCATGAGGTGCTCGCCTGGGGCCTCGACACTCATGGGAGCCTCAAAATAGCCAAACTCGATTTTTTTCGATATTTAGTAAAATATTTCACAATCGGTATAATCTACTACTTACGTACATACGTGCGTAAATATTGTTCCTATTGTACTTATTAATAGTTAATACCAATTATAATGTGATTTTTGTTAAATACAGTAAGAAGAACATTTATTTTTGTTTGTAATAAATTTTTTGTTTATTTTTCTATATATGCAAGTTTATATAATACATATTAAAATTTATATTTATGCATGTCTGTAATTCAATTTACTAAACCTGCTGCACACATTTTTTCCATTCGTAAGTTGTTAAATATTTGTAGAATAAAAATCCTCCTCCCCCCACCCTTCACGGACAGTTGGAAGCCTCCCGAACCTTTTGCGCCTGGGGTCATCAGATACCTTAATCCGCCACTGGGTGCAGCGAAAGAAAGAGAAGATGAGGTAAGAATCCAGAAGCGCAGCTCCCCTCACCACTCAATCTGCTATTCCCTTTCCTAGAGCTCCCCATTCCAGCCTCATTTCTCCCTCACGCCCATTCTCCCCTCTTCCCTCCCCCCCTTGCTCCACAAATCGAACACGCCCTCCATCCATACTCTTTAGGCCTTGCGGACGTCCACTCCTCAACCTTCAAGAGATAGAGAGAGGCCTCGATTTCCATCTTCGCCCTCCATCTCATCTAATTCCCGCTCTCCATCATCCCCCTTCCCCTCTTCCCTCCCCCTCATCCTTTCCATTGCCTCCCATCCCGCTCATCAGCATCCTCGGTCTCCGTGGAGGCAAAACGTGACGGAATGCAAGAGGATCGGAACCCTCTCCTCCTTCCCAACCGCCTCATCGCCAACCTTCCTACTTACTTCTCCTCCCCCTTCCTCCGGCCCTCCACACGCTCTGCTCCGTGAGATGGTGATTGCCTGCGACGGGCAACGAAGTGGACATAGAGCTTGGTGGTGAAGGGATGGAAGGAAGATGGAGGGAGGAAAAGTGCATGCGAAGAGGCTCTTCACGGAGAGAAGGTGCGTGGGATAGGATACGGTCGGCTTTACTACGCTCTCGAGATTTTTATTTCTCCGTCTTCGGTTCAACGACTTATTAACGCAGGAAAAAGCGAGTAGAAGTAGAACGTATTTCTGCGGCAAAAAAATTCAAACGTGAAATCTGACTGGCTTTTATTGTTAGCTAAATCCCTCCAAAATTTGAGCAAATAAAAAAATACAATTTTATTGTATTTTATATTCCTTCATTATTGGGGATAGGTATTCGATTCAATTTTAAAATTAATTATAAATATTTATTGGTAATCGCTCAATTTAAGAAAAACTAAGAGAAACAATTTGCCTGTTAGCCATAGCAATATGTATATACCCAGTTTTATTTACAGCTTTCAAAATATTACAACTAATCAACACATGCTTTATAATAAACTTATAACGGTTTGACCTTGAAAGGGCATATATGTAAGAGTATGTACAATATTTAAAATATTGTATATACACCCTCGACATTATGGGCAAAATTAATATTATGAATATGCCTCATTATCGAGGTATGCTAATTAAGATTACTGATACTCTTCATATAAGACCGCAAAATTACCATATTTAATATTTTTTCCTATGCACAGGCGGAAATTCAATTTTCTTAAATAAACAGACCAATTAAATAAGTAATTTTATCTTATTATTATTCTTTAAAAAATAGCCAGATTAAGTGGAAATCTTCAATCTTGCAAAAACTTGTCTCGTGCGCGGGAAATTTTCAATTCTAGACACCGAGCCGATAATCCCTCTCCTCCCATCCCAACCCCTCTCCCTCACCGTTTCACTCTCTCTTCCTCCCCTTCTTCCACTCTCTCCTGCCGTTCCGCGTGCCCCGAGGGTTCGATCGCTTTGTTACGGCGCAGCATCCTTGGCTGCCGCCGACGGGGGTTGCTTGACTCGAGGCTATCTTCGCAGTCTCCTCTTCCTTCGCCTCACGCGCATGCGCTCTCGCGATCGTCGCCATCACGAAACCCACATGCCTGCAAACTCCACCATCACGAGCGCACCGCCGACTCGTGAGTGACCGCTGAACGGGGGCCAAAGCAGAAAAGCTCTCTCTTCCTCCCTCTCCGTCTTTCTCTCCGATATTTCCTACCGACCAATTTTTAGCTCTTTCTCCGTTCGGGGGAAAGGGGGAGGGGTTACGCAGCCCGCTTTCCCAGCGCGATTCCCTATTTCCTTCCACCGTGTGATCCTGATTCGCTTTTTTTCGAGATACATGATTCATCGCGATGAGAGATTTCTCATCATCTGATTTAATTGACACCAATTGCTTTCGAAGGCGACACGAAAAAAGATCAAAGCCTGTTTCGCCTTTTTGAAATTGGTTCGCGTTGGAGAGTCGTCGCGTGAGCGATTACGAAGCAATAAATGCCACACTTGTGACGGATGGGCGATTATTTTAATGCTGGCGTTCCCTCCGCGGAGAGTGCGCTCTCGGAAATGCGCGGGCGATAACGAGAGAAGATAAAATAAATAGGAGACTCCCGTGACTTCCGAAGAATGAAAAACATGCTCCATAGAGTCGTGTGCTATCGCCAGGGTAACCGATAGAAGGAAAAGAGGGGGAGAGTCGCTCAATATCCGGGATATTGAAACGAGCCGAGGAACCATTAGTGGCGGGTAAATCTCAGAGAAAATATTCATCTAGACTTTCCACATAACGCAAAAAATCCAAAAGGGAAAAGATTTTTTCCGCAGAAAATTTTCAATTTGTTAGCGTGTGCCATTTTGTTTCGGCATAATAAAAGTCATACAAAAGAAAGTTAAAATTTAAATAAATTCTGAATTATTTAAGATGAAGACTATATTCGTGCGTATTAAATAACCGACTCATAATTCTAAGTCACTGTTTCCGTAAACAATATGGAAATTCTCTTATAATACAGTGCGTTCTAATAATAGAACAAAGGAATGACTAGAATTACTAAAAAACAGAAACATTAGAAAACAGTGGCGCACCGGAAAATGTGTAGGTCCCACGACAGAACAAATTTGATGTTCCGAAAAAAAATTTAATCCTTCACAAAATATTTGGGACCCCTATGGCCAGGGGTCGCCCGCAGCGGGCTCCACTATTCCACTGATGGAAAGCAAATATTGGTCCGAAATAATTTGTGCAAAATTTTGCAAAAATATACATGAAAACAAGACAACGGAAATTATGAGAAAAATGTCTTATTAAAAAAAAACAAAGAGTATTGCAGCTAACGAACCGTCGATTAAAAATTCGTTCAAATACAAGTCAAGTAAATTCGCGGTATATCGAGTAAGAGTACCTCGGATACTGTTTCAGGAAATTGTCCCCTACGCCCATTCAAGTCACTTTTCTCATCCTTAAAGAATCCCACAGAACAAACCCTCGATGGGAGAGAAAAAATATCCACAAACATCTCCCATTTTTTGCTGGCAGGAAAAAGGTCCCGAGGAATGCGAAACAGGACGTAAAGAGGAGGAGGGGAGCGGGAGAGAAGAGGAAAAGAGGAATACGTACGAAGAGAGGGGAGGAGATAACAGAAGACAAAGGTGATTACCAAGGAGGAAAAAGTTTCTTCCGAATAGAAATAAAGAAAGAGGGGAGTTGATGGAGAGGGTGTAGGAGGGAGACGAAGAGGAATAGGGAGAGGTGAGTGGGCGTGGGGGGGAGGGGAGGAGGAGAAAGAGGAAGAAGAGGTGACCATACATTCCGGGAAACGCCGAAGCCAGCATTTTCCGTCGTCGGAACTATCCACCCGAGACGCCAACTTACATTTTCCTGCTAGCTCAGCCTTCCTCTCCCGACTACCCTCTTCCCTTTCTTCCCTTCGCACGCCGCGGAATCTCTAGAAAGGGGTCGAAAAAGGAGAATAGGAGGAAAGGAGAGATGCGAGAAGGGAGAAATGGAGCGCCGTGAGAACGAGGCGAAGCGAGAGAGAGAGGAAGTGAGGGACACAGGTTCCCAAGGAAGAAGGAAGGGGGAGGGAAGGGCTGGAGGGGAATGGGAGTGCATCCATCTGTCAGTGCGAAATTGGTTCGACAGACAGCGCGACTTCTCTTGACCGCTGCGCGTTATCCTCGTCCTTACCCTCTCTCCTTCCCCATCTCTCTCCTTCCCACTCTCCTGTCCCTCCTCCCCGACACCCTTCACATCATTCCCCCCTTAATTCTTTCTGTTTCGTTTCTTCATCCTCCCTCGCTTCAAGGAACTGTGTGAGCCTCCGATGGAGGAATGCATGAAATCTCAAGTTCGTCTGTACGAGGCTACGAAATCCTGTCCATTATAGTGAATGAAAAATATGATTTTTCGTCACCGCAGGCATCCTTCCTAGAATTTACTTAGAGTTAATTTCTTTTAAAACAGGATTTTTATTTATAGAAGAAAGCGTGTCTCCCATTGCCATTAATTATATAAATGGATGAGACATAAATCGTCTTTCCGTGCCTTTTCCACCTAATTAGAATCTATAAAATAAATTACCTTATAGAGTTCCTCCAAAATAGATCAATATTTGTCGATTAAAGAATTTTCCGGAAATATTTCTAATGGCATCCACTACGATGCGCATTAATGCAGCGGTTCCCAACCTTTATGCATCCGCGACCCCGTTATTAAAGTAGCCGATATTAACGCGATCCCATTATCCCCATCTATCTACCAATAAATACAAAATGTAACATACATTTCAAAATATTATAAATGTTTATTATATTTGCAAAAATATTAAGGTTTGTTATAAATATATCCATACATTTAATTAATTTACTTAATTTGTACCTGATTTTGGTGAAATTCGAAGTCCTACTCATAAATTGGAAAGATAAGCAAGTTTTCACATTGGCTATACTGTAATGCTGACCAATTTGTAAGGTACATTTTGTAAGAATTTCAGAAATTCTGTAAAATACTGCACCACCTTAAAAAAACTAAAAATAAAATATTGAAACCATTTCGTTTTCGTGACTCCCAGGTTGGGAAACGCTGCTGTTTTTTGTAATTTTTTAAACGGATACTAGCCAATAAATCCTACACATTTTTTACGTACGACATTCGAGAAACTTAAAAAAAATCCGCAGGCGATTCAAGATGGAAAAAAGAAAAATTTTCAAGAGACAGTGGATTTCCTTCCTCGTCCACTTCATTCCTTCAACTCAATTCTCGCTGTTATGGCAGAACCCATCATAGCCAGGACTCTCCGGCTCTATTCCCTTTTCCGCAAAGTTAACGCCAGATATCCTCCACCAAGAATCGTGGGAGGAATATTTACGAGTCGTTTATCATCGAGAAAACTGCGATGCACACATACATGCCCAATCCTTATTCGGAAAAAAACGCATCAATTAGGCGATTAAATTTCTACCTACACGACCATTTAAGTGTCTTAATGGGATTGTGTATGGTTTCCTCTCCCTCCCTCTCTCTGTGGTTCCCTGACCTTGCATTCCCAACCTCCTCCTCATTCATCGACAGTCCGTCACCCTCTATATCTATCCGTCCGTCCCCCTCGCCCATCTCTATATCTCTCTTTCTTTCCCTCTCCTCCCCTCCATCCACCTCCCCTTGGAATGCGGTCCGAAGAGGGAGAAGTGACTCTAGGGAGGGCCTAGCTTGCCGATGGCGATGCTGGGTCATAACTCTAACGGCACGAGATGGACGCAGAACATATGAAAGGGCCGCGTAATGATCGCTATGGTCATGACATCCATTGTAGCGAAAGGGACTTCATTGGTGATTCGTTTTTTTTCTGTTCGATCAATCCCTCCACCTGAACCACAAAGAGCCGGCGAGGTTTGATGGGGCGTATTTTTTCCTTCGATCGTAACTTTTTTCCCTTTAGTAAGAAATAGAGCGCAGTAATTCGTCGAGGTCGGTACTCTTTCTTGTGCGATAAACTTTGAATGAGGTTATCTTAAATCAAGAGGGCATTTTCCCTTTTATTCCTCTTCAAATATCTTGCAACCGGAATTCACTTTTTCGTGCTCCTCGTATAAATTACACGGTATCTTCTGATAAACGAGATATTTGAAGTGACGGGGCAGGAAATGCTAAAACCAGGAAGAGTTCAGTCAACAAAAAGCTTAAATATCATTCAGCGTTAATTTCAAGAATCTCTTTCCGGAAAAAAGCGGAAAGCAAGCGAAATTTATATTTTTATGTCAAACTTCCCAGCCAAAGTAGTCTACAAAATATCATAAAACTTTTAGGTGCCTGAATTGAAAAGAATGAGCGTGAAAGTGGCTATACAGACAAACGAAGTTTCCCCGCTCCATAAATAGTAGCGATCAATAATAAACATAGAAAACAAGTGACGGAAGAATTGCAGAGCAAATTATATAAGGCGCTTTTTTCCACTGCTGTCTTTCCGTCGGAGTAAGGAATAGCAGGCGCGATGTATTGTTAGTTGCCTACATTTGCAGTAGCGATTTTTTTCCGATTACTCCCCAGCAGCTAATCCTAGATCCATTAAATTTATAGCAAAGGCAGTCCTAATGTAGGACTATCTATCTTGAAATTTTGGCGTGTGTAACTTGCGTCATTTCCGAAATATTTTTTACATGAACAGACGGGCGGATGAAACGAATACATCAGCATTTTTTTAACCGCTCAAGAAATATTGAGGAAAAATCAAGGCCGCGGAATTTTCTTCCAAAAGAGTCGCGCTATTTCGTTAAAAGGTATCACATTTCTTTTCGGTCCGTTCGACAAACCTGCATATATGGCAAGACCGTTTCCAAATGACAACTTTATTGCGCCAATAAATTTCAGCGGCCTTCCGATTCGAGATAATGTCTTGCACTCGAGTTTAAAGTGAAAGTCATGCAAATCAAAGGGTCCAAAAGGAATGGATGGACGTCCCTTGCGAAATGGGAGCCGAGAAGCGAGCGATGTTTCGCGGGCCCTGCCCTCGTTTCCATCGGGAATCGAAACTCGCTCCGAACGCTCAACCCACTTAGCGGACATTCTTTTTTTTAAGGAGCGCGACACCCGACTGGAAAAATTCGTGCACTCGCAAGGAATATTTGCGAGGGAATAGAGATTTGCCATCGCTTGGTTTTTGGACCGACAGCATCTTTGGTTTCAAAAAAGACGCGCGGCGTCTGCGGGTTGAGCGTTTTTTCTTGTGTATTGTATGAAAAGCGAAAGGTTCATACACGAGGTCCAACTGCGTCTCCGCGGTTTTACGATATGAGATAAAGACGAGATACCGATCAAGTGTCAACTTCGCGGAGATGGAAAATTCTGTTACGTGACGTAATGCATTCTTTCCCCGCCGACTTCTTGAGTTACTGAAATGCTCCCGAAAGTCTTCGCGATTATCCTGTTAAACTCTCCCTTGCTCTTACGCGTGATGCACGAGGTAATTGAATATTATTTTTTTATGGATTCGATCTGTACGTTTCTAGGAAACGTGCGGGGGAGTTTTATGTAATCCGAACGAGAAACTTTTTGCACTTCACAGTCTTTTTCCTTAACCTGTCAAACCAATCAGCAAACTAGTTTTTTTATCTGCGTATTAGAGCAAGTTGAAGGTGAAGGACGTTTACCTCGACGGCGGAAATGCTGGGGCCCTTATCGCCTCATTAGCGGCTGAAAGCCTCAGCGAAACTGCTGGTCCCCTTCCGTTCGAAGTTAGCTTATTATCATTATTCCGATGTGTTTTAAAGCCTTTACTATATAAATATAACATTTATTCCAAATTCCATTGAAAGTGCAATTTTTCTTAAGTAAATAAAAATTGCATTGTGCTACTGAATACCTAAGATGTAGCGCCCGAATTATACCCCGCCTTTCAATTTCTCAAGCATCCTCAGCGGGATGAGCGCTACGCGATCGTTAAGCTCTCTATATAGGAAACTGTGTTCCGAACATTTCCGGCAGCTGACTTTCACGTAGCGCGCGAGTCAGAATTCGCATCTCGCAATTACGTCGCCTTGTTGGCTCTTCAAACCATCAAGATTTATTGATCGAGATTGCATTCTGGTAACAAATTCTCCTTTTGGCTTCCTTCCATGAGAAATCTTTGTTAAGAATTACATTTTCGTTACACATTGTGAAATCGATCATTTATTGAGCCAAGAAAATGTAAATTTTAAATTAATTTAGAGTGTAGGGAAACAAAATTCAAATAAATCAATCGAGACTTGTAATTTTCAAAAGAGATGCTCAGCATTGTAGGATGCGAATTAATTTATCACTCGGAAACGGGCCTCTACTTCTCAGCTAACTAGTACTGGAAGGAAAGCGAAATTATTTTACCCCACTGCCCTAGACCAGTGGTTCCCAATATTTTCAACCTCCAAACAGTTCGCGGGCCACCTCATGACACGTCTTTAAATAGACGGTTGTATATGGAAATATAACGTAATAACGAAGGAATAATATGCACTCAGCAATCGTGTCAAACTTTCACACCTTAACTATTGTGAGATTCTAATTAATTACTTCAACAAATATATATTTGCGGAGTATAGCAGGGAGGATGCTTTCCGTGGACCCCCTGCAGGAGTCACGCGGACCACCAGGGGCCCGCGGATCATTGTCTGGAAAAACTACCCTAGAAAACCCGCCGGTTGGTTCGTCGACTCCCTCCACGAGATTGCGGCAGACTTCGAAGATGCGGGCGACAAAAAAAACTGACAGCCAATATATGAGCAAACATCTATTCCTATGCCCAAAAATTTCGAACACAACCGCACGCTGAGAGCAGGAAGAAATACCATCGCATTGAACGACGGGAATAAGACCGCCACTCCTTCCCCTACGTCCTCTCCCCTACAAGGCTCGCCAAACATCCGCTGAAAGGACACGCGGGATAAGAGGGAAGAACGAGGCAGGAAACAAACGAAATGTGAAACGGGTCCCCCCCTTCCGATTCCATCGGGAGACCGAACGAGACAGACACACAAACATACCTTAGGACCGGATGTCGAGACACGCCCTCGAGGATCCCGCTTTGCCGCCGTCTTCTCCCGCTCCGCGGAAGTAGGCGTGGACCGGAGGGAAAAGATCTGCCGACGTTATCGTGAGAGACGCCACCGACAAGTTCCTCTCATTCACACTCCTCACGAAAACTTCGCGGAGGTTTGCGTTAGCCAAACCTCCATCCGAACAAAAAATATTGTAACGATGTACGGGAATATATCACGATCTATAGTCCGGCGAGATATCTCGGCATATATTTACTGGAGGGAATCGTAAGATGTGACGATGTACACGTGGGGATTGTGTGCCGAGTGGACTGAGGTCGAGTACGAGGGTGCGGGAGAGAGAGATATCACTTGAAAAGTTAGTCGAGGGACTCGAAACCTCCCGTTCTCTCTCTCTCACTCTATCCAGGAGAACGAAACACGTCCGACCTCACCGAACTCCTAAGCCCGACTGAAGCAACAGCGGCGGCCCGAGGACGCGACGTCGCCGACCTGCCGTCGACCGACTCGGGCCGACTGCTCGCCTGCCAGCCGACCCCTCCCCTCCCGGCCCCTTATGCCTCCCTGCCGACTCCGCATTTCTCGGTTCCCCTCGAGCGGTGAGGTGGAATGGAAGGGAGGAGGAGAGAGAGTGTGGGGGAGTAAGGGGGGAGGGGGGAGATGAGACTGAGGCGGGCTAGTTGTGTGCGAGACTCGTGAGTTGCGGCTGGGAGGAGGGAATGGAGTGGGGCGGAAAGTTAGATGAGGAAGATAGGGTCGATCTCCGACCGAAGGATGACTGGCGGGAGTGAGGAGTGGGTTGGGGGAGGAAGGGCTGTTGCCAGAGAGGAGAGATGCAAAACGCGGGCATTTGGAAGGGGGAGTTTCGGGTGAGGTAAGAGGAGGGAGGAAGAATACGGAGAACGTGGATAGAGAGGAAGGAGTGGGATTGGAAATATAATGGATGAATTGGGGAAAGATGATAGCGAATATAATGGATGAATTGGGGAAAAGGTGATAGCGAAATATAGAGGAGGGGCCGATATTACAGAGAATAGAGGAGTAAGGGTTAAAGAAGAGAAGGTATGATGAGGAGAGGGAGGAGAGACGGGAAAAAAGATTGGGAGGCGGGAGTGACAGGGAAGAAGAGAATAGAGGAATGGGAGATGAGTATCACGAGTTCTTTGCATTCTATTCACGCCTACTCTCCCCTCCCCCGCCTTCTCCCATTTTCTCTATATTCCCTCCCCTCCTAAACTTTTTGCTATGGAGCAAAAGGAAGATTTGTTTTGCTGACCTATCTATTCACCCTCTCTTAACGACCTCTTGGTTTAATCGCCTTGTTCGATCAACGCCGTGATTGGGTTATTAAGGCCGATGATTAATGTGTTGCGATGGCGGAATCTCGTGTGCGACTCGGGTGGGAATCGAACCCGCTGAGCTTTACCGACTATAAAAATGCTTTGACTATATGGCTACCTACACGTATTTCTTTAGGGAATACACTTCAAAACCGAAGATGATAAAAGAAAACGCCCCAAGAATATCCTGCTTTCGAATATCAACCAACAATTTGACAACCTTTTCATACATACAATTTTGGGCTTTACCCTTTTCAGATTAAAATAAGGCAATTTTTTGGACCGAAAAAAGTATGAATCAATTTTCCTGCGGTAACTACCCATAAATAACGAGAGATGCAACATCTCATAGAAATTTGGGAAAATGCGAATTTATATTTCCTAGTATTTTACATCGTAATATATCAAACGGGAAACAACTATCGGCCAGAAAAGAGGTACGCAGTTGTAATAAACTTCGTAGGTGACAACGTAAACAAGGAAAGATGCAATTCTTACCGCATTATCGTCAAGATAAATTTTCCTCCACCGAGGTTGGAGAAACACGAGTTCGAAAGCCATGAAAATACCGCGGACGGATCAGCATTCGGAACGCGAAAGGGGAAAAATCAAAACAGCACGAGGAATTGCTCAAATGAATCCACCATTCGAGGTGAATCGAGAAGAAGGCGGGTGAAATAAAAAATTCGCAAAGTACTTTCTCTCTCTCGAGAGAAAGAGAATTGAGAGATAGGTGGAGGTGGAAGAGGGGCATAATGACGCCCTTCAAAACTCGCTGCTTACCGTTTTTAATCGATAATTGAAGGTTTACTCGGAATGCCGAGAGAGAACCGAACTCGCGACCTCTTAATCAAGTGGCGGTCACGTTTTCCACGGGACTACCGAGGTCGAGATAGAAGCGGCGTTGGAGAGGGGCAAAAAACATCCGAGGCGCGTAGAGAGGAAAAAGCGGAGGAAGGAAGAAGGGAGAGTGTGAGATGGAAGAGGGAGAGAGTAAGATGGAGGAGGGAGAGAGTGAGATGGAGGAGGGAGAGACTGAGAGGGAGAGTGAGATGGAGGAGGGAAAGAGTGAGATGGAGGAGGAAAAGAGTGAGATGGAGGAGAGAGAGACTGAGAGGGAGGAGGGAGAGTGATATGGAGGAGGGAGAGAGTGAGATGGAGGAGGGAGAGAGTGAGATGGAGGAGGGAGAGAGTGAGAGGTAGGAGGGAGAGACTGAGGAGGAGGGAGAGAGTGAGATGGAGGAGGGAGAGAGTGAGATGGAGGAGGGAGAAACAGAAGGAGAGTGAGATGGAGGAGGGAAAGAGTGAGATGGAGGAGGAAAAGAGTGAGATGGAGGAGAGAGAGAGAGACAGAGGGAGGAGGGAGAGAGTGAGATGGAAAAGAGAGAGAGTGAGATGGAGGAGGGAGAGAGTGAGATGGAGGAGGGAGAGAGTGAGATAGAGGAGGGAGAGAGATATGGAGGAGGGAGAGAGTGAGATGGAGGAGGGAGAGTGAGATGGAGGAGGGAGAAAGTGAGATGGAGGAGGGAGAGAGTGAGATGGAGGAGGGAGAGAATGAGAGAGAAAGAGAACGACGAGTTGGAAGGGGAACAGCTGATTTACGAAAGTCTTTTATTTAGAGAAATTATTCCCCGTATGGCCTCAATTAAACTTAAACACCGGAGTTTTTTGTGGAAAAAAAGGAAACGTGAAGGGAGGAAAAAGGCATGATGGGGGAGAAATGGCGGAGTGGAACGGGCGGAAAAAGGAGAGGAAAATAAGTAGGAGAAAGGGGCGGGAAGGCCGAATTTAGATGGAGCGAGGAGCGTAAGAAGGTGGGAAATGGAATATGCAGCCGAGAGGAAAAAGTGACGAGCGGAAAACCATTAACTTTTTTTCTCACCACGAGCCATTAATTGAATTACTCTTGTGCACTTAAAGGAGAACGCCTAACATTACGTTTATGAAATACTCGAGCAATAAAAATCCCCAGCGTTATTACTTTGAAATATGTCCGAGGATCCAATCAAACTAATTTAATGCTCATTATATTTTTCGGCGAGTTATTTCTTTTATTTTTTTAATCGCGCCGTCGGCGAAAATTTCGAAGAGATTAATGATCCCCGAGAATGATGCATTTCGTCTGCGTCACCCCGGCAAAAATGTAACGAAGATGATTTTACAGGATTATTTATTTTTAGCGGAGAGCTTACGGGCGCCGGATTGTTCGGTTGTCATAGAAAGTTGGCAAACTCATCCGAGAATATAAAAAGAGTGGGAGGAGGGGTAAAAGTGAGAAAGCGGGAAGCGTAAGTGAAGTGGGTAGTCGCATTCTCTTTACGACTTCCTGAAACCGAAGATTCTCGAATCGAACTAGGACTCTCTTGTTCCTTCAGATAAAAAGTATTAGATTTACTCGGTAACGACTGCGGCCCAAAGTTTGAGTAATGGCTCCATCGGGTCATTGGCAATCTCTCCGACGATCAACCCTTAATGTTTTTGCTAATAGGACGACCGATTCTTCTTCCCTGTAAAACCTCCCTTTATCTTTCTCCTTCGCTTTTTCCATCCCATCCCTTCGAATCTTCTCCTCCATTTTCCCTCCGTCTATTCCATTCTCTTCCCCTTTCCCTCTCCCACCTTCTCTTCCATCATTCCCCTCCACCGCTCTTTCTCTTTCCATCCTCCCTCCTATCTCTCTCTCCTACCAGTCCAGGGCCGCCTTAAGGCATTTGGAGGCCATGGGCCCTAACTTTTTTGAGGCCCCCCTCCTCTTTTGCAGAGCACGTCTTATTTATCAAATTTTTGCATTGATTGTAAAATGTTGCGACGGTCACTACCTATCTGATTTCATAGAGAATAACAATATACAGTATTACGCTATTTATGGGAGGGGTGGCCGGGTGGTATAAATAAATACGGGAAACATTAAAATACTAAACAAACAAAAAGTATAAAGTAAACTCACGATCTCATATTATATATTAATTAAAAATTCAATGCACAAACCAAATAGGCTATTTTTTCTGTTTCTTTCCTCAAGTTTAATAGTTCATAAGTACTTGTGACTTTTGAGTATGTTTTATTTCTCCTTTCCAAATTTTGAGGTCCCCCTCTAAAGGGAGGCCCTGGGCCAAGGCCCATGTGGTCTCCCCTTTAAGACGGCTATGTAGTAGCAGTCTATCCCTCCCCTACTCACCGCTACCTCCTCCTGTGTCTACATATCTTGCTTTAATTTTTCACTCGAAGTTTATCAAAATTTCGACACTATCCACTGTCCAACTAGTGTGTCAAAAGAAAAACGTTCCCTTTGATACCCGAAATCCTACTCTATGATATAACCATAACGCGTGAATAATGCACGAAGTTGCGTTGATCACGAGTCTAGGATGATCATCATCTCCGCAGAATCGTGTCGATCATTTCCGTTACCGTTAGGGTGACGCAAAAAATCGGCTCAATGCCATGACCTATGCCTCTACAGATAGAATTATTATAGTTTTTTCGGCTAGTTATGAGCGATCGATGTTCTTGACCGAGGAATCTTTGAATTTTTAGAACCATTTTAATCGTCCAAAATTCCGCGTGCATTCTCACTCCCCTCTCTTCCCTCCCCTCTCCCATCCGTGCTCGCTCATGTCCCAATTAACCCGGCAACCCTCCCACCTACTTCAATCCATCGTCTCCGTCGGCAGCACGAACAACGTAATCACTTAGCTAACGAGTACTGAATAAGTTTTGTTCACGAGGCAATAAGAGAGTAAGAGAGGGGAAGGAGTGAGAAGGTGAGGAGAGGGGAGAGAATGGGAAAGAGGTGGATAAGCGAATGGGAGGAGAAAAAAGGAAAGGAGAAACGGAAAGGGGAAGAGGGAGATGGGAAGGGAGAGAGCGAAGGGGGAGATGGTATGAGAGGAGAGAGAATTACCGAGGGCAAAAATTATCCAAGCTATGACCAAATCACGGAAGATCAGAAATATTTTAATAAGCTATTTCGGCATTAAAACCTCCCAGAATGTCAGGTATTTTTGTCTACGATCACTAATTAGGATATACTACTGCAGCGGTTCTAAACTTTTGCATCTTGCGTCCCGCCAACCATTTTCTCAAGAAAACCGGAGTCTTACCATGATTTTTACGTCAAGTGCATTTCAGTATTATATTAATCACCCTTGGAAATTATTAAGGACTTTAAATATCGCAATAGTTTTATAATAATTATTTTCGAAACTTCGCGTCCCACCGGTTAGGAAATACTGTATGCACTACTGCATAAAGAAACGTCAGAGGTAGGCAACCAACTTAACAAGAAGTTAAATAATAAAAAGCAAACAGAGGAAAAAGACGGAACTTATTATTTAAAGGTCATTTCATATTTAAGAACGCATATATCAGTAAACGTGCCCTTTCGAACATTGAGATAGCGAGCGAATATGACGTTCCAGGCGCTTTATCTAACAATAAGTCGAAGAGGTTGTATGTAAAGGTCGACGGTCCCTGAAGAAGCATTGACCTTTTTTTATCTTTTTCTACGAGCATTAATTTTAGGATGAACTACTAGACGAAGAAATATAAAAAAACCCATTTCCAAAAACGCGATAAAATTCTTTCAAGACGAACGTTTTACTCGAATGGGAAACTCGTTTATTTTTTTCGATACGAGTTCTTAAGATCGCGTTATCTCGCGGAGAATTAGTTAAAACTCCCCCGGCGTTATAAATACGCCAAAACGAGCCTCTTTAATGGACCGTAGAAAATCTTCCCCGAACACGCGAGGGTAAATATTTATAACGAGCGCGATAAAATGCCCAACTTATCTCTCCGGCACTGTATTTGTTTTGAAACTTATATTACGACCATTTCGACTCCGCGACGTGTATCAGAAAGAGGGGGAAAGTGAACGAGAAAGGCCCTTAAAAATGATCGAATGTTGTATAAACTAGCAAAGAACGGGTGGTAGATCATATTTCACGTCAGATTCCAGGCATAAGATTTTGACTTGGGCAACAAAGAAACTTACATAGACGCTCATTGCACAAAATCCCATTAATTTTCCCAACCGGGGAGCATGATACGTTTACCAGAAATTGATAACATAAAGAGATCGATAAATAATCGGACCTTCCTCACGCAGCGAGGGAGCGATCAGTTCCAGCATGAATAGGTGTAGGTAGACCTATTTCCCCCCCCCCCCCCTCTCTCTCACACACACACTTTCTTTCTCCCTCAAAGAATGACGTCACCCTCTCACCCGACACAAAGTTTATGATCGAGGGCGCGAAAACTTGCGCATGAACTCACCTAGTAGTTATCCTACCATGGCAACAAGTCATCCTTCAACCCGACCCGACCAACGTTCTCGACCCCTCACCTTTCTCTTCCTCCCATCTTCCTTCTTCCTTCCTTTATCCGCCGTCTCTCTCTTTTCCATCTTCCTAAGCCCCCTATCCCCTTCTTTCCAAACCCCTTCTGCGCCAACCGCCACCATCACCACCGACCAGAACCACACGGTCAGTCACCGCAACCAATCAGACTTTGTGGAGAAGAGCGAAACTGCTGGTTTTAAGGGTGATGGCCATAAGTCACGGGGGGGAAGCTAAAGGGAAGAGTCGGTCGGGAGATTGGTTGGTTGGTAGGTAAGAAAGGGAGAGAGAGAGTTGGGAGTTGGGGTTGAGGCGAGGAGATGGAAAACGACAGAGAGCGGAGACGGAGAGAGATAGAAGGAAAACGGAGGTAGATAAGGGCGGGAAAGAAAGGAAGAAGGGAGAGAGGGAAAAATAATCAGGAGTGGGAGTGGGGGAAGATTGAATTTAGAGACGGTTTAAATCGTAGTGCGTTGGGGTGGGGTGTTGCGGAAGGCGGGAAGAGAAAAGAATGCCCGCGGATGGATAGAGGGAGGAAGGAAGGAGTCATAGGGAAAGGAAGGAAGATATGGGCAGCATCGCGGTTTCGATTCAGTAAAGACGGAGCGGAGAGAGGGTGGGGATATATCACGTCCTCTCTCAATGCCGCGAGGGGGAGATGGGGAGAGGGAGAGGGAGAGGGAGAGAGAGATAGAGAGAGAGAAAGGTAAAAGAGGGCTTTGTAAGACATCGACTCTCATTCCGGAGACATCCGTCCCTCTCTCTCCCTCTCCCTCTAGTACTCGCTGCATTGTTGTCTACTGCGGTTTTTTTTACGTCTCCTCCCCTACTATGCGTGCCTGTGTACACAGAGACGACCGCAAAAATTATTAAAGAGGGATGTAAATATTCAAGCGCCTTAATCTTCCTTTGTTCCGTGCCACGCCGTCAATTGTCTTAACCTTGAAGCGTTGCGGACAGAAATGCCTATTACAGAGTTGTATCACGAAGATAATTTTCTACTTTTCGATTTCGTTTTCAGGAATTCTATGTACTTATCGCAGTAATGACAAGTCCCGGAATCATTTAGGGATTCGGCAAATTGAAAAAACTTAATACCTGCACGCTGTGAAGAAACCGAAAATAATCATCGCCGTTCTCTCCAAAACATATTTTAGGAAAAGATCTAAAAAAATTAAATAATTATCAGTTTTATCTCGTTATATTTATAACGAAACGATAAAGGCCATTACCGAAAAGCTTCACACACAGAAGCAAAAGTTCAAGTATTCAGTCAAAATAAAGTATATGCATTCATATTAGCCGCGGACGCGTATTAGATGAAGGCAATATAGTAAACACCTGTTCAGCCTCCCTGAAGTACACGTTTAATGATATTTCAGCGTGCAAACAGAATACCGATCCTTATTATGTCGCATTATACGTCCATAATGGGTAAAGCGGCTCGAGAAAAGTTAGACAGAACATCCGAGACCAGGTTTTAGGATGTGACCGGAGCTAAACGATCTTTATACGGAAGGAATGTGGGAGCGGGGACCACGAGAGATCACGTGGGAAATGGTTAACCAAGTGTGTGTTTTTATTGTGGGGATTGGCGTTCCCAATTCGATAGAAGGAGGTGGCTACGGCGGCCGAGGGCAGCCAGAAGCTATAGGAAGTAGAGATAGGAAGAAAGAAAAAATGAAATATACGGAAGACGTATGGCGAGGAATGCGAGCGAAGTGGAGGAAAATAAAAGGAAAAGGCGGTGAGAAAAAAAGATCACGAGCCGAATGGATGTAAGCGAGATATTTGAAATTTTTTCAACCGCGACGAATTTATTTATTTTTTGCCCAAAACTCGTAAATTGATCTCACCGTATGTGGCGTAATTCCGACCAATAGTAATGGCCTTAATCCTTTACAACTCGAAAAAAAGTCCGGCTAAATTCGTGAAATACGACAGGTTATTTTTATCCGGTTGGTTTATGGTTACGACCCGAACCCGTGAGCAACCCAATTATGTGCAAAATAATAAATGGGTGGGTAGAAAAGGGGTTCGGAAGAAATGGGGAGGGGAAGATGATGGAAAGAGGGGTCGTGAGGAGGAACGGTCCCGAAGGGAAAGGGGCGAGGTGGAGTGGATGGGCGTGTCGGGAAGGGATTGTTCGAGCGACGGAGGAAGACCGCGTTAAAGGGGTTTAAGGGCATTGTCACGATTTGATTCGCTCGTATCTGCCCCGTCAGGATGATTACGCCCTTTCTCACGTTTTTCTTCAAGTATCGCAGAACAATATTATGGATATATAACACGGGCAGAATTAATTTCGGAGCGGACATCGCTAACGTATTGCATAAAACTCGATGAGTTGTGTTTTCTCGCTCGAAAAGGAGACGAGAAATCACGGAATATTTTAAAATAACGAGAAAACTTAATAATCATCACGAAAGGTACGGAATGCGATATTTGCAGGGATTGAGATCAGGCATACGTAAGGCTCTGAGGTGTAGCTATATTTCATTCACTTTGACTAAATGTTTAACAAACATCTTTTAAATATTCTGCTGCCAATAGCAAATAGTTTATGAAAAAATGAAGGATGAAGGAAGAATTGCAGAGCAAATTACCTAAGTCGTTTTTTTCCTGTTTTAGGATTATGACGCCATCATAAGATTACATTTTTGGTTGAGATCGACGGTCTCGTAACATAGTTTATAAAATTCCTTTACAGATCACTGTATCATTGCTATGTAATTATATGTTTCCTATTTGAAAGCAGTGGACTCGTTGCTACGGCAGTTTTATTCCCTATGGTTAAAAATTGGAAAATTTTTCCTCTTTTTGGAATTAAGAACAACTGTTAGTTCTCGTTCGACGCGGATTTGATTTCCATTTTTAAAAAAATACATAAACCTTAGTCTTTCAGATACAGAACTGTTCATGTCCCAACCTTCTATCCTAATTTTAACTAATTTAAAAATGCAAATTTATGACGTCTTGCACCGATTTCATGCTTTTCTTATGGGGAATAGAAATTAAACTAAGGGGTTGGAAAAAGACACTGATTACTCCCCAGCAGCTTAACCTAGATCTACAAAATTTATGCCATGTCTAGCTATCATGTAGGACAATCTACTCTGGAAATATGACTTCTCCAAGTTGAAAGTATCCAGAGATATTCCCCGAACAGACGGACCAACCGACAAACCGAATAAATAAGCGATTTTTTCAAAAAGTGCCAAAAAAGCAGTTGCTTTGGAACTATTTCGAGTAGTCAGATCTACGATTTAGTACCGGAGATATAATCATGCCGGAATGGACGAATCGTGGGCGACAGTAGCCAGGCCCTACAAGAGGGGGCCAGAAGGGCCATTTGGTCTGGGCTTCAAGGTCAAGGGGGCCTCAAATTTTCGCACTTGTTCAGAGACGGATTTATGCACAGGCGCATGATGCGCAAGCTGGGTGCCTCGTCGAAAAGAGGGCCTCACCAAATGTCGATTTTAGTCTAAAACCTTATGTTCCTCTTCTTTTCCGTAAAACTGAAGTGACATCGCACGTAACTTAGATTTTTAATCAATAATTAATTAATTTGCAGAAACAAAAGCTATGAAAGCATTTCTTAAATAAAAAATATTCAAGTAATGTATTAGTTAAATATTTATTTATTGTTTTATCCATCATAATATCAACAATGAATGTTGAATAGGACATGCCAAAAAGAAATACAAAATATTATTTTCTTACTTGGTTCTTGCAGAACGTTCAAGTATTACGTAATCCAACTTCCCCAGATTTTGGTAACCGATATAACCCTTAACCACCCTCAATTATATCCTCCTCTCTCCTCTTACATAACTATCAGAATTTTTCATCTGCACTCACTTTTTACTTTCTCAAATACGTAGTATATTTTACTTTCTCATACACATACTTAGTATATTGAGAAATTATTGTTATCGTGGACAAATTCGACTTCGAGATTTTGATGGAAATACACGTTTTAGGTGTCCCCGAGTCCATAAAAGTGGTTTTCGCCATGTCGTCTGTCTGTCTGTCGGTCTATTCGTCGATCTAGGGCTCAAACGCGCAAATAAAACAGAATTATTTCTCGTATTTGTGCAATATATCATCCTTTGCAGACCCTTTTTTCATAAAAATTATATTGCACAAAAATAAAGGGTAGTTTATTCTTGGCGATGTTTTGAATAATGTGATTTACTCAAAAATGGCTAAAGAGAATTTGATTAAAATCAATCCGATTGTAGAACATGATGTCACAAATAATACTACGCAAGCTCTTGAACTCTCTATATGCCGTCCAGTGACATTACAATGTACTCGAAGCTACCTTTCCTAAGCCTACTACAGCCTTACGGTTAAACTAAATCGAATGATATCTCATATTTATAGATAATATCATTCATAAAAGACATTCTGAAGTGATAAACGATATTACGCAACAATTAAGGGTACTTTATTCTAGGATATTTTAAAACAAAATTCGATTTACTCAAAACTGGCTCTAAGGATTTCGTTTAAAATGCATCCAATACAGCCTGATGTCACAAATAATACTTACTAAGCCATATGTCCCAAAAAATTACTAAATATCGACCAGACGCATTAAAATATACACTAAACTACGGTTAACTTTGATTTACTACAAGAGTTTTCTTTTATAAACGTACACAGTCGGCCAAACGTATATACATACGTTTATGCAATGTCTATTGCGCCGTTTATTTTTATACTCTCTAGAGGGCCATTTCAATGTGGTCTGCATTATTGACTAGGTAGAAATCACTGTAAGCAAACATTTTTCGAATTATATCTTTTCTTTAAGTGGTCAGAAGATTTATTGAAAGAGTGTTACATAGTGCAAGCTTGAACCCCCTGCCACTAATGTAACCCACTGTAACCAATCAGCGAATTCCGACCACCAAATTGGGTAACGTAATGCTTAAACGCTTCCTTATGGGAATATTTTTATTTTTATTACGGTGAGGGGCCTCAAAATCTGAAGTGGCCCGGGTCTCAAAATATGGAAGTGGCCCGGGCCTCTCCGAGTCTCTCGGAGGACCTGACAGTAACATATGGAAGAGGTTAGAAACCCCCCATGAAGCTTTCGTTCAATATTTCAACGGGCGACTATCCAGGGAAAGTGATGTACTGCTGGACGTGGTTCAGATTCTCTTAAAGCTTCAGATTCAGTTGCATAGTATATCATGCGCTGTTGTCACGATGTTAAACGATAAAACTAAGTTGAATTTAATGTCTCAACGTATTCTCCTACTCCCCAAGCAACTATCATGACGTCCCCCTTCACGAAATCCTGAGTGCGCCTCATGGGGCCCCTGTCGCTAAACATTTTGAAGCCCCTGTCGCTAAACATTTGGGGCCCCTGGCGCTAAGCAGTCGGGAGCCCTACAATCTAAATATATAGTGGAACCGCTCCTAACCTCTTAATGATCGTTTTTCTATGGAATCATAGAGAGGTTCCACTGACTTTTAAATTGAGACATTTTATATTTCTGAGATTATATACACGAACATTTTTTCGGGGCCCCTTACATCACGGGGTCCCTGGCGCGCGCCATGTGCGACTCCCCTTAAATCCGCCACTGGATGCGCCACTGGTGAGTGGGGTGTAAAGGGAGCAGCAAAACGCGACTAGGACGTTTGTTTTCCGCGTGGGTGAATAGAAAGAAATAGACACGGAAAGGGAATCGAATGAAATCGACAAATGAGAAAGTTTTACATGGTGAGGCCAGAAAAAAGATCGGCTAGCATCAAAGAAAACAGAACAGGTTGTCGATTTGGAATCGTCAAGTGCGAACCATTTATTTTACATGGCAGGAGATTATCGGCTGTCAAAACTGTCTGAATCGTTTATATATTGAACGAAGAATATGACAATTGGGCCTCTCTTTTTATTATTTTCATGTTTTGAAACAACTACATGATGGCGAATGGGAGCACATACATACACGCCTCAATCTGGAGCAGAAACGTCGCGGCATTGCGTAACGACAAAGAAACACCTTACAAAACAAACTACCACTAAAATACCATAACACTATACTCATTAAAAGTTACTCATAAATTATCTCGTAGCTTAAAAAAAACGAAGTTTTACACGATTTAAAGAATAACATTCCTTGGGTGCATTATCTCCACTTATTTCATGTTACAATTATACTCCTCGACCTGATATCGCAACAAAATTTACGTACAAAACAAAAATGCGAAATAATTGCTTATAAAACAAAAACATCACCGACAAACAAGCGAGGCCATTTATTTTCAGGGAGCTATTTTTGCGGTTTTCTCGCACTATCGCGGGAAAATCTTATCCTACGCTTCCCTTCCGTAATGTATTGCGAGAGCGTCAGGGAAGCGGCGGAGGAGGCAGTTTGTATGTGCGCGAGCGCCTTTGGGTGAATGAGAATGCGTGTAGGTAGCTATGGAACGCTGTTATGGAGACGAGAGAGGAGGAGTAGGCGGAGGCGGACGGTAGACGACGTCCTCTTATAACCTCTTGATCTCGACGTCTGAGACAAAAGACACACGGCTCGCTCAAATTTTCCGAAACTTTATGTCGGGGAAACACGAACTGTTCCAGATAACGAAAAGAACCGCACCGATGGCGCTGAGCGAATCTTAGAAGAGTTAACTCATTGTCCCAGCAGCAGTTGGCGTAACACGGAGTCTTATTCGTCGGAGAGAAAGTGCAGTACGGCCGCTTGCGCTAAGAGAAGACGGACGTTTTTATGTCGTCTCTCGATTGAAGCGCATTCCTCTAAAATTTGAATCGCATCGGCACGACGGAACGCGGAACAAAAGAAAAATTACGGTCGCTGTTTCTAATATATTTGTTATTTTCTAAAGAAAAAACGGTGCCGGAGTGAAAACTGCATGAATAATATTTGGCTTGGTTTCTTCCTTTGCGAAATAAAAAAAAATAGTCCGTGCAATATGAAACCTTAAAAAATTGCGTTTTTCTCCGACGAGGACAGATGGCAATCACGTCGGACGAAGTGAAAGGCTAACGAAAAAATATGGAAGAAGGCTGAGAGTGGGATGAGTGTGGGAGGAGAAGGCGTGGCGTCCAGCAGGTGGGATGCATATCTCCAGAGAAGGCACGTCTGGAAGGACGAGGGCAGAGGGCACAGGGAAAAGGAAAGGTAGAAGGATAACACTCCACGGAGGAGGAAGCGAAAGAAGAGGGAGAGATAGAGAAAGGAAGAGGACGTCATTGCCGACAAGGGAGAGGCAGGAAGTGGAGTTTCATGAATAGCTGGAGTCATATCCTTCTTCCAGAGAGAACAAACACCCGTAGTAGATCGTAAAGTACGTGGCGGTTGGTAACAAACAAGTATAGCGTATCGTAGAGTGTAATAAAAGGGATGAGAGCCAAGGGTTGCACGGGGTTATGCGAGGATCTAGAAATGATTGCGGACTCGGTTAGCAGAGAGAATGCTGCATTTCCCCGCAGGCCCCGTTATGAGGGAGCGAAAATGGGGTCTCGAGAACCAGAATCGCAATTACAATTATAGAGAAATAAATAATGTAGGAGACACAATTACTCCCATGCGAGATGGGGCATCTTATGCAGTTGCGCCACTGGTAACACAACAAGGATTAACAAGGAAACGATTGATTGGAGAAAGCAACCGAGTCAATGTTCGAAGTGGGTTTCGGAGATTAAAGAACGGCGATATGAATCCCAGAGAAAAAGGAAAGAAATGAGGACGGAGAAGAGCGAGGTTTGGAGTAAGCGAAAAAAGGTCGAGGAAACGGAGAGAGAAAAAATGTGGAGAAGATGATGAGAGAGACTGCAAAAAGAGAAGGAATTGAGAGAGAGGGGCAGAAGTGAGGGGGAAAGAGGGAAAATGAAAGATGGAGAGAAGATTGTAGACGAAGAGCGAGAGGAGATTTTGAGAAGGAACTTGTGAAGAGGAGAGAGAGGCGAATAGAAAGATGATGTGGGTGATGATGATGTGGGTGGGCAGATATGGGGGTTGTGCAAGATGAAGATGAGTAGGGAGTGAGACAGAAAGAGAGGAGAGAGAGAGAGAAGAGAGAGAGAGGGAGATCGAGATCGAATGGGTCCGTCCGAAGAGGTATTCAAGGAATTTCCCCCCTTCCCTCCCTATCTCCTCCCTCTCTCACCCTATCTTCGCGATCCGGTTAATCGTGCGAGGAGCGCTTTTTTAAGCCCCCCCCCCACCATCCCTCTTTTAAAGTCTGACTCAAAACCTCCCTCCCTCTTCCATATCCCTCAAAAATTCTCGATCCCTATCTCCTCCACTCTTCCTCCGACTGGGTCCCGCGACTCCCCATCCAATCCATTCCTCCTCTCCTCCTTTAGAGGAGGGCTTCCACTTCCCTCGCTCAATCTCTCTCTCCTCCATCTTCCTCATTTCAATTCCTCGAACTATGTTCTTTTTCTCTCCCTTATCTCGACCCACAAACGCAGTTCTTCTCTCTCTCCCTTGATACTCTCATTCGCTTCATTTTTGTTTTAACCAGATCGGAAATGAGATCGTGTTACCAGGCTGCAATTTGTAACGGAGGTTTATGGAGTATGAATTCGCCAACATTATATTCTTAAGGTTCTACTTCCTCAGAAAGATCACCAAGACGACCGTAAAAAGGACTCTTTATCGGTTAATAAGGTCATCCGATCCGCTAATATAATTAGATTTATAACACGTCCGGGAGGGCGAACACGGGGCTGAGTAAGATCGTGTAAAAAACAGCAAAAACTTCTCGCGCCTCTTATCACCCAAACCACTCCATTTCCTTGGCTCCAAGACGTTAGCTTGTGGTTTTAATGTTCTCTCCCTTAATCTACAAAGGCTATTATTTCTCTCTAACTCCCACTTCTTTTTCTGCTTTTCACATTCGTACCATCTCTTGGAACAGCATTTTTCGACTATTTTTTTACCATTTCGCGATTCTCCCCTTAAGAAATTTCTCCTTCGCGCATGTTTCCGCCCCCTTCTCCTCCTTACCATTTCTCTCCATCTCTCTCGCCCAACCTCCTCTTCCTCCCACTCCTTGTAATTCCTACCCGCTCGCCGTGCTGTAAAAACGCATTTTGATGCCCCGAATCCTTGTCTGGCACAATCATCTCTCTTCATTTTTTTAAACCAGCGCATCCGCTACATAATTCACTCCTTCGCATCTCTCTCTCACTCCTAATCTGCCAACTGCAATCTTTATTAAAATCAAGCGCGTATCTGTACGTTTGCGTACGCACGCTTATTCTTAAGGGTAAATCCTACAAAACTGCATCGGTGTGATAAGCATTCCTCCCGTGATGTCATTTTTCTCGCATGTAATCTGTGGCCATTCTTCGATGGTTCGTTTTACTCTGAAAAAAAACGGGCGTTCATATATCAGAGGCCGCGCAACAATTGAAATTATTTACTGGATGAAAAAGTTATGAAAAAACTCCTGTCTCTGTTCGCAGGTGGGAACGGAACCACTGGGGCATTAGCCACCTTTTTTCCACGAAATGGCCGCGCACGCTGGTATGCGATGGGAACTCAAGTGTGAGCGCATTTATAGTCAACATGTGTCACAATGATACAACTGTCTCTTTCGCTTCTCATCGAATATAAAGATCTCTCTCAACACTGCAAGGGTGTTGTTTATACTGCACGGTCTTATGTTAGCGCATATGATTCTACTTCAAGATTGTAAGAAGTCTATGCGCAGGCTTCTCCAGGAACTTTGCCATCTTTGATCAGACTACTCCACAATATCTTGTATCCTCGAAAAGGTTATAAAATTAATAATAGTAAATTACATTGATATGTGTGTCTTTCTTGGCATCTGAATTTGTTTTCTTACATTATAGGTGTTCGTTTTTATCCAAATAGTTTTTGGGGTCTAATATCAAATTTAGGGCATTATACTTGGACATTTTTGTATCCCTTTCTGTATTATAAAAGAGTTTTGTGGTCATAAAAATATCAAATAGGTTTTTAAACAGCTTTTTATAAAATCGCCAATGGGAATATGGAAGCATTGATTTATTCAAAATGAAAAGTTTAAATATTCGCTTGCTTCTTCACCTCATTCGAAATAAATACACTTACCATTCTCATAGGATCCAATGAGGATGCCTCAAACAATCCATGCCACGACAGTCTCATCTCTCAAGACCCCAATTACTCCTGTCAAGTTTAAACTTTCGCCGTTGTTTATGGATGGTTGATAAAATCAAAACGCTCATAATTGACGGGACATAACTTATCCGTCCGCGTCATCAACGGCCCTTGCTCTCCAACATCTCTTTCGGCCCTCTTCTCTACCTCCCCTCCCCCTTTAAACTCACTCCTTCGACACACTAAATCCTCGCCTGGCCTCAGTCACGAAAACTCTCCTCATTAAACGGTCCTCCAGATTCAATTGCGCCAATGAATTCATGAGAGCAGTTAAGTCATAACGCATACGCATACATACGTACTCTCTCAACCCGCCATTCCTCATCCGAGAGCGTATCCCACGCTCCCGTTGGCTTAACCACCCCGCTCCTCGTTTCCTAGCTCTCCTCCCCCTCCCCCTAACCCTCTCGCTGCGTACTTAGGCTCGCGTGGGATGATCATCTACTTCCCCCATTCCTCCCCACTATCTCCTCCGCTTCTCTCACTTTCACTCCCGATTCGGCACCGCTTGCACGTGGCAAACTACACTCGCCGAGGAGAATAGAACACGTAATTTTTTAAATCAATTTTTCCCAGGATAAAGGTTACTTTCGTTAAATTTCGGTCGAAACCGATCGGGCAATTCGAATTTTCTTTTTTTTTTGTCCTTGGTAGAAAAAGAACGGAGGCCGAAGCTCAAAAGAATCGCTTTCTTTTTTTCCGACAGCGTCGGATTGGAGCTGATTTAGATCGAAATTAATCACCTTGGCTCACGGATACGCTGCAACACGTTACGTTTTTACAATGGCACGGGTACCGAGCATCGAAGCAGATAAAGGAACCCACATTCTTCCCATGCCTCTTGTTTCGCAAGAAGAATCGCGATGCGGCCGATTAATCCATTACGACATCCGAAAATCAACAGTATTAGAATGATCGGGAGTAATAATAAAAAAAACAAGGAGTGGTAGGAATTTAGCGATTACGTCAAGGTTTTACTGTGTAATGAATGACACATCAAGAGGGCCAGTGCATTTGGCGGACTCTGAATTCAAATAATATAATTTCAGCAATCCAGCCGTGGCATGGAGTAATCCGGTGAATACAGAGTGCCTCTGACTTGAGAAAGAGTTTCTTGTATTTAAATTTATGGAAATCGTGGTCGAGCTCCATGGTTCCTGCAAATTCTTTCTGTTGCCATTCCGCAATTATTCAGATTACAAATTATACGCAGGAAATAAATAAGTTAGTGATACGCCCTCCGATTTTTAAGGTGCTATAGAAATAGCGAATACAGTTACAAAAATTCCGCTTTTATGAATAAAATCTACCCTTTTCAGAATAAAGATCTTGCACTTACAATCTCAGGAATCGATTCTTCGTCGAGAATCCTTTCCTCAACAACGCCTGTCATTCGTTGGATCCTTACCTGCAAATTAAAAAAAAATGCGTGTTAAAAAGAGACGCAAGAAATAATCATGTCAACAGGTTAATATCACTTGTAATATTAAGTAATCTTACATATAGTTTTCCAGTTCTGTCTGGTCGGTCTGTGTGAGACGCTTCGATTTTTCAAGGTGCAAGGTTTATTTCCTTCATTCATAAAAATATGTAAATATGGACCGAATTTATCCGTTTTTGTTTTATCCGACGGCTAAAACTACAAAATATCTTATTCTCTCGATGCTTAGATGCTACACGGAAGAATATGGCAGAGATACTCATATCTTTTCGAAATTTTATGACCTTTTCGTACTCTTTTCGGATGTTGCCAAGGCGGCCCGCATTGTTGTCTCCGATTGAATTAGCATCTATTAAGCCTTCAAATAGAGAAAAAAATTACGGTATTCGCTTCGCGGTTTTTATGAAGCATCGAATTTATAGTTGTAGCAACGTCAAACTTAAAAGATTGAAAAGTTAATAACTGCAGATTATAAGTATGTAATTATTCAGTAAGCTGCGTGTGGATTGCGGGAATTTTAAATGATCGACCAAAAGAAAAAGTATTATTTTATTTCAATGCTGGAATATTGCCTTTTTCGTACGGAAGAAGCAATTAAAATTGAATATATAAATTATAAAAATAAACGAAATTTAAAATGATGGAAGAAATTCTACATGCAATGTTGTTTATAAGGAAATGTTTTAAAATAAGCATAGGTAATAAGAATATTTACGGTGTTATTTATTGTTATTGTTGTTTAAAATTTGTTTACATAATATATGTACCTGATTAGATTTGAAGTAGGTACCTTTAAAATTAGCTATTTCATTGAAGGAAAGATAAGCGAAATTACTTTTCCATAAAACTTGATTTCGTGGAAAAATATAATAATTATAATCGATTTTGAGCCGAGATATTGTATCATTTTATACCTACTCCCGTCATATTTGATGGGCAAATCGGCTAGTTATTATAATAAAAGCCTAGATGGTGGGGTTTGTGTGTAACGCTAGCCCTTTTTAATGCGTCTTTAACAAACTTCCTGATGAGGTGGATGGTTGAAATTTCGTAAAAACTGACTTTTTAAAGTGCAGGCTTTTATTCTTTTGGAAATTAAAATTAGAAAAAAATTGACGTACGATCTTCAAATTTAAAGTATGTTTTAAGAAAATTAATGTAGTTTCTTATTCTATTCATCTATTTCCGCCTACCGTTCGAAATCTCTCACATTAAACATTTAAATCACATATTTTGGGAAAATAACGGCTTTTAAACGGGATGTTGCCTTTCCGACCACGTCATTGTTAAACTTCGAGAATCATTTGTTGTCTCAACCCGCATACGTGTAATATATACGAGTGCATAGATTGCCTTAAATTATCGTTGGATTTTTCGCGAAAATACATAACCATAATGGTCTGGGATTTAGTTTGGATTCTTTTGCTTATCTAAACGACAATATAAATGTAGAGTAAGAGAGAGGGGGGTGTGGGGAGGGAGACAGGAAGGAAGGGATATAGAATGGAAGGTACATAGAGAGTAAGGGAGATACTATAGAATTAGAAATGGACGGGAGGAAAGAGATAAAGGAGACGGAGAAAGAGGGAGAGCTATGGATTGTGACAGGAGGGAATGAGAGGTGGGAGAAAAGAGAGGCAGAGAGAGAAAGGGAGGGAGAGAGGGACGGCGAAAGGGAGGGAGGAAATATTATTATTTATCCGTCATATGACGGGAAATACACTAGTAATAATGTATTCTACAACCATAAATCGCTAATCCTCGCATATCTCTAGCGAATAGATAATTTCATTGAGCTGCAAAGGACGCAATTTTGAAATATAAATGCCAAAATAGCATCAGCAATCGCTCCCAAAATATAAAGCGTGAGCTCAGCCCGTGCAATAATGACGCCTGGAAGACACTGAACAAATCCATTGATCGGCAAAAACCACGGCCGTAAGGCCGGAATCACGCTTCGTGTATTGCTTACGTTCGAAGTATCGTGGGAATCTCATAAAAAACTTCCTTTACAGGAAAATATCCATTTCGTATGAAACTTTCAATCCTTCCAAATATTTCCAACCATTTTGTCTGACAACGAAGCTCTCGTTCGAGCTAACAGAAGAGCAATCGATCGAAGGATTTAAAACGAGACTATAGGACGGATCAGGAGAATAAGAGCGATGGAACGCGGGGAAACAAAGAGAATGAGGAAGAACGAGAATAGAAGGGAGGAAGGAGAAGAGAGGGGTAGAAGAGGAAGGAGAAGAGGAGGGCTTAATGCCGGCTAGAAAAAAGCGAGCACAAATTGGGAATGCTCTCACGATTTTTCGGCTTTCGGAGAACTCACAGGAACAACACGACGGCCGCGTGCAACGAACGTGAAAAAGGGAGTAAAACGCAAGGGAATGTGCGGCGGGGGAAGGGAGAAGGTAGTGAGGAGGAAGAGTCACCGTGATCGGCCGATTTCACTAGGATTCCACTCCGTTCTCACCCAACAAACCCCTTCCCAAACATTCTCTTCCCTTTTCTCGGCCTTCCACATCCACTCCTTCACTCTCGCCGATTATCCGGGGCCGCATAAATCCCCTTTCCTCCCTTTCGCTATCTACCTCCTGCCCTCATTCACGGCCCAGCCTTCGCCTCGCCCTCCTCCTACCCTTCGCTTCACCACACCAAATCCCACGCCCTTGCCTCTTTTTTTGACACCTCTCTCCTTTCTTTTAGATTCCTTTTCTTTCCTCTTACCCTCTGCCTTTGATAAACTCATCCCACCGAACTTTCTATCCAATACTCATATATGCTTTCATTACATTTGCATTCCGTTACGTAACCCCGCTATTTTTCCTCCATTTGCATGGAAAACTATGATGCAAAGCCACAAGAACTGGAAATGGCACGAGAAAACAGTTTCAACCGTATTTACTGCAATAAATTATAAGATCTGTCGAATTTAGTTCCATTGTCTTCAACAACCAGTAAGTAATGATCGGTTTCGGAGCCATTCCCTCGTATTAATCGTATGAAATTACATATTCTTGAACTTTTCCAAATAAAACTTTTTTTACGTCTTTTGACTTTTAACATCGATCCCATCATTTTAAAATTGGCATTCATCGCGAACCGAAGTGACTCTCAAAAGCTCGAGCTCTCACTCACTCACCGCCAAACGACCTTGTTCTTCGACCGCTGTCACGGAGGGCTTTATTCCGAAGCGAATTTTTTTTTGCTCCGTCCCGTCTAATATTCTTATATTCCGATCCTAAACATCCGACCAGCGAGAGATTTGACACCTGACCAAACGAAATGTGCACCTACTACAACTGAAAAAGTGGCCTCCCGCGATTTTCTCCGAAAGAATTTGGCGAAAAAAATGACGCGTCAACAGAGCGCTGCATGACACGGTGCGACAGGTATGCGCGCATTCTTCTCGACGATATGTTTGCCAAAAATCCTACGTACAGCGGAGAAACTCGGAGAGACATGCCAAAACAAACTCGTTTTATCCTTTTCCCTCCACACCTCCGGCTGGTATGCGAGCAGCCCGCCTCTCTTTACCCGCCTCTTAATCTTCGCACCTACACCCGACCTCATTTCTCCTCCCACGCCCATTCCCTTCGCTTCCTCCTCTTTCTCTCGTCTCCCCCTTTCCCTCCCTCCCGCTACCTACCCTCGCATTATATCCCATAGCCTACGCGCACCTTTCGCCGTAAATACTAATTTTAAAACACCCGATTGCATTCCCTCCGAACAAATGAGCCTCTCGAATGAGGCACGCGAGACAGACCCCTCTCGTGGAATATGTAATGAAATTCGAACGAAGACGACGTGTTTTTCGAAGGACTTAATTTAGAAAGGTATTAAAATCCATCCGGTAAGATATTTTATTCGCCGCGCCGGGACATAAAATAATTGCCGCGCTCTCCTACGAACGCAGTTTGTTTCTGAGAGCGCTTTGTTATTTTTCTACGGCGACGCCGATCGCCTACGCCGCAAGGTCTTCGTGCCAAAAGGAGAAATGGAATTGTGTTATTCTCATTCTCATTTCTTCTTCCCCTCCTAATAGTGCATCCACCTTTTTGCTGCGAGGATTGATGAAATACGAGGGAAGATATTGGAGAGAGGCCTTCAGTCAAACACATTAATGATGCCTAGAAGCCAGTCATATGGCGAGGGAGAAATACACCAAGCTTAAAAAAAAACAACGGTGTGGAAATAATATGTTGTTTTTGGTTTTCTTTCGGCATGTGAGACTCGATTCCATTCGACGCACATAAGGAGAGGTCGAGGCTATTCCTCGGCCTGCAAAATCTTATCGCCTTGGTGTCTGATGGATTTATTTCTAGCTTGAAATCCATCGAATTCGTCATAAAAACTGGTCGCGACTCAAGGTTAATAGAACTGCTTTTCCGTCTATTTTCTTAATATGCCCTATTTGCTCTATCAGATTCCTAAAACATTATCACGTACGAACAATTTACAGCGATGTGAAACGCTTAATATAGAAGCAATGCCACATTAAAGAGAAATATTGCTTTGAAAAATAGATCTTAGAATGGATTATCCGGTAGTATCTAAAAATCCTTTCCTAAGTAAAAATTATTTGTAATAAATAGCTCAAATTTCCTGCGTAATTTACTATAGTAAATGTCCGTTATGGTTGAATATTATTCTTATTGTGAATATTAGTCATTATATTTTTATTCGAAAAAATAGTAGTTTGCGACGAAGGTTAAAAAAATAGGAAATCGGTTATATCATACCGTGGTTTTATTGCTATCACCTAGTGCGATAGCCTAAGCGCAACATTAAAAGAAAGCAAATAATAAATTGCGGAAAAACTCCGAGTTTCGATAAAGGAAGTGGGTCTTTTGGGAGAAAGTTCCTTCTCTGGATGGCGAAAGGAACTGCGAAGCGAAACATGTTGATAAGCTGGGGTTTCAGAGCGTGAAAACAAAAACAACCCGTCCTGCGGTCGTATTTCCTTAAGGAACACGCCCTTTCTTCCAGGACTTCGCAGAAAAAATTTCCTAGCACTCGATCCGGTAATAAAGATCTATGGCGATACATAATACCAAAGCCGATAGAGATCAGCTGTTGGCAGGAATAAATTCCTGTCCCTATGACGTTCTGAGAAATATCTTTTACGCCGTATTGATATTTGCGGAATTTGATTTATTACTTCCAAGGTTACCATATATTTACGTTGGCTACTGCTGGAGGAGAAAACTTGGACAGTTTCAAAGTGGATATAGAATAGAAAAAGAACATCACAAAAACGTATATAGCAATTTTAACCATGCTAAATTTTCCTACTTCTATATATATATATATTCTTTAAGTGCAAATATATTTAAATGTGTATGCATATACAGGCATAAACAATGAAAAAATCTTCAATACCTAACATGTAGAATGGAATTCTTCTCGGATCGAACTCCTCAAGAGAAATCGGCAAGTATGCCACTGCAAATGAAACCCTGCCGATAGGTGCAACCCGTCTTCCACAAAATCAAGATGGCAGGTGACACCTGCTCTCATATAAGGCGCTGCGGATACTCAAAGATATACTCGGGCATCCAAGACGGAGACAAATATCTTGAGATATTCAATGTGTCAAAAAGAGAAACAAATTATTAAAATTTCCAACGCGAGAGCCGTAGGAGGGCCGGTTCTTTTCGCCTCCGTATCTCGAACCCATGACCTACTGATTGCGAGGCATTTCATGAGGGAGCGGAGGTTGATAGCCTCCGACGGGATCAGGGAAGGGAATTACAAATTGGAACGAGGCAGGAAGGGGAACGATCGAATGGTGTGGGCTTGAAATACATCAAAAATCGTTAATCGGACACTACCTGTAATTGCGAACGAAAGTGAAATCGTATGTATCGACCGTGCCACCTAAAATGAACCGCTTTTAAGTGCACAATTGAAACGAACGAGTTTGATTGGCATGGAACACTTTCATTTTCGGATTGTGAATAAGAAAAACCAATATTAGATTACTAGTTATTGAATTGAAGCCATCATCTGGACAAGATTCTATCTTCTTTCATTGGAATTTCACTTGGAGGGGAAAATCCTTATATAATAATTCTCAAGTGTCCGTCTGTCTGTCACGGTATTTTTGGATATTTCCCAATGGAATTAAGGGCTGAAACTTTCACAATCGTTAAATCCCCATGAGGTGGTCTCTAGAAAAATCAAGCATCCCGGAAAAAGTCCCGGATTCGACTCCGGGAGACGATTATATTTTCCCATAAGTTTACACGGGATTTTCGATTTTTCAAGGTGCAAGGTTTATTTCCTTCATTTTTTAAAATATGTAAATATAGACCGAATTTCTCCATTTTTATTTGATTCGACGGATAAAACTATAAAACATCTTATTCTTGCAATGTTTGTATGTTACACGAAGAATTCGTCACAAACACGCATTTTTTTTCGAAATTTAATGGCTTTTTCGTACTCTTTCCGGGTGTTGCCAAGGCGACCCTCATTGTTGCCTCCGATAATTATTAAGCCTTCAAATAGACGAAAGAATTGTGTTATTCGCTTCGCGCAATGTCAAGCAATAGATGGCAACGTTAATAATTGAAGAATATTATTATTCAGTAAACATACGAAGAGGAAGAATAACGGAGCCAAAGAGTGGCAAATCAAGTAGTATACGAGTATTGATGCCAGAATGTAATAAATTTCGAGCGCTTCATTTTCTGGGAGAATTCAAATGATTGTCAGGAATTTATTAGTTTTTACACACACACCTCAGAAGTTATATTTTAATCACACTACAAAGTCGCGTTGATATTCGACGGGTAATTCCGCTAGTAAAATAAATAAAACCGTTTCCTGCATTTACTGCATTGATATCCTAGACAAGGGTCGGCAACCTGCGGCTCTTTAAAGACTTGTGGCTGCTCCCGACATCACACTCTCCCTGATATAACACCTAAAACCACCTCGGACGAAATTGGATTCGTAAATTATTTTAATAGAAATTGCAGAAAAATAAAATTTATGGACTTTTTGCTAGAAGTTTGTTTTACAGAGATAATCGGAAAAAGTAAAACAACGGAAAGGTTATGTGGGGACGATCACTCCCATCATCCTCCATGGATCCGCCAATGACAGCGGCTCTTCTTATGTTGCGTGTTATACATAATTTGAAAAGTGGCTCCTCTTTTGAAACAGTTTGTCGACTCCTGTCCTAGACCAATAGTCTCTTAACATAAACTTCAGGGGTAATATCAATTAAGAAGACACGAAACAAAATTAAATAGCTATTTCTAAAATTTGGATAATACTTTATTAGATTAACGCAAATGGTAAGGTTTTTTGTTTTTAACATGACTCTCTAAACTGCGTATCTCCTTGCAGTCAAGAATATATTCGGAGCAGCAACGGCCATAAAAGATGCGATTTTTTAAAACTCCTCGAGGACTACTCTCAATTCTCTCCCGGGCGACCGGTCAACAACGGCTGGTTGATCGTAGATCACATTCCTAGAAGTTGACGCGCATCGCGTTGGGATGGAAACGAAGGGCAGATAAGAGAGGAGTCCGCTATCTGCACGGACAAGGAACGACGCGTTTCGACGGGGAAGGGCATGATGAGTACCAGCAGCAAACAAGGGAGGTGAGCCTTAAATAGATAAGATGTCGAATATGCGTGGCGGAGGATAGGGTGGTGAAAGGTAGATAAAGCCACGGGTAGAGGGAGGAAACGAAGATGGCGCATTCGCCGCGCTCTCCACAAAACAAAAAATCTGATGTGGCCATCACATGACTTTCTCCATACCTGTAATATTTCTAAAAATTCCAAATAGGTTACATAATAACAAATATTTTAAGAAACCGCGAGAAAATTTTAGACTTTACAAAGAACAGAAATAAACTCAAACAATAGCCTTCTGATATTGGATATTGCCACAAAGCTCCAACAATTAAGAAAAGAAAAAGGAGCGTTACTAAGAGCTATCTAAGCGTCAATCGTTAACAATAGTCGCCGGTAGGTGGCGTGGTGGTGGCAGCTAAAAATATAAGATATCTCTTAAAAAATGCATTATATGGCAAAATGTTTCAAACAAAGGTTGTACACCATTAAATTTCCTACAACTTTTATTCCAATACATTTTTTACATTTATCAAATATTAAAGCAAATATCTCATAATAACGGATGTGACAAGAGTAAACACCCACTTTCGGTTGACCGATTTTTACCAAAAACTAACCAGTTCTTGTGACTTTTATAAAAATGTTAAATATAAAATTTCGCGTTGACCTGATTAATAGTTTTTGAGTTAGAACACCCACAAAAAGCTATCACATACACAGACATCATCGAGAAAATGAACAAAACGTGTTCAGGGGACCTCAAAACGTGTATTTCCGTTGAAATCTCGAAGTCGATTTTTTTCATGAAAACAATAATTTCCACTATACTACGTATATGGAGAAAGTAAAAAGGAACATCCTCCGCTCGCTTCCAACTTTTAAATCATCTCGCATACATCGGGTGGCGGACGAAATTAATTTCCTCGGGTATCCCCGAGGGCACCGTCGATATGTGGACGCTCGTCTCGAGGGGATGGATGGCAGGTGCATCGGGCGGCTCAAAAAAGTAGTCTGCGAGGAAACGAATGGTAAGGAAAGAAAACTATGCCCTCTCCCTGTGCGAACATGACACGAAGCGGGAGCGAAGCCTCGGACGCGATTCCGCGAGGGAGAGTCAACAACAACTGCTAGGAGAGCGCCGTAAAAGCCGGAGACAATTAACGTCGGCGCGACAATTGAAGGGATTCGCGGAGAGAACGCAAAGCCCGTCGCCTTAGGCACGGAGACGCGATAAAACGTGCTGGTCGAGAGAGGAATGCGCGTGTGGAGGGAGAGGTCGTGCGTGGAAGTGCGGAGGCGGAGGGAAGCGAAATGCACCCTCCACCTCTCGCTCTCTCCCTCTCTATCTCTCCGCTCTCTCTCTCCCCTCGGCCAGAGACACCTGTTTCCGGCGATAGCGAGCCCCAGAGCAAACCGATGGGAGAAGAATGGAAGGGAAAGGGAGGAAGGTGTTGGTGAGAGGGGAGGGAAAAAAGGGAGATAGGAGACGGGAGGAGAAACAGGATAAAGCTGTTGCCTCAATATGTTAAGGTTTACGGCATTTGAGGGGGTTGAGAATGGCGTCGGAACACTTTCGACACGGCAGCAATATGCTTTGGGGTCGCCTGTGTCGTTAACGATATCGTTAATTCAAGATTCGAAATTTTGACGAGAGAAGAGAATCCTAAGGGCGACGGCGTAGACCATGTAAACTCCATAGAGGGGATTAAAAATCTGAATGATCGAATTCAAAAAGTGACTCCGAGAGCCTCAAGGACGCCGTCGGACTGAAAGCGAAAGTGAATCAAAGCGAAAAATTAATGTCCAAAGCGATCGAAGAGAAGGATTTGAAAGGAAAGCATAATTGAAGAAACGTGTCGCATCGAGTCTTATGTAAGAGCCACGGAATCGACCGCCTAGAAATTAGGCTCGGAGTCTAAACTAGAAACGTATGCATTACTAATGGCAAAATTATGTCCAAAGGGAGACATCAAGACAAAGAGGAAAAGTCTCCCAAATTGAGAGCAAAAGCCTTCGCTCACGAAGTCAGTCGAAGGAAAAATAGGGTTACGGAATCCATTTTACAGAGTTGTGGCAAGAGCATAGACAACGTTTCCACGAAAGCTTTGACTTGGAAAGTTCCAAAAGAAATTAAAAAACTCGCCGTTACAAAATACGTAGACTACGAGAAAAATTAGTAACAAACAATACATTTCCCAGAAATTCAGAATTGTGACAAAACATTCAACCTATTTTATATACTGATTGTAAAAAATAAAATATATCTTAATACAGATTGCCGCGTAATTATTTCCATAATGCGGGCAATCAATGAAAAAAATATTTTAGCGCAGGCGATTTGGGAAACAGAATCAGAACCTTCTCCGATGCAAGATAAACCAATATTGTCAACAGACGTCATCATTGTTGCAATGCCGTTAGGCGTCTATGATGTTTAATTATGCATACCGATTGCGTGTCATTTAATCTCAGATGAATTGTACGTAATGCAGAAGCGGAACTCGTGTTTTTATAAGTCGCTTTATATTTTTATTGAGCAGGGAACGAACACACTTGGCAAAGGAGCATGCCGCAGTAAAGCACGGGAGGAAACGCCCTTCGACGCGAGCAGAGCCAAAAGATCAGAGCGAACAAAAGCTATGCGGAAAGAGCTCACCGAAGAGAGGCAGAATGTCACCGTGGACTCACCTTGAGACCAATGAAATCGGAAATGAGGGTTCTTCGAGTCAAGTAGAAGAGGAATATTTCGGAGGAAAATGTGCGACATTAAAACCAAGGATTATTTGTGAGGAAAAAATTTAGTTCAAAAAAATACAAATTGAAAAGAAAACCATCCAAATTTAGACTAAATTTTTTCTGTTAAATATATTTTCAGCGATCTGCTTTTCTTTCTCAACTACCGTAACACGTAAATATTGTTGATCTTCCAGTTTTACACACCATTTAGCTAGATTTTGGCATCGATTAAGTTGATAGTTAGTTGAAGGTAATTAAATTTCTCACTAATACTTAAGTTCATTTTTTGGTTTCCAACTAACTTTATGGACAATTAAACGCAAATTTTAATGATATAAAACTAAATTTTGTCATTTTAGCCAAACGTTCGTCTTATTTTGGAGGTATTATATCAATCCTAATCCGTTTTAAGATGCCGCATTGTGTCAAATACCGATTCTCGCGTATCTGTTATGAGAAAAAAGCTCATGTATGGAATCGGATTCCTGCGAATTGAAGTCAATGCTAAAAATCATAATGAGCGCGGGATTCTGAAAACATAATCACAAGAACGGTTCCTCCAGCAGAAGTAGTTTTTTATAGTTCGCAGCCGGGAGGAAATGCGAAATGATTACAGATATAATCCTCTCGGCCGATTATAATACAGGTAGGCAGATGATATAAAAGGGAGGTTAATGATGAAGCACAGACAATATTAATCGTAGAGATTGCGAAATAAGAGTATGAGAGGAAAAGCCAAAAAAGAAACAAACGGAGGAAGACATGAGAGGGGGGGAGAGAGAGGGGGGGGAGAGAGAGAGAGAGATAGATAGAGTGAGATGGAAACAAAAGAAGGGCGAACGGCGAGTTACGAGGCGAAATTGGGGTTTTTACGTACGATGGCCACCCGGGCTGACGGAGACGGATCGCTGGAGAGGCATTGAGGAGGAATCTACGAGGGTGGTGCCGGTGTGGGATTCGGATCCTGGGGTTCGACCCTCTGAAGGATGCATTCTCGAGGTCAGCGAGAGCAGAGACCGTAAAAGAGGTAGAAGAAAATCGCGCGCGCGTGGGGTCTGTATTCTCTCGTTTCATATTTTCATCCGGAGGAGGCGAAAACTAGACCACTGACTCCGCGATATGAGAGAGGAATATGAAAATGGGTGAAGGGAGGAGGGAGTGGGGGGCGCGGTGTAAATAACAAAAGGGGCGTAGCCGCGGGAGGTACAGAAGGTAGGCGTAGAAGAATAAAGAAAGCTCTCCCTTATGCAGTCGGAGAGGGACGCCAATCTTCAGAAACATTCTCCACGGCCATCAGAAGTGGAGCGCAGGGCGTCGATTCCGTAATGCGAGAGAGGCTCGGCGAAAAACATTCCGAGACAAAAACGAGTCGAAATAAGAGCACTCGGAAGCGTAATTGCGTCAATCTTGAATGGGAGAAGAGGAGGCGGGCCGGAGAATGAAAAACAAAAAAGGAGCGCTTAATAAGGTTATGGGTGGCCGATGAAAGGCGGTTTTGTATTTTTAGCGCGCCACGATAGGTGGTAATAATATCAATGTTTTTGTGTCGTTTTTGGATTCTTTTAATACCCCGATGCTGCTCTCGGAGCAGTGCGTTTCCAAGCTGCTTCGCTACGGAGAGCGGGGTCAACATCTCGTGAAGGCCTTGGACGGACAACACTTTTTCTTTCGCTTTAACTCCGATGAAAGTTATAAAAGCTGGAAACATAGTTCAATTTTAAAAATCAAACAAAAATTATATGGATTACCCTAAGAAAGATAAATGCTACGTAATGCTGATGCTGTGATGCCTTCACATCTCTTCCAAACTTTTTACTTCGAACTAATTTTTTTTTTGGGATCGCGTTAACTATGGTCATTTTAGCTATGCAGTAAAATTCGGATTAACTGAGAATCGGATTATCCAGTCGGCCAGACATTTTTAATTAAATTAGAAATTTCCCTGGCAGCATCTATTTAGAGCTTCCTTTTTTAAGCACTAATTTTGTACCCACTATGTAAGCTTCGTTATTTATAGTCAACTCATAATAAGCACTTTAACGTCGAATAAAATGAGCCAAATTAATCATGTTTGTAAGTTTATTGTACGTTACATGAATCTCAACAATTGACGGAGTACTAACTTTTTATTTATAAATATCCTCTTCATTCGGCTGAATACTGTATGCGTCTCATTTATTACGTAAATATATTTTAATCGTATTTCACAGATATATTTTTTAAAATTGCGATTAAATGTCACCCTTCGGATTGTTTGTCTTTTCCTATAATCCGCGCATACTGCGTAAGATTAATTTCATAAACTGAATGACAGATCGCAGACTTGAAGAACAAATGATATCGGCCCGCACTTCACATAAAACAAAATGAACGCACACGAGATTACAAGATATTAAGCAACAGACCTACTGGTCCCGATCGAAAAATCGTCTTTTTTCCAGAATAGCGATGCAGTGAGATCATCCCTCTCACGCTTTTCAGCAAAAACATTCACAAGAATAAAAAAACGAGAAGGCGGCAGGAGAACGAAGGGTTCCGAAGCGATAACCGCTTCCCCTCTTCATATCTCTCTCTCTCTCCCAAATTAACTTATTTACATGATTCCCTTCGTCATCACATTCAATTGGCACGATCCCACGCTACGGCGATCCGAAAGAAAAGAAGTTTCCGGGAAATATTCATTTTCACTCTCGCTCCCCTCAATCTCTCTCTCTTTCTCCCCTCTCCTCTTCTCTCCCACCGATTTCACAGTCTTCACCCGAACCACTTTGAGTTCATAATGCGACGTCCTTGAGCCGATCGACGTGCGTCGAAAAAAAAGTCTCATTCACTCCAATTCTTCGGAGAGAGAGTGAAAGAAAGAGAAAGAAAGATAGAGAAAGAAAGATAGAGAAAAGAGAGGGAAACTCGGAACACAAAGCGAGATAGAATAGGAGGAGCAAGCACCACCCGACCACAAAGACCAAGTTGATTTTCTCGGCAGCCGAGAAACCCCTTTCCGCACGGATAAATCGTGCGAATCCCTCTTTTCTTGAACGGGCGTCCCTCGGGCGAGAAAGAAAAGGGAAAAGAAGCTGTAGACTTTGAAGATGAAGGAATGTGTATCTCCATAGCAGGCGCCCCATTGTCAGCGTTTCCGTCGCGGAATGGAGTGGAGAGGCGGAGATCGAGTTAGGAAGAGCCTCGTCAGAGAGGAAAGGGGAAATACTAAAGGGATTCTTTTTTCTCTGTCGGACAGACAGAAAAAGAGGGTGGAGCGAGGAGAGATACTCTAGCCGAAAAAAATACCGCACAATTACAGGGAAACGCGATGCGGAAAAATACGACATAAGTTATGGAAATATACATAAATCGTCCTTTCCGCTTTAATAATAGTACGTCCAATGAGAAGAAAAAATCGGGACGGGATAGTCGAGGGTGGAAAAGAGGTACGAGGAAACATACATGGGAACATGTACGCGAGGGTTGCGGTTCAGTATGAGAGCGGAAAAAATGTTACGCTCGTTATGAAAACATTTATAAATTGGCCTTTCCGCCATGATACCGCTTCGGCTACGTGAAAATATGCGTTAGGAATGGGGTAGGAGATATGCAAGGGTGGGAAAGTTGACGGAAGCAAACACAGACCTTGAGCAAACAGCGAGGCAGGTGCGGAGAATGCGTCAAGGGATGCAAGGAACAAACAAAAGAAGTAAATATGATAAGAAAGTGAGAGAATGTTAAAATGAAAGACGGAAATCAGAAATTCATTAACGCGCAGAAACATCGACGCCTAAAATACTCCGAATAAGACACAAGCGCGGTTATTATTTTTTTCAAACCTCCTTTCGGTCGATTCCAAGAGTTTGAAAAGATAACTCCGAAACCCCTTTTTGGTGCGAAATGTCCCGCCATCGATCGCGATCTGTCGTAGCACGCATAAATTTCGATTTTAATTAGTTTTGGCCACAAGCCGCTTGACTCGATTAAGTTTGACGAAAGGGAAACTGGAATGAAAGAGAAAAAATTGAGTCACGTCGCATAGAGAGCGATGAGATGGAAGAGCGATGAGGAGATGGAATGGGGAGAGAGGGAAAGAGAGAGAGAATGGTTGAGGAAGAAGGAGTGAAGCGAGGATGGCAGAGAAGCGAGGATGGCAGAGAAGCGAGGATGGCAGAGAAGCGAGGATGACAGAGAAGCAAGGATGGCAGAGAAGCGAGGATGGGAAGGAGGGGGCAACGCAGGGGGGATATCACCTGCCTCTTTCTCTCCCTTCTCTAGCAGGGATAAGACCGACCACTGTAGCAGAACGGTCACAGGCCAGGATCAAGGACGTCGATCGAAAGTGTGGCGTGGGGTGAGAGGGAAATGCCCCTTACCTCAACCGTCAAGTCGGCGCTTTCGCTCGCTCTCTCTCTCTCTTTTCCTATCTCTGGGGGAGAAGAAGGATGAATGTAGGGAAGATAAAGTGAAAAGGAAGACAAAGAGGAAGGGTGAGAAAGGGAGGAGAGAGGGAGAGATGGTTTGGAGACCGAGGGTGGATTTGCGCCCACGATGGCATGTTAGGATATCCGAGGGTAATTGATAAGGAAAAATAAGGAAATGGGATCGAGATTGCATCCGAGTGCCCGAGGATGGAGAGCGAGGATAGATGACGAGGGGAGAGGAATATCGAGCGGTCAACTGGCTATCGCTCGTGCACGCCTTGTGCACCCGCCCGCGGTGCGCCGCATCCTCGGAGAATTGGATCCTCGAAGCTCGTAACCAACCTTCCCCAACGCATGGCGCACTCCTCTGAACCTTCGTCCCACGATCCGAGAGGGTGTTTATTTACCGATCCAAGCAACGCGGTGGAAACCGCAGGTTGGAATCCCTACTTGAAAATTTTTATCGTAATACAATAACAATATCTGATCAAAAATAATCTTTCCGCTTTGAATCTATCGCGCGCACTTATTTTTTTATATATATTCTGAAGTCTCTTTTATCACGCAAATACTACTAGGTATCTTATCGTAAATTCACATCCATTTACTTTGAAATTTACGAAATTTCGCCGGTCGTTGAAATCTATTTTCCGAAAAAAAAAGAGTTGGATACAAATACTGGGGAGTGGAAATTACGCAAAAACAGTGAAACCGCCTCATAAAGTTTGTCACGGTCTTTTTTTTTTAGATTAAACCGCCCGATAAATTCTCCCATGAAGGAAGCTGCACTTAAAGGTTATCTTCATCTAAAATGCCCGCACATTTGTAGTCCTATTTACCCTCGATCTTCCTCGCAATGAAATGCAAAGACGCTTACATAGTAACAATATGGTAACCACCAACTATCAAATAAAACTGCAATGGCCTGAGAGGTTGAGCATCCTTTCTCCCGTTCGCCTCCTTTCAAGTCGCGTGGATGTATGATATTGCGTCGCTCTTGTCTTAAACGCCATCCAAAGACTACCAGTTTCCCTCCACGAAGCGCCACAAACATACTCAGCCTCCACATTTTCAGGCGAGTCGTCGCCATTCCTTCCTTCTCTCCTCTCCTAATCGTCTACGCTTGCGCTCCGGCTTTGCCGCATAAATGGAGGGGAATATTAAATTGAGCTAATTATTTAGATTTTTTAAATTTCTCGATCTGATTGTGATTTGAGATCGTATTGATAAATACGGAAAAGAATCTTTTACCTGCTAGATGGTTGCATTCGAAAAGTGGTAATTTTACATTTTTCTGGAGCAGCCAAATTTGAACTGTTACCCAGCATAAACATCACAAACCCACGATAGGTAAGAATTTAATAATTTATTATTAATTTGTATTTCAATCATCTTTGCGTAATTAATCAAAACACGTTAGGTGTTCGATTTAGAGGATTAATATTTTAACCGAACGTGCTGTTCGAGATAAATTTATTGGATTTATGGATCGGACTTTTTAAGCGACTAATGATAACCGAATTATAGTTTTTTAGCATGATATTTCTCGTTCGCCAACCAAAAAAGATGAGGCACCATTTTTTGCGCGGAGATCTATTGAGTTCATAAAAGCCAGCGGAAGGTAAAAAAACATAACTAATACAACCATTTTAAAACCCATTCGTACTCGATGCCATTTAAAAAAGAACGATTCGACCACACGTAACATGAAAATATCATTACGAAAAAGAGCATGAAGAAAGTTCCAATAATCGATGTCTGAATGTCGAGATTCATGCCGTACGCTTTCGAGTTGATGGACGCGACAAAAAAATATCACGGCAAACCAACCATTTAAGAAAAAGTCGTGCCGTTGGGATGGGGAAAGTTTCACTCGATGGATGGCGCCACTGTAGCCCGACAATAATGATACGGACGTGGTCGCCTGGGCGTGCAGGGAGAGCAGAGGGCGACCTTGGGTGCAGTGGGGAAGAAGAGGGAGATAGGGCGAGGAGAAAGAACAGGAATGAGGTGAGGCAAAGAGAAAAGGGAAAAGATGAAAAGAAAGGAAAATAGAAAGAGGGAAGAGAAAGCCTTTAACATGTCAAGCGATCTCCTCCGAGAGAATCCGTCTATCTTTCCCATACCAGGAATTCCAACAAAAGAAATTCGAAATCTCCTGACGAAAGAAACTTCACATGAGAGGAAAAAAAGAACACCCAATGTATAATTCAACTTCATCACGAATGATTAGTAATGCATTTTCACGTTTGAATATCTAACCACCTCCATCTTTTTCGGGGTGTGATGTACCAATTCCCAGAGCACGCCTTTGCCTCACGCTTCACAGAGAGGCGATTTGCTATGCATCAAAAACTCAAGGAGATCTGTTACATCGTGTGCGACGAATTCATCCGGACGACAATGGGAGAGGCAGCACGTGTGAATGGGACGCGATGGAGCCATTTCGAGCACGAGTGGCTAACAAGGGAGCCAATCAGACCATCTTGCGTGCGGCGATTTCAGTCCCGTCGAATCTATTCACTCCGTTTACATCAGCAACAGAAAATTGTAACGAGGGACCCAATTTTCAAGCGTGTGAGAATTTTTAAAAGCGATGAAGGGGACTGATTATTAAAATCGATTTTGACCCAAATTACACTGTCAGTGCATCATCAAATTACATCTATAAGAAAGAAGAATTTCCACAATAAAATCTATTGGACTAAACTATTTTTAATTGCACCAAATGTAAAACTAGCTGACCACGACCACGTAATTCGAAAGTATCACGTCTGGAATTTTTGATTCATTTGGTTAATTTAGGGAATAAACAATGTACACCGACAAGAGAAAGTTGATGAAATGACGTGTTATGCATGTTCGCATAAAGCTGAAACTAAAATTTTGACATTTGAGAAGGAGAAAAAATCCTGTATTTGACCAGGAATCATCGTAAATACCCCAATTAGAGAATGGAGAATCATGCTTGATATCTTAGTTGGTTAAAGCAGTAGGTCTTAAACATTCAAATGTCGCGGCCCCCTTGAATATCATGCGGCATCCTTAGAATTAAAAATAGTAAAAATAAGAAACTTTACTACAAATTTCTTCATTTTATTTTACTATTAATAATTTTTATCGCATCGTATTCCAAAAATTCTCTGATAAAATTATATTATTCGTAAAAACTTTATTTTTTGGCATTTTACCCTTAATCCAAAATAATTTTGCGGCTCCCTGGGGGGGGCTAGTTTGAGAAACACCGGGTTAAAGCACATATCCGATTCCCTGTGAAGTACAGGATTTTTTCACCTTCTCAGACGTCAAAATGTATGTACACCAAAGTGAAACAAACCTAATGTTAAAACCTGCTGAGAAATTTTTTATTTATTTCTGAGAAACTTTTGAATAACCTTTATTTCGAATGGATAGAACCATCTATTACAGAATTAACTGAATTTTATCAGTTGCGGAGAGATTGAAGAAAGCGGACTTCAAGAAAGTGGGGTGAGGGAACAGCCGCGAAACGGACAGAAAGAGGAATGCAATTCGGGTGGGAGAAGCGATGGGTGTCGCTTTGGGAGGAAGGGTGAGTAAGTGGGTGTTAGACGAGGGGATTTAAAGGAGAGTACCTTTGGGCGTCGTTTGGAATGTGCCCCAGAGAGGGCGTGAGCGTAAGGGGTGGAGTCGCGACGTCGGAGGCCTCGCTTGCGACGGAAGCGGTTTCCGCCCCCGATTAGTCTCCGCCCCTTCCCGTCTCACAACCTCCTTTTCCTCCCCCCGCTCCACCCTTCTCTATCTCTCTCTACTTCCCACCAACCCCTCAGTGCGCTACCCAGACTCAATCCTTCCTCCGCGGTCCTATCTTCCCCTTGACTCTGCAAACAGCGTTCGCGGGTGACATTGAAGGAGTGGGTGACCGAGAGAAGTGTGGAATGCGGGAGAGCGAGGGAGGATATTCGGTTCGGAGGAAAAGGGGAGCGGGGAAGAAAAAGAGTGCAAGGATGCAGCGTTGTTATTCATCTAGTAGCCTTGGAGTCCACTTTACGCTAGCTTAAGCCTCAAATCGGGACTGCATTGCGTTGGTGACAAGGAGCGATGAAGCGCTCGCTTCGAAATGACTCCTCTCATAACATTGCCTTCGGCGCGTTTCAAAACACGCGGCTCTTAAGAGTCACGAAGGCGGGTTGGTATGTAGATGTCGTCCGTTCCATGGCTTATGGACACGTCCTAACACTAATCAAATGTTTGCGTGTAATGGCCGAGTATCGGGAAGGGTGGGCCAGGAAGATGAACGTCATGTTAGTTTCAGTCGATCGGCTATAATTTTCTATCTTCCTCTCTGAGCTCTACACGCAGCATAATACTTAGCGTAACATATGTACGCGCAGAATTCTGAAAAAACTCGTTGTTTTGTGATCGATTTCGTAATCAAGTTAATGGAACCGGGCAACTAAGCTGTACCTAAATTGTTGTGGAAATGCTCTTAAGCATTCATAAAAGTCAAATTTTTCGTAAAGAACGTGTTTAAGAATTTGATCGACTTCTACACGATGCAAAACGAATATCAAATAATACGTATTATAATGATGCACCGGGTTTTGTTAACCAAATTTAATGTCCTTGATGAAATTTAGTTATGGCCATGCTAATTCGTATCACCGGAATTCTAAATCACAGGGTTGCTCTTGGAAAAGGATACGGTTAATATTTTAACATTTTCCTTTTGTATTCAAGTGACTTCATGAGCAATTTCTTATTCTTTGTCAACAGGTGACGAAAACATGCATCTAATATCACGAGGAGGCATGTACTGATGTTTAAATATGATGCAACTATTATAAAGTACGAAGGAGATACCGTCGAAAATAACATAACACGACAAATTATTTAGAGCTTTTGCCTCCCGTTCTTAAAGATTTTAATTGATATCTGTGAGTATTCGCTGAAAGAGACATTTAGGGAATGGAATAAACACTAATATATTAGCACTAAATCAGGCATTGGAATATTGTGTGGAAATATGGAATATAATGCAGCATTACTAAGCAAATATTTTTCCATTACTGAATATTAAGCACAATAAAATAATAGCACTTTTCTTTATGATTAATATCATAATTAAAAACTAGTACAACGAATGGCGAACATGAATTCTTCTAATACGCCCACAAAATGTCATATCTCACCTTCAAACAACAATGATAATTGAACATTATGCACGTGCCTTGGAAATGTAGACATTTAAAGAGATTTATTATTACCAGAAAGAATAAGTATATTTTAATTTATTTGATACTATAGTCATCTAGTTTCATCCAGTTTTCTGCTGTAAAATTAGCCAACTTTAAAACAAGATAATCGAGTTTTTGTCTTTGGCGTTGGACACCGTGCTCCAAGTTTTTATAGCTGTTTTATCCATTCATCCATTCAATTCTTATCCAAATAAAATCTCTTCGCGATGTAGTTTAGCATCTACGCTCTTCGGTTTCACCTCATCCTCTATCGCTCTCACCTATAAAAGAATACGACCTCCCATTCGTGTGATAAACCATATAGACACGAGAAACGCACGATGCGCCCGGAGGCAGGCTCGAGGGTGCGAGCAGGACGTCCGTTGCTAAGCGACGCGCCTTTCTCGCACTCCCCCTCTCCATGGCGTCGACCCGTGCCCCCTCGCGGCCCACCGCACCACACTCTGGTGTTTCTCCTCCTCCTCGTGGTGCGCGTCGCTCTTCTACGCTCGCTCACCCATGGGACCTTGTATGTATGCGCCACGAAGCGAGATCCATCTGTCCACTCTTCGTCCTTACCCAATCCCCTCCTTCACCGCAGCTTCCCTTATTTTTCTTCCTCTCTCTCTCTCTTTCCATCTCCTCTTCTTCCTCTTTTGCATCCGTTGACCGCAAGTTGCCCTCACAATGGGACGTCACCGGATCCCGCTACACCGTTTCCCTCTCTCTCTCTCCCTCCCTCCATCCTTCCATCTCTCTCTCATTCTCCCGCGCGTTGCGGTCGCCATGCTTGAGTTCTTGGAAGGGGGGAGAGAGAGCGCAACGCAGTCGTAAACCAAAACGCCTCCACCCGCCGCTGCAGCCGGATGTCACCCAGCACAGGCGCAAGGATTTAAAAGCGAGGTTTTAGAGTACTAAGTGAATTGCCGCTCGGTAAATCGTTCAAAATGCTGCTGGACGATCGCCAAAACTTCCTACCCCGTCCCCTTTGCTCCCCACCTCTCTCTTAGCATCTCTATCTCCATTTTCTCCCACTTTCTTCGGCTGTTTCTACCATTCCCATCTATTTATATCCGATCTATCGGAACCTTTCTGAATTTATCCTCCCTTTCTTCGTTTTCTTGGCCCTTCCACGACTCAATCTAGCAGCAAGGATCCTGGTTGCATAACGCGGGAGAAAAATGAAGAATAACAGCTGGACCGTGGGGGTATTTATTCAGTCGATGACAACAATGACATTTCTTGGCGGGCATTTGCTTTTGGGCCGGCGCCAGAGAGATCTTGAAAATCCGGGGGAGGAAAATTAAAAAAAGCGGAATACAATGCAGGCGGAGAGAGGTGAACAGAGACCTCATTCCACGTCCATAACGTCACTGCTAATTTTTGGATCCTTAAAAGCCTAAGTGTTCTGGATCGAGTCATCATGAATGCATGCGACACAAATTATATTAAATTAGTATCGCGGTTAAATGATTCGATGAGTTTAAAGTTTGAATTTATTGCGTATCATGCAACGATTGTGACAAAAGATACCGTGAAATCCAACAATATCAATGGTATCCTTCGTATATGCATGAAGGTACTGAATAAAAAAACGCTATTTTTATTAAGAAAACCAAGATTTATAGTGGACGCGCATTAAAAAACGAACTAGTTTACATTATAATACTCAATGCAACGATTGTGACAAAAGATACCGTGAAATCCAACAATATCAATGGTATCCTTCGTATATGCATGAAGGTACTGAATAAAAAAACGCTATTTTTATTAAGAAAACCAAGATTTATTGTGGACGCGCATTAAAAAACGAACTAGTTTACATTATAATACTCAATTGTGCGTCAGTCACGACATTTTCGGACCCTTCCATCTGAAAGGCCATATTTTCTTCTTTGCTTCGAATAGTAAAAGCATAGATGAAGAATAACGTCTATTTTTATTATACTATCTATTCCTAATTTTTATGAGTAAAAGCGTTGCGACGCAATATCAGCTAGAAGCAATAAGAAATTATTTTTAGGCCTAATTGTATTGCTTGTTAGTAACGAAGTAATAATGGATGTGCTGAATATATAACAATTTTGTCGAAATAAATTTTTATAAAAAGACATTCCGGTCTTCGCTTTTATAGTATTCTTTTTTCCATTTCTAATAAAAGCTTTTACCGACGGTCCAGACTCGCTACAGAAAAAAATAGTGGGCGTGCTGCATTTATCAAAAACTTTACCGATATAAAATTCATTAAAAATAAATTTCGTTCTTCGCTTTTATATTTATATATTTTCCATTAGTCATAAAAACTTTTACCGACGGTCCCGTCTCTCTACAGAAAAAAATAATTTTCCAAAGACACATCGTTACTGAATCAGCAATTGAGCCATCGAAGACTGTACATGCGCCGAGCAAGGGTTCCCACAAAGATCACGCAATTTTCTTTCGAGCCAAGATGTCTCTCTCACTCACACCCTCTCCACACCTCCCTCATCGGATTAGACGTAAAAAAAGGGAATCGATAGTCTCGCTTTCTCCCAAAATAAAGTCGGCTTTCTTTCTTATCCCTTTTGTTCGGCGGGAAAAGGGCGAAGCAGGAGTGAGAGGGAATAAAGAGGAACCGAGAGGAAGGCGAAGACAGAGAGGAAGACCTCGAGCATGGAGCGCGATTATCGCTTGAGCCACGAAACACGGATGGCTCTCCATCGAGATGGCTTTCTTTCTTTTCCCCCTTAGGGCCAAGAGATAGCCATCTCCCGTCCGTTTGCTTTACGAGCGCACTCTAGCGGGACAATGGCGGGCCCACTATGACCATTTAGGGCGCCACTGGACAATGTGAGCGGCGCGGTCGTCCATCCACCGTAAATGCACCACAGGTGCAGCCCGGGCAGAGGACCGCTAAAGTCTTCCGAAAGGAATACGGGGATCGTTCCAAATAAGAGTTCGAACGACGTCGAATGCGAAACCCTAACCGTCTCCATCATCCCTACCCCTTCCTCCCATACGTCGCCGACGGACTTCGTTAAAATGAAACTTTTAGAAACTTTGTTATAGGTCCAGATGCCTCGAAAATAATGAAATCGGTGCTCTAGATGAAAAGACGCTTTTGATTGTAAAATATGAGCCTTTTTCAGTCGGCAGCTCTTGACCATATGTTACTTGACCTCAATGGTTCCCGAGAAGAAAAACCGGAATAATTACCAAACGGAGTGTGATGTGCGAAGGACGACTGCATTCTGCATTTCTCGCCGTTCCTTTCCACCCACCTTAAGTCAGATTAGGTTTAAGCGCACCGCAAAGTAAAAAAAAAACGTTTCAGCGAGAGAAAACTTTTTTATGCAACTGCTCGGCTCTTCCCATTGGTTGATGCGAATTACGTATTCGGTTATAGGATCGAGGGTTGCCGAGGGAGATTTCTATCTCACAGAATGATACTCAGCACGAGATTTATGACGCTGAACCGCATGTGACACGGCAGTGTGTTACATTAAATCTCTCCTACGCTATCTGCGAGTTTATATTTATAGTTGTGCATTAAAAACATAGATTTTTTAATCACAAGAGAAGGAAAAAAAATGTCACCCTATTGAATAAGTGTTTGCGTCGATAAATAACTATTAATTTGCAGGTAATATCAACGTAATATACACAGAATTATTTATGAGAAAATTTTCATTAAACAATATTAATTATTCTGTTTTAAAAACAAATTTACTATTACTAGTAAGTTGAAAAACACAATAACTGAAAATCAAAGTACAGATTGCTAAATGAAGTCCTCGAGCGCAACAGATAAATCGAATATAGCATAAAATCAGATTAATGATTTAAAGGAAAGCGCCGCTGAAATCATAAACAATTTATGGAAGGAATTTTATAAAATATTTCACAATTCTCTCATGATAAAAGTTAACATCTCAACACTGCGCATAATTAATATAATAAAAGTTTCCTAATGACTTTCACTAAAAGGAAACAACGTATATTTAAACGATTGCTGGAAGAATAAATTTATTTTCTTCGCATATCAGCTGCGCTCTTAAAATTTCGATGCAAATTAAATAAATTTGGAAGTTATTTCGGATCTGAAATTCCCATACCCTACACTAGAAGATAAATCATACTTTCCTTTATTCAAAGATTCAATTTCAGAAGGGAATCCCAGATACCCGAATGGAGACTTTAACGCTCGATCGGCTCTCTCCCAAGACCGCTTAGGCCTCATCACGCACGCATGCGAGGGCCATCGCGCGAGTGCTCACGATCCCATTGCGTGCGCGATGCAGGAGAGGACCACCTGGGACCGAGCACGTGGGCACCAACTGCGTTTCCAAGGGCAACCTAATCCTCCTCGGAAAACCATAAAACGCGGCACACAAGGGCAATGCGATACTCACAAATAAGATGCGGGTGTTGGGGAAAGGAGGATTAAAAGCAAGTGACAATAGAATTTATCACAATGCGCAACACGTTTTAATGCTGTTTCATCCGATCCGACAGAGTCGACGCGATAAAAAGGAAATAAGCCTTGAATGCTTCGGACAAATATGAAAGAAAAACTATTTCCTTTCGAGTCTCATCAACATCTTTCAGCTTCAATTCATTCAACTCCTGTCGATCTGTTAGGAAACACGCGTGATCACTTGACAGCGCGAGAAGATGGGTTTTGATTTATCTCGAGCTTCGATTTCTTTGCGAGCGAGATTAAACAAAATGCCGGGGGATATTTCTTAACATCTATAAACGATATCAAAGAGGCAACAAAAAATATGAAGCTTTCATCGTTGAAAATTTACATAAGCAGTGGTATTGGTAGCAGGGTGGCGTGTTTGAATCGCTAATCGGTAAATCAAAAAATAAGACTAATGGTTGTTCCCTACACAGTGGCAGCTCGATCATGATACAAATCATAAAGGGACATCCGTAAAAAATGCGCAAAATTTATATTTTTGCATGCAAATTTCAGTAGATTAGCCGAGCCATATGGTGGTTACTGGTTTAGCCGGTTTGTCGGTATCGTATGACGGATTCCTACAACCTGGGTAGAGGATTTCGTAGGATTTATGAGCACTCACAAAATCTAAAATTACAGCCATCAATTACAATGGCTATCGCACACGCTACAGTCACGTTTAGTTTTTGTTGCTTTTACTCCCACGTATTTTCAATATGAGCAGCCAAGTAAAAAGGCCATTTGGTAAGAGATTATTTTAAGAAGAAAAATTATAAAGGAACATTATTTAAAACCACCAAGAAGTTGCATATCCCCATTTCACATCGATGAAGGCAAAAAACTTTTCAATTCCTAACGGCACAGTCCGATTTTTATTCTTGTAGAACTTGACAATTCAACCAATTTGCGACGAAAACCAATCGGGACGATAAAGGTCAAAATATAAAGAGGCAAATTACCCGAAGATCAACAACGGCGACTGATCAGGCATGTTACCCTGATCAATATGCGAGACAATAGGGATTTTTCGAGACAAGAAATGTTGCGGGAGAGAATAGAAATCGAAGCAGTTTGTCCCGCGAGTCGGGAGATCTCCAAAGGGCCTCGCCACCGCGTCGGAATTGTTCGGTGTAATTTCGCATTACGGAAAGAATGTAATCGATGAACGCAGGCCCACCGAGGTAATAACGCTCACGTCAATTAACTGCATTCCAGCGCTGGAGGAAGAAGAAGAGCGGAAAGCGAGAGAACGAAGGATGGCGAGCGTTCGAAGGGCTTGAGCGAAACGGTGTCGATCGGCGGGTGGCGATGCTCAACTATCGTTGAATGAAGGCATGTGGAGGGCGCGCCGGGACGGTGGGAGGTGGAAGAATGCGGCAAGAGATCTGAGAGATCCAGAAAGGAAAAAAGGAACGGTAATTAGGCCCGCTTACGTGCACCTCGTGCTTTGAATTGATTAAGGGAAAATAACGCATCAAGTCAAACCGATGAGACGGCAAATTTGCGCATCAGCAACATGACGGCGAGACGCATGGTTTTGCGTCCTATGACCCTTTGTGAAAGACATACCTGTATTGTAAATACGCGATATGCGACGCAACTGTTAGTTACATTTGTGGTAAACTATTTGAAGTATTTTAAATGGCGCATGTTATAAATAAATAACGTTTTCAATATTTTTGAATCAAGTAGGTTGGAAACGAAGAGGATGTCTAGTGTGGGTTATAAACGGGGCAACAGTAAAGTTATTAGCGTAACAAACGAGATTAAAATAAAAATGAAGCAGGTGTAAAACATGAGAAATTTCTATAACGAAAACTTCATCCAATATGCATACGGAGATTTCTTGCAGGCGTATTAATATGTACATATGACTAGCATGAATGATAATAGTTGTTTCTGCTGCTTAAAACTGATATTAAGACGTACCAAAAAAGTTTATCTACTGATATTTTTCTTACTCTCCTATTTAATACATCAAATCCGAGAACACTCTTACGACCAAGTAATAAACGTAAAGGATAAGTAATTTGTCTACCTAACAAGTTGAATTCTGCAAGCGATAAAATGAGAAGAAACAACGCAATCCTTGTAATATCACTTACAAAAGAAAAGAGCACACAGACAATTCTTGTTCTCCAACGAATGGCGCGGCAGAAGAAAAAAAACAAGCAAAAATATTTGCGTTACTCTGTCTCTTGGGCATTCCGAAAAACAACTTCGATTTATCTCCACCTTCCAAGAAAAAAAACGCGACTATGCACCCGGTGACATCGGGGGAGATGTTCTTCCATTCGAGTCAAAAGAGGCAGAAAAAGTCAAGGGAGCGACGGAAGAGGAAGGATTGGAGAGGGAAAGGGAGAGTCGAGGGGAAAAAATCATTGAGCGAGCGAGGTGGCGAAGAAAGAGAGCTGGGAAGGGGGAGGAGGGGGCGGAAGGGAGTGGTCGTGGGGGGGAAGGGGAGGGGAGAGAAGAGAGAGAGAGAAATAGAGGGAGCTGTGAGAGAAGATGGCGTAATGTAATGGGGCGAGAAAAGGTCGGTAAAGAGGGAGTGAGGTGGGAGAGTGAGGGAGATAGTCGAGGGTCCTTTGAAAGAGAAAGAGTTCGAGAGAGGGTCCCAGCGGGAGGGTCGGCGCAACGTCAGCGGGAAGGCACGCTCGGTGAGTGGAGAATGGGAGATAAGAAAAAGTGAAGAGAGAGAGAGAGGAGAGCAAAGAGATGGAGTGTAATGGAGAGAGAGAGGGGGGGAGGAGGGATTGACGGTACAAAAGAGGCGCTCGAAAAGGATATGAGGAAAGGGTGAGGAGCGCTTGCTTTCCCCGGCACACTCCCGACCACGTTCTTTACGAAACAAGAAGGGCCCTCAACGAAATATCGCCAATCTCGGCCCCTCCCTCTCTCTTTCTTTTCATCTCCTCTCGCGCATCGCGATAGAGGCTATCGTTTCTCTTCTTTTTGGCTAATCATTTTCCATCGCCTCCCTTCCGATCCTCCTCCTTTTCCTCCTCCCCTCCTCTTTCCGTTCTCCCCCCTCACCCTTTTTCAGTTATTCATCTCGAGGGTACGTTCGAGCCACTCAGAAATATTATCATAGACATGTTTGTTCAACTGTATAAGGCTATTCAGGTTTTCATCATAAAATAACGCTCGTGAGAAATCGTAAACATTTTCGCATCTTTGTGTTTATAATGGTTATAGCTTTCGCAAGGTCTTAAACATTGAAACCTGCGTAAGATTTGCGCTTTCGAATTTTTCTAACCATGAAACTCCAATCGCTAATAATGCTAATTTTCTTTACCGATTGGCTCTAGAATTTTAGAGGCCCTGATTAAGAATTAGCAAGAACGGGTTAATGAGTAAAAAGATAAACCTACAATTAACATCTTAATTACGTTTAACATTAACTTTTATTTAAATAAGGATAATTTTCTAATAAAACACATATTGAGGATTTTGAATTAAAATCTTCCGTCACTTATGATAGTGTAATATAAAAACCAAATTTCCATTATTTGAATAACAGCAGACAATATGTGTAACATTTTCGTGAATACTAATAATATATTCCATAAGTCTTAAAGATGTCAAGTCGAAAGATATTTAAAAGCGCTCTGAAATAATGCGCAGATAAAAACTCTTGGAAAGAATTACAAAAAATTACGGCAGTCACCTTCCAAAGTGGAAAGTAAAGGTTAAAGGAACGATAGAAGAATGAGGTACTTTATAGAAGAGGTACTTGCATACCAGGATATGAAAGAATAAAAGCAATGACAAGAGAGGATGGAATCCCAGGAGATGGTATCTGACGTAAAAAGGAACCCGCGGATAGGATTCACCGAATGATGATAATCAGATGGCGATGTTAGCGAAATACTACTTGCCGTATGAGATAGCGAGCAAGAAAAGGTTAGAGATAATAACCCGCGAAAAAGAGGCAGGGAGAATATCGGACGGGAAGGCAAAAAAATAACCAAGTCTCGAGTCAGGCGGACACAGAGAGAGGTGGAGAAATAGCAGAGGAGGAAGAGATAAGAGATAACGACGAGAGAAACGAAGAAGTTGAATAGAGGGCAGCAGATTGCGATGAAGTGAGCGGTGGATGTTCGCAATGGCTTAGGATCTTTTATTATACTTCACTGACAACAATTTGAAAAGAAAAAAAGACTTCGAGTGATAAGGCATCCAAGTCAGAGGAACTTAAAAAAGGCGATAACATAGCAAGCGTTGAACCGGAAAAAAATAACAACTGTGTGTGCACATTTATGTTAAGGAGTATTGGATGAGAAGACAAGAAAAAAGTATGGAACTTAAACGACTACGCACGGCAGACTATAGATGCGAAAGGTTCCGCGAGGAAGTTGGAGAGGATTGATAATATGGAAGAATGTTTATGTGATGTTCTTGGAAAATGTGTTGGCAAGGTAATGCAGTGTGAATAACTCTTAATAAACGACCTTCAGAAGGTTTTGTAGTATCAATTAATTTTTTTACATTAATATTGGAATATAAGGACAGAAAAGCTAGTGATGAAAAAGCGATGTACTCTTATTTTAGGGCATGTTCACGACATATTGGAAGGATAATTATATAAATACACCAAATTCAGTGTTCTAAATATATTTTTCAACCTTAAAGAAAAACAATTAAAACTATATTTTATATAAGTAAAAAAACTTATAAATAACGAACATAATGACGGAGAATTCAAGAAAAGGGCAGCAAGAAGGCGGAAACAAAAATCTTGCGTGATCTTTGGAGTGGAGATAGAATATTTTGTCTCTACGAATTAAGAATGGAGAGGGTAAGCCTCACTAACTAAACGAGTAATGTATTGTTATTGATATAATTGAAAATCTAATTTTACGTTACATTGGGAACTTGAAAGAAAAAGATAAAAGTACATATGAAGCAAAGACAAAAAAGCGAGAGAGAATACAGAAGAAATGAATGGAAACGGGAGAAAACTGAAAGGAGTACAGAAAAGGATACAGAATAGAAATGGATTAAACTGCCCGAGATTTTCTTTACTAGAATTTTTTTATATTATTCTTTATATCACAACAAAATTTGAAATAAACCGCTTAACAGGATTATATTTTTATCATTATTATTCCATCTGATTCTTACTTTGGACATATAATTAAAAAGTAATGTAAAGAATACGGAACGTTTCTAAAAATTTGTATTTCAAACAAAAAATCAAATACAATCGTTTTTAATACCACGTAGAATAGATACAAGAAATTTTAATTGTAAAAGATTTTTCCGCTTAGAAACGATCGCATGATAATTTTTCGCAATCCTATGTAATTTCAACATCCTACTTCCTCTCTCCCCTTCCTAGTAGTCACTGGCCATCCCATTCCCGTTTATCCCACTCCTTCCACTACTCCATTCCCTCTCATATTTTTGAATTCCGGGTAGATAAACAGAGGCCGACTGACACGCGAGACCGGGGCACAAGAGGCAACACTAGGGCCAGCGCAGGAGCCACTGGGGCGGAACGGGAACGAGCTCAGCATCCCTCTCTCAACTCTCCTCCCGCTCTTACGCGGTTCCTTCGTCCGCGAAATTCACGCTCATTCCTGCACAAGCACTTTCACTGCACACGAAGCCTGCTACGCTCACCAGACAATCTCATCCTTCCCGCGACGACCATAATGTCACATCTCGAAAAAAAAAATAAGAAGAGCGCGAGGGATCCGACAGATGAAAAAGTTTCGTAAACGGATTGGCCTATGCGTGAGAGAGAGAGAGAGCACGGCGGATGTTATTTTTTCCAGAACAGGGGCGCATCACCGACCAATTCACAACGAAAGATCCAGTGACCCAGGATCAAACTCGGTAAATTTGCCTCCTGGACCAATCCAGACCACTTTTTGTCTGGACGCGGTCCAAGTGGTGTCAAACCCGTGTGTTTCTTTTCGATATCGAGAGAGGACATGCGCTTGGAAAAGCACGTCCCCTATTATGTCGATTCTCATAAAAATCCGCGAGTGAAATAAAATGTTTTTTAACGTAAATATTCCTCCTTTTGTTTTTTTTGGTACACCGAACGCATCAATTTCCGACGAAGACTTTTATCGCGATTAAAATATTCTTCTTAACGGAATTGCTTCGGCGATACAAACAGCTTAACGCTATGGGGCCAACTTTAACAAATCGACGTGTTTCGAAATGATGCCCATTAAAAAAGATAGCGTCACGTTCGAGCAATAAAAAGCAGCAAAATATTAGTTAACGGCCACACGAGATCTTAAGTTTACAATTTTAAAAAATAAATAAAACAAAGAGAAATTCAATTATTTTTCTCAGCGGAATGGGACGACTTAAAAAGTCGCATACAAACAAGTTACATCGATTCGTTCGAGGGAAAAAAAGCAGTTGGAGGAAAACGCAACGATTCCCTCCGCCGTATAAAGACCGAACGAAATTTATTTTAAACATCTCAATGAGACAAAAAATGAAGGTAACCGGTTTGGATGGTACTTCGGAATACTGGGCAGGTGCATAGCCACGGGAGGGCCCAATCACGACTGAAAAAGCGGTCGGAGGAAGGGATGTGGGGGGTGGGAGGCGGGGAGGGATGAAGGAGGGATGCAAGGGTTACGGGAGGAGGGTGGTAGAAAGGGGAAGTTAAGGAAGAGAGGGATAGGAAGAGCGTCAAGAGAAAAGGAGGAGAGGGGTCAGGAGCAAGGAAAGTAAAGGGGAAAGGAGGTAAGGGATGGGAAGGTTAAGGACCTCTGCATAATAGACAATTCTGCCCTTCCTTTTACAATCTTGTAGACCCGCTGACGTAAGAATTCATTCATTACAGGACAGAATGCGTGGATTTTTACGGCTCCAAAAAAATATAAAAAATTTAACGCCCACAAAGTAAACAACCACACGCGTTTATAAATTCAAAGTAATGGCGCCAATAAAATGACCGCTGGCGCTGCAAAACGGTTATTACTATGCACGGTGCTGGGGAACCAAAAAGGTCGTAACCTTCATCTTTTACAAAAGTTCTCGCGCAGAGGTGTAGCATCTCGCACTACGAGTTGTATTGTGTTTTCTTCAGCTGCGATCATTCTCTTTACAATGCCACTGACAAAAAGGTGCCATCAGAAGGAGTTCCAAGGTTTACCGTAGTCACACCTCGATATGAAATACAAAGTGTTAACAGAAAAATTAATTCGAATGAAAGCTTGCACATCATCGCGCGACTAAGTCACCCCACCAAGATGCTGATTAAAATGGCATTCTATCAATATTAATAAAGGTTGGAATACTGCACTGCTATTATTAGATTTGTCTGACTTCGAGATCGCATGTTTGCTTCTTGCACTCTCGCCCACGCAGTGCAGCACTTCGAACATTTGCGCGCCATTAAGAAACTTGATTCACTCGACAACGCGCCAAAGCGGCAATAAAGACTGGGGGCCAGCAACATCCAAACGGAGAATAAAAACAGGTGCGCGTGAGCATCAGCGTGTTTAAATTCGAAGTCAGTGCGTTTCCGTGACAGGGGTTTGCATGGATCACGACCATGAAAATTATTTAACCACAAAACATATGTCGGGCTTATCGATGACCGCATAAGACGTCCGTAGAATTCGATAGGACGGTAGACACAGGAGATGGGGGGGGAGGGACAGGGATAGGAGAGAGGGCGGAGAAAGGGGGAGGAGAAAAGAGGCTTCTCTCTCCAACACTAACTCCCGGCTAGGAGAGCGTCGAGGAAGCGCTTCCTTCCGAGACAAAAAGTAAGAGCCTCAGACGTTTATACAACGTCACGTACTAAAGAATAGGAGAAAGGGATAGAGGAAGATTTGAAAGAAAAAAATGGACACTGACTTGTGTTAGAAATTGTACGGACAGATAGAGGAAGAATATATTCCATGGCCTACTGACTGCCTAAAGACTCGAACTGCATGACCACTACATTTGGCTATATCTAGTCTATTTTTGTCGCGGCTATGACACCTGAGAATTTCCACTCAATTTTATTCCAATCTACTCCTAAATTCTATTGTCACAAAAATCGATCTAATAAGAGTTAACTTCTTGCCTCTATTTGTTTCAGTCATCCTAAAATACGACTTACAGAAATGCAGGACATCTTCGCAAAGCACTATTTTAGAAGCCAAAGTTGAAATGCATATTTTACGCATCGAACAGTTGTTTGAAGCAGGGGTCCCCAAACTACGGCCCGCGGGTCACATCAGCAAGAGTATTCATTGGATATCATTTATGATATCTGAACGACATTTTCCGAGTACGTGGGTAAAATCTACTTTTAATATAAGCGAATTACATACTACAGAATTAAAAAAATTCTCAAATATTCTTTAATATTTTCGCACGGCCCGATCAATCATTTGAAATGCCGTATGTGGTCCGCACAGTGGATCTTCAAGCCTCATATGGCCCTTTCAGCAAAAAGTTTTGTGACTCCTGTTTTGAAGGAATGAATAATCACTGAATAAACTCGTTTTTTATTTATATCAATCTGTAAAAATAATGCATCTCTAATGAAATAAGTTTTGTATCTCAGCAATGTAACATTGATTGAAGTAACTTTAAAAAATTTATAAATTTTAATTAATTGCAAAGGAATTTTATGTAATGGTGGTAGGATAAACTTAGGCAAATTACAGATTATAATGGAAAGAAAATAAATTAAATTAATAATTACACTGATTATTGGTACACATAGGAAGACATTATGGAAATAAGCGCGGATATTGAATAAAAATAGAGCGAAATTCTATCCAGAATACGAAATAAAACGGTGCATTCCATAATCGACGAATACAGTAGCTACCTTATAAGCAGGGTATGGATTTTTCGGGTTTTATCCGATTTTTACCCTCCGATTGTCTTTCTAAAATTTCGGGTAAAATCCGAAATTATTAGTTTTTTTAAACAAATTTTTTTAGATTTGGTCACAAAATTTCTATTCTGGCGCTTGTAGGCACCTCAGCACTTGTGTGCAGCCCGAGATGTTCTTTATCAGTCTGTTTATTCTCTTTGTAAACAATTTATTCGTAAGCTTATTTTGTAACACAATCTTAATCACCTTGGTTTGTTAGCGCCACGAATAGTCAAGGACGCGCCTTAGCTAGTCGCTGTTAGACCTTTGATAGGGATAAGGAAAAAAGAGTTCAAGTGTCTGTTAGTTGAAAACACTACGAAAGAAAAATTATTTCTCTAATATATGGTGTGTTTTTCAAAAGAAGTTGAACGGGAAGCAAGACATTTGTGCAGCCTGCGAGGTGTTTCTCTCCACCTGGAGGCGTTTAACACAAAATATCACATTCTCAACCAAATTAAAGATATAGTAAAAAATTTTGATTGTTGATAAAAATTTTAAATTGTTAAACAAAATTTTTATTTAAAAATCATTTTATCCGAATTACAAAATAATAAAACCCGAAAATTACCCGAGATTGAACTTTTTTTAAAACCTCGAAAAATCTATGACTTATTTATACCCGATTTTAACCCGATTGAAAAGGAAAATAATAAAACCCGATATTTACCCTCCGAATGAAATATTTTTTTTGAACCCGGAAAATCCATACCCATAAGTGTGGGCGTATTTCGCATTAGATCTAAAAACTTCTCAATTTAGACATTACGCGAAAATCAAATTTCATAATCGAAGGAAATGAATCCTCTCCAACAGAATACTGCTGAAAAAATTCTCCCTTAAGGCTCTCCTGAGTACGTGTATGCAAAAATATATATGAATGATAACTTAAAAGTATAAAACCTACATTCGATCGAGCTTATGTAGGATGAGGATTCGAGACACGCAGTCAACGCCAAACAAGCAGAAGTAACCGTGTTCCCATCAATCACGTAAAAACTTAATAAATACTGACAACCGTGATTGAATGGTTCCTTGAGATTAAATCGAGTGCTACTGGAGCCTCCCCGACAACTCGGGAATTATTTATTTTTGATAAATTGCCTGGACATCGTTTTGGGGCAGGAGGGCGACAATAAAACAACGCAGAACACGGAAAGATATTACAAGAAGCAATGAGAGACCGGATGAGGGAGAGAGATGGATAGAGAAAGAGGGGGAAGAATGCAGCAAGATAGGATTAGCGTGTTTCCCGAGTAGCGTGACGCGGCACGCGAAGCCGGCTTTTTTGCCATCACTCAGCGATGGCCTCTTTAATTACAAGTGGGAAGTTGCGCTCTCCTCTCTCCCTCTCTCGGATAGATAAGTCGGAGGCTAAGATCGAACATCGCCGCAACAGAGAGAGAGAGAATATGCTCCTGGAAGAAAATACAGAGGAAGTGGGCACGCCGAGTTGGATAGAGCTTAAATGCGGCTAGGATGTTCATCGTGGGCGCGAAAGAGTGCGCGCGGAGATCAAAGGGAATAACTATTCTGGCGCATCGCGAGGCGAACCGACCTCTCCCTCGTTTAAGAGGGCGCTCTTGTCATATCGCCCGACGGGAAGAAACTCCGGCGGCGACTGCGAAGGCGCCACCTCCCCCACATGCCCACCCCTCCCCTTAACACGCTTTTCACTCCGATGGTCGTGCCAGTCGTGGTCTTCGCTCTCTCTTTCACTCCCTCCTCCTTCCTACCTCCCTCCCTCCCCACCTCACTCCTCTCAAGAGAGAGAAATAGAGAGAGAGAGAGAGAGTGAGAGATTTTATCTCAGTTCACTTAACGTTATAATCAACACATCCCTTTCCATCGGGAAAAAAATGACGCAGACGCCTCGAAAGGAATTTTAATCCCGCGCGGATCCATTAGGCGCCACTTCACGTGCATCTCACCTACTTTTCCTCCCAAGACGAACGAAATCAATTTCAAATAAACCACGCCTTCCGACGGGTTTCTCAACCGCGTAAATATCGCCCATGGAGGCTCGCCGTTCGGACGCAGAAGAATCCGTGCTCGGAGGAGGTCGGATGCGCGAACGAGGGCAACGCCGATGGGCGTAGAGTTATAAAGCATCCCGAGGGACGTGAGAAAAAATAAAAGAGCGGAAAAATCCGGAGGAAATGATAATAATGGGATCGAGAGGAGGAGAAAATTGAAGCGCCGTGATGAGAGGAGGGAGGGAGCGGAAAAAAAGGATTAGTAGGAAATTGTAATTAGCGCGGGAAAAATATAGCCGTGGTGTGTTGCGGATAAAAGGAAATCATCCAGTCCGTAATAAATGAAGATTTGTACGAAGACAGTTCAAAAACTATACATAACGCGCTTAATTGCTCAAGGATTATGTAACAGTGTCACGTATGGAAGATTCCTATCACTTTAATGATTTCCAGCGTCCAGCGTAACGAATAAGGAGCCTAATTGTATTTTTGCCCTTTCAGGATGTGAAAGATCAGGAAACCTTATGATGAAATAGATAGGCACTCAATTCAGCTTTCTTTGAAGGAGGTATCAGAAGATGAGACATATCTGATTTCAATCATAAAACAGCAAGTAAATACATGATATTTCGGCCAAAAGTAATTTTCCGCAGGACTTAGAAGCTTGCATTTTTTATAGGTATTCCAATGTTAACGATAACTTATGTATTATTTAAAAACACCTCGAGAGGCAAAAGTCAATCCATCATCACTATCTTATACAATAATGTTTCCTTTATTCTATATTCTCCAACTTTCTCTCTTTCAAGCAATAGGAAATTTTACAGACAAAATAGTGAACGTCAAAAGTTATGCTCTTGAGGTCAACTACTAGTTTTATCTTCCAATATTTGCCATTGATAGCAATTTTGACTATTGTGGTCGTTTTTTATATCAGTTACATAACTTTCCAAATCAATGTGAAAGAATTTAACTTTTACCAGACTAAAGCATAAGAAAAATCTATCCACTCGTGTCTAATAATGGATGGTTTTCATTTCATAAAATAAGATGGGAACAATGTATGCATATATAAAAGCCTCTATAAACCGCGCCTATGCGACATCCAATATGGAGAGAAATTATGCTTAAAGTTGTTTCTGTCATCACATCACGCAAATGTTCTTTCAAACGAATTATCAGAAATCGAGGAAATGACCAACAAGGCCCGTTCAAAATGTATCTTTCAGCGACTTAACAATGTCATTTTTCATGCAAAGAACAACATAACGCTAAGTTTCAAATCTCAAATTTGTTTCTTCTATCATTCATGCAGTTTACACAAATTTTCTTTCAAATGAATTATCAGAAATCGAGGAGATGTCCAACAAGGCCCATTCTAAATGTACCTTTCAGCAACTTAACGATGGCATTTTCCATTCAAATAACAACATAATGCCAAGTTATAATCTTAAATCAACACAAATGGTCAGTGTTACTTGAACTTCTCTATTGCATCTCTTAACTTAGTAAAATGGATTTAACAATATTTTAAAGTGGGTCGTCACATTAATAATACCGACTCATGGAATCATCACAAATCCTCAGATGCGAAAAGGCCATATGGGATGAAGAGATTTCACTCACACGAATCGGGAGAGAAAACCTAAAAAATAGCGACGAAAAACAAGGAGTCGGAATATCCTGCTAAAAAGAAGGGACGACCAAAACGTGCAGGTTCGGGGAAAGAGGGAAGGAGCGTGGAGTGATAAAGAAGAGAGCGTGGATGGGAGTGGGTGGATGGGCGGGTGCGAGCGAAGCACACACGCACAGACTCACACATACTGGGAAAGAGAGAGGTGTGGGTGAGAGATTTGCCGTCCCTCGTCCAAGGATAGGCTGGGCTCGCGGCGTAGGCGGGTGGCCCTATTTGGCTTCGTGCGAGCTGACGCAATGCCGCGAGCGGAGAACGAATGCAGTTCGTCCCCGGACTCGGCTCCAAATGGTCACACGACGAAGGTGGCCTCCCGCACACGAGAACGCGAATTCTCCCTCCCTCTCGAGCAGAGGGGGAGGAAAGAAGAAAAAGTCCCGATATCGTACCCTTTGCCCGGACGCCGCCATCATCTGCGCACGATAAAGCGAGGAAACACGCACAGTGCAGGAGTCTCGCTCACTCACACTTGGCACGCCTGGAAGGAGCCTTGAGATGAAATTTATGGGTGGTTGTTTTGGGTGCGGAGGATTCTTTTAGGCCTCTTCGGCGCAGATGGTTGCTAACCGATCCCCAGGAATGAGAAAATCCTTCATTTCGGCCTGAAATTAAGTCCGAAAACCGAACAGTATCGTGCAAAACTGTTAGCGTCCATTGAAGCGGAACGGGACGAATATTTGCGAGGCAAAACGCGGGAGGCGGCTCGAAAAATGTAATGAGGAGAAAGTTTTGCGATTTATTTATTCCGACGAGTGATTCTTCTATAACCATAGAATTATATCCCTTTTTTACCCCTCTTGGGAAGAGAACCGTGGAGTATTTCCCGCGCATACTTTGGAGCCTCGGTTGTTATTTCGGAGAATCAATGAGGCGAGAAATAAAAGCGAGGCAAAATTTCTTCATCCGCCCTTTTCTCGCCTCGGCATTAATACGAGAGGCGGACGCGACGAACATAAGGTAGCCGCAAGGATTATAATCACCAATATTTAATCTCCGCTAATGGGAAAATTAATTAACGCTAGCAAGGAGAAGAAAAGTTCGAAAACAAAGTCGATCTTTGGAGAAGTCGACCTTATTCTATTACGAAACCCGAAGGAATATCGCTTGATATTTTCCCTCGCGCGCTTCTGTCAAACCATTCCTCTTACTTCTCCCCCTACACACTTCGAAAACATCTATCTCAATAGCAGACACACAATCTCCTCCCACCCAAACACATCCTTCTCCCATTCCGCCCTCAGCCACCTCCTCCGGGGCGACCCAACCTTCCGCAGTAACCCACCCCCTCAACCCCCGGGTCTCCTCCTCTCATAAACCCTAAAACCTCCTCCTCCATCCACATGCCCCATTGCCTCTCCCCTAAATCTCTTTCCAAGGTGAGCGGGTGGAGGCGGGACTAGAGAAGAATGAGGATGCCTCGTGAATGGCTGTGCAGCATGGCGAACATGGTGCGGGGAGGTGGGTGGCAGGTGATGCGGGAAGAGGAGGAGGGAAATGAAGAGGTATTGTAGAGAGGAGATAAGAATGAAGGGAGAGGATAAGCTAGTGTGTAAAAAAAAGGAAGATGGGAGGGAGGAAGCGGAGGGAAGTGGGAGTCGAGTGAGAGAGAGAGATGAATATTTAGATTTGACGCGATAGATGGCAGCACAGGTGAAGTCACTTTTAACCTTTTTCTATAATCGATAAATTGCAAGTATCATTGGATCAGAGGTGAGGTGCTGAGATTATGTAAAACTTACTATTGAATCTCAAAATATAATTTTCCATCTTAATGTTCAGCACAAACATCAAAATTCGCAATGCAAAATTTCAATTATAAAATTTTTACATGGAAGTACATGACAATTTTTGCTTCCTATAATGAAATAGCAGCTTAAATCAAATTAAATGTATACGCTGAGATTGGGAAGTTACCTTTCTTCCTAAAATTTTTAAACTGACCAGCTATTCATTGCACTACCTCTCAGATACCCATTGCGCGTAGGCCAGAGGGAATCAGCAGGTCTTAAGTAAAAAAATTAAATAACCTTATATTATAGAGATTTGTGGCGTGATTTACACTTACATAGATAATTTTTTAAACAAGGTGCGGAAACGATGGAGCATTTTTACACGAAAAAATTTCCGCACCGAGAGGTACAATGAAATTTTTGTCTCCCATAATTAATTAGCAATATTGACATTAATCAAGGAAACATTTTTCGAGAATGTACTCATAAATTTGTGGCGGGATTTACATTCTCATTGTCAATTTTTGAAGCAGAATGGAAGCGATGGAGCATTTTTTACTTGAAAAAGTGTGTGATGAGATTCGAGGGTGGAATGAGTCTCTCGTCCTCCGTTTCTTACCCTCGGTTCTAGTGGAATGCTTAGGATCGAAAAGCGAATCGCCAGGATAGTCAGGGATCGGAAAATGGGAGAGGAAACGAGAGAGGGTGATGACTGCAATGTTGCGCTCCACTCGATTCCAGGCATTTCCGGACTCCTTTTAGCATTTAAAGAGGAGACGGCGAAAGGACTTCCCTACGTCGACCGAGGAAGAGTGCGCCGCATGACTTCCCTCGGACGCGAGCGCCGGCTTTCATTCCACGAAAAGCGTCAAACGCTCCTCGAGAATTTTCCGTTTCGCGGAGATCTCAATGCGCGAGTGCGAATAAAAAACGCTCCTCGGAGGAAGAAGCGAGGAAAAGAACACTCGAAGATGTAAACGTCTTCTTCTGAAATAGAAGCTCTCCAAGTCCCTTCAACGACCCTTAATCTTTTAAGATATGGAATATTTAGATAAGAATTTCGTCTATAAAAGAGTTACATGAAGTGGTTCGCAAACCTTTTGTAGGTGTGGCACCCTTTCAAAGATAAAACTTTGCGGCACCTCCACCTCGGAACAATACAAATATATATTTATGCAAACGTGTATCAAAACGTTTGGACGCAGCCATTTGTTGTTACAGTAGGGGATCTTCGGCCTCGCTCAGCCCACTTAGGGCTGATGGAGGGAATCACATTTCGCGCACCTGGGCGGCTCCCTGTACATTTTAGAGAAATGTTTATTTGACGTTATCATCATCGTTTGATGTTTTCCGTATGTGTGCTAAATTTCGTTTCGATTGGATAAGATTTGGAAATTATTTCAATGCGCTAACGCAAACTGCGCAGTAACTATAAGGGTGATATTCTAGAAAAACTATAGGCATTCGACTCCAAATTATTTGTACATGCACACGAGGTTTGGTAAAAATCATACAACCGAGACGGCAGTTATCGTATAACAAACAGACAAAATGCATATGGACAACAGGAGAGACCTCGCTTCGCACGGCCAACAAAATTTGGGGTGCCGGAGTGGTTCGAGCGTTGGCCTTCCACGCAGATGTTCCAGGTTCGAATCCGGCAGAGGTCGGAGTTTTCAACCTGGGATCGTCCCGTCCCCTACTTGTGTGCTTTTAGGAGACCGCGCAAGTCAGAGCTCCGTCCATCGGAAGGGATGTTAAGCAGTTGGTCCCCTTGGTGCTCATCCTAATGAGTAGGCTCTAATGCCGGCACCGGGTTTCCCCCCTCCCTTGTTTGTGTGTTCGGTGTGGAAGGCCAAAAATACACACACAGCACAGTACTATACACAGTTTATTAAAGGAAATAAAATCGCTCTACTGAGTTGTCAATATATGCAAATCATTCATTTACTTATCCAAGTTTTTCGCGACGCCTCTAAGAATCAGCTTCGGCACCCCAACGTGCCACGGCAGCCACTTTTGAAATCCCTGCTTTAAGATAAAAAAAAGACGGGAGGTTCCACTGTCGGTATTTTGCATTCGGTAAGAAATTAATATAAGAAAAGCTATGATGAAATGGGGAAGACATTGTCGACAACATCGGGATACGACATTACTACAATAATAAAAAACATCAGCAAAAAATTAACCTAATCTTGTGAAATCCCCACCTTCAGAGAATACATCGTTTTATTTTATTCTGAGTCTGCAGAGAGGAAGAGAGGTAGAAGAAAACTATTATAAACCAGTAGCACAAAGGATATATTCTTTCTCGAGTGGCGAATTAGGCATTCCTTATGGAAGAATTTTATGCAGTAGACTCTCGCGGACAGTCTCGGCAACTTGTCCTCTCAGGTACTGGATAAGAAGAAGGAGAAATAGCGGTCGGCAATTCATCGCTCGGTGAAAATCAAAAGAGTTAAAAAAAAAGACGAGAAGAGGAAGAGGGGTGGGAGGGTGTAGTAGGACGGCGAAGGAGAGCGGGAGGGAATGAAAGGGAAAAAGGCCGAAATACTTTATAGTGTCGTGTTCCTTTTTCCTTGCGTACCAGAGAGAGAAAGATGCGAATTGCGCTGCTGGAATTTTCATCGGTTGGCGTGCGGTTCTTCCGTTTATTTCAACTATCCTTCCCCATCCCATTCCTTGTCTCTTCTCTTGCCTCCCTTCTCCCTTTCCTCTCCTACCATCTTAACCCATTCTGTCCCTTCCTCCCCTTTCTCGACCATTTTATTTATGTCTCTGTTTACGCACGAGATGGCGGTCGTGTCGCCAAAATCTCAAAATCCCCTCGATTGAATTTTTTCCTCCCTCCTGTTCTTTTTTAGCCCGCTCGTTCTATTGTCTGAAGAGGGCGAATAAAATAACGCTTTCGGGGGACTAAACCTGCAGAAGGAGAGAAAAGGCAACAAAGCGCGAGGCGGATATTAGGATTAGAAAATAACTATAATTTAGGACCAACACCCCTAATATTTTGCAAATTTGCTTTCGCATAAAAAAATAAATACAAATAAAATCTTCGATTAAGAGTAACATATCATTGCCCAGCGAGTTGCAAGATTGAAAAATATTTCTTTAGCCAAATTAATATTCTTTTCATACAGTTTAGTATTTTGTAGCTAAACCCCTGCGTCGTCAATCTAAAGAATTTTTCCCTATATTGGCATTAATTAAACGCGGCTAAAAAGGTAGTAGTACGAAAGAAATACGAGGGTAAGTCAAAAAGTGAAGGGATTTTTTTAAATTTCTCACTCGATTGGGTGGTAACACTGCTCGTACTCATACCGCTGGTTTAGTGTAGTGTAGTCGACGTCAGTTATTGTGTCTTATTATTGTTAGCGCTACGTAAGGTTACTATTTTGTGTGTTGTAGTTAACCGTTAAAGATGGAAGCTCCATTGTCCCTAGACAATTGTCCGCGCAGCATAAGGCTCGACGTTGTAGAAGTCTCACGTAGCCACGTTATCGCCGTGAGGGAGATGAATTTTTAGAGCGAATCGTCAACGCAGATGAAACTTGGGTGCATCACTACGAACCGGAGAGTAAAGCTCAGAGTATGGCTTGGAAACATCCGCCCTCACCCGTGGTTAAGACATTCAAAAGTCAACCATCAGCCAGTAAGATTAAGCTTACACTTTTTTGGGATATGGAAGGTGCGATTTTGGTTCGTTTCACTCCAGAGGGTGAAACCGTTGACAGAACTATTATGATGAGTTACGAACGAAACTGAAGCCCGTGATCAGATCCAAACGCCGTGGAAAACTTCGAAAGGGCGTCATCTCGTTGCATGACAACGCCCATCCTCATACGGCCAATCGGACGGTCGAAACAGTAAATGAGTTGGGATTTGAATTGATGGAGCAACCGCCATACAGTCCAGATCTCACTCTCCATGTTTGGCCTAATGAAAGAAGCGCTAAGAGGAAGAAGATTTTCATCCGATGAAGAAGTCAATGGCGCGGTGCAAAATTTGTTAAAGTCGCAACCAAAAAACTTTTTTTCTAACGGAATTAAAAACTTGTGAAACGCTGGAACTGGTGCGTTGAAGTCGAGAGGGATTACATTGAAAAGTAACATTAGTTTCGTGTCCGTATATTTAAAATAAATGTGCATTTTTTGAAGAGTCCCTTTACTTTTTGACTTACCCTCGTATAAATTAAGTATTTAGGAACTGACTAAACTGACGGGAAAACTCTTAATGAGAAAAATGCTGTCGAAATCCAACCTGATTAGCAGCAAGGGATACGGAAATACGTGTACCGTATATTAGAGCAGTGGTTCTTAATCTTTCAATTGTCGCGGCCCCCTTGAATGTCATTCGGCACCTTTTGAGTTGGAAATAGTAAAAATAAGAAACTTGATTGCAAATTTCTTCATTTTATGTACTATTAATCATTTTTATCACATCGTTTTTCCAACATTTTATTATTCGTGAAAACTTAACTTTTTGGCATTTCACCTTGCATCTAAAATAATTTTGCGGCCCACAGTTTGAGAAACACTGCATTAGATGATTGGTAGGAGGTAAATATACCAAAAACCGAAACTTGGCAATAGAGATTTGGAATGAGAGAGGGAGGGTAAGGGAGAGGGCGGCGAAGGAATCCGAGGTGGTCGGGTGGCTGTATAAGGGGAGGCGGAGAGGAGGGAGGTAGAGGGGAAGAGGGAGGGTGACGCACGCCTCCCAAGAAGGGCGCCATAAATCGTGCACGTAGAGATGTCCTCTTCTTCCGCAGCACGTGACGGGCCGCGAGTTCGCCATTGCGAAAACCGGCCGCTAGGCGGAGACACCGTCCGATGCCGTCTCCGTCCTTAAAGGGTTTGAAGGCGCGTCTTCGGGTGAAATGTGAGCAGTCTGCAGGACCAAATTTGGGAGAGAGAGATTCTCGAGAATTGCACATCATTCGCCAAAGGTTTCTCGATTCTCTAATTTTTTTGCCGCCCCGATTTCGATGAATTCGCCTATGCTGATCGTCCTTGTGGGCTTACGCGGAATCTTCGCGGGCGAATATACGGCCGCAAAAAAAAACGTCACGAGATTGAGTCGTCTTTTGCGGTGCAATGATGCGCTTATGTTTTCGGGCGTCGGCTGCAACCAACGCTTCGAATATTAAAACGATCGAGGCGTCCGTGACTTTTATCGGCAATCATCCGCGGCAATTAAAAAACGAGCGACGTTGGAGTCCTAACGGATATTACAAAAAGAGGAAATCCAGCGGATCGACTTTCGGTTGGCAACGACGCCACGGGGTGAATCGGCACGTCGATAAGGACGCGGAAATGACAGCAATAGTAGACAAAGGCCACTTTAACGCCGTCTTAACTTGAGCTCGACGTGAACGATTTGTTTTAGCCTTGAGATTACGCATGGTAACAAAGAAAAAAAACGTTTCAGTCAGCAAGAAACGAACGTCGAAAACGAATGAATAAGCTATAGCAAGTCCTTGCTCTTCAGACGCGCCGACGGCGGCGATTTGTAAAGTCCTTCGGAATCCTTTAAACAAATTAGAAGAGTCGCGGGAAGGAAAAAAAAACACTTCTACGACGTTCTCCGGCAGGTTTACGCGATTGTCTCGAATATCGTACCAACGGATAAGGACGGCTGGGGATAGGAAAAAAATGTATCGCGCGGAAAATGCAGGGGGAAAAAACGACGCAGATGCAGCCGAAAGGGGAATTCGAAAAATGGAATGCATCCCAGACGACAGCGATCGGATGCTGAGGTGGAGGGGGCGGCGAAGGGATGGGGTGGCGATGTTTGCAGGAGGGAGGACAATGTAACCTTTTTGTGGCATAAAGAACAGAAGGATGCAGTCAAGCGGAAGTTTATCCCCTTTTTGGTTATGCGATTGACGAGCGTAACGAGCGGATTTTTGAAAAAATTGTTTTGAGAACGGCAGGTGGCACGAGCTACGTCCCCTTGATTGGACCGTCTAAAGAGCGGGAGAGTGAAGTGAGCGTGGGAGGAGGGAGGGATGGAATGGGGAGGAGGAGGGAAGCATTTGTGCATCGCTTCAGTCGCAGAGAAAGAGAGAGGCATTCAATCTAGTTAAAGGATTACTTAGAAGGATGTCGCGAAGCAAGTGTTCCGAGACATGCTTAAATTATTTCTCTTTCATTCCCTCTCTCTCTATCCAAAGTGGCTAACTCAGCCGACTCTCTTGAATGAGCCGTCGCGCGCAGCAATGGAACTAAGTGATAGGAGGAGCGTGGGAGTGGAATGAAGTAAAGAAAATAGAAGAGGAGTTTCTCCGAGATTATTCTAATATCACAGACCTCGCTCAAAGGAAGTAGAAAGGAAACGAAGGACGAGGGACGGTTTCCCTCGAAGACAACTTCCCACGAGGAGAGAGAGAAAGGGAACGGGAATGAATTCCAGCGTTACATTAACTTATTACATTTCGTTAAAATATTTCTAGGATCTTGGAATTTTTTAAATTACACTCGTTTAACAGACATAGCGGCAAGGTTAATACAGAATATTTCGCGTTGGAAAGTGAAAATTATTTTTATCGGATTACGTTTGATTGAATTTATCTTCGAAACAGGCTAAATAATAATTTGATTTTTTAGGCAGCAACTTCAAGTTATCACAGAGGACGAAACTGAAAAACTGTGAAGATTGCGATGGTCATTGATTAATTTTGGAAAAAGTAGCAGAGTTTTTTCAATCGATGATGTCACCTTAATATAGATGAATGTAAACTTTTTTACTACCCGAGTTTACTCGTCAGGTACTTGGAAGTTTTATTTTTATTTTTTTATCGTCGCGCCGGTTATAAATCACCACGAAGAGTTTCACTCCAGAACTTCACTGCAAATAGGGTCATTTACCTATCTGCATGCCTTGCTCGTTACATCTGCCTTGTTGGTAAGACGTGCTTAAGCATTCAAGCTTTTTAATGACATGGGTAATGTTCATTTTAAAAATGAAGAAGGAAACGTAAATTCAACAAAAATACTGCCGGAAATATTTCTTAACATCATCATAATCAAAACCGGGAGATTAATTCAATAATTTCGAATGTGAGAGTGTCATAATTTTTATGGAGAATTAACAATGAACCCCGAAGAAAATTTCGGATGATATTTTATAGATGTAGAGGAATGTGATAAAGCTCCAACATAAAAAAGCAATCCCCACCTCGTTTTACGACTAGGAAAAATCATAAAAATCTCTATATTATCCCAATGCTACAAAAATTCCATAAATTCCTTAAGGTCACCTTAAAATAATCCATTGGCGATAAAAATCCTTTGTGCATACTTAAACCCTTTTACTACTTAGTACTAATTTACCTACTCAGTAAAAATATTTCTGAAGCCGCATCTTTTATTACAACTAGCTGTTATCAGAAGAAAAGGATGCCTATTCCCGCAGGGAACGAGAAATTCCCTTTCTTGTCTCAAGGGCAGCCATATCTGCAAAGTGCCAGAGCGTCTCTTAAGTAAATATCAAAAGTTTTAAAGATGTGAAAGCCCCGTCATTAAAAATTTTATCATTAAAAATGCGGAAAAGGAAGAGCGGCGTTTCTCCCTTCGGTGTAAAGACTTATAAACTTAAAAACCTACCGATTTTGCAAATGTTCCCTAGTCGAGACATCATAACCGCACACCACATTTACTCGGTTTCTACTACCTTATAAAATTCTGTGATATAGAACGGTAAATGAAAATACGACCTAGTATTAGCGGAAAGTTGGCGGGCGGGAGGGGGACGAATTTAATTTCCATCAGAGTTTTCACGAAAGAATAGCGCTCCCATGTGACTCCTATTCACATGTACGCCCACCAAATGGTCTAAATTGCACGTCTTCCTCTCCAAAATATGGTCAGAGCTAAAATAATTTGCCTCGTCTTGGTTTCTGTCATCGAAAAGCGAGAGGTCGAGAGGCCAAAAATGCTACGGTAGTTTTTTCCAAATAAATGAGTTATTTCTCGTTCAAAACTGCTCCCTTATTGGACCTCGCGAATTGTTCATCATAGTGGTTTTTTAAGATAACGGTTAACCGTTAAGTTCTCTCCAGATCTCGCGTTTCAATCCAAGGTAATGGAACCACTTCCACAATTTGTGGAATCGATTTTTCTCTCGTATACCGAAATCACACTCCTCTAATTAAAAGAAAGAAAAAATTAAAACCCCCAAAGAGTCGGTTCGGCCAGGTGGGCAGTTTCTCGCTCCTCCCTAACGCGCACGGGTTCGTGAAGTTCCATGGACCGCCGAGGTCACGGCGGTCGTCGTGCGTTTTTCCGCGGCTAATTATCACAGCAGCGACGGGTTAAATCATCCCGAACGTACCTGGCATAATATGGACGCTGAATGCCACTAAATTATAATAACTGTCACAGGGGTGGATTTAAAGCTTGCTAAAAACAAACTAATCGCTTTCCGAGAAGTGTGGGAAGGAGGAGGGTGGAAACGAGAAGGCCCTGCGAGAAAGTTTTTGGGAGTCGACGAACGAGGCTAGAGGTCAAAGTGGGTGTCGAAGAAGGGGAGGAGGAGGAGTTGCGGGAGGGGGGAGAGAGTGTAGGAGCGAGATTTTTTATTTTTTTTCCTTTAAGGCTGGGAAAATGGATGTGGATCTTGATGGTTCAACACCACAACACGTGCTCTCGGGTGCTCGTCTTCCTTCCGCGACCACACCTCTCCCTCCTCTCTCCGAAAAACTCTTTCCCTCCCCCTGGGGACCGAGCATCGGCGTCCGCTAGTGGGGTTACTCTCTCGCCGGCCCTTCCCCGCCCCCATCCCCCATCTCCCCGTGCCATGCCCACCTTTCAACGGGTCAATGCACCGCCGCCCTCTACTTGAGGCAGGGAGTCTCCCCTCTATAAATTATATAATCCTGCGCGTATTCAACGGTCGGACAGGGGAGAAGGGGGATGGTAGTGTTACAAGTGGGGGAGTGGAGAGAGAGAAAAGGGGATGAGGAGTGGGTTGGAGCAGAGAAAAGGGGGCGTGGGAGAGAGGAAGGCGGCACCGAGAGGGGAGGAGGGAAACAGCAGGAAGATGTGCGTGGTGATGGTGGTGCCCGTGGTAGGGAGCGATGCACCCGTTGGTCTCCTCCCCCGCGCCATACGGGAATGGGATTTCGGGAAGCTTTTCCCCTTTAAGAAGCTGTGACCCTTCTCATACCCCCGCCCCTACGTTTTCGACCCACTCTTATCTCGTCGCCCTCTCCTCCCACCGAACCTTGCTTTTCCTATCTCCGTTTTCCAACCCTCTGCAACCCAGCCATTACGCATTACCCCGCCGCCGCCCCATCCTCCTCCTAGTCGCAATTTTCGGTCTCAGGCAAACGCACCTCCCCATGGATACTGGAAGCTCGCCGGCTTCTACGCCTCCCACCCTTTTACACAGTCGACGTCATACGTTATCTGAGCGATAACTTCCGCCCCCCACCCCTCAATGGTTTGCAGGGGTACCGTGTTTATCCCCGTAAGTAATTTATTAAAAGGTGAATGAAAGTCCGCGGGAGGCGGGAAGGTGAGGAGGAGAGGAAGGAAGAGGGTTTCTTTTTGAATGAGAAAGGATGGCGCGCGCGTATGGAGCGGGCGCTGGAGGACAAGCGCAGGTCCGGCGAGCGGAAACCGAGTCGGACAGGATGACAAATTTCTTATATAGGGGCATTTTCAATGGGAGAAGGCGAGAATGTTATTCTCGCTATGTTTAGCGATGGTGGGAGATGGTAAGTGGTGGCATTAGCTGCATCGCGCACGCTGGAGGAAGGGTTTTTAGATGAAGACGATAAGTCCGTAGAGGAACGATTACGAAACCAACAGAGCAAAATATACTAGAGAAGGGACAATTAAGACTTTTTTTCATTTTTGAGATATAAACTTGACAGAAGAGCACTGACATATCTTGAGAAATTAAAAATATAAACACAAGTCACCTTTTCGAGTTATGATCTATTATATAGTTCCTTTTGTGGTTAACATAAAAAGCTGCCGGATACCTCTAATGCAGGTATATTCAACCTTTTTTTTTGCGGACGTAACCCTTAAAGCAGGAATTTTCAACCGGAGATACGCGCACCCCTAGGGGAACGTCAAGAGTTTTGAAAGGGCACGCGAAAATGTCTAAGATTATAATTTTTCTTCTTACTTCGTCATTCATGCGCGACTTCAGAAACAAAAGTTGCGATTTTAAGACTAAGAATAACGTTATAAATCAGAAAAAGCGCCGAAACTGTGAATTTTAATGTTAAATACATGGGTTATCTTAATACAAGTATTATTCATTTCAATAACACTTTAAAATGTACTTGGGAGTACGCGACCGCTAACAAAATGCTCTCAGGGGCACGTCAGCAAGAAAAGGTTGGGGATGCCGGTGGTGTAGTGGTTAGGACGCTGACTGCTACTCGCCTGCTGCTCGAAAGGGCAGCGGGCACGAATTCTGCGAAAATTGGCTTTTTTTCCAATGTCGCCGGGTCCCCTGCTTGTGTGGTTTTAGGAGACCGCGCAAACTCAGCGTTCCGTTCTTCGGAAAGGACGTTTAGCCGTTGGCCCCCTTGGTGCTCTTCGTTAAGAGTAGGCCGGCACCGGGTTTCCCCCCTCCCTTGTGATTGTGTTCGGTGTGGAAGGAGTTATGGCTATAATGATCCAAGAGGTTGATTAGCCAAAAATACAGACACACACACACACAAGAAAAGGTTGAAAACTCCTGACTTTAAAGCATTTTCATAATGGTCCCGTACATTTAAAGCTAATAATGAAATGAATAACACTTGCATTAAGATTGATAACTCATGTTTATAACGTTAAAATTCACAGTTTTGGCGTATTTTTCTGTTTAATATCGTTATTCTTAGTCGCAACATAGCAACTTATGATTCCGAAGTCATGTATGAAAGAGAAGAATAATCATAATCTTTAACACTTTCGCGTACCCCTTCATAACTCTTGATGTATCCCCGATTGAAAACCTCTTCTCTCAAGTGGTATTTAAGGAGATAAATCCTAACAAAATTAGCACATATATCGCAAAATTATTTAGAATCATTATACTTAAAGATACATGTGCTGTTTGAATTAATGGCTTTGGTTCAACGCTTATGTCATTTTAGGTCTATGCATGCGCAATAACTTTTATCGTATCCAGAGCACGAAATCTGAACCATAATATCAACAGAATTTATGTCTTCTGTATTTCATGAATTATCTCTGTCGCACACGTTATGTGTGATACGTATGGGTTTAAAACATTACTCTTCCTTCCGTTTGAGGTTCAAGTCTCAACAGGTCACACGGGAATGTTTCGTTGAAGGGAACTACACAAATGGATTACCGTTATTTCGTGTCAGAGGGCAATAGTTGGTCCGCGTGATTCGCCGAAGAGATTGGCAACCTGTTCTTCACAATGACGGATGTTAGCTCATGGCAATCAGTGGGCGATGGATCTCTTTTGCTCGTTTTGGAGCCGCAGAAGGGCGCCTCATCAAACGATTAGATGGAAAGAACACTCGAAACATTAACGGAAATGAGATTTTCTGTATTTGGCATTAATCTTAACGGGGGGCTTAAAGGTAAATAGGTTCATGAATGTCGCCAGGTGGAGAACATTATCTTTGCCGCAGAGAAATGTTCATCAGATATTGAAGTGTTAACGTAACACGATATGAGTGCTTCATAATACTTGAACCTGTGACGGAAATGGAGTAAATAGGTTTACTTGAAGAGAAATTTAGAAATCATTCGAGATTAATGAACAATTCAACCTCCCTAAATCCAAGATATATCTTGTTTACTTGACCTGGCTTTGAAAAATGTCTTTTCTGATGAATTAGACATTAAGAATATTTCTACCTTAGAATTATTTCTTTAGTGTGAGCACGGCAATGTGTGCAATGAAAAATTGTCTCTTTAAGGTCTTTGGCAACAGATGCATTTTTTCAATTGGAAGATATGAAATATTAAATGATGACTATAAATGATTACATATCTGTCATTAATACAGGATCACCCAAAAAAGACGCTTCAGTTTAAATTGCTTATATGTTTTTATTTACTCAACGTACAGGAATGATTTTTGTGTTAATTTACACGGTAGACTTGGAAGATTAATGCAAAACATTTTCAATTTGTGAACCACCAGCATCCGGGACCATTTGTAATCGACTACTTTGCCAAGAACGTCAGGAGTGATAGTGCCACAAAAATCAACTCTAATATCCAGAGGCGTAGCGACAAAATATGGCGCCTATGGCGAGACGTAAAATGCGCCTTCGTATAATATAAACATGCATCTACAAGTATCTATTTGTATTTTTGATTGTTTTTCGCAGCTCTTTTGAACCCTTGTATGTTGTGAAAATCTTTTAATTGCGCGAGAACAGTAATTACGTGCAATTATTCAAGAATTATCTGCAATGTTACCATAAGGAAACAAGGCGCTATAGGGTTATATTCACGAGGAAAATATTGAAAGGCAAAGAAAATTAATATAAAATTTATTATTTGTTTTATTTACAGGTCAACTGCTTTTTGCGCACTTACACATTTGCGAAATTATCAATGATCTTTTCAAAATCTGTTTCGCAAAATAATTTACTTTCTATTGAAAGTAAACTAAAGTCGGAAAGACGATTTTGGTCCATTGTTGAACGCAAATAATTTTTAATTATTGTCAACTTACTAAAACTTCGTTCTCCTGAGGTTACTGACACTGGCAATGTTAAAATGAGCCGTAAGGCCACGATGATATTTGGATAGGATTCGCACAAATCCCATTTCACCATTCCTTCCAAAATTTCTAAATATTCCAATGACTCTAAATTGACAAATAATATCTTAGATTGCTGTTTGAAACATTCCAGTTCGTTTAGGAATAGTATTACATCCAAATCTTTGTATACTTCACAACACTCTTTTGCTGCCTGTTTCAGTGCTTCTAATGGCATAAAAACCAATTTTTTTCCAGATAAAAGGAAAAAAGAGAAGATATTTCTTGAAGACTTTTAAAACGTTCTGAAAGGTGTACAATAATTACATCTATTACTTCAAAAAATAAATATTTTAATTTTTCTTCATTAGAAAATGTAATGTCATTATCTGTCTCTCCTGATAATAATTTTATTTTCCTTTTCCGTTCTTGAGGTAGTTCATGATTAACATTTAATTTGCCACAAGTTGATACACATTCAGATATAATGACATCGAACGCATTAATTCTCAAGTTTTGAAAAAATCTCAGAAGACCATTTAACAATTTAGAGGCACGACAAACATCTTGATCTTTACTTTGTAGTTACATATTTACCATTGCTATTTGCTTAAAAAAAATTTCCCACATTAAAAGTTGGAACACAAATTTACATGATCTAATCTGGTGCTGATACTGCCTGGTCCAAATGATGAATCCGAAGCAATCTCTTCAATTATTTCGATAACTTCGTTAATCTGGTTTTTCAGTGATAATACAGACTGCAACTTGGAGCACCATCGAGTTTCACTGTGTCCTTTGAATGTAAATTTCAATTTTGATGAAATTTTTTCCCATTTCCGACTAGAGAAAACAAAAAAAAATTAAAAATCTTCTGAACTGTGCCGAAAAATTAAACCATTTCAATATTATTGTTTGCTGCTTGTACTCCAACAAGATTGATCGAATGTGCAGCACAAGGTACGAATTTAGCAGTATCATTCTCTTTTAAAATATGTGCCTGCATGCCATTGTACTTGCCGGACATATTAGCTGCATTATCATAACATTGTCCTCGAATGTCTTTCACATCAGTCCATCTTCTTTTAATTTTTCTAAAATCTCATTCGCAAGCGTTTCTCTTGTTTTTTCTGTTGTAGAAATAAAATCAATAAATCGTTCTTCAATAGCAATTGTTTTGTCTTCTATTTTTACAAACCTAAGTATTTGACAAATTTGTTCTTTATGAGAAATTTCCGGAGTACTATCAACAATTATACTGTAATATTTTGCTTTTTAGATTTCGTTAATAATTTTTTTCCTTATTTCTGCGGCTAATAAATTTACAAATTCGTTTGTATTTGCGGGCTTAAATATGATACTTGCCCTCGAGATCTCTCATTCATAACCATTTTCAAAGTTGAGTCATAATTACTAATAAGATCTATCAAATTAAGAAATATTCCTCTTTCTGAATTCCCATTACTGGAAATTTCATTACTTCCTCTCAATGGTAAATTGTTTGTAGCGCAAAACATTATGCATCTCAAAATAATTTTAAGTACATAGCGCAATTTCTCTACTTCATCAAATAACTGTTTCTCTATTGCATCGTCAATAAGGCTTTCACCATCTTTGAGATTTCTTTTCAAAATTTTCCAGGTAGTATAATTGTGTATATGATCCGTAGATAACTCATGATTTGGAATTATTGGATTTAACTGTTTTCACTTGGAAAAGCCGCATTCCTTGTAACTAAACAATGAAGATGAATTGTTGGAAAATAAAAGACAAGGAAAGCAGTATAAACAGTTTTTAGCTTCACAATAAAATAACCATTTCTGAATTGCTTTTCTCCGTTTGCTAGATTTTTGTGCATCCAATCGTTATTAAAAGAACGACCGTCATCGGAAGGTGGGTGTATTTTCATTTGTTTGTGTTAGGGTCCATGCAATACAAGAAGCTTCCTGAAATTAGTTTTGGCACCAAGGAAATACATCACCGTCCCGTTTTGGCACCAAGGAAATATGGTCAGCCTAAATGATAGCAACACCTGTAAGACTAACTTCGCGACTCCCGTAGCTTTAATGTGCTCGCGTTTTTATTCGTGAAAATAATAGAAAGAAAGAAAAACAGAAATATTTCATTTGAAGTGACTCCTTTCAAAATAACATTTTTTTCTTACTGTCAGTCAATATATAAAAAATCTTAGATTTGGCGCCTTCACTTAGTTGGGCGGCGGCCATATTAGCCATACCCTCGCGACGCCTCTGCTAATATCCTATAGATCAATGATCGCGATATAGCTAATCGTTGCGACAGACGTGTAAAAGATTTGTAAGGACTTCGCGCAATTGTTTCATCAACACGTGCAATGTTGTTCACTGATCTCACTTTTCTGTTCCTACCGACAACACCTTTCTTATTGTAGGTCACAGCACCCATATTTTCAAACTGTCACCAACCTGTTTATTGCTGATCTGATTGGACCTTCCCTGCACTTGAATTCATTGCAAAAATCGCGCTGCACTTGTATTACACTACTGGTAAAATAAAAAGTTTTCACTATAAACATGCATTGCTGTAGTGTACGCCATCTTATCAAACAATGTTTCAGGAATATACCGCTAGGTGGCAAGACTTCTACCAAGCCTACTGTGTAAATTAACACAGAAATAATTACTGTACGTTGAGTATGTAAAACAATATAAGCAATTTAAACTGAAGCGTCTTTTTTGGGTGACCCTGTACATGCGGGATATTCACTAGAGAATTATCGAGCTCGTCTTAAGGCTGAAAACAAATATAAGAATAAGCACTTGAAAAAATTAACTACTTATTATTTAAGCCACTTTCAGAACAAATAACCGCCGGTGGTGTAGTGATTAGGACGCTGGCTGCTACTCGCCCGATGCTTGAAGAAGTCATCGGGTACGAATCCTGCGCGAGTAGGATTTTTCTCAAGGTCACACGGCCCCCTGTTTGCGTAGTTTGAGGAGACCGCGCAAATTCAGCTGTTCCGTCCTTCGGAAGGGACGTTAAGCTGTTGGCCCCCCTGGTGTTCTTCGTAAGAGCAGGCAAATGCCGGCACCGGGTTTCCCTCCTCCCTCCCCGGTTATTCATTGCACTACCTCTGAGATACCCATTTGTGCTGTAAGAGAGGCGAATTGACTGGGCATACATACATACCGTCAGAAAATATTATCAAAAGCTGAAACGAGAATTAATTAATGAACTTATTCGAATCTTTCCAAGATAGGCTTCCGAAACTCAAGCGGCCTTAAAGAACCATCCGTTTTTTTCGTTCGGGCGAAAAAAATAAACACGTTCCGGTTTCGTGGATTCCAAAAATTTCCTCGGAGATTTTCTCGATTTCCGACATCCTCTCTCGCCAGACTGCCCAACGCCACCTCTTTCCCATCCGCCGCACCCTCCTTCCCCCGTCCCACCCACGCCCACCCCACGGCTCACTAACCGCGGTTTCCTCAATGTCGCCCTTCGCGGTCAATTGAGTTCCGAGAAAGCCTCTCTCGCCGCCCCGTAGCGTCAAAAGAGAGCAGAGGGAGTCGTGCGAACATCAGATTCTCTAATACGACTCCACTCTCGCACACCGCAGGAGCGGCAGCTGCAGCAGCCGACACCGAGAAACACCAACGCCATCTCCTCGGAATGCGCAATATGATGCGATGGCCATTACGTAGATGGGCAAGAGAGAGAGAGAGGAGTAAATCGGTGGTCGCTTTGTTGCGGCGGGAAGAGGAAAGGAAAAGCGATATCCCCGCCTTCTAATGATATCACGCGCATGAAGTGATTGAGTCGATTTTCTCCCGCATGAGGCACTTGCCATAGTCTTCGGCATTCGGACGAGACAAAGGCGCAGTCCCACCGGGTGGTGTGTTGACTTTGCGGCCAATTGATTGAAGATACAGATTTGCGCGGCGTTTCCTTTTAAAATATCTCTACCGTCTATCACCTATTAACTATCAATATAAAGCGGATACATGCTAAAAATAACAATCGCGTGCTTTGACGATACATATTGGGTATCGGACCTTGGAGAATAGTCAAAATTAATTGAATTATGGCAGATAATTAGCGATACTAATAGAAATATACGCTTCACTTTAGATTATTGACTGCATTTTGACAGAATAAAAATTAATTCCTTAGGTAGAATGGAATTTCGTGATTCACTGATCAAACGCCGAACGTAGTAAAATAAATTATTTTCGTATTTCGGACTCATCTTTACGACTTAGGATCCAAAAGTTTTTAAAAAATTCCAATGATGAACTAATTTGTAGGCTTCTTTAATATCCGCTTCAAGTTCTAATAGGCTCATCTATTTCGTCGAATTAACTGTCGAGATACAGTGCTCAAACGGCATACATTTCGCAATTTAAAAAAAAACTAAATGAGTTTAACCAAGCATTGCACAGGAACTCCAAGAAACTTGACAAAATTGGAGACATCAAGTAAGTTCGCGTATTCTTCGCGTGAGGGTTAATAACGAAAACCTAATTATGTTTTAACTTCACTTCTCCTATATGACATAGAACAGTGTTTCTCAATCGGTGGGACGCGAAGGTTGTTTAAGTGGGACGCGACATTTCGACGGTAATTAATGTATAGCTTTTTCTCAACAAAATAACTCCAATATTTAAGGTTTTTAAAAATGTCCGTAAGGAAATTCAGCTGACATAAAAATCCACTTCTTGAAAAAGATGGGGTTTGTTTTTATCACTGTGAGACCAAGGTTTATCAACAAAATGGTTGGTGAGACCTAGGTTTTTTAACAGAATGGTAGGTGGGACGCAAGATGCAAAAGGTTGAGAACCACTGACCTAGAGCACATTTGAGAATCGTTTTAGGCCGAGCGACGCGAAATTCGAAAACAATTCTAGAAATTAAAAAAATATTGCACTAAAGGTAGCCGTAGGATAAATATCAAATAAAGCAATACCAAAATGTATTTAAAAGTAAAAAAAACTTTTAAGAGGGTGCGTTACCCTACAAATGTTTCTTGAAGAATATTTGGCGGATATGGAATATAAAAATTTGAGAATAATGGATTTAAAAAATATAAGAGATAGAAAGAAGAAGATAAACCAAAGAGAATGGAGTAAGATAAGACTGTTTGGAAGACAGCGGCAAGGCATTCGATTTCTTTTAGGTGTGGGAGAAGAGATCATAAAGAAGTCCATCTTGTCTACGCTTAACAGCTTTCGTTGGAAGATGAAAGAGGCAGGGAATGGAGGGAATAGAGAGGATGTTGGGAGTGAGGGGAGAAGATAGGGAAGGAGGAAACCAGGCACCGTACAGACACTCGCTCTCACCAAGGGTGCTAAAAGATGAGACACCAGAGAAGGGAAGATGGAAGAAAATGAAAGTACCTCAAAAGGCATAAAAAGAGACTCCTGAGTTATGAATATAGCCAAATGCAATAAAAGTCAAACCTCTAAGAGTTTTGCATACATATTTCATCCCATGCATGCCGAGATCAACCTCGGAATCGGCTAGGATTATTCTTATTACTAAATGTGTATACAGATAGCAATGGTATAAAATTCTAAAACGAGAAGTAATAAGGCAATTCTACACTCGCCGGCAAGCGAGCCGAGTAATATAATCAGATTGTTAAAACAAATATATTTTATATACTATTTATGCCGAGAAAATTAAAAACTGCCGCTTATGTTAGCTAAAACGATTTAATCATCGTCCTTCTGAGGGGATCAAATAAATGTTAATCATTTACATTCTCAAAGTCACGGATACGATCAAAGAAGCATACAGACTGCTTCTTAGCAACAATTTTATATGAAGAAATACGGCGTTGTCAACATAAACGTGCACTCAATCCAATCATATTTTATTCAACTACAATAAAGGAGTGTTTACACCATATTTTTACGAAGATAAACCTTCATAGAATAAATGCGGCATAAGATTTTAGCGCTTAGATGAAAGTCTGGCGGACACCTGGTAATGTCAACTATGCGGAAGTTGGGAGATGGGGAAATCCATCGAAAGGACACCGCGAAAAGGCCTTCCATCACCTTCACCAGAAACGCCATTGAATCCCTCCGATTTTTCTTTGTCACATCGAAATCAAAAAAGGATTCGGAGGCTGGAAAAGGTTGGCGCCCATTTATGTAACCTTCTTCTGCATACTGCCAAATAAAACCTTCGCATTCACACGACGGAGCTCCAAGTGTACCTTTTTTTGTGCCAAATATGAAGCCGGGGAAGTTGAATAAATTCGATCGCCTCCCTATGATGTATGCGAAACATGAAGATTAAGGATCTCAGGAAGGAAACTTTCACAGTGTAAATGGGCGGATAAAGATGCTATAATTAAATAGTCTAATCTATGGCTTTCCACATACTATTTCTGTAATAGCAGATCGAAATTTATCTTTCTTCAAAAGAAAAATAAGAGAAATTCGTGATTCCTTGCTCATCCACTGAATTTTCTGGAAACTGAAGCTCAATAATTTTAAAATAAAATTCCAAAAGCACAAGGACTGATATACAAAAAATAGTGAAATAGTTCAAGTTTACGGTTAATTGATTTCGCTCTTTCTATTTAGGACATTTTCTCTAACACTCGGCGAAGAATTTTCCCATAATCCAAAGGAATACGTTCCTGGCAGTAACACCTTTCGAGAGTCGTCAATTTTTTTCTGCCGATTGTTCCCGAGGGAGTAACGACGCCCTCTGGAGACAGGCGGACGAGGGAGAGCTCGGAACGTGGTCGGAAACGGCCATAAATGCAAGCGAGCAAAAAACTAAGTTCCAAAGAATAAGTTTCTCTCTCTCTCTCTCTGGTACATAATTAAGGAAACAATTAAATATTACCCGGAAGCGTCGTTCGACTGCACAAAGAAACAATTATCCTCTTTTAATTTAATCCTTTTTGACTTTTAACGTTAACTTAGGTTAAAATTCCGCTTCCATTTTTTTCAAGCTGGAATCTAAGTAGGCAGACGAATAAAAAGATCGGCCTTTTAGGCCAAAACTCTTAAATGACGCTGGAATGGAATGCAGAACATGGAGGCGGGCAACTAAACATATATTTTAAATATCTTTTTAATAAAGATAAATGAGTAATTACGCGAATTATGTATCTGATAAAAGCAGACAAGCTAAAACCGCTAACTCTGAAGCGATGCAAGAACAAATTCATAAAAAAACTATAAGGAAATCATTTCTAAAGGTTTTACCCATTAAAACTACAAGGAACTAATAAAACTATACGACATCCTAAGTAATACGTAACATTGATTAATATAACGTCGAGAAGAAAACGGCAAAAAAGTAAGATTTTGCGCTGCAATTCTAAAAGCAAGCATGAGGTGTAGGATTGGTTGAAACCAGAAATGGAGAGAGTGGTTTGCGGAAGGAGATACAGAAACAGAAGAGATGATGTAGGTGGAGTGGCAGAGGAGGAGGGATATCGAAGAGTCTTACGGTGTCGTCGTTTCCCAGATCCTCGGGGGGACGGGAGAGAGCGGAGGGGTAAAAAGAATGGGGGATGGAACTGGAGGTTCGGTGGTAGCAGAGGTCGAAGTGCTCCTTTGGAAGGGGTGGGATGGAGTTAGAAGAGTAGCGCAAAAAGGGACTGGTTGAACAGAGAGAGAGAGAGAGAAAGAAGGAAGCGGGACATGCCTCGACTCCAAAAAATTTAAGGAGGAATGGGTGATTGCCCGTCAATGTCCTTGCTCTCCCCCTTCCACCCATCCCCTCTTTCTCAGCCCCGTCCCCACCCCTTCTTTTCCCTTACCCCTCTCCCCCGTCTCGCCTGTACCATCCTCCCAACCCCGCCGCCGTCTCTGCACGTGCTTCTCCTGCCTAATGTCTCTCTGCTGGAATCGCAACGGCTTACATGCCATCGCGGAAGAAGAAGGAGAGAGGATGAGGCAGAGAGGGCGCAGGTGGGCCACGGCTAACGTAATGAGCGGGAGAATGCAACCGAAATAATAGGAGCGTCCACATTCCGCGACAATAATTCGTGAACATACGGCGAGTCGAGGACAAGAGGATAGATGTCGCGCGGCGAGGGAGGTGAGTCCACGTCTTCTTGGCCTTCCTTTTCGGATCGCGCGCCTTCAAAACTTTTTCGAATCTTTTCTCTTTTGTTCCTTCCCCCCTCCCAATTCCTTACGTCTTCCTCGCGTCATGCGGCGACGGAGTAATTTTATTTCCTTCGGCCATCATTTCGTTTCATAACTCTTTGGAAATATGATCTCGGCGCAAAACTTGCGGCGTTCCTACCCTTCTTTTTTCGCGGAAGAATGAAAGGCTCTTTCTTTACGTTCCCATCTTCCGCGGCCCTTTTATTTAACCCGCCGCTTAGATTTTTATCCTTCCGCCAATTGCGGTCCTGCGGTTTTAATAGAATAAGACATTTCCATGCGACGAAATATCGCGTGACATTTTTCAGCATCTTAAAAAAATCCCGCCAATGATCTCAACAGACGGTATCGAGTTCTACGAAACGACTTCTCCCATGAATGGCGGGTGGCCCATGACACAGCCTCGGACGAGTTGAAGGGGTGAAAAAGGTTAACATATCAACGAAGAAATACGATGCGAGAAACGGTGCTACAAGCGGGATCGAAAATTCTTCGCAAGATGACTTTAACAATGTTAAGCCTCCGTACAGGTTTAATAATCGCGAATTGATATTTCAAAACTTCACGCGTCGTGTTATCGAAAAGGAAAAAAGCGAAAAGAGGAATTGGATTCGGGACAAGAAAAGCGTTTTAATTCTACCGAGCTTCGCAATCTACGACTATAAGACACGGAGGCGATCCGATGCCATCGCCCCTAGTATTCCAATGTGCCATATCGCGGCAATAAATCCAACGCAGAGTCAACGTGCATTTTTCAAACGAAGCTGCATCGTGTCTGCGCGTGAGGCAAGCCGAATAGTTGGCAAGGGAGCTTAAGGTCTTCCTTGAAAAGAGATGGCTCGATATTTTACGCGGAGAAAAAGGCATGCCCGTGAAAAACGAAAAGAAAATAAATTTGAAGGTTAAAGGAGTCACGAGTGATTTTTTTCTCGCCGAAAGTTTCAGAGAGACAATAAGTACAGAAAAACAGAGATTTTTTTAGTTTATATTTAACTCAAATACAGGAAAAACTACAAGAAATATCTTATATATTTCTCTCCCATATTTATCAAAAATGAAAACGCAACTTTCTTATCAGAGATTGGGATTCAATAGAGATTTATCGAGCTCGTAGCATGCTTTAAAATAAACTCCAGAATTGCGGCACTTAAGTATCGAAAATTTAAAAACGACGAAGTTTACATTATATTCAATTGTAAAGTTATTGAAAACATAGAAGTAATGTTTTTGTCTCTATTGTCATTTAAAGAACGATATTTAAGCGATGCATTACTGATAGAGTTAAAACGGATTTATTTGGAATTGTACTTGGAACGGGAAGGTCAACTCAGAATTTTCTGAGCATAGAATTATTAGCCATAAAATTCGTTCAGATTTCGAAGGCTGAGATGCCCGAATCCTTCTGCATTGGAGCATCAATATTCGATTCGGCATCCGATTAACATTGATGTTTCTTGCAACAGCTACCATCAATTCAGCGCCTTAAATCGATTGATTCTTTTAAACGCGACGTAAAGCCAACGTGAAACATTTTAGTCTTCCTCCACCTCTCCGAGACAATGCATGACGCATGTGAACATGCCAAGATGGTACGGAAAGATTATTCTTTTTCTGGGATGATTATCAAAGTTATTTGAAAATAAATTGCAACAGTTAACTTATGCTCAAAATTCCAAATCAATTTTCGAAACTTCGCCCTTCCTATCCTACTTCCGTGTCTCTCCCTATCTTCGCCGTCACCTGCCTCCCCCACCAACATTCACTGTCGTAATGGAACCCTCGCTAAAGCATCTGCTTTGCATCGCATATAAGCTGGATGGAGACTCGGGACTAAAATTGATTTCCTCTCGACTCCGCTGACATTCTTCACCGTCCCAACGCCTTCCTCCCACGATCATTTTTGCTTCTCTCTCCCGCCCCACATCACTCCCCCGCCCTAGTTTCTCTCTCCACACTCCTCTCTCTAGCGCATCGTTAGCTCCTCTCTACCTCCCTTTCCCATCACGTTTCTCTCCCCCTTCCGCTGAAATGATCGCAAGGACGGTGAGACAGAAGAGATAACGGTCTACTTAAACATTTATTATCAACGTCGTCATTTCGTTGGGAACATTTTTCAGCATCACGGTCACGATATCGATAATCTCGAATATTTAATTTCAGAATCGTTTGCGAATATATTATCTCGCTGAATTTTCCCCAAGTTTAAGGATGAAAAAAGAGCGCCTTCGTCTATAATTTAACTACTTCAGAAGTCTTAGAATCTTTTAATCACATCGTGGGCCTTCACATCAACTGAAGAATTTAAGCATGCAAATATAACTTGGGTCACATAGGCCTGCAATATATCCTCTTTGTAGTGCCTTTTTTATGATCGAAAAATTATCATATTTAGGAAGGACACCGGCGTGAAAAACAACTATGTACACGAGCAACGATAAAACAATATTCAAAGTGCCTAATCCCTAATCACTAATTTATTAACAAACTATCCGAGCTGAAAGTATGCAAAACTCCTAGGATAGATTAGTTAGTCCATGGTGTAGTCAAAGGTGCAATCAAATTTCCTTACGCGCTCTCTTGGCAATACAGAATAAAATTATGGATTTCCGTACATTCATCGCATACTTTCAGTGGCAATCATAAAAAAATGACACAACTCAAGGCGAATAAACGAAAAATAAATACATCGACGACAAATGACGAACGGAACACTAGAACGGAACGCGCTTGAGGAGGCGAACCATTCATTTCTCAGCGGTCCAATCCTTGCCCGCTCGCACTGCGACTCATTCTGAAAATTGAGAGAAAGATATCGAGCATAGGAAAAATGTAATTTCCGAGAAAGAATAGAATGAAAAGGAACGAGTCGGGAAAAGGAGAACGTATGGAGTTATCTTTCTTCCTGCTCGCCCTCTGGAACAGCGCTCTTAGTTCCCTCGCTCGCCGTTTGGGGGCGACGACCTCTCCCCGCCTTCCGATCAGCAATCGCAAGATCCTTCTTCCGCAAATCGCAAAAACGCCGTATGTTTGGCGGCTCTCGAAATCAGTGATTGACGACGACAAGGGGGTGGGAAGGGAGAGAGGAATAAGACAGAGAAAGGAGAGGAGGAGGGGGAGGAATGAAGGAGAGAAAGAGAAGAATAAACGGACGGGTCGAGGAGAAAGAAGACAATTTTTGGGTGGAATTTCATGAGTGGAGAGAGGGAAGTGGGATTGAAAGGATGATGAAAGGTGGCAGGGGATAGGAAGGAATGAGTTTATGAGGGAGGGAGTACAGTGGAGAAGGGGTAAAAGGAGAAAGGGGGAGAGAGAGAATCGAACGGAATTACGTGGCTCTCACAAAACATTCTAATCCTTCCCGTTTCCTAAACATGTCGTTGCTCCAACCTCCTTCGAGACGAGGCTTTCGTTCTCGAACCAACCCGAATTTCGTGACGAATCCTACATAAATAATCGCATTGTTATGGAATGTAGCCCTCGCTCCAGACATACCCGTGGTTTCATATAATGGATCCGGACAAAACAAGCAAAATTAATAACCTAGACTGCTTAGACAACATAAAATTACTAGGAATTAAAAGTAGACTAACATTCTGTGAGATAAAAACGAAGGCAAAAAATAACAGACCAAAAAAGGAAATATACCACGTTACAAAAATTCAATCTGTAAAACAAAAAAAATGGGATTTTGTTTATACGTAGGATATAAGCCGAGAGGAGAAGTATTTTAACATTTAAATCCTGCTGGCAAGCAGCCTCGAAATACGCAGAGAAGTCACTGGGCGACCAACTAAAAGTCAAGCATTTACTCTTTTAAAATGTTACCCACTCTTGTTAAAATTTAGGAGAAAGTCTACATGCGACAAAAATGCAAATTGCCTGCGAGGTAGTAGCGAAAAGTTATCTCGGGTATGAGATTGGCCGAAAACACCCAAAAAAAGATTGGTAATATTTACAAATGACAAGTTAATATTCGGCGGCCGTCGAGAGCATGAAAACGCGCGGTTGCTATCAGCCCGTAATAAAGGTAAAAGGTACACGCGCGACCGAATGCTGCATATATTTTCTGCGGAGAATAAGTAATAGCCGTAGTAAAAGCAGAAATTTACCTTTAAGGACACGGATCGATAGGAGAAACGAGAAAGGAGACAACTTAAGTGTTTACGACAAACGCGAATCCACGACTTGCGCAATTTTTAAGAGCCAATCGATGAAGAAATCGGAAGCGAAAGGCAACGCCCGAAGGAAGATTAAAAAATAACAAATTTACAAAACTATTATCGTCCATCGTTCACTTCCGAGACGATCCAGAAATGGCTCCGTCTATTGACGCAGTTCCCTCCGCGAGACTGGGCGGAGTTAAAAAGAGAGGATATTCGCGGAACAAAAACGCCCAAAACGCATTTAAAAGGGAGAAATCACGCCAAGTAATCAGTAAACAGGACCGCGCAATTATCCCCGCCTCGTCGGTGAGAAACACCCTAGGCAACGCTCCATTCCGTTTCGCTCAAGATCTCTCCAAGATAATTTGCCCGAAACATTAGGAATAACGCCCATAATTAAAAGCCCTCCCAGGACTACACGCTTCCTCTTACCTTGAAAAAAATTTTCGGTTTTTTTTTAACGACTCTACGCTGGAGAAAAGGCATTCTCGTCTGTATAAAGGAAGTAAAGGATTGTTCGGAAGGGCGGAGGGGAAAGGGTAAGGGGGATAGAGTTGGAGGAGAGGAATTGGAGGGAGAGTTGGTGGGGGAGAGAAAGGGAGGAAGCGGCAATAACGGGAGGATGAACGACCACCTCCTTTTACTGCCGCGGTAAAAAAGGAGCCATCCCACTTTCCGTCGAATTATGAAGGGAAGAAGGGGAATGAGAGGATGGAGTGGTAAGAAGGTTGCATATAATGGCTCCCAGGCGAGGGACACGAGCGAATTCCTCGCCGAAAAAACTGGAAAGGAATGCACCCGAAAAATCCATCACTCTCCACCAATCGGAAAATAGCATAACCACGTTGAGGTTGCTAATTAGGCTTCATCGGAAATTTTATAATCGATTCCCGTCCGAGGAGCTAACCACCGCACACGTTTTTCCGCTAAATTCCACGTTTTAACGGGTGATGACGTTCCTCAGCTGCAAAGAGTTATTGGATTTATGATAAAAATGGCACAAATAAAGCGTTTAGAGATATTATAGAGCTTTACTTTAAAATAGCGGTCTCGAACTCCGGGTTGATCATTAAAATTATTTTAATAATTGAGGTAACAAATTCTAAAAGTGTAACGAGCGAATCGCTAAAATTAAATTTATAATTTTATTCAATAAAATTTGTATACTTCCTATGCTAAAAAAAATTAAGGAGTCTTGGCTGAAATTTAAAAATATAATCGAATATATTTACGCATCAATGAAACAGCGGCTCTGTCAATTCTATAATCATACCGTAATTACGTGATAACTTTTTTCGCTTCCACTATTTAATATCCATTAAGTATATTTTTACAAGAGAAATATGAATAAACATCGAAGCATCGGCTTAATTATTGTAAAATTTGAATGCATCGGACTGTCAGATCAATATGTTACAACTTAATTTTCCACGGTTCTCCGCTTGTTTCATCTTCTTTGTTTACTTTTTGCAGTCTTATCTACTATCTACTAGATACTTATCTATAACCTCATTCAGTTCTATATACCTTCTTTCAGCATCTCCATCAAACGCCTTTTATTACCCTCTATATTATTCTCATTCAATATTTCTATTTTGCTATCTCATAAAAAAATGACGAACTGGCACGCAATGCCTTTGCAACATAATGCAACTCAACCAGTATAAATCACTCCACAAACATCGTTATCATCCTCGCATTTCTCGCATTCCTCGAGGCTTCGTCAACCCCTCCTTCAAAGCACAATCACTACCCTTGCCTCTCCCTCCTCCCCTCGCATTACACGTAATTTCGCGCGAGATAATGGAAACTTCTTACCGGAAAAAGTAACGAGGCAACCCTCCCAAACTCCTTCCGCCTCCTCCTACTCGCACACACTTCCTCGAGGCCCGTTCAAAAATCAAACCACTCCGAAAGAGGGAATTGAGTTCGGGGAGGAGGAGACTGGGGAGGGAGAGAAGGAGAGAAATATTTTCGGGAAGGCGCTCGGCAAACAGAATGCCCGTACGTGTTCCGAAAATTTTTTAAACAAAAAAAAGGACGCCCACACGTATAGGATGAGGAAGTGCACCGGAGAATTCCTCGCGGATCCCGCGGAGTCCCTCTTCCCCCCTCCTCCTCGCCCCCATGCCAAATTCCCCATTCTCCACCCTACGTCCGACACGTCCCTCAAGGCCACCAGACGGTCGCCAAACCACATACACACACACCCCCTCTCCAGCACCAACCTCCAACCAACCACTCTCTGGGACCACCACCCGACAAACACACTCACAAACATACACTCCACGCACACGCGCGCACTTTGGATCCCACCCTCTTTGTCCTCACTCTTGTCCCTGCCGCAGCGCGGACAGTTTCCCAGAATGAGATGGAGGAGTGGGGAAGGCCTTTATTTAGGGGTGGGGATGAGGGGGGGGGAGGGAGAGAGAGAGGTGACATCCGTGAGAGAAGTCCTCACAGAGGATTGGGGAGGAGGTGGGAGTGGCCGGGAGGGAGAGGTGGAGGATTGGAGTGGGGGGAATCGAGTCGGACGAGTGTCAATGTCTTTATAAAAAGGGAGGAGGTTGCGCGATTCGTGATCGTCATTCCCGATGGACCCGCCGGATTCCCGTTTAGGAGATTCGTCAAACGGAATCGAGGAATGGGAAAACAAAAAGCCACGGAGACGAAACATAGGATTTATGTGCCGCGGGTGGATTCCACGAGTTAACGTAGAGGCAAACGAGAGAGGGAAAGATGCGAAGCGAAAATTGACAGACAATAGACAGAATAATACGTTCTAGTAAAATCCGAATAGACAGAAAAAGGTTATCCCGCTTCCCCTTAGGTTTGGCTCATTTAGAAAGTAAATAGGGCGATATTAACGCTCAAAAACACCTCTCTTAACAAAAATGTCATTACTCGTACAATTGCAATTTATCCGGATTCTTATTTCAACAATGTACTGCATGCACTCCGCAAGTGAAGAACATTCCATTATGAAAAATGCGGAATTATTTTACGCAATAAGATCAGGAAAAAGCTGAATCATAAAAAATATTTAGGGTTAAAATATTGTTTATACTGATAAGATGAGGATAGAGTCAAAAATATTTTTGAACTCACGGGCTATTACATAAAATTATGGAACGAATGCCGTGTAATTGTTTGCTTGAGTGAGCATAGAAAATGCGCAACTTCACGCATAAATTGGAATAGCGGTATAAAATTTACATCCAAACATCATCGGACCCCGAGAGCACTCCATTGCGGCTCTTGAAACTATGACGAAAAGGTGATCGGTAAAATATGATATAGACAATTTCATATTTTTAAGTATACTTATCGTCTGAAAACCTTTTCTGGTGGAGCTTTAACACTAGTAATTTATTTAGACTTTATTTTCGTTAAGAGACCACAGAATCCCTTGATAACTTCTAATGTAAACACTCATCCGGCTCGCCGAAGCTCTCGTGACTTCCAATGCGGCCCTCCGAAGCATTCACAACTACTAATGCGGCCCGCCATGTAAAAAAAGGTTGGGCTCCACTGTTCTAAACGATTCGACAAACATTTCGGTTCATTATTATTTAAAATTTACGTAAGTATTTCGATGCTAAAATAATAAACTTTACGATTAAAGCAAAAAGTTACGTGCTAGATGTGACAGCGTAGAAAGATAAACATTAACCATCACAGCAATATTTTGATTTTTATCTAAAAACTATTTCCCTTATGGCAATAGCTTTGGTGATGTATTTATTACTACCACCACATAAACTTGAGCGCATAAGGATACCTTAAAGCGCAATCTCGACCCAGTCCACCAGCGTCACAAATCACGCACCCTATGGCCAGATTAAATGCAGAATAGTCGTCCGCCGTTGGCCGACCGTTTCGCGGAGACATTATTCGAGAGATTAACGCCCGCAGCTGAGGTGTGATAAGTGACAACGACAAGGACATAGCGCGAGATGGAGGAGATAAATCCTTTCGATGCGCGTCCGGGAGAGAGGTTCGTAAAATTAATTTATGGCCTTATTGTTCTGGGACGAAGAGAGAGGTCAATATGGCCCCGTTTTTTCGTTTTCGGGGAAAAGATTCAGGTGGGCGTGGAGAGGTAGACTGTCCGGAGCGTGGGAAGCGAAGAATATGCCAAAGGGTTCGGGAAAAGGGGCGTGAGAGAGAAAGGCAGGAGGAGGGTAGGAGAATAAGGGGCTAAAGGAAAACAAAGCAGGTGGAAAAAGGAGGGAAACGTGAAGACGGAATTAGGAGAACGAATAGGGAAGACAGCATCGATTATTGCTACACCTAAATTTACGTGTCAACAGAAAAAATATGTTAACCGCGTACAATTATGTCATAAAATTTTATTCTTAGGCATGGAAGAACTCGCGTACGTATCTCAAGCATAACAGAAAACTGATTAGGAAATTATGTCAAAAACGAACGCGGAGATTGGCGTTACATAATAAGCAAGCTTCATTACATCAGAACATTGAGACGAATAAGCGAAGAATGATATAAAAAGCGTTTAAAAACATTTCTGTTAAATTTATGTGATTTTCAAATATCTTAAATAAAACTTAAAAAAATGTGTCGAGCAAAAATTACAATGGAAATAAACTTAACTACCGCCGAAATCTTGACAAAAGCTTACTATGATTGCAAATTGCCATTGAGCACGCTCTACACTTTTGGTACATTAAGATGAAGTTCTAAAATTCTTTCTTTATATTAGTGATGCATCGTAATCCTTTCCTCTGGATAACAATCATTTCTTTGTGGGTGTATGTTGTCACACAGAAAAGTTATACTCTTTAAAAGGTAACTTTCACCAGGAAATTGAATTTCCGAAGATATCCATGGTTGTGAAACTTAAATGCCTCGCAATAAATCGAATCGAATTGTCAACAAAAGTGAATCCGTACAAAATCGCACGCTCGCTTTAAAGACGCCTGCGACGCGGAGGATAGGAAAATAAAGAATCACTCGATCAGGCAGAGAAAGTTTTGGCAAAGGCTTGTTGGCAAGTGTTACCATAACTGTTGGATAGGAATCGGGCATTGGTTGGAAAGTGTTCGGGAGAATTCCGGAAAGTGAATTTTAGTGATAGAATGAGAGAGGATTTTAAAACGATAAGGATGAACATAGGTTGGATGAGAATTTAACAATGCTGAAATATGCTCGGTTGTTGGAATTAGAAAACGGAAATGTGCAAAAGTGTTTTGGCCAGAAACGGTAAATTTGGATTTAGCGATTTGGAAATACGATAGTGTTGTTAGGATGAGTCTAACAAGAATATTGAGGTATCTATGATTATTTCAGGTATTTTTCCTTTTTGAAGCCAGAAAGATTGGTGTCGAGCGTGAGATTTTCTCATTCCGTTCATGTGCTTCAAACAGGATAAGAGGAAAACCGCATCCTGAATAAAACACGCCTACCAGCGCGTTATTTTCATCAAGGTCGCTTTGCTCGACCAATTTTCTCTTAGCCTGTTATAAAAAAATTCATCAACGATGATTATTTTTAAAATCGTTAAAAACAGATTGATGGGAAAAAAATGACTCGTCGGCAAGCAATAAACCAATCGAGAACAGCCAATCAATTTAGTAAGTTTATAAACTGCGCGTCAAAAGGATTCCGCAATAATCTAGTTATATTTTCCTAAGAAAAGGGCTATTCTTGCTTCAACCGATTAAGTTTCTGGTAATCTAATGGTACTTACATAACATGCAAGTACTGACATGAGTCTTGTAACAAAAATGCACAAATCTAGTAACATTTTGGATGTTAAGATTATATATTGGCACACAAAAATTATAGTCTCTACGCAAAATTTATCATGCATATTGAAGAGAAAACAGCAATAATTATTTGTGTAACCTCATATTTGAAAAATGGGACAGAAGCTAAAAATAGAATAAACTTTTTGTAATTAAAAGAATAAACTCAACCTTACAGTACACTTTACAGATAAACCATTTCGCAGGATGATTTTTACCCGTTTTAAATACAACCATTTTTTATATTTAACGTAATTTTTATGGAAAAGGTTTGCTGTATATCTTACTATGGAACAAAATTCACGTATCGCCAATATCTAAAGAACTTAAAATTGGTTACTACTGTTCCCCACAAACAAGAATTCACGGGCATAAATTTTGGCTGACAAAATTTCGCGCAAAGAATTACACGTTTCAGCATAATTTCGGTTACGGATTTACAGCCTTCTCCATCACGTCTTCGTATCGTCCTAGCCTTCGGGCAATTGTTACACGTATCTTTTGTAGGCCAAACGCTGGTCCGTGAAAGAAGGCGAATACCGTATATCACAAACCATTCCTCCTTAAAACCCTCCCTCCCACGGCCTCTAGTACACGATCGCACAGCTAGGGGTCAACAACACGCGCCCGAAAGGTCAGAGACGAAGGAGAAGGACGGGCAGAGGAGGAGAGAAGAGCATTCTGTGTTGGAAGCGAAGCTAAAGAAAAGGCTATGGCAAAACGGAATGGCTTTTGATGGAATCCTCCCTCCACCCCCAAAGTCACGGACAAGCAACGTCACTGCCCACGGAAAGAGCAAATGATTTACGGACGCGCTGTTCATCAAATAAATCTCCCACTTCCGCGAACCATTAGGGGAACAATAACGCATGGGAATTTTCGAAAATCCAGTTCACCGCAGGGCAATGAAAGAATCGCGTACATTTTACTTATATAAATACTTATAATCTGGTAAAGCGATACCATAGTAAAATATAACACAGCTAAAAATAAAGAGATCGATAGCATTTATAAGTGCTTATATATAAGTAATAAAAGTAATAAATTATTCCGTTACGGCGTTTTATTAACTTTAATTCTATTCTGAGAATCACTATTACAACCACTGAACCTTCTTTACTCCCAAATAGATGACATGATTAACACCACCATTTTATATCTACAAGATTAAACTATTACATTTCACGATCTCCACTAAGCCAACTTAAAGCAATATTTACTCTCGTGGCCCGTAATAAAAGAGAACTCCTTAGAGAAAAATTTAGGCTTTTATTAGATTTTCAAAACAATACCGAATAAAAATCCATATTTTTGGAGGAGATATAACGCAAATAGTATGCATATATATATATATATGAGATCCATCGGAACTTTAGAATACCCACATTTCAGAAATTTCTCTCACTCTGGACAAGATTCACCCCAAATCACCACGTCATGAATTCCAGAATCATTTATCCTTCACCAATTTTTCGCGATTTCTGTCACGGTTGAGCACGCATCATCATTTACCTATTTCGCTATTCCATTAATCTCTCAAAACATTTATACTATCCTTCGAAATTACATTCCCAGCGAGATCCCAAACGGAAATTTATAAAAAAAACCGATCAATCAAAGTTCCCTCTCCCACCCAACCTAATCCTCCGGAAATATATTTTTCCCGCCCCCTAAACGTGCGTTTCCGCGTTGGGAGTGATTACGAGGCGTAATATTGACCGCCAAATATAAACAGGAAAAAAAAACAAAAATAGTTTCCCAAGCAGCGTCTAAAGGCTTAACTTTTTCCATGTTCCTCTTTGGATCTCTCTCTCTCTCCCTCTCTTCCTTCTCCCGCTAACATTTTTTATCCTCTCCTTTTCACGGACCAACGGCAAATCACGGAGCAAATCGTGGATTCGGATCGCGATAAGGATGAGAAAGAGTTTCACGGTTGGTTCCCCTTTTAACGGAAGGGAGGGGGATGTCCCTCTTCTGACCCTCCTCCTGAACTCAAAACTTCCCTCGGCTCCCCCCTCCTCATCCCACTCCCTCTTCTCGCCACTCCCTCCCTCGCTCCCTCCCAATATCCGAAACCTCTTTCACCTATCACCTGGATAGATAACATGGTAACATAAGGAGACACGGAAAAACCAAACCGGTGGAGTTTCCATCCGACCTCAATTCACCAGACCTTCCACATTTCTATTCTGGTGCGTCGATATTTCCCATAAGCGCGCCAAACCCAAACCGCACCCTCCTGCCGCACCTCCCTCTTAGCGTTAGCCCATTTCTTCGGCTAAAGTCGTAATTTACTCCTCATCTTGATCTCCCCTAACCCTTCGAAGGAAAGTTATTCCTTGAAATAAGATTTATTCCAGTGTCATTTTCGCTGATGCGGGCGAAGATTAAGTTTATTTCGAAAATTCATCGTAGCGACTAAATGATGGAGTTACGAGGTTTGATCTCACGAACGAAGAGTATCAAATATACATCAGGATAGTTTATAGAATGTATAATCCTAAATTGTCGATAAAAATCCGTCCAATTCTTTGAAAGAAAATTTGGAGAACTGGAGTCTATAAGCCGTAATTAGGAGTCGATGTAACCAAGTGTATGAAAAAGTGATACCTAGGTAATGTAATAATTTATTTACATAAACAACTTTTACATTATAGATAATAGCTATACGTGCATTTTCCATATGATGCAATACGCCATTAGTAATTTCGCCTATTTCTTGATGGGGAAAGTTTTCATATAAGGAATATGTAATATAGATACTGCTCGTGTTCAAACAAATTCGAGCGTAAAATAGACGCGTATTTGAATATCAACTGTAGGAAAATGGATTTTCACCCTTTTAGGCGTTTTGGTTCTATTTACAAGGTCGTTAGGCTTTTTAAAGTAATCTTAAAACGCATAAAAAATACTCGGCGCCCATTCCCATGCTATTGAAATGGAGGAAACAAGGCTAAGCTTGCGTTTACTACCTCCAGCACGGAGTACTTTTTCCTGCCGCTAGAGGCCATAGCTAGAGGTGGTAAACGCAAGCTATTATCGAAACGATCCTGGAATCGAACTCGGGCCGTCATATTACACGGACATTAGCTAGAATCCCCCTAAGACGTTTATCTCTTTAAATTTGAAAGAATGGTAAAATAGATTTAGCCGTTTTCGAGTTATATGATATTCTTTAGTTGAAGTTTTCTATATAGATATATGCATATATAACTGAAAGAGTTACCAACGGCTAAGAATTACCAAGAAAAAACAAATGAGTTGATGAGAAATTATGAAGGACAACTTAGTTGGGAGGAATTTAAAAAAGGGGTTATTAAAGCTACAGAGGAAGTTATTGGAAAGAGAAAATTGGAGCCTAGAAAACCTTGGATGACTGAGGAGATACTGATTTTAATTGAAGAAAGGAACAAGTTGAGGAAGAATGGAAATGATGAAACTTATAAAAAAGTTAAGAATGAGATTATTAACAAATGCAGAGAAGAAAAAGAGAGATGGACCAAAGAGATAGTGAAGGAAATTGAGGAAGATACAAAGGGAGGAAGGCAAGACAAAGCATACTTCAAAATTAAAACTCTCCAGTACAAACCAAGAACTAAATCGGCAATAGTTAAGGATAAGGAAGGAAATATGTTATGGGAAAATGAAAAAGTATGTGCTCGGTGGAAAGAATACATTGAAGAATTATATAGTGGAAGAGATGTTGGAGATGGATGTAGATTTATTGAAAATGAAGAGGAAATAAGAAATGACGAGCTAGGCCCAACAATAACCAAAGAAGAGTTTTATAAAGCTATTAATAATCTTAATTCAGGCAAGGCAACAGGTGTTGATGGTATACCTGCAGAACTTTTGAAGAACTTAGGGGAGGAAGCAAAAGAACATTTCTTTAAAATTATAAAAGATTGTTACGAAAAAGGAAAATTACCTGATGACTTTATAAAAAGTAAAACTATAAGTTTACCAAAGAAGGGGAATGCAGTGGAGTGCAGTAACTACAGAACAATTTCACTACTTTCGCACGCCTCAAAAGTTTTAATTTATATCGTGAAAAACAGAATAAAAAGGAAAATAGAACATTATATTAGTGAAGATCAATTTGGATTTAGAAGTGGGAGAGGAACGAGAGAAGCTATATTAGCCCTCAGGGTGATAATGGAAAGATGTTTAGAAATGAACAGGACATTATATTTAACGTTTATTGATTTGGAGAAGGCCTTTGATACAGTTAATTGGGAACTGTTGTTTAAGACTATGAAAAAAATAGGTATTGATTTGAGGGACAGAAGATTAATTTTTAAGCTTTATCAAAATCAAACTACAAGAATAAATATAAATGGATTAGAGAGTGAAGCAAAGATAAGGAAAGGAGTAAGACAAGGATGTCCGCTATCTCCATATTTGTTTAATATGTTCATTGAAGAAAGTATAGAAGTTATGAAGGAAAAGACAAAAGGCATAAAAATAAATGGAATTAGAATACACTGCATTAGATTTGCAGATGACATTGTAATATTCAGCGATTCAAAAAGAGAAATGAATAAAATGCTGAAAGTATTATCGGACACGTTAAAACAGTGGGAATTAAAGATAAATATCAAGAAAACCAAATTGATGGTTATAGGCAAAAGTAATGCAGGGACAATATCAAAGATCAAAATAGACAATCAGGAAATTGAGCAGGTGAAGCAGTTTTGCTACCTAGGTAGTACAATTACTGAAGATAATAGATGCGTACAGGAAGTGAAAAGAAGAATAGCACTTGCAAAGCAAGCTTTTCAATGCAAAAGGAACCTACTGACAAGCAGTCATATGAATTTGGAAGTAAGGAAATCCTTTGCAAAAGCTTTTGTCTGGAGTACCTTACTTTATGGTAGTGAAAGTTGGACGTTAGGAAAGAGGGAGAGGTCCCGTCTGGAAGCGACAGAAATGTGGATATGGAGAAGATTGATAAAGACAAGTTGGACAGAGAGAAAGACAAACCTTGAAGTTTTGGAAGAAGTAAAAGAAGAAAGGAAACTGATCAGAGGAATGGAAGAAAGGAAGGCAAAATTTTTAGGCCATGTGATTAGACATAATGGATTAATTGTGAACATCTTGGAGGGGAAGCTTTTAGGGAAGAAAGGAAGAGGCAGACCAAGAAAGAAATACCTAGATGACGTGGAGTCAGTGATGGGAGTTGAGAAATACGAGATGTTGAAGAGAATGGCAGAGGACAGGAGTTCATGGTTGCAGCGACAAGGCTTAGCCTTTAGATGAATAAGAAGATATGCATATATCTGTATATATCACGGAAAGTTAATCTACATGCAATACAATGCCTATTGCATCAGTGGGAAGTTACTTTCTTCCTAAAATTTTTAAACTGACCAGCTATGCATGCACCTCTTAGATATCATTGCGCAAGAGGGAATCAGCAGGTCGTAAAAAAAAGTTGCAAGTAATAATAATTTTTTAAATTCAACTTGCATGAAATGTCCCTCTTTGTTGTATATGCATGCACCATCCTACATAAATACATACAAACATGAAAATTAAATAATTTCACAGTAATCACTCACATAACAATTTTGCGGTTAGGTCATTCGGAAAGATCTTGATCGTAAGCGGCCGACCCCTCAAGAGACTGGTGAAAATCTTGGCCGGGAGGCTTTGCGCGATTTTTTGGGTCTTGCGAAAAATATAAGGCAGGCGGGATCTTGGGAAGTGGTCCGAGAGGGCCAAAGGCTGTCATGTGCGTGCGAAAGAGATAAGGGAGATAGGGAAAGGAAGGGTAAGGGAGGAGACTTAAAAGGTGGAGTGAGGAAAGAGAGAGGAGGGGAAAGAACGAGAGAGCAAGCGACCTCTGTATATCTCTGTAAACAAGACTCCTCTTTACTCTCCTCTTCTCTCTCACGACACCTCTCCGAACGCTCGTGTCTTTCCTTCCGAAGGTACCCAGGAGATTGGGGGGCGATATGTAGTGGGGAAGAAAAAGAGTCCACGATACGGAGAGAGAGAAAAGCAAAATAGAGAGAAGAAAGGAAGAGGGAGAGAAGAATAGGCTTACAGGAGAGAGAGAGAGAGATTTGGCGATAGGTAAGGAGCGAGGTAGAGAAGAAGAGATCACGACGCGCAGGACACGCGTGGACGGAGAAAGCCAGTGCGTGCTTTATGGGTGCGGTCGTGAGAAACGTCGTGGAGGTCGGGAGTGTCTCGAGGCCTTCTTTCCCTCCTCCGCACAACGCGATACGGTCTCACCGGCGGACGACTGTTTTGGTACCGAGCCCTTTTATCTCTTTCCCATGAAGGAGGATATTGTTTCGGGCATTAAAATCTCCATCCTAAATTCCTGCACTCTTCAGCTCTTTACGGCTATCCAAATACGAGACCGTCTCGTACGATGTTATTCCACTGCCCCCTTTCTAACCCTCTTATCCCATTCCCCAGCTTTCCTGCCCTTCTCAAACCATGCGCCCTGGACTCGCAATGGATCTACGAAAATAAAATGGTAATTGGCAAAGAAAAAACAAAAATGGGCGACGAAAAGTCAATTTAATTTATTTAAATTGTTTTTATCAGCGAATTCACGCGCCTGAAATACCTCTTCGTCATTTAATTAGATTTGTTAATTGACTCCTGAGATGCCGCCGAAGATCATATGGAAAATCGTTTGTTTTTCAGCCAAGTTTACCCATCTCGTATCAAATCGCTTCTCCTTTCAATAAAAAGTGTATCTTGTTATTTTTACACCGTCTCATCTGCATATCCTCCCTCCTTCCACCGTATATTGGCAATAGTTTGAAACGCGTGGGTTCGCCGATGAGTAGCATGTGATTACGAGGCTATATAAAACGCGATTACATTCGAAAACATCTGCTGCACGGAAATTTATTATCAATGTCTTCCTTTTTCACTCTCTTTCTCTCCTCCCTCTCTAATCCCTCCTTGTCCGTCATTCCCAGTTCCCCATCCACCCTTCGCACCCCACCTCCACCCTTCGCACCCCACCTGAGCCCGGAGAATGGAGGGCATATTGCCTATACATAAGAAATAAAGTATATTCGAGATGGGATCGGTCTTAAGGTGAATAAATGAATTACAAAGAGGAAGACGGCGTTTGCAGAGTGGGCGATTGCATCGCGTCCAGTGGGAAGGAGAAGCGCTATAAAGGGAGAACGGAATGCAGGTGTCGAGGGGAAGAGGAGAGAGCGAAGAGGGGAAATCCAAGGGGGAGAGCGGATCAAGCGAAGAAGAGTGGGAGGAAGAAAAGTGTGGCTTCTTTTCAGCCGAGGCGTGAAAATAGATTGGTTATTGCGTTAAGTAAATGAATTACGACCGACCGCCACATTTATCGAGTTTCCGAGGCGCAAGGGAGCAACAATCGTGACGGCGCACCCCAAGGAAAGCACACGCACCACACGATATTCGCAGGGGTGGAAAATGGTGCGGGATCCAACCCGAGGGTCCCCGGAGAGGCGAAACAAAAGCTAGCAGAGAAACAATTCCCTTGCTTAAGATTGGATGCGTGAAGGGAACGAGTTGGCCAAAATTTCGACAACAAAAACTCCTCCGAATTTTCTGATCTCTTAGACCAGCGGTTCCCTAACTTTTCTTTTCGCGTACCACCGAAAACGTGGCAAAATTTCTTCGTACCACATAGTAAGTATGAACTTAAAAAATTTTTCTTTACTACCGAAAGAGGAATTTTCAAAATAATATAAGGTAGGCAGATAAAATAGGTAGTACTGAAAAATTAATTATTTTCTCACATTTATCATACTTAAAATAAAAATAAAATCAGTCAATGCGATGGATGAGCTTGGATATATGTAGATAGCATTTTAATAATTGGTTCGATGTTAGTTAACTTCCAGCGAAGGTCTGGTTAGAGATTCATTCTTGTTCGATTTATGTTTTTAATTACCAACATAGTATAAAACCCCGCTTCACATAGGTAAGGCGTGCAGAATGGGATTAGAATTTTCAACGCTATGTCAATAAGACTGGGATATTTAGCTGATCTCCTTAACCAAAATTCTTCGAGTTTGTAGATGCTGAATCCAAATTTTAGTCCTCCATCACAAGCCAAAACAATCAGCTGGTCTTTTCCCTCACGTTCATATTTTCAGGAATGGAATTAATTGAAACAAACGAGTTTCTCACCTAGTTCAGTTCAGAATAATGTTGTTTAAAATAGCAACGTGAAAACGCAAACAGATGAGTAACGATACGTCGGCAGTTGACTGTGAGCCACAGCGGCGCAGCGGACACGTCCGGATGGTGCAGGCAATAGTCCGTCCCTCTCTGTGGTCACTCGTTGCGCAGTTCCATGGGCGAATGCTGACACTATACTCGCGTATCACTGGCAGAATCTTCGCGTACCACTGGTGGTACGCGTACCATAGTTTGGGAATCGCTGTCTTAGACGGTTCCATTCTCGCATCTGCCCGTTTTGCGACCAATGAGGACGATGCGCTCGTAATAATGGGATAAAATTAGAGCGCGACACCATTTTTTGCAGAGCGTATATTCTTCAGGTGTGAGTGAGCCTGTATGTACGTATACGTACGTATAAGCTGTTTAATGGAGTGAAAAAATTTCTTATGATGTGGAGGTTGTAAAAAGAAGTAGACGTCCTTAGGAAGTCGTTACTTGTACAAGGACGCGCTCTCTCGCTTCGGGCTCCAACTTTCCTCTCTCCTCCTCCCTCTGTCCACCTTTACTTTCTCACCTGCCTTCCCATCTTCCCACACATTCCCATCCGTATCTCCCACTCTTCCGACACCACCCCGACCCCTCCTCCCTTTTCCAGACTATTTTCTGCCCACCGCCCACACATACACCCAACCGCCGCCACTTCATCCATTCTCTCTCTCTCTCTCTGTACCCTTCCATGTTTTCCTCAGTCACCTCCCACCCCAACTGCATCTGTACAAGGACGTATTAAAGAGAGTTTTTTTAAGGGCTTTAAACCCATCGGAATGTCTTCTACTCTATCAAACCATTTCTTCTGCCAATGAATGAATGCTTCCAGCCAATTTTTTCGCTCTCCTTCACCGCAGCTCAAAATTATTCTTTTTCACGGCCTGTAATCTTTTTATTCTATTCAGACTATATAAAAAGGTTGCCTTTTTTGGGCACTCAAGAGCATCAGAAATCGCCAAACAAACAGAGCACTTTTGTTTTAGAAACGAATATAATTTTTTCCGTATAAAAACATTCGATTCATTAAAATTCGAAGGGCATGAAGCTGATCTAGAAGAAACAATAACGACATTAAACATGGATGTACTTTTTCTAAAATTAGATTAGGAAAAAACAAAAAACTTAGCTGGAGTTCATTTTATGATAATCAAGCAGTGATTTCTGAATTGACATTTTAATGTTCAATTGATATTAACCATCAGTTGAATAATTACGGATAACTGATTAGATTAGTATGTTTAAATAATGTTTTTTATAAACTGTTAAAACAATGAATTTGTATAAATTACGTGCGAGAAACTTATAATGATAACATAATTTGAAACTGAATACTTGTTGCATGTTGCAGAAGATTTTTGATGAAAAATGAAAAACTATACATTAGTATTGAAGTACTCAAATATTTTTCTTTAACTTATCGATTAAAAGTCCTTCGGCAATCCTCACAAAAATAAATGAAATAGTTAAGCTTTTAACGACGTTTCATATTGTATTTTAGAATCAATTCCAACAACAAAGAGACTTTATGCAGGTGTACACGTGTGTGAAGGCCCCGTCATATCACACGAGACTTAAGAACTAGACAATAATTGCTAAGAAGTTTTGAAAATAACTGGTATAAACCGCTTAAAGCTGGAATGCGAAAAACACGAAAGAATAACCACTCACACGAGTACGTCGTGGCACATACAAAAGACCATCCTCTCCAATCCACCGCAGCCGACGAGCAAAATAATCCTCTCTCTACCTCCCCTCTTTAATCCAACAAAGCCATCCCTCCTCCCTCACTTTCTCCCCCTTCGTTCACTCCCCACCTCGACCAGCATCACCACGTCGAATCCTTTTTGTTGTCAAGGTCGTCATGGCAAGGCCGCGTGAGAGAGAGAAGAAAAGGAGGAAAAGAGATAGAGAGAGTGGGTGAAGGAAGCCAACTAGCTTCAAGCATCCCCCTTTTTACTTGCACGAGACACGCGTGTGGTGTTTCCCATCCTTCCTCTTTCGGGTCTTCCGAAGATTGAAAGGCCAACACAGCAGCTACGCCGTCCCGTTGAGATGGTGGGAATGGATCCGAGGAGGAGGTAAGACGGTGGGAGGGGGCGGAGGAAGAATGCAGGAGAAGCGGCCTTGGGCGTGACGAAAGGATAGGGCAACCACGGCGGCTGCGATCCCTTAAACATTCCTATCGCAACGTGCATTAATGGGGACGAGAAGAAGGTTGGATACGCGAATAGGAAATAAAAGGAGAACGGAAGAGAGAAGGGTGGTTGTATGGGTGGGAAGAAGATAAAAGGAGACTGCGCAGCAAAGTCCCCTTGAAGCCGCGCAACCCGCACTACTCCTAGTCACTACGGTCGGCCTACGCACGCATTGTAGAAAGTTTCGGTTGCTGTTTCATCTTTCTTCCTATTTTCAAAACGTACGCAGCGCTCTATTTCATGTCTTGCGGGCTTTAATGATAATTCGTCGTTCGATAAGAAGCTCTACGGGATCAGGAGGGGCTCGAGACCGGACCGTCGCATGTCGCCGGCATGGCGAACCAGAACGCTCGTCGAGGACAAAAAATATCCAAGAGAAGCTTTTCGTCCGTTTTTCATCCAGGATGCGAAAAAAGTACGTTTACTAAGCTTAATTCGCGGTCTGACGCAAAAAACGGCGGCGGAAGTGCTTCGAATAACATCTTGATCGTCGAAAATTTTCTAAGAATCAACAAATAACGGTTTTTTTTTCCCTTCGCAGGCTACCCGCGGCTTTAAAAAACGTTTTAGAACACAAATCCGAATAATCTCAGAATTCTCCAAAAAAGCATCAATAATAATAAAGTATTTGCGGCAAATACAGCATAAAATGGGCTCAAGGCATTTTTTCGTGCAATAAGGATGGAGAGCAATTTATTTTTTCCAAGCATCTTTTTTCCCTTACGTTACGCCTCACAGTCACCAGCTTAAATAGATAAAAAAACGAAAATTACATGAGAAACATTTAAAGGTTCGGGTAAATTTAAACTTCTCTACAGATATGTTGCGCTTGTTTGTGTGATTTCGTAAAATGTTGACGATAACGTTGGCATTCTTTAATAAAATCTAACGCGTAAAAGATTAAAAGCAAATTAATGGAATAGTAACTAATACGATAGAAACTATATATATGAAAAATACAAGCGCGAATGGTTTACATGATTAAAATAAGCGGGGTTAGACCGAGGAAATGAATCAAAGCGATACTGTTATTCCAATCACGTGAATTCAATTTTTACTAAATGAGGTTATAAAAGTCTTGCGTAAATTCAGTTTTTATTTAATTTTTATACTACTAAATAAAAAGTACTTACAACATATAGCAAATTTAAATTTTTATGGGAATACCCAGAAGTTAGTTAAGTTATCGAAACCTACGACGTTCTCACCACTGAGCTTTCAATCAAACATCTGTTTCCAGATTTAGATGTGAGTCTATTGAATATGATGATACGAATATATAATACATCGTTTGTAAAGCAAAGTATTCTGAATAATATATAAATAAACGAGATATAGTGGCGCAAAAAATATACTTTGTTTAAGGTGCACTAAAATATCTCATCCAATGACTATATCAAGAAAACGAAAGTCTCCATTAGAGGCTTTTCCAGTTTTTTAAAACCACAAATAACAAAAACGACAGTAGCCGTGAAATAAATGGAGCCACTCTTTCTAAAAAATATATACATTATGCAAAAATCAACTCCAGCATTTTTCATCTCTCAATTTTTCGTCATTTCTTTTTTCTAGATATTCCCGCGATATTTTTGTTCCTGCTCCAGACACAAAATACTGCGTCGTTTTACGGGCAATTTGGACGAAATTTAAATAAAATATTATTTACGCGGCATCCGATGGGCAGGTGAGTTAGAGTTACATAGTAAATGTCATGTTGCTCTCGAGTTTTACGTGGTGCGTGACTTACCTCGCGAGGCATTCAGGGCGTAAAACTCGAAGAAGCGAGGGGAGACGAAAGGGAGACGGAAAAGGGAGGGACAGAGGGCGGAGCAAGAAAGAAAGAGGCGAGGGCAACGGGAGAAGCAGCAACAAATCCCTCGGAACGGCTCGCAAAGCACACGCGCGATGATTTCGCTGATAAATAAGAACCAGAATAATAAGACTTTAAAAGGTTCTACGCCAGTCTTATCACGCTGTGTATTTTTTGTGAGGTGTCAGCAGAAATATGGCAAATAATTTCTCCTCGACCATTTTACGTGGGTATGAGTTCTGCTGTCTAGAGATATCCTTCCGTCGATTTGGGCTCGATAACGGAATGATAAAATACCTCTGAGGGAGAAAAAACACTAAGAGATGCTCGTTAGACGGAACAAGCCGTAATGAAATAACGGAGGATGCTAAGAGGAAGCGAGTGGTTGTTGAAAAGAGGCGCCCTTGTCTCTCACTGCAGGTGCTATAAACGCATCTGACTATTACTAACTGGAGTCTTCATGCCTTTTCGTTACATTCCCGAAAAGTTGTAAATTATGACGTCCATTGACGACGCCTCGGTTTGAATAAAACCGATTTATAACAAGTAAGGAAAAATTGCAGAGAACATTACATAAGGCAAAACAAAAGTGGAATACTCCTTTAGCCAAAACAACATAGTTGTTTTGGCTAACTTTTGTTAGTTTTGGCCAAAGTAATTGAGCTACTATCAATTATTACATAAGGCGTTTTTTGGGATTATGACGTTACCATAAAATTGCCTCTTTGGTTGAGACCGACGGACTAGTAACATATTCCTATAAATTCTCTTTAAAAGAATTATATCAATGCTATGTAATAATATGTTTCCCATTTAAAAGCAGTGGACTCGTTGCTATCGCAGTTTTATTTCCCATTGTTAAAACTTGGAAAAAATTTCTATTTTTTTTTAATTGCAAACAATTGTTCTCTTCCATTCGATACGGATTTGAAGTCTGTTTTCAAAGAATATAAACCTTAGTCTTTCAGCTACAGAACTGTTTATGTCGCGAGCTCCTATCTTAGTTTTAACGAATTTAAAAATTAAAATTTATAATGCCCTGCACCGATATCATGATTTCCTTAAATCCACCAAATTAATACAATGTCTATCCCTCTCGTAGGCCGCGCTATCCTGAAATTTTGGTTTCTTCAAGATGCAGGACACAAGAGATATTGCTCGAACAGACAGACGGACGGACAGACAAACCGAACACATCGCCGATATTTTTTTAAAACCTACTAACAATCGGAAATACGTACCGAGACCGATATTTAAAAAAAAGAGTTTTGGAAAAGCCTGCATTTTCTCAGGAAATCGGCATTCCCTTCTCATACGCCGTGACGCCGATAGAGACCAGCACATCCGTCCCTCTCTTTTCCCGGAACGTGCGGGAGGGAGCGCCTCTTCTCGGAGATTTCACCGCGGGATATGCGCCACACCTTCACGCCCGACCCATTCCGCACCCTCCCCCTTCCCTCTGACACCTCACGAGCACCACCCTCTTCCTCAACCTCCCTCTTTTGCACTTAAGTTCCATCCTAGCAATAATTCTCTATCGGAGAGAGAGAGAGAAGAGAGAGAGAGAGAGAGGAGAGAGAGAGTGAGAGAGAGAACACCCCCCGCTCGAGAACGCCACCAATACAACTCCTTACTATTTTTCTCCTCCGTCTTCCTTTTTATCTTTCCTCTCCATCTCGCCCTCTCCTCTCTATCGCTTGTCCTCCTCTCCATTATTTCCAACCTTAAACAACGAGCGTCGAAGTGAATATGTTTTCTTTTAATTTTTCAAAGTGTCTCGAACATCGAGATGGGAGGCGTAGAGATCGTTTTGAACGAGAATGCGTTCATGGGCGTTGGCTTTCCCTTCTCACCTTCTTACCCTTTCGGATTCGCATCCTGCTCGAGGCGAAGACGTCGAACTATTCATCAAATTCAATTATCCACCGCTAACCAAATAATCTTCTTCATTGCACCGTAAACAGTGTACTTACAGGGTAAAGCGAGTCTCGCGCACGCTACATTGTTTTTAGAACTGACGATAACCGGCAATGGCGAGACAGAATGGAATTTATTGCAGATATATTCAAATTTTTGCTCTTCGCCGTCTAGTGCTGATTTTATCACTATTTAAGACGCCAGAGAATTTTAATGTGGTGTAATTATAGGCCGTTCCCTAATGAATGGAAAACATACAATTAACCGATGGCTAATATGATAGGATATGAATAAATCGACATGGAACTCTGAGAATGATATACACGTATTAAACGATTCCCAATTTTATCTGTTAAATTATGACGCTCGGGATTGGAGCATATCACGAATCTTTGATCTGATAGCAATCCAGTCTTATAAGAATACGATACGTCCATTGGCTGATCTTGCTCAGTTTAAAACTCGGCATCAAGAAGCTTTTCTAAACATTTCGTAGACGGTTAAATAACCTTATTATCCGCTGAAATAGATCGCCACGAAATGTATGATATCGGTCGACACGTGGAGTAAACAGCCTACCTAATGCCCCTTTATCTTTCCCTACCTCCGATCCCCACAGTACTTCCAGCGCAACGATATGCTTGCCTTAAACAGTACTAATGGCACACGCGCTCGCATCGTGGCACGGAGCAGAGATATACTCGGCGTTAGTGCTCCGTCTCTTCCTCCTCGCTTACCGCCCACTAGTCAAACTGGTCTCGGGCATATTCCGCTCCCTTTCGCCATACGACTCCCTCGCCCTGATAGCCCGGCGCAGCACCCTCGCTTCCCCCTCCCCTCCTCCCCCGTTACCCTCTTTCGCCGATGCTCTGCCTTCCCTATTGAGGGATAGGAGAGAGAGCAGAAGAAGCTATGGGAGACGAAAGGAGATCAGTCGAGGCCACGGTTTTCAGTTTCGAAACAAAGCGAGGCGAGATTTACGACCGCGTGTCGCGGCAGTAAAAAGTCCCTGAACAGCGCTTATGCAGGGAGAAAACGGGGATGCCTGGGCCAGCGGAGAAAGGGTGAGAGGCTGAGAGGGAAGAGTTGGAGAGCGGGGAGAGAAACGTAGAAGTGCAAGAGCTCCAGAGCCTGGTAGTAAATGTGGATAGAGCTCCTAGATCCCGCATCACGGAGAACAGATGAACATCGGAGCGTACAGTGAGAGAGAGAGAGATATATATAGAGGAGTTGGTGACGGTGGTAGGGGAAAGAGAAGATATCGGCTGGCATAACATGAGTTTCCTCTTACACTCTTTTAATAACGACGTGGCATCTGGTTTATCGGGTTTAATTAAGAAGGTGTTGCGATAATGAGCGATTGGTTAATGAATCCTTGCATTAGGAAGAAATGGCAGATAGTAAAAAGAACGCAGCAGATGTACCCGAGGTTGGGGGTGATTCGGCATACGAGGGAAACGACAATGGAATTTTCGTCTCTTGAAGGAAGAAGCGATTCGCAACTTTTATTTATAGTTTAAATTTAAATAACACTCTCGTCGTCGATGCTAGTAGCAATGATGATATATTACGATCAATTAAATTTATTTCGATCGATTGGTATTTTAAAAATCGTCTCACTCCTTAACTTACATCGGATAAACCGTTAAAACCAGTTACGTCAATAACTGCAATATGAACGACGCTCGGAAACAGGTTGCTCTGAAGCGAAATTAAGAGAGGCAATTAATGAATATCTACCGCCATCTCCAATATGCCTCACAGAGATGATACGTTCATTACATTTATAATAAACATTAATGTCTACAATCAAGAACAGACTGTGGTTTAATTATCTTTTCCTTGATTCGAGTTTTACCAGCACTAGAGATTTAATGCGTTAATAAATGAAACGTCTTCTTTCGCTACTACTCATGAACTCACAATATTTATCATAGCAATTACAAAATTTAGTACGGATATAAGAATAAAACAAACCATTAGACAACATTAGGTGAGGAGAATTTGATACAATTTCGGTAGGTTAACAACAGGATAAAGTTATGTAGTTTAAAAACGCACTCCAATAAACTTCATCTTATATCATTAAAACTTCATTGGTTTGTTAGTGTCCAATAGACATCATCATTTAGTTAATGTGAAATGTCTCCACACTTGCTACCGTTTTGAAAATAAAATTTTCCGTACATAATAACTAATACTATTATCACTTAAACCAAAGATTCCAAGAAGTTTTATATACTATTTGCCTTTAGTTAACTTTATATTTGTTCACTTTTTATCGTACATTAAACCTTATTTAATTTGGAATTAGCGCTTGATGGCTCAATAAGCATATTTTCTAATAAATTTGGTTTGTCTGTCCGTCCGTCCGTCTGTATGGGAAATATCTCTGGAATCCTGCAATTTGGAGAAGCCAAAATTTCAGGATATATTGATCTACATGATGTAAGATCGGAGAAGCTTGCTAAATTTTCATAATTAAGAAAAGTAGCTTATTTTTTGTTTTAATATTCTTCCCTTTCGATAATGATACTGGCAATGCATAAATTCATCCATATCGCATTAGTATACATAGCTGAACAGATTATAGCTTTTTCAAGTAACCGATAACTTATATTCTGGAACACAAATTTATAAAACAAATTAACTTAGCACATTTTTTCATTTGTTGTTTCAGGCTAATTCAAGGACACAAGCCTCATGCACCCTCCAATTTCGTTCGATCTGGGTCTCTCATTTATATTATTTTACCACTTAAGTACGTTGAAGAGGAAGAAATAGACTAGGAGGTTGACGTAGATAAGCAAAACAACGTACAAATATTTTATATTCAAGGATTGTACGATTATTTAAATTTCACTACTTAAGTCATATAAAATACTTACTGGTCAATTATATGCTTATTCTCCATTGAAATAAATGTACCCATTAATGCATCGACAATAATTCAAGCCGCCATATGTATCAATTATTTATTATCCCTGATAAGATTTAAGTTAGAGACCTTCGAACTAAATGTTAGCATTAATGAATTAAAACAATTGCAAAGGAGCTGTATTGTGCATAGCGATATAGAGATTTTCATCTAAAACATTTACCATAAATAAAATAAATTAAAGAATAAAATATTACATATACTATAGCAATTCAATACCTCTCGATTGACTTTGAAATAGCTGAATTTACTAATCCCAAAGAACAAAATATTTAAGAGCACAATATAACTTTACCGAAGGTCGAAAGGTCCCTTCACATCCTATTTTACATCAAAGCTCTCTCTTGGGAACAGACTTCGTATCGATGAGGCTAGTAAGCTGGAAACATGGGATTATGGGAACGACAATGAAATAATGTCGAAAACCTTCAAAACCCAGCCTTTGCTCCAAACAATCCAAGAGGTTTTTTTTGATAGGCCGGAAGAGGTCACGGTGAAAGAGGTGCTGTTTGATGGACGAGGGGCGGGATTCTATTGGCTGGAAAAGGTGGGGCCGAGGTCCATCTTTACAGAGGTTGCTGTTAGTGAAAGGGTCTTTTTGGTCCCGAGATCTCCCGTTCCATCATCGTCTCCCGTCGCGGCCTCTGGCGAAGGCGAAACCCGATGGGAGGCGGTGGTCGTGAACCATCCAACACCACGCCTCCGTTTCGAAGGAGCCTCCTCAGCTTATGCCTCGTCGCGGAGGCAACCATCTGAAGTTACGCCCTATCCTCTAAGGCGAAACATCCTCCCTACCTTGACCCTAGGTCACGCAGAAAATGCTCCCTGAAAAAGGGATGGACCTAATAATTTGAGTCCCTGACCCAGCAAAAGGCAATTTTGACTGACCACAAATTCGCCTTTCCATTTTCCTTCCCTTTTAGACATTCTCTTGCCAGCAGTCACTCTTCATAAGGTAAATGCAAATTTGTCTTAAGAAAAATGAAGTGTTTTTTTGACGACTAAAACAGATTTTTTGTGATGAATTGTGGAGGTTGACCTGAGTCTCTATATGACCAGGATTCCCGCAAAAATATTCGTGGGAAAATCAACGTGACCAACCAAATTTTCACTCGTTTATCATTCTGCATAAAAAGGGGAACGATTTATAGCCACAAGAATTGAAAGTAATCAAGAAATTACCACTATGAATTACAGCGTGCGTTCTGTCTCAAAAAAGGACTTGTTTGTTTGACTATACGCCATGACGAACGAGGTTTCATCGGTCGTCGACAGAGGGAGGTCATTATCCCTTGGTTTTGCTGCCCCACGGAACATCCAACCACGCCTTCCGATAAATGTGCAAACTCATGTCATGACATGACAATAGCCACGGTATTGACTTTATCGTGCGAAATTTACTCTCGTGATGCAGACACAACGAGAAAGGCTATCGTTTACTATTTATTGTTCCAATAAAACTCTCAATTGGAAGACTGCCGCCAATGTTGGATTAATGTCGTAATTGAACTATGCTAAATTTAAAAACGCTTTTACCTGTGCAGGGCGCAAGTTACCACCTAACTAGAACTTACAAGTTAAACTTTTCGTGTAACTGAATCAGGGCTTCACCGGCCTTGCATATAAATCGGAAGCATCGATCCAGATTTTTAAAACACTATCTTAAATGACGAGTTTTCATAGCGACAGGGAAAACAACCTGTCTTTTCAAGGACAAAACTTTATAGAAAACCTGTCAAGAGACTTCAACGCCTGAATATATTCCTACGGTTCACCGAGATGAACATGACAACATGAAATAATCAAAGATGTACATTTTAAAACTAGTTTCACGTCTGAGAATGCTCATAAATTTTAATGGCCCTTAAACCTTTGATAAATTCATTTTTTTAACTCGGAGAAACTATGTATAAACATCTATTGCAGCATAACTGGCTACCCAGAACCTTCCGAATAGCCCCCCCTCCCCCCCGAAGGAAGCTTTGTTTTATTAAAATTAAAATAGAAAAATACTTAAATTTTAACTTTGAAATTATTATTTTATATTATAAACGATAAAGGTAAATACGCGAAGACCGTTACGCTCTAAATATTTATGGATATTATACTTATCAACGGCTCATTTACTTTAAAAATATGAAATAAGTAATTCGAATTTGGCAAGATATTTTTCTTACTAATTTTAACCCAAATTAGTTGAAATATATGCGTCTTCCTCACAATATCAAGGTCGCGAGGTCGAATGCCGCCGGGGCCATGAATCGTCACTGTTGCTGTTAATAAGCGTATTTTAATTGCTGGTCATGAGCTAATGATACTACAAACATATGTAATTGTACCGACATCCCCGTTTTATTTGTATGGTAATCTTCAGAATATAATTCTCCAAATAATAACCTCGAAATAACATTACGCTTGCAGATGAAATGAGTCATTCCTTCAACTGTAACAAATGACATATCGAGCCCACAAACGTATAATATAAAACTTGAGCCGAATATCCGCGAGCGAGAAACTTTTCTAACGACTAGATACAAATAAACGCATACATAGCGCGATTCGATGTTGGATTTTTATTTTCGGGACCGGGTAATGTATGAATGGGTTCGATCCAGAAGAGATATTTTTACCGCCCCCCCCCGCCTCCCCGAACTCACTCCTCCCCCTCCGACCCAACACCAGCCGAGAATCCCGCGAAAAAATGGGCGGCGCCGCATAAAGCCGCTCGAACAACGTACTTTTATCTCTCGATCCTCGTTTCCGCTTGTGCTGAGCGTATGGCTCTTTTCTTTCGCGGCTTCTCACGAAATCCCAGCGCCAGAATGGAAAGCCTCTATCCCTCGCGCATGACTGACCCCAGCCGACGAAAGATAACTCTCTCTCACCCTTTCTCGGGTCCTCTCCTTCCCGACCCGAACGTTAGAATCGGATTGGGAGGCGGGCGGGAACGTGAATTGTGGGTGGAGAAGGAAGGAAATGGAATGGTGAAAGAGTAGGAGAGATAGAGAGAGAGAGAGAAGGCCTGGCTACTTTTGCCGTTCCACGCCGGATAGGCTTCGATTCGATATCGCTCTTCCTTATTATCATCTTGCCTAATAATAATCCCTTCGCGATCGCTCTGGGGATAGGAATTACGCCCAAGAGGGGACCTTCCCGTACGAGACGGAGGATCGAGTCCTTCGCTACGACGATGACCCTCCGAGGATGCGAGCGCACGCGCGGGTGACGTCACTTTCTTATTGGATTCGCCAACAGGGAGTAGCAAGAGGTCAGAATGGAAAAAGGAGAAAAAAGAGATGACGGGGAGAGAGAAACAGGTGCCGCGGAATACTCGAAGGTACGCCACGACGCTGGGGCGTAAATAGATATTTGTGACGCGCATTATGCAGGAGATTTTATTAGGAGATAAATATTCCAGAGATTCACTTTTAATCTGTAGGTAGAGAGCGACGAAGCAGACCAACCACGTATTATTCTCTCGATAATAGGACTATAAATTGGAAAATAATTGGAAACGTGAGATGAATCAATGTATGCATAACCGTGCAGATAAAATACGAATGAGTTAAGCGAGTGCGCCATGCATGACCTTCATAAATTCAACATGTCCTCATTTCTCAGTTTAAAATATTATGAATAAAAAGATAGGAAAATAAATTTTACAAAAAGCAACACACATTTACGACCGGAACTAATTATCGTATAATATATCTAATTTTTTAATTAACGTGGTACTGAGTACGACTTAACTCTGGGACTAATATTTGCAAAGATCAATTTACTAACCACAGAAAATTGTACCTCTCACAAGATATTAAATTATTACTTGCAGACTAGAGCAAAGAGGAGATGGGCGCAGGTGACTGATTACCGTGGCAGATGGACCATCAGATAAAAAGAAAATGCGTTTTGTTGAAGCCTATATGCGAGGGAAGTTAAAGTGATTAGCGGAATTCGGACGGGCGGATGGAAGAAGAAAAAGCCTAGAACGACAGGAGAAGGGAACAAGAAATGAGAGGGTAAGGAGAATGGGTGGGGATGAACACGCAGCGAGAGAGCGATGGAGGGAGGTTAGGAGATTTAGAGAAGATGAGGAGGAGGGAAGGACGCGTGATCCTTGCGTACGTAAAAATGGAATTAAACGAATGTTCTTCGAAGACGCAGCTGCGCGCCGGTGAGAAATACTCTTTCACAAAAAATACTCCAGTCGTTTTTTTCTCATCTCCTTCCCACCTTCCACGTTGTTCCTCCCCGATAGTGGAGAATCGGGAAAGGTGGGGCGCCGAGGCTCTGAGGAGAAAGAGAAGGAAGAGAAAGGGCGGGGAAATGTGTAAAGAATGGTTTTGGGAGAGGCGAGAAGAGCGACGTGGGCTGAGAATGGAAGATCAGGAAGGAAACGGCTGCTCCACTTCCAACTTTATTCTGCTTTTTTCTCAATGTTCCCAAAACTTTATTTCCTTTGCGCCACAGACTGAATATCTCCCCTGTTTTCCCCGTGCCTCTTTCCTCCAGCGTCGCCTTAAATCTATAGTTTTTCCAATTTTTATACATTTATTTTCCGATCTCTTTCCTCATTTTCTCTCTGCGACCCCATTTTATTTACTTTTGCCTCCGTTTCTTTCCTTTACAGCCTTCCATTAAACACCCTCTCTTTAACTTAAGCAACACTTTTACCAACTCAATGTTTTCGTTGGCGATAATAGCCCAAGAGGCTGATTCGCCATTCAACACACACTCAATGTTTTCGTTTCCCCCTCGCATGGCCATTTGTTTCGTTCTTTCCAACTAGCTTCACTTACATAAACTACTTTCTCCTTTTCTCATATTACTTTTCCTCGGAACTTCATCTTATGCTTAGCATATCTCTACATCATCTTCAATTCCCTTCCTTTATTTCAAAAACATGGCTGAATTGCCAATTATTTCCTCTGCCTAAGAGGTCCCTACGCACGGCTGTGTATACTTTCATTACAGACCTCATTTCAATTGAAGTTCATCCCTCCTTTCACTTGGATCCTCTTCGCCTCTTCCCTCTCTTCGACCTTGTTCCGCCATCTCTTTATCGTTCGACAGAAGGAAGGAAAGCATTTTCCACCGCAGTTTTATTGCCTCCTGCTTACCTAATCTTCGCTTCGCTATATCCTTTTCGAACGGAATACATCCTAACGCCGCTCCTGCGTCTCCTCCTCTTTCTCTCACTCGTCACAGACTTATTTCTTCTTCTCAACTCTCCCTCTTCCCACTCCTTCCGGATTCAATCCTTTCTTGCTCCTTTCACCATCTCTTTCTCTCCTTCTGCCCCGCGTGTTCGTCAGCTCCCACCCCTTTCTCTCGCACATTCGCCTCGCCAGCCGGAATAAAGAGGGGCATTTCGAATCGAGAGTGCGTCAGTAGTCGATCGTAAAGCGAAAGGGCCCTTCTCGTGAATAGCGGAGAGAAAGAGTTGAGGCCGCTGTGGCCCCGTGCTTCTCTCTCTCCCTCTCATTGGGCGACCTTTCCTTCCTTTCATTACACGGATTGTTTGCCGTCACGCCGTTTCTTCCTTTTTCTGCCGAATCCTTAAAAGACGATCGTTTTGCTTGTCAAAATAATCCGTGTTAGCCTTGCCAAAAAATATAAAGAGGAAAAACACTTGCGCGACTGTGGCAACTTTTCGAGAGATGCACCCTTCCGCTTTATTTCTTTAGAACAGTAAGTGGAATTTATTTTTTCAAATGGAATATTGATAAGATTCCCACCTACAGCTAAAACAATCCGTCCACACCACACTCTTGCCTCTCTTGAAACCAGATGACGCTACATCGGCGTTAATTTCTGTTAGTTAGGAGCTAGAAATCATTTTCGTCCTCCGAGAGGTTTTCTTTCTTCAAAAATGCGTAACGTGTGTTAAAAAGTAAAATTCGGCGTTTAAGAGTGATATGGGATAAAAGTTGCGAGTAAAAATAGCGATTGCTCATTGCCTCTCACGGTCAAATAAAATTAATCTCTGCTTCAGTCTTACTCGTCTAACTTCATTAACGCAATAAAATTCAGACGGATAATCGAAGTATCTCTTAAAAAATACAATTCTTGATCTAACAAAAATCTCGCATATAAAGTTTTGTTTGTAATTTGTTAAGTAGTTTTTTAGTTAGAGCGCGTACATAAAATCTATAAAATAGTGAAAACGTAGTTAGGGAAGCTTAAAACGTGTATTTCCGTTGAAAACTCGAATTCGATTTTTTCACGTGAGCACTACTTTCTCCTATACTTCGTATGGAGAAAGTAAAAATTGAAAATAATACAAATAATAATTATAGCTTTTCATTGAAACCGGTAACACCACTTAACTTGACATTCCTCACTTTATATTTTTATTAGTTGTATTTAATATAAGCCCTAAATATATACAGCCGCCATGACAAGTAAATGCGGAAACAGTCATTTAAACCTGTGGTAAATAAATGACAATAGCTATTATATTCGCGAGCGCTATTCCCATTAACTAACGTGATAGAAGCCAATAAAACAAGACTGATCCATTACTTAACTACAGATAGATTGTTATATCGTTTATAGCCATTCATTTTTTTACCTGCATATCCTATTACATAATATAACCTGGAGATAAATGAACCAAGAAATTAACTAGTAGTAAGAGTGTCAAGGACGTTTGAAATTAATAGTGGAGTAGTTACTTTCCAAGCAATTACCTCGCGTCACGAATATTGAGGGTAAAAAAATCAAGGCTGATGATTTCTTACTCATTAATTCCCTCCATAAGAGCTTAAATTCTCAAGTTATAAGCTAGAATGACAACCTTTCATAATTACGAATTACTATTCTGCCGATTGGTTTATATTCACTCCTGATCACTTTCTAACGCAGTTTCTCCTTGCGTTTTTATGCAACAGAAATATGCCACACTTTTCCTAGAAAGCTTGGCAGCGAGAAGAATGTTCTGGCTTGAAGTGTTAGGCGTTTCCTGATATCAACCAACAATTTCGCAACAAATACTTTGGTAAAAGGTTCATGCATAATCAATCGTTAAGGCTAAGGCCATCATGCAAATTTCAATCATTCTTATCTAACGGTTGTTTTTCACAGATTTTTAAAGATGTAACACAAAATTATTAAGTTCAAGAATAAGCAATTAAATGTAAAAACATTATAACTTATCTCTGGTATTCCCAATAGCAACAATATTTCATAAACTTTATGTGGCTGTAGGAGATACCTGAAATAAGTACATTTTTCAATTCATTGGATGTTTTCAGCAACACGATGAGCTCGATAATTCTCTAATGAATAAAATTATCAGGTTAATGAAAATACAAAGTTATGTAGTATTCATAATGACCGTATGCCAGGATTTCTCAACCGTTGGGTCGTAAAGGAACTTAGGGTGGATCGGGGAAAGATTTCTAAATAGTTTATTTTGATAAATTTTTCATTTTTTAAAATGACTTCCCGATAGTTAAAGAACTCATAATGGTATAGAGTGCGCCCTATGTGGACACATGTACTATCTACTACTTGAAAATTTTCTATATAGATAATAGGTAAACCCTTAAAGCCTATGTGGGTCGTGGTATTAAAAAGGTTGGGAAACGCTGCCTTATACCATATATTTTTACAGGAAAATTCAATATTGAACGCAATTTCTCCATAACAATTCGTTGCAAGCGAATTAAACTCCACAAAAATACACAGCTGTTTCTCGTCCATAAGTTATATCAAACCATATAACCAAAAAGAAATACTGCGTCATGACTTGCCGCCCGATTAAGAAGCCAAAGCAAAGCCTTTGCAAAGGACCGAATTCCGCAGGAATAATTTAATTTTTCGTGTGGAAATATCTTTTTCATAATTAGAGACCATTCTTGTGTAATCGTCCTTAAATGTCGAAGAGACATGAACCAAGAGGCAACGATGGAGCTTACGTCATCTCCCTAGCATTCTCCCGTCTTTCTTGACTCTCCCCTTCTGAGTCCTCTCTTCCCCCTCTCGCCCCTCCTATCTCTCTTTATGTAATCCGCCCAGGGCGTACATGCTCTCCGGGGCGTCTCGCCTGCGTTGTGTAGAAGGCGTCAATGCGGCGTGAGATGCCGACGGGGCACTACGCACTCTACTAGTTAAAAGGCCGCGAGAGGTCCATATTAACGCGGGGCAAGGACGGCATGCGGGAAATGGACGGACGGATCGAGAGAGAGAAAGAGGCGCGATATCTTTCACACTTTGCCTTTCTTTAGGCATATATATCCTCCTGCCCCACAATGCCCTACGTCCTTCGAATCTCTTTTGTTTCTACTCCGGTCCGATGTAGGTGGCGCCGTCCGGGTGGGAGGTCCGCATAAACCGCCGGCCTCGTTGAAAAGTTCCCATTATCGCCGCAGGGAGGCGCATTCGGCGATTGCACAGCACGCGTCGCCGACGCCTTCGCCTCGAGGGAGTCGAAGGGGGGACCACCAGGATGGGGTGCGGGGTCTCCCGAGCGCACTCGGAACGGCGATAGCCATTAAACGTGGCGCCCCACCCACGTAATTAGGGGGAGAGCGGTGAGTGGCGACCTTGACCCAGGACGTGATCTTGGCTGAGTGGGTAAAGGTTCGAGGTCTTGGTCAAGTCGCGAGCTTTGTTTCCTTGTTCCGAGAGACGGTAATGGCGTAACGAGCGCTCGAGACAATAATCTGGCGACTCTATGGTCTACGTGTTTCGTGTCCGAGAAATTGCGCTCGCAGCATTAATGATTAAGAGCCAAGGCAATAACATTGTTCGAAGTTAATGCGAAAACCTTGGGATAAGATCTACGGATCCTATTTAGTTCGTTTAGCCTAAATCGTTTTAATCGGCGGCTAGTTAAAAACTGACGTCGCCAAAATTCTTAAAACGAAAGAAGATTGTTTTCACTTTTATGCGCGGAAAATAACGTGGCCTTCCAGGGTCTTCCTATCCAACCCGATGTATCCGGCAATGATTATGTGGTGTGGTAATTTAAAATCGGCTCATTCAGCTTTTAAAAATCATAGGTATCAGCTTATGGCGTCTGCAAAATAAATTATGTAAACCAGTGGTACCCAACCTTTTTACATGGCGGGCCGCGTCGGTGGCTGTGAATCCGTCATTGGTCCGTATAGAAGTTGCCGATTCTTCGGCAGGCCGGATTCGAGTTTAAAATGGAAGTTACCTACACATTCTGAGGTGCCATATGAATGAAAATCATTCTAAATAACGTTTTAATGGTTCCGATTTCCATAAGAAATGTTTTTTCATCGAAATTTAAAGAAAATGTATGAATTTGTGTTGAATTTTTCGACTTGTTTTTTCATCATAGCTTCACGGGCCAAACAAAAACTGTTCGCGGGCCGTAAGTTGGCACCACTGATGTAGACAACTACTTTATCCACCGTTAAATAAAATATGAACATTCGATCAATAAATTAACCGTCTTCTGTGGCTATTCATCGATATTTGATGCTCATAACTACCGTTGAATTATCGCCGAGGATAGATACTTTGAAGGAGAAAGCGTATGGTTTAGTCAATTGTTTTATGAATATAGGAATCACCCGTATTATTCGATGTTGCACTAAAGATATGAAAACGCCGTGCGCCCTAAGGGAACATTCCTGCTATAAACAGTTTTAAAATATATATCATAAATCTCTGAAAATGGTCCTCCAGCATGGCAGATACTCGCATTTTTCTGGGCTCCTGGAGCCTACGAATGTTCCCCCTTAAACATTTCGGTAGCAAAAGGCGGAACCTTTTTTTTTTCTTTTTAGTAACTTAGACGAGGACCACCAACGGCGGCCGAAGCTTTTGTGAACATATTTTTCGCAAGAATCCGCCAGACGGGGGTGTATTCTATACATTAAATTTAAGCTGACGTTTTTTTTACGTCGAGAAGCGGAAGGTTACAGTAATGACAGACTTACGCACGTCTCATCATAGAATTTAGGGAGTTTATCTTTCTCCATGCGCAGCAAAGTGGAAAAACTTAATAAGAAGGATGAGAAAAAACGGACGCAAAAAACTAAAGAGATAACCGCTCATCTGACCTCCAAGGTAGACGCGGTACGGGAAAGCAATATAATGGAACTGTATTTCTCTTGTGGTCCATTCGAGTTGGAGTTAGATAAGTCGCTGGAAGTCGCTGCTCGCAAGTCACTGCTTCGTAAGCGCGGAGGATGGGAATATTTTAATTTTCATAACACGTTTTTCGGGTGGTTGAGTCCAGGAATTTATTTTAACGAGGGCTTTTTTCATAAAGAAGTAAAATTTCTCTGCCTGACTGAAGGATCCAGGCCGTAAGAACTAAAAGAAAATTGAATTTTTTTGAGTTCTTATTTCCACAGAAAGTCACTTTTTAAAATTTCATTCACCACGAAAGAAAATAAGTAAAATGGAGCGATTATAATTCTGATGTTAATGTTAACGAAAAATCTTTAGTGGGTTAAATGATACATTTCCATTGTAAGCAATTTAGATCATTATGAATTCTGGACTTAGCAAGGTAACAAAATCAGACGAAACATTTTCATTATTAATTTGTTTGTAAAAGACGATTCCTCCTCCATGTCTTATAAATAAGAAAAAGACACAAATATGTCCCATAAATTACTAAAGCCAGTTTCGGGATAATCGAAAAGAAACTCTAATTTCTCTCCCTTTAGTAAGAAACAAGACCATTTCCATTATACGTAACAAATTCTGTAATTCATTTTTATTATCTATATGCGATATTCGCCGTTGTATGAAAAGATATAATAAGTTGAGGACAAAATTGACGAAATTCTAAATTTTGGCACTAGACCAGCAAATAGTTTACTATTTACTTAATTAGAATATAAATTGATGCGTAGATATAATTTAACTTGTACCTTTCTCCTAAAAACGTCGTTTTATAAAGGATTATAAAAATTACCCGGCACAGGCGCAAAATAATGAGACTTATTGTTCGCACGAGTGAAGATAGGAAAGTCAGCAATAAAGATTTTCGATTTACTAATTTCCCCAAATTGGAAATAATTCTAGCGGCGCTAACATACATTACAAATATTCTCTAGTTATTCTTTCCTTGGTAAAAGCAATTACCATTATTATTAAGCAATAGCTAAAGAAATCATTTAGAAAATTTTATTACCATTCTTCACCACGTCTCTCCAATGAGAAAAACCGTCGTAGTTGTGAAGACATATGGTGGCTTATGTGAGTCAGTCGTGCGATAAATATAGCCAATAAATAAAGAGTTCAACCGCAGAACGCAAACAACGACGGATATAAGATAAAAGAACATTCTTTCCAGTCTGAATCTCTTCCTGAATAGTCACAAGAAACAAAGAGTGGAGAATGCGTGCAAATGCGGAAACTCGTGACATCATCACGAGCGGTATTTCTCCATTCATAGCAACCTTTACCTCTATCTACCAATGATCTCAATCCATCCTAAGGCGTACTCAAGTAATCCCCTAATAATGTAGCTCCTTATATAGAAATTCCTACATACCGAATGAATCCAATTATGAGAACAAATATTGCGCTGAAAGTAATTTCCAGCTCTTGCGGAATTCTTTGTCGCCACGTGTGCCCTTTCGTCTAATTCCTTGAATTACTTTAAGAAATAGACGAACAATTTAGACCACGATTTCTGCATATTTCAGTGCGACTTTCTAATAGCAGTGTGCAAGGGCGTAATGCGGTCGCCATCATCATCTCCATCGCGAAATTAAATGGCATAAAAGTGACAAATGTTACTGACGTCGCAAAGAGGCTTTGGCGATTTTCTGGGAGCCTTTAAATGGAAATCCTTCATCTCTCTTAGTAATTTATAAGACTATTCTCTCCTTTCAACACTATTGACAACCTAATTTCCTCTTTATTAACTATACAGTTTTCGAATACGTCCTTGTTCCACTCAATAATTAAAGTATACGAGTCGAAATTCCACTTCGATCATCACACAAATTACAATTCTTAGAAGCTATAGAGTCATCTTAAGTTGACTTCATTAAAGTGGATTTTTTTACAAATGGAATTACACATACCATTTGGTGGAATTATATTGATTGGAGGATATATTAAGTGGTCCCTACCCATCGAATTCCTATGTATCACGCAATTGCACAGTGGTCCCGTTGACCTTCAAAATGTGACAATTATTTTCTTTGATAATTTCATACCTTTTCAAACGTGAATTACAAATTTTAGGATTATAGTTCGTTATATAAAGTTAAAAAGTGAAAAACGATTGCTTTTTACTTTCTACATACGTAGTATAGAGGAAAGTATTGTTTTCATGAAAAAACGACTATTAATCAGATCATTGCGAAATCTTATATTTGACATTGTTGTTAAAATAGCAGCGGTTGATTAGTTTTAGTCAACCGGAAGTGGATGTTTTCTCTTGTCAGTTATCCGTTTTTTGAAATATTTGCTTTAATGTTTGATTAATGTAAAAAAAGTACTGAAATCAATGTTGTAAGAAATTTAATTTTCTACAACCTTTGTTTGAAACATTTCCCCATATAACGTATTGTTTAAGAGATATTTTAAAAACTAATTTTTTAGCTGCCATCACCTACCGACGACTATTGTAAACAGTTGACGTCTTATTGTTAGTAACGCTCCTTTGTATTTTCTTAATTACTGGAGCTTCCTGGCTATATCCAATATCAGAAGGCTACGGTTTGAGTTTATTTCTGTTCTTTGTGAAGTCTTTAAATTTTTCTCGCAGTTCCTGAAAATATTTATTATAATTATTATGATATACGGTCGACGAGGGTGTTGGATTTTGCCAAATAACGGTTTTATTGTCACTCGCGAGCATTCTAAGAGGAACAAAAGATGTCATAAACAAATCACTATCGGTTCAAGTTTTGTCACTAAACTTTTGCTTGCACATAGTTTGTCTTGAACTTCCATCGCATCCCCACTTACTGATTAACTTTATCGTGTTTACATAATTAGGTGGAAGTTTCTAAAACCGGGGCCTGCTGTATAAGTAGACGTTCAGTTGAGTGATTCAGTAATTCTTGAAGTTTAAATTAGCGCCAGCTTCACTTAACAGTAATGGAATCAGCTTCAGGGTAACAGCGTTCTTCCGCTTTTAATATTTTATGGTATGAAGGAAATATATTATAACCTTTAGCACATAATGAACACCTTAAATCCTGATATTGCTGCTATGTATATTTTGAATTTACAATTAAGGACAGAGCTTCTTCGGCAGTGAAATTTTTGGCTCCTTCCTTCGATAAGCCATCCATATTTTCTTGGCACGCTAAGGGAAAGCAGTGGATGACTCTTTAATAAGTTTTGCAGCACTTGAATGGCCAGTTGCTTTCAAACTCTTTCCAGTTGCGAATGTTAAAACTTCTGGACTTAATCTCTGTCGGAGATCACGAGTCCTCAGCTTTGTTAAACCAAAGGCACCCATTGATCTGCCAGCCGGTCTCGGCTTTGTAAAACATTCTTTAGGCAATTGGAACTCTGCATTCAGCCAGTCCGAATTAGTTGTCATGAAACGATTACGTATTCTATTGCTTACCTTCCATTTCACTTTGTAATTTATATAGACGAGTTTCTCAGCATTTTTCAGTGCACTTTCTTGAGACGGGGTTAAGTTTTTCGAATTTTTCTTTGTACGTATAAAAAGTGTTAAAATATAGACCATCTCCGTAACGTTTTTTTAAAACTAATCGGCAGAGCATCTAACATCTCCTGCCTTGTGCAGCTCACACCTAAAAATGGTTATAGTTGATTTGAAATAGTTTTATATTTCTAATCCAAAGTATATGACAAATACTGGAAGATGGATCTATGAACTTAATCTCGATTTTCTCAAAAACGGGCAAAAACGAGCAAAAGGTAAGATGTTGTTCACATTAAGGAAAATACGTATATTAACACAAATGCATTAGTACAATATACTTGTTCAACCTTTTAAGATAACTCTTTTTTAAATTAACGTTTGCGAAGTAAATGGAACAGATTTTCCTCACTTCAAATCAAATGTATTGCTTCCACAGACAGCATATATTTAAAATTTTATGAATGGATAAAAAAGATAGTTGCCTGAGACAGTATTCTCCATAATTAGAATTAGTTTAGAAGTTGTCCCTAAAAATATATCACTCAGCAAACTCCTGCGATAAAAACACACGAAAACGTCTTTACACAGCAAAGTCACGGAACAGACAACTTCAAATATGAATAACAGCTAGTCTACCGAGTTTTAGGGACATTCCCTTTCACTGACACATACAATGTAGACTAATGGGTCATAATATGTGGTTTTCAATTGGATAATTCATACATAGTTTTTTCCATTTTGTCTCATTTTATGGTTCAACAGGACCACTGTGCATTGGTACATTACAGCATAGTTATATTTTGTTTATACGAGTTAATGAATCAATAAAATGAATAAACTTACCCGAATATGGAGCAGTGTAGAAAGAATGAATGGAAAATGAACACGACTCACCTGAAAAGGAGTCAAATATTAAATTAACTTTGGCAATACATACATACATAAATGCATTTATAAAAATACGAACATTTTACATAATTTATAGCTAAATTGTATGCGGGTTAATATATGTTAATTATTCTGTTCAGAAGACAATAGAGTTGGATTCAGATTTAAACGCGAAAGAATTTATTTGTATAATTATAAAAATATCCGGCAATGTAACGCAAAAGGTAATGTAATATATTTATCATAAATCACTCTTTGAATAAATTTCTCTCGCCGCACCTTTGTAAGATATCTTCGAGTATTTTATCCAACATTACATTCAAAGCCACGGCACAGACCCTAATGCCTCCCATTAGGTTACCAAACTGGTCGGGTTTCACTTCTTGCCGCGGAATGCGCTTATCAGTTTCATCGATCGTTTGAAATTCTCATCAGACTGACATGACCAAACCAGTCATACGACCGGGGACAAAAACTAAGTAATTGCGACTCCTAAATTCAAATGAAAGACAGTTAACCAAGATGGACGTGTGGAACTCCGCTCGAGTATGATGAATCGGAAACATGCTGACCTTCGATGCTCGCCAAAGATTTGACGAGATGAAAATCAACATCGACTTCGCGCATGCCTCGCCTCTAACGCCTCCTTTCTCCTTATATCTCTCTCTTCCTCCCTCTCGACATTTTGAATCGACTTCTCTCCCTCGCATCGTTTTTCGCGATCCTATTGCCGCTTGTACGCAGACATGGCATCAGATGGCAGCACTTGTCTGAGGAAAAACTTGCAATCGGAGGAGCGCCTGGAGTGACAGAGACGGTGCTGGACGGCAATACGATGGAATAAGGCCAAGTTTATACTATTACTTGCATGGATAAAGTGTTCGAGAAGGCGATATTGTAAACAGGAAATTTGTGAGAATCGATACAGTAGCGGAGAAACAGCCGTATGTTTGAGAGGCTAGTTGTAACTGTATTACTAATTTCATTTATCTTGACTCTGCAAATGAATTAATTTAATTTATATTAAGATGTTACTCGATTTTTCTTTCGAAAAGCATTATTTATTGAATAATAGCATCAAGCTTACTGAATTCTTGCAAGTATTTGGTGGTAGAAGAAATGGAGATGGGAACGGTTTAATGACTGATGAGTGAAGGGTAAAACTGAGATCATGTAAGGAGGAGAAATTTAATGTTCGAGATAGATAGGGGATAGCGCCTTGACGTACAGGACCTGACAAACGGAATGCCCCGGTTTCTGGCCAACGCCCAATTATCCTTCGATACTGTTGAAGTTGGCGGAATCTTTTTGCTTCCATACTACTGGTACAACGCCGAAAATACCAATCTCTTATCCGACAAAAAACTTTGACGTTTTGTAATTAATGAGGCAAAAATTACACGATGAACTAGTTGCTGCGCACGTAATTCCATTAGGAGAAGTTGCGGGGAATAAAAGAGTCTTCCAAGTTTAATATGTTCCTTCCAACTCGAATGGCAGTATCATAGGGAGGAAAAGACAAGATGTACAAGATACACGGAACATATGTGTAAGTGACAGAGGAGGTAAAATTAAACTGTAGATATCTTGAAATAATATGACGATATGGACATTCCTTCTATCCAAGAAGTTGATAATGTAGTGAAAATATAAACTGAAAAGATATAGAGTGATAAAATTGAATATGTGTAGTTAATTGAAATTTTAAAAGATTAGTTATCTCCGAGATTTGACATTTAATATAACGAAACATTTTATTGAGGAAATGTGCCGAGTTTTTCCTTATATATCTAAATTTTTTTTGTATGATTTATCATACAACATTTTGGGAATCGGCAACATAACGTTTATAACTACGTAAATCTGCAAGGAAATATAATTTCACATTATAAGTTATCTCCTGTGCATTATGACTTCGTAAAAATACTTTTGTGGGAAATATCGAGTCATTACGGCCAAAAAGAGATAGTTGAACAATTTGATAGTTTTACTCCTTTCGCTGATAGGCTAATTTTTTTACTGATAATAAATTGTCAGGAAAAGCAATTTGAATTAATATATTTTTTAGTTTTCTTCAGCAAAATTACATAGGACTGTTTAAAGGAAAAGTTGCAATTTCTGTGAATTTCTCCCAGATATACCGTAAAATTTATCGAAAAAAATTGCCTTAAACATATGATCATAGAACGGAAATGTGAATCAGGCACGACGAAAGGGGGAGTGGGTTAACAGTACCCGAGCCCGTAATTCTTCAAGGGTCCCGGCCGAGTATACCGGTATGTTGTATACTTGTATTATTGATAAAGTGGATGTGCGGGGAAAGACGTTAACAAAAAATAGAGTGGCCGGAAATAGATATCTCAGCGGTTTCCTAGTATTCCTGGTGTTAACATCCATTTATAACGGTCATTTATATGGTATAAATATGTGCTATGTATGTATTCAATATTTTAGTGCAACCAGCATACATTATATGGACTTATATTTTCAAGACGTTTAATTGGGATTAACAATAAAGGTACGCAATCGGTAGCTATTTATTTATATCCTTAGTTATATTTATTTAAGCAACAATATTTTTGATAATTATTCATAAATTACATATCGTATTTACTCGTGTACCACGCGCACCTCGTTATTGAACATCGAATTAAGGGGAAAAAATAAATTCGTTTGCCCGTTATAAACACGTTATTCCATAAAGCCTACCAGAAAAAATCGATTATCTTTCGGTGTCTTTGAGGAGATAAACATTAATGTTATTTGATAAGTAGAAAAATATAATTTAGTCATTATCTTGTTGCATTATCAAGTGTTTATTCATGTATGTTTTTATACATTACATATTGCTAGATATGCACGGCCGGATTTAAAAATCACGCGCCCGTTCAGTGCATGCTGACTTTCGTGTTTTCCGTAAGAAATGAAGTATTAAGCCATACGTACTTAAATAAGTCGTTTGCGAAAGCTAGGATTTCTCGCAGGTGATTAACATTAACTTAATATAAATTCCTTTTACTACATGAACATACCCTGCCATCCACCAATAAGGTGACTTGCATAGTATCATTTAGATGTAGATGAACAATAATCATAACATTACTAGAATGCTAACATCCCTAAGCATATTCCTACTTAATGGGAAATCCGTCCTGGTACACATCTGCGTTTTAGAAGAAAATGCTTTTAAAAGAACGAGAAATCGGGAAATATTTGGTTTATTAATTGCGTATTAGGGATACAGTGCAATCATATTTATTGTTTTTCCTAAAATTAGAAGAATTAAAAAAGAGGAACAAGAAAATCACCCCATTGAAAATGCCTAATGACTTGTAAATAAAACTATATATTAAATAATGCATTTTTTCATTTATATAAACATTTTCAAAGCGAATGTAGGATGATTTTTAGTAAGGTTGTTTAAGGGGGACCGTTCAAAACTTTCACGGAGGGGGCCCAGAATTTGTAGTTACGCCACTGATACGAACAAGACCAACTGAACGATACGTGCAGTGGAATGTAAGGCTCGAAAATATGATCTAGAGGACACACACAATTACAAACACATACACACACACAAGAGCGGCCCTTCATACACTTTACACCGGGGTCCGCGTTAGCTCTCGACGTCCCTGATGAGAATTTCAAAACATAAAAATAAGATATATAAAGTCTTGAGCGCATAACAAAGATAGCGAAGCACACACATGTCAACACTAACGAAAAAAGATAGCAATGCATAATTATTTTTAATACATTCGATTTAATTAGAACTTTTACCGTACTTGGGACATAAAAACATCGATAGCGGTTCGATTATTCTAATGCCGATTAACCGAATTTTCAAATTATCCGAAAAAGATTATGAGGCAGCATCATATTCAGAAGTTTTCAAATTTTTGGACACTGAAATTATATGGTTGGAGTGGCAAGAAGAGTGCGACATTATTCAGCTGATTTGAACTAAAATACAGCGCAAAAACTTGAACGACTTGTTTAATGCAATCATAAATCATTCACATATTTTATAAAATAATATAGATTTTGGATTTCATATATTACAAAAATTACATGTTATGCATTCATTTTTGTTAATTACTGTATTGATAGCCTCCATAGTGATGTATATTTTCCCTTTGTTCAAATTATATTCACGTATGTACTTTATGGTGCTTTAACATAAGATTTTTGTATTCGATTTTTCGGATTTTTGATCAATGAATCACTTTGGATCCAATTAGTTTCGACAATCGTAACTCTACCGCACATCAACAATTTAATGGCAGTTGGAAGTAAAACCTTAATTTCAAATACAGCTTTGTCCTTCGTGCATGAAGGATTTACACTGCCAAAGGTTAAATCTAAATCTTTATGGAGGCTATATACAGCCGGTCCTAACGAAATCGAAGGCTATCCGCCAGAAAACGTAACGAAATTTTGATGACACGGAGATCACGATAAACCAAATGAAGGCAATTAGAAAAATCAGATTGCAAAGCCGGACGATTTTAAACGTCAAGACTCGAGAGATAAAATAATCTCCACAGCGGTGACAGGCGAAATAATAAACGGGGAAGCGAAGTTAAAAGAAAATACAACTTGGAGACGAAAAAAGAACGCCAGAAATAATCTTCGACATATCCCTAAAAATAGTCCCGAAGCCCGACGAATTCCGTCTCAGAATGACAGGCGCATAGAAGGGGAAGCGGAGAAATTATTGTTGTCCGAGATATTCCTTTTATTTTAAGGACGGGACACCAACAACCCCGTCGGGAAGAAGGATAAGATAGAGAGAGAGAGAGGAGTCCTTCACATCGGCCACCGAGGACATCGCGCGATACGTGACGCGACTACAGGATTTCCCTGGATGTGCTGTTCCGTTCTTCGTCGCAGTCAGCGGCACGAGGATCGACAAAAGAAGAGCGTTCGCTGGAAAAGTAAACAAGCCCCGCTTCCTCCTCATTTCAGAGTCGAGTGAAAGCACGAAGAGAGGAGAGAAAGAGAGAGATAACAAGAGAGACGGCGAGGGAGAGATCAAGAGGACAGAGGAAGAAGATGAAGTACATATAATGTATTCCGATGCACGATCTCCGAGGGCTCGCGACCATAAATTTCAGCTTGGTTTTTACCCACCACGCTTCTTCTTTCTTATCTGCCCGCGGCTCTAGTTTGCACTGCCGCGCTGCGGCGGCGACCTTGTTACGAAATGAGGAAGTTCTCGTTCAAGGATCCTCTTGACATTCGATCCTTATGACTGATGTCACGTGCCAGATCCCTCCTTCCCCTCCCCCCCCCCCGCCCTTTCCTCCGAAAGTCCTGCGACCGTCCCGTAATACTCTTTCTCTCGGTGGCGACGCCGCGGCGGAATTGAAGCGGACCGCCAGAGGAGAAATAAAAACGCCTTCACTCATTCTCTCTCTCTCTCTCTCTGCGCGGGTACCCTTTATTTGACTCCGTTTCAAAGCGTGTAACACCCTCTCTCTCTTTATTTCTCTCCAGTGCCTGCCTCCCCCACCCCATATCTCCTCTCGTTCTTTCTCCAGCCCCTCCCCCAAACTATTTCGAAGGGAATGGATGCGCATCCGTCGAAATTAAGGGCGCAGTAAAAAACCACAGGCCGCGATAATGCATGTAATTTGACCCTTTAACATTTCAAATGGTGGAAACGAGGGTTCGCGTCCGCTCGATGCGTGTTTACAACACGTACTAACGGGGAATAAATGCGCGCACAAAACAAACCGTTTGTGTTTCCGCGAACTCGCGCCGAGGTTCGATAAAACCAATTGTATGCGCGACTCGTCTAGCTATTGATTTATGCGATAAGCAACGCCGATTTGTGACGCAATTTTTAACGATATGATTTCAGAAATATTCACGAGTTGTAATAGATAGATAGACTATTTTAGATCTGAATGACATTATTTTTTAATTAATGATCATCCTCAAAAAATTCAATTTCCAATTATGCAATGTCTCAAACTGAATAATTACTACTACAGGTGGAGCGTTGTGTGAAAAACAATTCGTTGGTAACGGCGATAGCAAAATTAAACACGCTCGGGCTTCTGTCATGTTTTTACTGTTCTAAAAATTTGTTTAGTAATATAAAAACAACTTAGAACATTAACACTTCAATCAAAGCAAGAAAAAAATTCTGAATGAAGCATAAAAAATGTGGATTTTTGTATTAGTACCGCATTCTTCTTTTCCATAAAAACTTTTTGAGCTAACTAAAACGAATAGCTTCCATATTTAAGGACTTCATATTTATTAGATAACAATTAAACGTTCACTATTGGTTGACTACTTGACGAGATCTCAAAGGGACTCGCAATTCCACAGTTTATGCGCACATGAAATTCACACAGACGCATCATTTTTTAAGAGCACTTAGTATATTATCCGCCGAGCTCGTCAGGAGCCATCTTCTGCAGTTCTCGCCCCTCCTTTCCCTCACCATCCCTTCCTTTCCTCATCCTCCCCTCCTGTCCCTCACCCTCCCCAACTCTGCATCGCAACCCAAATGACGTCAAACGCAATTCTCTTTTTACCACGCGATTTTTCCTCTTTTTTGTCAAACGGTCTTCCCGTAAACGTCTTGAGTTTCTCCATTCCCGCAATTTTTCCTCATCAAACGCATGGGTAAAAAAGAGAAATTATGATCCGGAAATGAGCGGATAATTTCCGCGGTATTATGCAATTCATTCGCCAACTTTTTTTCAACGGCGTCGCAATATGTCTAATTTTTTTTCAAGCAGCAAACGGGGTACGATCATAACACCGGTACGTCTCATTATCATTAGCGTTGTTATTTCAAGGATCTTGGCCTCAAAAGAAGGAAAATGCGGTTGGTACACATCGGTGGCCACATTATCTCAGCATGAAACAAAGGCAAAAAAAAATTAAAATTTAGAGACTCGAAAAAATTCAATATGTTACTTTGATCAATAGAAAAAAAACAAACGACTAATTTCGTTACTTAATAGCGAGAGACCATTTGAGGAGGAAAATAAGTCAGAGCAAACCATTTGGGAAAACTTTTTCCTTTCCAAATAATTACACCAAAGATTAAAGCATCAAAAGCAGAAGATGGAAGCGAGCGATTAGGATCTTATGGCAGCACTTACTGTAATTTTCCCCGCAAAATATACACCTAAGAAAATAGATCAAACCTCGCCGCGAAGGAGGCAAGAAACAGATCAAACCGGCCCTCCCACTTATTTTATCTACTCAACCTTCCCTAGGTCGAACTTAATCTTATCTAGAGGAAATGTTTTTTTTATCTCGTCGCAATCTCTTTGTTAGCGAACAAGAGTCACGACCGAGATTCGACGGTCGGCGTTCCATATGGAAGCCGGTGTTTTTATTTATTTTTGCAATCTCCTATCTACGAGAGCGCCCTTTGTTTTAAAACGCAATAATCATCCGTGGGAAGAGATAAGAACTAGAGGCCACGCTCGTGAAAGTATGCGAACGCATTCCTGGCATCGGACGAAGCGCCTCGAAGGTCCACCTAATGGGACATACATCTTCTTAGTGGTACGTTGCCGCTAACGTTGAGGCTCGAGTTATTTTTTTCACGATTCTTTTTTCCTCCTGTAATTCAAACACCTTCGCGTCTACTTATGCCAGATTATGACCGCATTGGAGTGGTATAAACGGTGATTATGACCATCGTAGAATTTATGCGCTATAAAATTCAGTGCCTTCGGCTGGGCTCAAACTCGCGGCTCCGTCGCTTGGGAGCAGTTCGGAAAACCCGTTGGTGGGGGTACCCTGAGAGACAGTTCAATCGGTGATTGGACGAGGCGTGCGGAATGGGAGAGGAGGGAGGGACGGAGGTGAGCGATGGAGTTGGAGAAGATGGAGTGGATGGGCGGAAGAGGGAGAGTAAGAAACGGGGTCGGGACGTTAAGTCCAAAAAGGATGGAAGATTAGGAGGGAGGAAGGAGGTTGATGGAGGTAGAAGGATGGAGGGAGGTAGAAGAGAGAGGAGAGGAGAAGAAGGGAGAGAGGAGAAGGGAGAGAGGGGCAGAAGGGAGAGAGGAGTGTAGGGAAGGAGGTAGAGGAGGGAGGGAGGGAAATAGAGAGAATAGGAGGGAGGGAAGTAGAGAGAATAGGAGGGAGGGAAGTAGCGAGAATAGGAGGGAGGGAAGTAGCGAGAATAGGAGGGAGAGAAGTAGAAAATAGGAGGGAGGGAAGGAGAGAAACTAGGAGGGAGATGAGAGAGAGTAGGAAGGAGGGAAGGAGAGAGAGTGGAGGTAGAAGGGGGAGGAAAGTAGAGCGAGTAGGAGGGAGGGTAGGAGAGAGGGAAGTAGACAGAATAGGAGGGAGGGAGAGTAGGAGAGAGGGAAGTAGACATAATAGGAGGGAGGGAGAGTAGGAGAGAGGGAAGTAGACAGAATAGGAGGGAGGGAGAGTAGGAGAGAGGGACGTAGAGAGAATAGGAGGGAGTGAAATAGAGAGAATAGGAGGGAGTGAAATAGAGCGAATAGGAGGGAGTGAAATAGAGAGAATAGGAGGAAGTGAAGTAGAGAGAATAGAAGGGAGGGAAGGAGAGAGTAGAAGGGAGGAGAGAGAGGAGGGAAAGAAAGAAAAGAAAAATGTCATTATTGGCGAGGTTGAGGCTAAGTAGCCCCCTCTTTCACCTAAGAGAAGAGAGTAAGAAGGAGGGAAGGAGTAAGAGGAAGGGAATGAAGGAGAGAGTAGGAAGGAAAGGGAGAGAGAGCAGGAGGGAGAGACAGCAGGAAGGAGAGAGAGTAGGAGGGAGAGAAGTGAGAGTAGGAAGGAGGGAAGGAGAGAGAAAGAGGGAGGGAATGAAGGAGAGAGAGTAGGAGTGAGGGAGGGAAGGAGAGAGTAGGAATTAGGGAAGGAGAGAGATTAGGTGGGAGGGAGAAATGGAGGGAGTCGATGGAAAGCGTTGGAGTGAGAGACGAGGAAGAGTGGCATGTATGGAAGGCGAAGAAGACGGAGTGAACGAAAAGAGGGGATCAAATTGAGGGACGGGGTTCTAAGGAGGGCATTAGAAAGGAGAGACGATATAGATGAAGGGGAGTATCATGGGATGGGAGTTAATAAACAGGTTGTTATTGGACGATAGAAGCAAACTGCCAGAGAGACCGGAAGAAAGGAGGAAATTGGGGCCGGGTGGGGTGTGCGGAATTTGGAGGTATGGTTGGATCGGAGGAACGAGACAGGTTAGTATGAATATGATAAGCTTCGAACGAGAGAGTTGTGGTAAAAAATTAATGTTGCAAAATTAGGTGAGCAATTCGATTGCCCATATTTTTTCCACCGATAAGAGCGAACTTCGCAGTTTTCGTCGTTCGACTAATACTTCTCGTATAATGGTTTCCTAAATTCCACCTCGAATCCGAATGGCTGCAGAATTTCAAAACGATAATTACAGTTTGCTATTCAAATATGACGACATTCTAGTTTAATTTAACTGGAGAATAATTCATCAATTTACTGCGTAGAAATTGACCATTTTGAGCGAAGAAAATGGCTTTCCTATTAAATCCAATTTTTTTACAGACTAGGGAACTGGGATCAATTTGGAGATGAGAATAAAACATTTGGAAAAATAAATGATCGATTTGCTTGAGAGGGGGAGGGGTCGAGGACGGGATTAAGAGAGGAGAGCGGGAGTGAGGGATAAAGGGGAGGGCGAGGTGGGGGCAGAAGGGGGCGGACTTAAAGTGGAGAAATATAGGGTGAGCGCGGTGGGGTGTGGCGGCGGCGGGATGTGGAAGGAGAAGGGATGGGGAGAGCCGTACCTCTTCCACGGCAAAGAAATAAAGAAAGGGAGAACACAATATTAATCAGCGCATTCCACAACCCCATCTTCTCCTCTCTACTAAATTACACGAAGATACTACCTCAGGGGTTGGATGGGAGCATAAAAGGGAGGAGAGAAAAAGAGGAAGGAGAGAGGGGAGAGGAAGGAGAGAGGGGAGAGGAGGGAGAGAGAGAGAAGAAAGGTAGGAGAGAGGGAATCAGCGTAGAGGGTGGGCCGGGTGTGGGTGCGGGAGGAGAAAATAGAGTTCCACTTGGGGAACAGGTTCCTTCCACTCCCTCCTCGGCACCAACGGCTGGTGACCTTCTCCTGGATTAATCGGCGCTCATTCTTTTCCAATGGGTAACCCAAGCCACGGCATCAATTCCGAGCCTCGGAGATTATAGCGGTGGAAGCGGAGGGGAGACGAGGTGCACGATCTTTGGGAAGAGATCCTTCACTCCCTCCTAACCCCCTCCCACCACACTTCCTCACGCTCCTTTCCGCTTCCGCCCCTCCCTCTCCCCCTCCTCACCTCATTTCTCTCTCCTCCCCTAAAGGGTGCCGTGGGACGGACACGGCTCCCTCCCTCTCCCTCCCACCCCGCCTCCCACGGCGAGGGGCGTCGCTGCATCCATCAAGAAGACGTCGCACCCGACGTCTCTCCCGCAGGAGCCCCTCTGCCCCCGGGCACCGACTGACGGAAGAGCTTGGGTAGGAGCGAATATTCCGCGAGAGACCGGAATGCCATCTCCACGCTCTAGCCGCTCCGTCGGGTATGCGTACGCTCCCAAAACCATCAATTACGGGAGGTTCGTCATCATCAAGACGGAGTTCGCGCGAGCCAAAGCGATGGGAGCTTCTAAAACGGCGCGGCGAAAAAAAAGGAGATCGCTTTTATCGCCTCGATTTTTGTCGTTAGAATGGCAAAGGGATAAACGCTTCTTTATCCTCCCGTTTTTACGCGTCCCAGCCTCGAAGCGGAGAACACTTAACGTACCGATCGTTTTTCCCTTCGGAGTTACGCTGGAATCTCGCCTAATGCACTTTCTTTACCTGCGTTCCCCTACCGCTCGCGGACGCGTTCGCATCTACCGGCCAAAATAATGGACTTATGTGACGCGTGGACATAACTACGGACGTTGAAGAACATTTGTTTTGGTAGATATTACCATGTAATGCCGACTCGCTCCTTAGATTCCAGATATATAAATAAAGTGCTCGAGAATGTCACGATGATTTGCTTTAATGCCACTGCTGTTTGACGGGAAATGGGAATAAGATAGCTTTTAACATGCTTCTTAAACTGATCTTATGGACCACTCGGGTCGGAGCTTGGCTCCTGACTAGGACAATTTATTTTTATTGAGTACTGTGTTTATTATTGTTAATTTGAAGCAACTGCTTGGATAACGAGCCAAAATGGAGCAGTAACTCCTAGAACACCACTTTAATATGAATTTGCGTTCTGAATTTCAATACTAATAAAACTATATTCAAAAAGAGCGAATTAGAGACATTAGAGATGCCTCGCAGTCTAGAATTTATTCAAAATAGATCAATATTTTGGAATATAATTTGAGTCATTCGCATTATGATAAATGTAGAATACTTATTATAGCGATTAAGATAGCAGTGAAAAACAAATAATCGAAGAAACATCTACCTACTTCTTACACGAAAATAAAATTGCTTTACAATGGAGAAAAAACTATTTTTCGAGGAAATAAAATTATTTAAATCTAAAAAAGTGAATTTTAGTAGCGAGCTGTAAAAAGAAACAAGGGAAAGGTATTTATCTTAAAAAGCCTCTTAACCCTTTGATATCTAAACCTAAATGCATAAAAAGACTCTCAAGAGGGTAAATCTCATCGCCTTACCAACCCATTACTATAAATAAACATTAAAAGACATTCATTTAACCCAATGAAGTCAGTATTAACATATTACGCGTTCAGTTCACTGATAAAGTGAATATAATCTTTTAACCGTATTTTTTAGCGGTACTTGCTCCGCTTAAAAGGAACTTCTATGTAAGAACGCCCCTTCGGTGTCCGTAAGTGAGAGGTTAACGTAATAAACTCTTTCAACAAACGACCTCGCGGTAATGAGAGCGTGCGCTGGAATCACGAGAGACAAGCAATGGAGATTATTATCCATATCACCCTAATAGGTGTAACATTTTCCGCCACGGTCAAACAAGCGGAAAGCGTGCATATATATATATATAGCTGTTTCGAGTGAGAAACCATTGAAAGAGCAAGTGCTTGAAAAATCAACTTGGGAAAGATGAGCTATAAAAAGGCGCAAAATGTCCTTTATAGAAGGGTGGAAATTAAAAGGGTAGGGATTGATGCAATGCGTGAAAAATATGCAACGATAACACTTAAACGAGAAAGAAAAAGCTAGTAGAGCAGGGGTGGGTAAACTACGCCCCGCGGGCCACATGCGGTCCGAGAGGGCATTTTATGTGGCCCGCGATGCCGTTATGAAAGCAAACCGTAGCATAAAATACCGATAATTTCATATTTGTAGCTTAAAATTATGGCCGGAAAACCTTTTCCAGTGATGTTATGGGAAAACATATTATTTATTATTGATTTTCACCAACAGGATCCCTCGCATTATCACAGATAACTTCCAAAGTGAACCCTAACGTGGCCCGCCGAAGCATTTTCATCTGTTATTGCGGCCCGCCTAAGAAGCCACAACTGTTAATGCGGCCCGCCACGCAAAAATTTTGCCCACCACTGTAGCCGAGAGAGGTTGGAGATAGCGTATGCGTAAATTTAGCTTTTCTTAATTTATTTTTATGCACGTAGTTGTACCGCCACATATTCGGACACTAGAACTTTGTTTTATGTGGAAATGTACGCTCGAAATTTCAATTTTCCATCTTTTATAACTTACGACAGTGGTTCTCAAACTGGGTTCCGTGAAACCCTGGGGTTCCACAAAGGGATCTCAGGGGTTCCGCAAATGTTTGTTGAAAATTTTGAAATTTGTACGATTTTTTTATTTTTACTGTTTTCATGAAAAAAATCGACTTCAAGATTTCAACGAAAATACACGTTTTGAGGTCCCCTGAACACGTTTTGACCATTTTCGCGATATATATTTTTAGCTGCCACCACCACGCCACCTACCGACGACTAATGTTAACAATTGACGCTTAGTTACGTCTTAGTAACGCTCCTTTTTCTTTTCTTAATTGTTGGAGCTTTGTGGCTATATCCAATATTGAAAGGTTATGGTTTGAGTTCATTTCTGTTCTTTGTAAAGTCTAAAATTTTCTCGCAGTTTCTTAAAATATTTATTATTATGTAACCTACTTGGAACTTTTAGAAAAATTACAGGTGTGGAGAAAGTCATGTAGTGGCCACATCAGATTTTTTATTACTAGTAATAATAAATAAATTAGTCTCACCGTGTAGAGGAACAACAAGGCGAATTAATTTTGTGAACGTGTGTATAGGGGTATATTACTATTTTGGTTCAGCGAAAAATTTGGGTTTGCAAATGGGTCCCGCGGCAAAAAACGATCGAGACTGCCTTAGGAGATATTAAAAATAAAAATTTTTAAATGTGTTCCTATCCGACCCTTTATACTTTTCAAAACACAAATCTAAATAAAAATAAATGGCACCATAAATCACAAACACCCTGCAATTTTCACTCTTATACCTCTTAACGTTTACCTGCTATTTTATTTTTATTGGTTGCACGGACGGACAGACAGATCGAAAACGTAAGGTCGTTTATGAAATAAAAAGCGCAAAAAATGAGTAAAAGGAGGCAATGAAGTAGCGGAAAAGGAGGAAAGAAGAAGGAAAATAGGATGGCGTGAGAGAGAGAGAGGGATGAAATGAAAAATGAATATACAAAGGGAGGAAGATGGAGAGAAAGACAGAGAAACGGAACAAAAGAGCTGGCAAGCAGGGGCGGATCCAGGAACTTCCCAAGGAGAGGGGCGATCGCCCCAATTGCCCCTCCCCCTTCTTGATTCCGCCTCTGCATACGACCATGCATTTTGAAAATCCCTATCTCCATCAGAATCTATCTTTCCCTTGTCATACAGATTTTATCTTCGGTGTAGAAACAAGGAATGTTACGCGAAATTAATTTAAGAATGCACACAGTGGAGGGCAGTGGGGTCGTCGAAGGGGAGAGCGATTGCCCCTATCGCCCCCCCCCCCCTGAATCCGCCACTGCTGGCAAGAGGTTAAAATTTCCATGAAAATCTGAAAGACGAATCGAGGAAGAATTAAGTGAAACGACGCAAGAAGAGGAGACGGAGAAAGAACGAGCGAGCGAAATATGGACAGAGGAAGAAAGGAATTGTTGGGAGGGGATGGCGAGAGCGCAAGTAAGCAAGTTAAGCAAGATTTAGAGCACTGTAAATCCTGCGTACCTGAGTTAACAATTTAAGAGACCCTTTTAATGACGAGAATCGATTCGATCCGACCGGTTTTTTTACCTCTGGAACTACTCTTCTCCATCGAATGCAATCTGCTACGATTTTGTTTCGAAGGAAATCGTAAAAAACGATTTTTACTGCGCGAGAGATTCCAAGATGGGCTCGATACGCGTTATATTACCAGTTGCGCGTAAAGAGGAAACTTCGATGCCGCATATAAAAAAAGTTCGGGCGAAAAACGGCCCTGCGCCGTATTTATTCGCAGGGTTAAAGGAACTCTTCTCCCCTTCCCTTCTCACCATCTCTCTCTCTTCATCTCCCCTGCGCCTCCTTCAGGACGGACTCCAATCACGAAGAGCAATATCTGTTATTTAAGGGCGTGGAAATGCCAGGCCGTCAAGTCATTTGGAACTGCCCGCGGCGGACTCTTCCGGCCCTTGAAGAATTTCACCGGATAGGCACCCGCGTTGGTCCTAATTGTTTTTTCTACCTTTTTTTTCTTAATTTAATGTGTGTGGTCCGATATAATTTATTCGAAAGTTTTGCTCGCTTCTCGCAGACGGGAATACGTTGCCTCCATTCCAATCTTAATCTATTACGGCTTTTCTCATTGGCATCCCTGAAATATTTACTCTGCATGCCAATAACGAGACCAAGCGTGCGAGAACACCGTTCACGTTTTAATATTCGCCAGACGCATCTCGACCTCATAACTCACATTTTTCTGACGCTTCGCAAATTAAAAAACATATTAAGCCGTGGCCGTGTTTGTTTTTCCTCAATAACGAACGTGTCCGTCGTGCGGTCGTAACAAATTAGCTCAGGCTTGCGTGGAAAACTTGCACCATACAGGGGAAGAAAATACTAGTAAAAATTCAGCAAAAATATTCTCATTCATTCGACCTATGTTTAAAAAATCGACAGCATTCTGACGTTGCTTAATTTTGCGCGTTATCATGCAATTCCGTCAGTTACGCCGTCAACATTATCAGTTATTCCACATCACACATCGTTTTATTTAAATATTTTCTGATGTGTGGCAATGCGCCGGATATTCCGCGAAAATACGCCAGCCTAACGAAATCGACGCAAGATGCAAAATTACGTAGCTTTTGGGCCGATTTCCGCGAGTGTGCTTAAAACACCCATAAGTGAGAGAGAGACAGAGAGGAGGGGAAAGCCCTACCATGGTAAGATACCACGATTTAATGACCCCTCGCACGCGCACATCCCTCTACCCTCCACTCCACCTCTACGTCACATAGATTCATTCCCCTCCTATATCCCTTATCGCCTCGGGCTAACCCTTGGTCACGGCCACGGTACGAGAGGGAGAGAGACCGATGGAAAAATATATTACCGGAGATTGGAAAATTTTCGCAGGCAAACGGCCTCACGGACGCATACTCCACTTCTTCTTTTTCCCTTTGTCTCGAATTTATCGATACCACGGGGTCAAACCGGCGTGAATTAAGATAGAGAGAGAGAGAGAGAGAGAAGCCCCCTTGCCCATGACCGACATGCACCTCCATCCTCGATACATGAGCGATCGTCCCTCTCTTCCTCCCTTTTATGTTTTACACCGTCCGCTCTCGATGGTTCTGTTGCTGTTGGCGGCGATGGAGAAGGAAAAAATGTATCAATCCCAGAGATCTTTATCTCCTCCACCCGAACCCCCCCTCCTCCTTCATCGCCGTGCTCCTTTTCCTAACACGAGCACGAGCGTCCTTTTAACGGAGAGATGCGAGCCAGGGAATCTTCCGAGGACGTAATTTATCGCACCGATGTTGGGGGCGCTGGGGAAGGGGGATAGGGTGGCCGTCGGAGGAGGTGGTAATCGGAGGAGGGGGCGGGGGAGGTGAGCAATGATGCGGAAGGGGCCGGAGAGGATATGCCGCCATCACGTGCCAACTGGGGCACCCATTTCGCACGTGCGTGATAGCCTCGCGCGCGAAAAAGGAAAAAAACGCATCCCTTTAATCTCGTCCCGAGAGGATGACTACTTCCTAGTCGCCTTTCTCTTCCCCTTCTCAGCGTGGGCGTACGTGGACATTGCGATATGCGTTTAACTCGGAACATGGAAGATAAATATCGATCTGAAATGGCTGTTATTTCACGCGTTGAAGTTGATCACACATTAAAGGCTGTGCTCATCGTTAAATTTATCCTTATTATTCGAACTCGAGGAATTTCAACTAAATCACATGCCGTGTACCTGTCTTAGTCCTCAAAGATGTTTATTTGGACGGGAAAGTGAAATGATTATAATATGATGACCGAGTTGGTATGTTATCGAGATATTTAAAAGCGAAAATTTTCGTTTTTATCCTACGATAGTTAGTATTTTAACTTTAGTTAGTTTATTATTTAATATCTAACAATAATAAAAGGCTACTTCTGTCCCTTTGTGGCTCCCTCTGTCACGCTATAAATATGCGAATAACTCGATAATGGAACGAGATTCATTTTTTATATTTGGCGGGAATGATCGACTCACATATTATAAAATGATGACGAAAATAAATCTCGAAAAAAGTTCTAGGTTTGACTCCAAAGTAGGCAATTCCATTTCCCATATGATAACACGTAAAAATCGACTTTTTGACTTGCAGACTTTTATTCTTTTTTGAGATCTAAATTAGAAAGAATTCACCTATGATCTTCGGATATCGCCCACTTCAAAGAAAAAAACTAAGTTTCTTATACCGTTCATCTATTCCCGCCTACAGTTCGAAATTCCTTATGTTAAATGTTGAATTTACATATTTAGGAGAAATCTTGCCATTTTAACGGGATGTTGCCATACCAACCCGTTACATTGTTAAACCTCGAAATCCTATTGTTATTTCAATCCTTGTGGGTGAAAGCGTGCTTTGAAACAACGAACACCTAAAAGAACGAAAGTTTGTTTTCTTGCCATCCAAAGAAAGTCAAGGCATATTTATGTTCTTTTTTTATTTGACAAACCTTTCCCGTTGAATTTCAACGGGAATCTCCCTAGTTGTTCTCATAATTATCAGCAGACACGTTACGGAGATGAAACTTCGCGTTTCCCTTTAAACGACTCGGCAATTTATTCATCACTGATTCGCTGTGAAATTTCTGATGACCCCACGTCTGCGCTTAATAATAACGAAGATAAATGTGGAGAAATTTAACAAGTTGTCCATAAAAATATCGTGACAATGCAAAAATCACGTGAAAGTTTCCACGTAAGAGAATGTTAATGGTACAAGTTCTTCTCTGCGATGAAGACTAAAGAAGAGCTATCTACTATTTTACAACGCGCTTTTAATATTAGGAAACCTAATTTTGAATACTATGCCGTTGAGTTTCTCTTTTATTGTTTACTGATTAATTTTAAATATGATAACAGGGAGAGTGAAACAAACGATCATAAACATTAGCGATTAATCTTGCGGCGGTGTGGTGCTACATCCGTTAAAAGTTAGATAATCTAAGACTAGATGTCATTAGTGTGGCATCTATCATTATATATAGACGTTCCTTACAGAGGAGGAGTAACATATAACATACTAGAATAGAAGTTGCTTGCATTCTCCAAGCATATCATCTCACCTTGAAAAACATTCATTTTTCTGACAGATATTTCATCATTACAAATATTTTTTTATTCTAAAGATTTCATCTCCGCAGCGATTTTCGTTTTTCCATTATATAAAAATAATATGAGGATACTAATAATTAGGCACTTCCAGATGAGCTGGAGATTCGAATTTTTTTTCTTAGGTAGGATTTTGTGCAAAACCGACTAGAAAAAACGAAAATCTTGAAAAAGTGCAACAATGTAGCAGCTAAAAATTCGCAATTGTTTAAACAAATTTCAAGGTTTATGTATTTCGAAATGTGCTACGGAGCTTAAATTTTTTTCGAGGTAGGGTTTGTAAAAAAACGAAATAGGGATTACAGAAATTTTGATATTTTAATTTGTTTGGCAGTTAAAAATTCTTAAAGTTTAAACAAATATGTACATGTTTAGATACTACGTGGCGAGTTAGAGAGCTGAAAATTTTTTAAGTTACTTACAGTTTAGTCTATATAAACGAATTAACATTTCAATGTATCCATGAAACTCTTATTGCGGCCGTTAAAAATTATTTAAATTTAAACAATTAGATAAATGTTATTTCACTTCTAAATGTGCTACCAATTTAATATTTGGCAAAATGTGTGGCATATTAACACAATGTGGAAAAAGTTTAATATTCCTAAAATTGCAAAAATTAGTAATTGTTTTACTCCATTATTTTTCCATGAATGTTCTTTCCAGGTGAGATGAAATGCATGCAGTATGCGAGGACCTTCTACTAGTATTGATATGTTTTCCCCCATCTCATCCTTTGCTGCTCTAGTTACCCGGTTACCCCCATAAATTTTCATTGTCAAATGCGTTTAATATGTTTGTTTGTGTTCGTATATTTCTCTGTTTCATGTTTGGAACGATTTAATATTTGTTCTACGATTCTTAATTTTAATTTCCGCTGTAGTTTATTGTATTTTATATTTTAATTTGTTATTTTATACTGATGTATGTTAATGATCCATTGTAAAAGGTCAAATTTGGCTGTTAATAGACCTTGTAATTAAATAAATACATAAATAAATAAATATGCGCAGTTTACATTTTTACATCGATCAGTTATAAACGTATTTCTATTATGTACTTCGACTATATAACATGCTCTATCTATATTAATTTGTGTATGCAAACTGATTTGATGAGAATAGAGTGTAACAGACTCCAATGTACAAGTTATGGAATTATATCTAACCGCTCTAAAGTAATGCTGAATTTATTAAAGATGTCCCAATTGTACAATTGCAATAAAAACTAAAATTTTTTTCTTCCAACTGAAACTATACTATGGAAAATATTAAAACGATAGAAGAAGCTGTATTGAGCAACATTCCCGAGTAGAATGTAGAGAATTACCATAAGATTATCAATATCAAAGTACGAAAATTAAAGTAAATGTAAAATCAACGAGCTAATTAAAATTCGAAGTTATTTGAGCTGTCTTTTTAAATTCCGAACGTTTATAAATGTAAACGACCAACTCAGGAAGAGATGAAGACATAAAAACTAAAACATGAATTTACTTTCCTCGCATTGCCAGCCTGCTGTATCAAGAAATTCCACAAAATATTTAAGATATAGACGATATCTGAGCAAGAATCGTCGGACATATATCGGATTCATCGATGCATCGATCGCTTCCAATGGCCCCGAGAAAGAATGGGATAAATACGCACACGCCAGGCACGCTTTCCTCCCTCGTGTTGCAACGGCGACGAGAGCACACCTCACGCGGCGTAATTGCTCGTCACTTAAGGAGGCGTGTTGGTGCACGCGAGGCGTGTGATTAGTGAATCAACACGGGAGGGCGCGGTCGTGCTAAGAGCGCCATCGTCGCACGAAACGACTTCCTCCCACTCGCGCGCCACACCCTCTCCTCCACCTCGTCCTCCTCTCCTCCCTCCTCCTCCGCTTCCCATCCTCCATTCCATACCTCCACACTCCTTGCCTCCACCCTCACGCCTCCCTCACCGATTATTTCCTTCCTCGTGCTTATTTTTTCCCGATCTCTCGGACGATACATTCGACTTTTACGTATACAACCTTTCTCTCGTCCCAAACCTCCTGTCTCCTTACTTCCCTTCCCCCACACGAATACGTTCGCGAAAAATAGTTCGATAAGCCATTGTTCGACACGAAAAAAATTCAAATTTGCAAAGATCGTCCAAGCGACGGGCGGTTTCCTATGACGTACGACTCTAATGAGTCCCCTTGCAGCCGCATTTAAGTCTCTCTAACAGTATGCTCACCTCCGAGAGAGCGAGAGAGATGGACGAAAAGAAAAAGAGAGAGAGAGAGCTCGTCGCGCAATCTGCTCAGTTTAATTGAAGGCGCGGGTTGCTCCGTGTACTCCTTAACGAACTGTTATTATTCCTTGCGCTGAATTCCTAATCGCGTCAGGAAGAGAGAGAGAGATGGAGAGGAAAAAACGTACATGAACGCCTTCCCAATGGTTCGTGAATAATAATAACACACGAGAAGAAAGAGTGAGTGAGAGAGAGAAAGAAGAGAAATGGAGGAAGGCCCACATCCGATTACGTGAGCTCACACATTGCGCAGTCGCAGCATTTTTATTCCCTTTCGTCTTTTTTCTTCGTTTTCGGATGAGGGAATCAACGTAATTGCAGTGCATTATCGGAGTAAAGGAGTTCGAAAGGGGGGAGTGGGAAGAAGGGAGAAAGAGAAAAAGAGAGATGGAACGAGGAAAGGGGAGGCGGAGGAAATGAGAGGATGAAAAGAAACCCTTTGGGTATCCATGACCACGCATTCCGGTCGACGAAAGCTACCACCTTCCGGGTGCAGAGATCAGAGATTGCGTGAAAGCGGAGGTTTGTTTGAGTGGGAGACCCTTCTTGAAAGGGGAGAAAGGAGGGGGAGGCATGCGGAAAAAAAGGAACGGAGGGAAAGGAATGGCATAAGGAGCTCCGTGATGGATTGGGGATGATGGTGATGGGAGGCTGTAAGCTGTTGATGGGAGCTTAAATGGAGCAGTGGCAACTTTTTTTATGCTATTACAGCTATTCATAGCGCTGAGTGATGGAGGAGTGTGGGTTCATTTCTAAAATTTCCTTATTGGAGGTTACGTGTAGTAGATATAACTACGCATCAGATTGTTTCATAAATTTCGCGTATTGGACGAAAAGGCTCGCTTGAAACATCAGCAAATCGCGAACTTAGACCGATAACTTCCGTTAAATTCCTTATGATTGAACAAGTTTGGAGTGATGGACGAGATTGCGATACTAAACAAAAATATAGCAGACCTTACGAAAGCTTCAAGTGACCGATAGCATACTTATCTTTTTCGAATTTATTAGAGCAGTGCTTTTCAAACTTTTGTACCGCGACCCAGTGGAATGTCTCGTGACCCAGTCGAAGGGACGGCAAAAGGAGAAAAACATGTTCTGAATTCAGTTTTTATTAATTAAGCAACTTATACTAAAAGATTGGCGTTTTTATAATGAAAGCATTAAGTTTTCTGTCGTTTTGATATATTTCAGCTGGTTATGCGTTGAGTGCTTACATTTTTCTCCTGAGCCTCATGACCTATAAATGGGTCGCGATCCCAAGTTTGAAAAACACTGTAATAGAGAACTTAAAAACACATTGCGCTGATAATATTTTAGCTCAATACACATATTTTAAAAATTGCAAATATTTTTTACGGTTGAAACTATCCATCAAATCATCGCCGAAGCCTTAATTATAAGGCACTCAAAATTGTTAAAAAAATTATTTTCCTTTCGGTATCATAAAGAAGTGCTTTTTGGACGAATTAATACACTTGAATTTCCGTTCCACAAACAACGCAAAATTTACGAAATACCGTCACGGGCAAAAAAAAAACAAATAAGACGCAATTAGCTCTGTTAAATAATTTTGCGATCCTCAAGCAATAAAAATGTTTAATGGTAAAAAGCTTTGATAAGTGGAGGGCTCTTTTAAGTTCATGAGATTGTAAGAGACTAGGTAATGGTTACCTTTGCTCCCCTCCGTTCATCCCATAATCCCTTTCGACTGCCCATCTCCCGAGCAACGATGAACGAGAGCGATAGGACAAGAGCCAGCGATGCGGAAAGCCCTCTATATTTCCCTCTTTGAGGATGCTACCTTTACCCCCACCTCCTCCTATCCTAGGTTTCTATAAGAATAGCCCTTGTAGCAATTCTAAAATTGCTGTAGCAGCGCTCCTATGCTACGTCGGTAGCGGAACTGGTAGCCTTGTTCTTTGGCCTCTACAGGGAGTTCGTGCGTTCAGTATCCCACGAAGAAGGATTGAACGGTAAAGAAAGGGTTCATCATCGTCGTCATTTACGAGCGCCGTGTGCCAGCTCTGAAATGCTAACCAATGGTCTAAGAAAAATTGTTTAGCGCAAATGAGTAATGCCGTCAAATTTGCGTTCGTCTTGATGTGATTGCCCTGTCAAAAATAATGCAAATTAAATAATAGATTGAATGATACAAAGATAAAGTAAGATATTAAAAATTGCGAATCGATGAAAATAATCCCTGCGCCTACGAAAAATTAAGACTTCATTCCATTTACAGTCATACCCCGTTTAACGCTTGGGATGCGTTCCTGAAAACGAGAGCGCTAACTGAATCAGCGTTATCCGGGGTACTTATGGAGTTGCGTTCAAAATATTATTATAGCCGCTCTTCTCTCTGGTACTCTAAAACTGTACTGTAAATAATTAACCCTTAACTGCGCAATACATAAGTACCAGAAATCCTTCAGTATAATAACTGTCCCAACCTCTTTGTCATTTTCTCACACTGTAAGAGATTCCACTTATAATCAACGCCAAATACCAAAAATTGGTGCCCAATTTCGTGAGATACGTAAACAAAACCATAGATTACTCTGCAGTCTGAGAACGTGGTGTTTCTGCTGTGGTTCGTTAGATGATTTCGGCAGTTGTTTCCAGTTATGTTGACTGAAAATTTTCCGCTACAAACTGAAAATGTGATATCACGTCTTGTAATTTTTTATTATTTTTTCCATAGCGTAACACAACTTAACTTTAAAATGTTTAATATGAAATTTTGTGATGTACCGGTAATTAGTTCTTGAGTTAGAGCGCCCACAAAAATGTATGGAGAAAGTAAAAATTGGTTCGAGAACAAAGAGTGTTATAACGAATCAGTGTTATACGGGGCAGCGTTAAACAGTGTGTTATTGTACTTACAATTTAAGTGACAAGTATCAACATATAATTTAATACAACACTAGGACTGCGTCCATTTTCTTTGTACAATTCATCAAAGGACTATATTTTCATTTTAAATATAAATAATTTATTAAAATAATTAGATAAATATAAGCAAGAAATTTTTTAGTTATCTAAGAATATCGCAAATTTGATTAAAGCTCCAGGTTAATCATTTATTAACTTGTAAAGCTGCGAAATTTTAACAATTCTACTTCGAATTATATTAACGAGAAAGGTTACTCATATTCGTGAACACTGCCTCATTAGGTGACTTCTAGCAGTTATTGGACAAAAATAGTAAATATATATTCACTAGGACTCTAAAACTGCATCTTATTCACAACTAAAAAAATTTTTAAAAGTTGACGCTTTAATTCAAAATCTAGAGAACTGATAACATTTATCTTAGATTTTTGACAATACAATAGTTAATTAAGAGAGAAAAATCAAATCAAACATTTTAATATCGGATAATTTTGAATTTTTTACATCGGCTGTTCGTCATGAGATGCAATTTAACGTTCATTTGCATTCCATATTTCGACGGTATTTTCGATTTGATAGTGACGCAATGAGTTATTTATTTTCACGCAGGTTGAACCTCGTCATTGGAAAGGTCTCCCGTAAAAGTATATACTTCTTTCGCATTAACTTGGTGCGAGTTGACATGAAAAACGTCTATCGAAACAACTACATCTAAATATTATCTTGGATTCAGTTTTAATTACGAATTTGTATCGCGCTTTATTCGAAGGTATGGCGATGGCGTGGTTTCAATAAGATCACAATGCGATTCCATTCTTTAGGGCAGCGTTTCCCAAACGGTGGTTCGCGTACCCCTAGGGGTTCCCGAAATAAATCTGAAGGGTTCGCGAGAAACATTTGGTAATGGCGTCTATTTCACTTTCTTGGTTCTACAATTCTTACCAATATTTTAATTTCTTTCAAATTAGTTGCAATTATTTTAAATTTTTTCTTGTGCTTCAAGTATTATATTTGAATTTTATAGGGTAGTAACTAGAAACTGATGATAATATCAGAGATTATGATTTTATTGTAAACGTTCACATACTATGTGCTATATAAACGTTTTATTTTTCATGAATTAAACGCGTTCAAAAAGATGTTATTGCAAAATTTACTTTCAAATATAAGGGGTTCGCCGCCAAAACTGTTGAAACTCATGAGGTTCGCGAAGATAAAAGGTTAATCCAAGAGGTTCGCGACGAGAAATAGGCTAGCTCAAGGGGTTCCCGAAGTGAAAAAGGTTGGGAACCGCTGCTTTAGGATCAAAGGGTTCGTTCAGAATTGCTCGACCCCACAGTGCTAAGTGACGTTGTGATTCTCTTTTGCCATTCCTAGGGGAAGCGGAATGCGAACTGAGGGCAGGGAGGTATAAGGAAAACAGACGGGCAGACGGGGGGGAGGGGTTACCAAAGATCCGCGAAACGCTAGAAGAGGAAGGGGAAGAGGCGCCGAGATGTCGGAAATTAAAAGGTAAAGGGCGACGGTCATACCCTAAAGAGGCGGAAAGACAAAGGCAAAGAGGTACGGTTTGTTATAATTTTAAATGGAAAGCATAAAGTATTATTTTTAGCTTCAAACGTTTTTCCCCAAATATAGATAAAGGGGAATCTTAAGACGTGATTGTAGTAATAGTAGCCTTGGTAGAGGGGTGGTTAGGGTGTCTGGCTCCCAATGCTACGGTCGCGGGTTCGAAACCTGCCGCGAGCATGGTTGTATGTGTTCGTCTTTGTTAACGTTAATACGCTTATTGTAAGAGGCCGTTAACGGCTGTTTATGAGCTAATATAAAATAAATAAATAAGTATATGCAGGGCCGACCCGAGCTGGGCGACTGCCCGGGGCGTCAAAGTTATGGGGGCGATACCCGATCATTTATCTATGCATTACTTACAAGTGAAAAAATATTGGTTACCAATTTATATCGAGGAACAGGTTCGACTCTTGATGGCAATACTTATTATTTTTCATTGCCAATAATTTTTACAGAGCGATGAATAAAGTAACATGTTCGTTGCTAATATCTCAACAAAAATTAACGGAGGGGGCGCTGGAATGCTATCTCGCCCGGGGCGCCAAAATTCCTCGAGCCGCCCCTGAGTGTATGTGAATATAAATACGGCTTTATTACGATTTCTGTTACATTAATTAATGAGTAATTTGCAGATAACTTTTTACGTTGAATTTAATACACCTACTTAATAAACTTACATATATTAACCATATTAAAAGACTTCGGCTTTCATTTTCAGTGTTTATTTAAAGATAAACTGCAATCGCAGAACTGCTTTTTTAATTAAAATATTATGTAAGAGCATTCTTTGTTCTATCTAATTTAATAATTGAGATAGGATAGCCAATGGATATGATTATTCATACTACATAGACATACTGAGAATAAAAAAATGCAAATCTCCTTATCACCCGAGGCTTAACATTTGTCAAGCGATTTAAACGACGGCTAGCTGCTTCTGCATAAGAGGCAGAGTCACTCGCTCTTAACTTGATTAACACCTTCACGCGACTTACGATCGTCCCATACTTGCGCGGAGGAAAAAGGAAAACGAAAACCTCCAAAAAGAAACCTCGATACTTCCTTAGCGGGCATAAAGGGCAATTTTTTACTGGACCCCAACCTTCGCATAAGCAATCCCTCCCATTAATCGCGAGTCCCGGACATATCGCGCGTGACATCGGCAAGCTTTCAAGGTTCGACCTCAAGAGGCCACCCCGAACGCTGCGATGAGGTGACGCTCTGGAGCCATCTGGGGTTCTGAGGATGAATTAATGAGGAGCGAAGGGAAGACGTGCTGTTTGCGTGGTAAAGAAAGAAGGGACAGCGCAGTCCAGGACGATTATTAATGCGAACGCGATATCCCCGCATCGCCTTCGGTGAACTCTTATGCTAAAAAAGAGTTCAGTGATCGCCGGGTAACAGAAGTAGCCGGCAGAGGGTCTCCGATTCTTCCTTCCGACCGCCGCATCGGTCTCGAGGCACGATCGCGCGAAAAAAGATCGTTTTTCACCATTTGCCGGACCAGTTGCGACAGATGACGGCGTCTATTGGGCGCATAAGTGACCTTTTCAATTCCACGTACTAATGCGGTAATGATTTAAGGGCGGCGGAGTCTACAAGAGCCGGGCGGCGATTGTCTAGCATAGGCGAATGCTTTATGGTCGCTATAAATCCGGCCTTTCTCTTTCTGCCTTTGTCTTTTTTCTGCCGAAAGAATGATCCTGTCACGTCTTCCGGCAAAAATGAAAATGTCGACCAATTATGTATGACGCATAAAATTATCTCTAAATTATAAGTTTTATAAAATATTTTATTAAATGTTTGAAGAATAAGTTTTCATATTTAATATAATTATAAGGATTCAATTAAAATAGCTCAACATTAAAAGAACATCACGAACGCAGTATAAAGTTGATCTTTGTAATTAATACTTCTATTAAGAAAGTATCTCTTTCCGTTAAGCTTGAACAGAATACTTACAACTTTCATTAAAACATGATTAGAAAAATGTACAGATCATGGTGTACTCCTTTTTAACTCACGAATCCTTTCGCATTCAAGTTTCCAGTACATTTTATACAAACATTTTTACAGAAATAAACAAACGAAAATGCTTAGTTCAAATACTTCATCAGATTTCTATATTGGAATACCATCTGCGGATTCGACAGTCAATCGACTTAGGTTATAATTATGATCTAACTTAAACGTGACATTAGCTACGATAAATTAATTGCTCTTGCACAGCGATTTAAGGTAGATCGTTACGAGTGAAAAAATCAACCTTGATGATTATGCAATGTTATACTCAAAATTTCTTGAGAAATGCGATGGTTCTTCTCTGTTGCACACGGTTTAAAAGGTCAAAAAAACAAAAGCTATGTTAACGAGAATGGGAAACATTTTTCCTCAATAGACAGTGGGGATTATAAGAGATTGAAGAACTGAAGAGGTTGAGTTGGAATGCATTCTACGGAAAGAGAGAGAGAGTGAAGGAGGTGATGAAGATGGTTCGCGGGGTCGAAGTGGCATTGACTCTATCGGCGAGTCGAAGGAGATGAAGAGCTTTCCCTCTCCTCACATCTCCCTTTCTTGAGGAGAGCGGCGGTCGCGGCGCGGAAGCAGGAAGTGAGTTGGACCGCGCGGGGTCACTGGGGTCACGAGGGCAAGAGTGTAGACCACGACTCTAAGTCGCCGCCCACGAAACTATTCTCGATTTCACCAGCAGACGTTCACCGATGAAAGAGAGGGAGAGAAAATGGAGGGGGAAAGGGAGGGAGGGATAGAGAAGTGAGCGAGAATAGGAAAGTGATTGGAGAAATGGCTTGGAAGGGTCGAGGGAGGTAGGCAAAAAATAGGAGCATCTGGACTTGGGGATCTCGACGAGTCCGCCTTATCTCCGTATAAGTCATTAATTTTTTCCTTCTATCTCACATATCCATCGCTGCTGCTCCTCGACCATTCTCAACTTTCCAAAAGAGTAAATTGCGAGACGTTTTTTCTCGAACCGCGGTGTAAAAAAATTACGAAAAGCACACAATATAAAATCAAATCAAAACTCGGACGAGGGCGTGGTATTAGAAAGTCCGAAATTCAAATCTTGGCTTAATAGTTCCTTTAAAATCGGATTTTCCACGGTGTTCCACCCTCGTTTTGTGTGCACGCGTTAGCATAAAATTTGGCCGAAATCAGACCGTTAGTTTTCCAGAAGTTCGACTTCCGCCGTGTATACACGAGCGGCTCTAACTTTTTATAGTTTTATTTCTGTCAAAAAGCTTAAACCATCCTAAAAGTTGATTTATGAATCCCTTTGTTCACGAAATAAGACTGCCGACAATGACAAATTTACCATCGTATATACATCCTCACACCTCACTTTCACCAGAGCCTCCCACGGGCCTTGCCCCTACGAGATCTATCATTCTCGACTCGGTCGCCATTCGTATTAATTATTATTAATCCAAACATTCGAGTAGGAAAATAAACTTTTCTCTCTCTCGCCATTCCACGAAATAGAAATTTCCGTGTACGAATGTAAACAACACTTCCACGTCGCCAACGAGCGCGTCTTTCATGGTTTCAGATGCGTGAAACTGTCTCTTCGGCGCGAGAGAATGGGGCACTTATGTTTTCCCTCTAACTTTCATAGAGCGGGAAATTAACTACCAATTTGCCGACGCATCCGGGGAAACTTTTAAGCGTAATAAGGCATATCTGAGCCGGAACTAATTGGCTATAAAAAGAAATGTTTGCGCGAGGAAAGTCTACTGCTAATCGATGTCCGTAGGGATTGTAACGCGCGATAATGACGTGATAACACGCGTTTTAAAATTATGCTAAAAACACTCGAGAGGCTTTTAAATTTGAGCTGTAGTTTTGCCATTTTACCGTCACGACGACAGAAATAAATAGGTTTTGAAAGTTGGAAAGTAGTCCTGAGAAATAATAAGGCTTCACGACATATCGTTTAAATTCTTTATTTACAGCTCTCCAACTCGGCTATGATCGTATCAATTCCATTAACCTCTCCGGCCGTAAAAAGGAAATCTTTATTTATCGGAATAACACGTGCCTCATAGGGAAGCCATAAGAAAATAAACATATAGACTCATACCCACACGTATAGCATCAATTTTTCATTAGGAAAATAAATAGTTTTCGATATTCTAAAACTTCGAGCAGCATATCCGCGACGATAAATTTTCAAATCGCCTCGAGATCGATCGCGACGGCGAAAACCGCAACGAGTTGCACGGGCGTCGCATTTACCGAGCCATTGCATCCACCCTTCAAATAAAAATTCATAGATAATCGGCCCACCCTGATCTACAAGCTTAGTCTTTCCGTAAACACAGACACCCTCTCTCCTTACCTTTCTCTCCCTTCGCGTTCGTGAGGTCACGCGAAGGGGACTAAGGGTAGGGAAAAAAGGCTTAAATACGTGCTCTTCCGCGTTTGAATTAAATACGCTGTCATCCCATTCATATCATCCTCCTCCTCCCCCATCGGCTTCGGAATCGTCGCCCCACACACCACGGCGGCGGCGCTGCGTGTCATCGGATACGGAGGAAGGCTCTATCCGGTGCGGCTGGAAGGAAAAATCCTGTCCTCGTCTCCTCCGAGCGAAGGAATACGTGTTCGACGCATGGAAAGATTTGCTCGGAGGCAGGGAGATGAAGAGGGAGAGAAAGAGGGTTGGTGGATAGTCGCCATGGATGAGTCGCCGGAGACACCCTATCGACTCCGCGCCGCCGTCCATACACACGGACAACCCCTCGGGCCTCTTCTCGCTGCCCACTCCTCCACCCACGACGCATTCTCCTTCCCTGCTTCGCCCCTGCCCCTCACATCCCCTCACTCCCTCCCCTTTTTCCTCTATCCGAGGACGACGCATACGGACACTTACGTGCTAACCAGGGTATTTTTCTTCCTGTTGGTCGAGCCTTCGAGTTGAGTTATGCATAATTAACTCGGAGCGGAGATTTTTCCCTAAACAACCGGTGTTGTATGAGGCGATCGAGCGATCGCTACAGAAGTAGCGGTAGATAATTCAGTCCCGGATGACGTCAACGAGTCCTTTGGATTTTTAACGACTTAGGAATCCTCTATTTTGCTTCATAATATATAAAGATAATATAAATAGACTATTTCACTCTAGTTTTTAGTGCTCACCGTTCAATTTTAACCAAAAAAGGCGAATAAACATCAGCAAGCAAGCAAAAATAACAAAAGAATCATTGATGAATATTAACCTAAATCACGAAATTTTAACATGACAAAGTGGGAGAGAGCAAGGAGTCGTGCTATAGGCAATTAATTTTTGGTCGACAGATCATCAAACGTAACAATAAGAAGTACAGATGAGCATGCCAAATTAAAATATTTGCTTTTCTCCGTGTACATTTAATTCTAATTCACCGAAGGAGAAATGAAATATAATACCGAGCCCATCACACATTTGCCCATAAATTATTCGCATCATAGAACCATAGTTGATCAATCAGCCGTTTTAGGGCTACAGGGCTACATTGGATTCAAGCCTTATGGACTGCGATAGCTCATTTTTAGAATTTAATCGCCCGATGTTTAAAATAACCTATATGAAGGAATCAGGTGCGGGAGATGAATAAAAGATCTACGATGGAATTCGTGCAGAAAGGAGGAGGGACTACAATAAATTGCTATAAATCGATATTCCGAACGCACATGTCTCCTCACGTCCTCCCGTATCACATCAATCCCCTTCAAAAGCCATCCTCCTCCACGTCCCTTCTGCCATCTTTTCTCCTCTCTCCCCCCTCCCCATCTCCCCCCTCCCCATCTCCCCCCTCCCCATCCCCCCCTCCTCCTCTCTCTACGCCTCCCCTAGCAATCCCTCCTCCGCTCATCTCGAGTGGTTTGCAAAACGAAATGAGGAAAATGGGAGCGAACCCATAACGGACCCTTCTCCTTCTTAAAACCCTCCTCCCGCCTTGACACCGCCTTCCCAGCATTCTCCTCTACCGCTCCAAAACCCACCTCTTCCCTGTCCATATGCGGCACCCACAACCTCGCTCTTACTTTCCCTGTGATGGGTGGGGCGGGTTGATTGACTGAAAAAGAGAAAATTCAAAGAAGGAGAGCCGAGTTAGGAGTTGGGAGAAATGGAATAATAATGGTCCTGTTGTGGCGGAATCGAGATCTTAAAGGCTCTTTCACCGGTATAAGTATAAAGTGCCTCTTGGTTTGTAGAGAGCTAGGTCGCGTCCATCACTCCTATGTATGAATTCCCACGGTGGAACGGACGAGAGATGATCGACCCCCCGTCCACCCTTTGGAAACTCCTCTCCCTTCCCTCAAGCCTATTGGTGGCGTCGTGAGGTATGAAATCTTCACTTTCGCCCATCAAGATGTCATCCAGACTTCTCTCTCCCATAGAACTCGACAATTATCGTTTATAGTTTGCGGTTTTTTATGCTCCAGTTGGTCGTTCAAAATACCGCGCAATTCCTTTGTCGGTATGGCGAGCGTGACGAGTTTATTCGCACATCTTTCGGGCGATTCGCATTGCGCGATACGCGTATCTCTCGGATCGAGACGCCCGATCCAACTGGAGCTACGGAGTGTGCATACCATTAAGTGGACGTTAATTCTGATCTTGTTTTCGAGTATGACTTTCCGGCTTTATCTACTTCCAGGCTTCCCTCGACGACGCGCTAACACGCTCGTCAAACAGCTATGTCGCGTCTCGCGACATGTCTAAACTACATTCCACATAAAATTTCGAAAGTCACGTGACGCGGAAGGAAATGTATCGGAATAAAAACAGTCACGTAAAAATTTTAAACCGTAAAATGCCGTGAGACATACCGAGAATACGAGGGAAAGAAATAGTTAGAATTTCTAGACTTAGGTGGAATGAAAACGAATGGCGATTAAATACGGCTTAGAAAATGTGTATGGGAGCGTAATAAAATAAGACGTGAGTGAATAATTTGGGATAGGGTGTAGAGGAGAGAGGACGGAATGTAAGAAGGGAGAAATTGAAGGAGTGATACGAGACTGAACTAGTGGGGTTGAAAAAGGAAGGAGAATAAGGAAAGAGTTCAGGGAAGGAAGAAGCGAGGCACACAGGAGAATATTTACGGCAGGGGTCTTCAACCTTTTTTTGATGACGTACCCCTTTGGGAATTTTTGAATGTGGCCAGCACCAAGTTCTAGAACATCCAGCGAGCATCAGTATTGTTTTGTAAAAAAAGGAACGACCATAAGGAAAATCAAACCAACGTCAAAATTAAAAATGTCTCTTCTCTCGTTTAGAAATAAGCAGGCGAACAAATTAAATTACTGGTGCTAGGAAAGACGTTTTTAATCATCGTAGAAGTGTACGGTAAGACTGCCAAAGTGCACGGCAGTGCTCGCGAGCAGTAGATTGCCGGCCCCTGCCCTATCATATTTTAAAATGATAGAATATGAACAAAACTTTCGTATTAAACTACATTACTGATGTTTATAAACATCAGTAATAAAACTCGGTGTGACACATTTCTATGTTTAATATAATAATCAACGACCTCTTGCGACTTCTTGCGTGAAAAAAGACCTACCGGTTTCTCAATAATTTACTTATTGTTATACAAGAAATAATTTTCTATCCCAATTCCCCTTTTTCTGAAAATTCCTCCCTACGTCGTTTTATAACGTTATTCGTAACCGTTAAACCACAGCCTTTGATTCAGAAGCAATGCGCAAAAGCTACAGTAAGTAGAAAAATTATAATCTTTAATATTTTCGCGTGCCGCTTTAAAACGTCGGACGTACCTAGGTTGAAAACCTCGAGACCAGGGTTTCTTAACCTTTTTGCACCTACACACCCACCAGATCCTGAAGTATTACCCATGGACCTCTACCCCATTTATATAATATATTTTCACAAAGTTCCAGTAGAAATAAGAGAGAATGAGAGACAGAGAGAGAATGGGAAGTATTTAAATTTTAATTTAATGCTTTATTCAAGCATACCCATCACTTTGACGGGAAATTACACTAGTATATTAAATTTTCCATTAGCCTCCAATGGCCAACTGGACCTACACTATGGACCCCCAGAGGATTCATGGACTCCAGGATAAGAAACCCTGCTCTAGAATAAAAGAGAGAGAGAGAGAGAGGAAGAGGGAAGTGTGCGTTAAAAAAGTGCTGTAGATGAATACAAGAAAAGAGAGGAGAATCGGGAAATAAAGAGAAGGGGAGACGGAGAATGAGAGGGAGTGCGGATATAGTGATAAGAACAAAGAAAGAAAGGGAATCAAGGAGATGAGGATAAAGAGACGAAAGTTGGGAGAGAGAGAGAGAGAGAGAAAGAGATAGAGTAACAGAAAGAGATGGCCCGAGAGGGGCGTGCTCTCGTGGACTAATGAGAGGTACACACTCGGCTGGGCGTGGGAGGAATGGGAAAGGGGGAAGAGGGAGTTATGCGTGGGCCTCCATGCCATTGTGTTTCGTGCTGGAAGTGAAATCGTTCCGGCATCCCATTTAATACGGCACACAAACCGAGCGCGTGCACTCTCACTTCCATCACGATCTCCTTCACGCCGCCCTGTTTATTCAGGATTTTTTTTTCGCTTCTTTTTTTCGTCTCTGAATCGTAAATAAAAGTCTCGGCGAAATAATTTTAATAACCTCCTTTTCTTCCGAGCGAGAAGAGGATTTTCGGAAGAGGAATCGTGGCTAGGGACTTGAATTTTTGAGTAGATGTCCGATGCGATTAGGAGACGAAGGACGTGTATCTTTTTCTTGTTTGGTTCCACGTTGATTGCTGGGACATTTTGCAATCCGAGTGCACAGTCATCCTCCTTTCCAGAGAAGGGACCAGAGGTCGCTTATTCTACGTCATTCCGGATGAGAGTGGACCCTAATAAAACACGCTCGCCCGGGTTCGCTCCACTCCCTACCTTCCCCATATGGGTCTCTTTTTACATGGGCATATTCGATTTAGTTTTGTTTTCCATTCTGAGTGTTCGTGCGCACGAATCTCACTTCGCGTCCGAGACTTTAAAAAAAAAAGCTTGCGCCTAACGAGAACATCATTGTTTATTTCTACTATATAGCGTAATCCGATCGATGCTTTATGGTATTTGCCTTATGAGACCTTACAATTCCGATTTATTTACCGCTAATGTCATTCTGGAACGGCTTCATAGGCACATATATATGTACACAAGTACGGCTTTTTGTGCCATCTTCAACGCTCAAAGCGCTCACCCTTAACGGGAGTCCGCGACCTCTGAAGAAAAAAAAGACGCAGCTCTCACTACCTGACGAAGCAGCCATTTACTCATTCATTGGAGTACTTAAATGGTTAGAGGAAATAATGCCCTTTATGTAAGCAAGTAGAGATTTGCAACCTAACTCCTCTGGCTCCGATTTCGCTTTTGGTGCTTAAAATGGTATCCCATGACTCACTCGTAACGTCAAATGTGATTTTCTCAGAAATCAAACAATACATAAATTACGCTAAAATAATCCGCAGTTGACCTTTTTAATACTAATATAACGCAAGCAGTCATATTTAAGTCTTCCATGAAACGAAATATCTTTACTCCTACTGTTAAAATACTTCTCTCCTCAATCCGTGTAAGCGGGGCTGAATTATAACGTCGGAAGACGCCACACCCTAGGGGGAGGAGGAGATGGGGTAGGAGGAGGCGGGGGTGTAGGGTTATGTGTGGGTGGGAGAGGGAGGGGAAAGGTTGACGGGGAAGGGGAAGGATACCGGGAGGAGCCAGAGAGAGAGAGAGAGGAAGAAAGGTGTTTGGCCAGGTTTCCGGACATTCAACTCGTGAACTACGGATATGAGATCCAAAAAGCAAAACCCGCAATTTCGAATATTAGTAAATGATCAAGAAGTAATTATTTATCCTTTGCGTTTTGCATTATAGTTCTGGGGCCAGGCTCTCTTAGGGGTCCAAGTCACATTTCAAATAATTTAATCAACAATAATAATTCATTAACTCGTAATACTATAATATATATAGAAATAATACAGATTTTTATTCGTATACCATTTTGATGGGCAATATCAATGTAATTCATGCCCACTTCAACTATATCATACGAATTCCAAATTTAAAACGGCTCTGTAAATACAAAATGATTTGACGATGAAAAAACGTTACTGAAAACTTGATGACGACTAAAGAAGGAAACATTAAAAAATAAATGATGCAAGTAAGGAAATATTTATTTACTAATCATGGAATGGAGATTATATTAAATGTAAGAGGTTATACAGACCCATTTCATTCAAATTATAATATTTTTGTAATTTATTCGTCCTAAAGCGGAGATCTTGTCGACATAAGGTGCCTCGAAGCAATTTCCCGAGAGATTGGACTGGTAATTAGACTGTCCCATAACAACGGAATTAATGTCGGAGAGCAATCGTTCGAAAACCTGGTTATTTACCTCTTATGATTGGATGCTAATTTCTTTCCCCCCTGCGTGAAATAAGTGACTCGAGACGTCCCCGAACAACTGTAATGCTCGCTCTTCCACCAAGAGCGACGTATGTACCTCCACCCACTCGCATTCATCTCGTTTCTTTAACGAATTTAATACCAACAAGGAAAAAAACTAAAATCGCCAAAAAAGCAAAACATTGAACTCCGTCTTATCTCTTCACGAATCCTCTTATCCGAAAACTTGCACAAGTTAACCTCGGTGACGATCCCGAGGATCAAAGTGCGAACTTCGCGGCCTCTTGAGTTTTTTTTTCTCGAGTAGGGAACACGGAAATCTCGGATGGCTTACATAGGAAAGGGAATGGAAAAGGAACGCGTCTAGGGATAAGGAGGAGGAGGAGGGTTGAGACGAGGGAAGGAGTTAGGGATTAGAGGGTGGTGGAGGAGGGGGTTGGCGCTCACTTTCCTCGGGGGGAATGGAATGCAACGCACACTCAAGAGAGCCAACCTCGTCCATGTATGGGCACTCTATTTTTCTGGCGCGCCGCGAATCTTTTCACTTGAGTAGGAATTCTTGGATCGGCTTCAAACCGAACCCCGCGAACGCGCGGCGCCGGACTTGGGATGGATGTTTGAGGATTCCTTCGCAGACTTGGATATGAAAAAAGGACGCGGCTGGATTAGCATACGGTAAAGAGGGAGTGCCCCTCCGGGCATCCGGGCCAATTCCTTTCGCTTCAAGTAAAGGAAAACATCACGGAAGTGCACGTCGCGGGAAAATGTAAAATTAAGACTGCCATATTATTAATAGATACAAATGGGAGGCTACGTGAATCAGAAGTACTGTGTTAAAACGCCGCATATGCATTGCAGGTGCGTTTTATCATACAAAGCTGTACATAAAAAATTGAAAAATAAAGGAAAAACTGTATAAGAATATTAAAGTTTATGAATTCAAGATAATGCGATTTATTAAATCCATAGTAAAAATGTGCCTAAAAACAGATACTCTTACAAAATAGCCAACGGGCATTTCAACCAGAACCTGTTTGTTTTAAAAAAACATGAGCTTCTAAAAATACAGAAAGGAAAGCGTAAGTCTAATAGGAACTGATATCTTACAAGGGAATCTAATCGATTAAAAAGATTGATTTAATTCCTCCGTGTCATATAGTATCTCGTTACATAACAACGTTGAAGCGCCATTTAATTTTTGCGATCTAGAAATGAAGGCTTAATATATCGCTCGTGAGCACAAGAGAGGGCATTAGCCGCTGACATATTAACAATATGCGCCGCATCACTTCGATAACTCCAGATTTGTGATCTAGCAAGATGCTATCGCTGGAAAGAGCTGGCGGATATTCAACAAAGACACGAGAATTAATCAACAACGATCTTTGGAAGCGTATCCTGCCTGAAACAGTTACTGGCGTACGCCATGTGTCTCATAAGATGGCGAAATCCTTCTCTATTTATGGGCCACGCGACACGCTAGCTTAGCCCGAGAGAGCGTTGTAAAAATAATTCCAAAACACCGAATCCGATACGTACAACCGCTCATGCTAGAAGAGAAAAAATTTACCAGCATTATTTTCCCATTTATTCACGCCCTGAAATCGCCTAATCACAGTTTATTTTTGAAAATTGTGAAATATCCTTACTCTTTCCACACTTCTATTCCGCCGATGAGATTTTTAAATCAAGTTTTCCATCGATCGCCTATTTGCACTTTCATTGTGTGATCAATTGTGATTAATTGCTGCAGTTTGCGCGCAAATAATACTCTTCAAGCGTTGAAATCTCACATTTAAACCACTGGCGACGGGGTTCAATGGGTCGGACGAATGTCAGGGAAGCGTATTAAGGATTGACGTAGTTACTGACTCGCGCGCGTTCCTTACCTTTAATAAGATGCGCCTCTTGATCCTCTCCACCGTTGGATGCGGTTTCTTCGGTACCCTCCACGCCCTCCTCTCCGGCGGACGTAGCTTCCAACGGCATGACAACCTCCCCGGAGACTTCTTCGACGAGAACGCCCGGCAGACTCACACCTTCGACGACTTCCTCCTCGCCGTTGCCCTCCGGTCGGTCTCGGAGGCGGCTCTGTCGCGAATGCCTAGGTGCCAGGGGAGCGGCCTCACCCGCGCCTCCTCCTACCAATCCCTCCTCTTCCCCTTTCTCTCCCACCGCCTCCGCCACCCGCGACTCTTCCCCCCCTGATTCTCCCACCTCTTCCTCCTGCCCTTCCGCCTCCGCCGCGGGCTTCTCCTCCGCCCCCGGCACGCTCTCCTTCCCCTCCTCCTCGCATAAGGACTCCGTCTCCCCTTCCACGCTGAGCCGCTCGGGCGTCGACCTGAAACGAGAGGAGATCGTTGCAGGAACAATTGATGCATATTGAAATAACACACGGGGCCGTGTTTGTTTGCTTATTGCTGATTGACGTCTCGGAAAACCCGAGTCCGATTGGTCTGCTGAATTACTGAAACGCGTGACGTTGGGTGTCCTCAGGGAATCGAACGGGAAGCTCTGGATAAGGGCTTCGTATTCGATCGTAGCACAAGAATTTGAAAATAATTTTGATGTGTCGTAAGCAAGACGGGGAAAAAAGTTTCGGTCGAAAATGTACGCGAAGAAAATATTAACTTAACCTTTAACTAGAGAGGTGAAAATATGATTACACTGTAACTGAGGTACGATCTCCCAGATCATTTTAGATATTTATTATTATTCATAGCTATAACTATAATTGAATTTTCCGTATTTAATAATCAGTAAAGAAAGTTAAGAGGTTATTACAAGAACAAACTAAATATTCACTTGATCTCTTTTTAAAATATAAACTAGCGGAATAATTTAAGACTATAACTTAGGTTCTCATAGACCTCACTTCAGTTGCTAAAGGTTAAGACGATTTCTAAAAGTAATAACTTCGTCGAAAGTGTTTTGACAATTAAACCCCAATAAAACTGTAGTTTTTAAATATTGGGATCAGTCAAGAGGCGTTTGCGATAATTTTAAACAGACAACTGAGACTTCGAAAACATAAACTGCCGAGTACTTTGCACGTCGCTGAGAGCACTCTAATGAGTTTGCCTCTTTCGATTATGTTTCGTGAAGAAACAGAAGAAAGACACTAAGAAGAAAATTTAATGGTCAACACTAATTGGAAAGAATAAGGAAGTGAAGTGTGTCAAAATTTCTCATGAAAATTTCAGAGGGAATTCATAGCATTGAAAATAAATTCTGCATTTAATTTTGGAACTACGGTAGAACAAACTTCACCTAGCCATCAACGTAAAATTTATATCTTTCATAGTGATGCATATAAAACATAAACCAGTATACACAAAGGCTTCAGATCAGCCTTAGAAAGTCGGCGCATGTTATATGAACCCCTTTCTCCGCCTTTTTGCCTAATATGCCGATTATAACGAGAAAGAGATTGCCGGACGATAAAAGTGAGAGGGAAACGTGCCCGCCCGAGCGGGGTTCGATCCTTTAAAGTGTTGGGTTGACTGGGCGCGAGGGAGGAGATAGAAATGTGGGATAGCCCCCCCGTCGCCACGGCGGAATGAAGAACAATTAAAGCCGAGAATGCGAAACGAGAGCGTGGCTTGCGAGAGAAAAAGAGGATGTTTGAGAGATTGTGTGTGTGTGGGTGCTGAGTATGGAGTTTGGGAGAGAAAAGGAGGACCTTGACACATTTCCTATGCACGCTCTTGCATTCGTCTCCGTGAGGAAGGAGTGGCGCGGACTGGCCTTCTCCCATCGACTCCCGCCCCAATCCCACCTTCCCCCACTTTCCCTCACCCTTACCCACCTCCCCCTCCCCTCACCCACCTCCCCCTCCCCTCACCCTTTCCCACCTCCCCTTTCCCTCACACTTTCCCATCTCCCCCTCCCATTTTCCTCACACTTTCCCACCTCCCACTCCCTTTTACCTCACCCTTTCTCACCTCCCCCTCCCCTTTCCCTCACCCTTTCCCACCTCCCCTTTCCCTCACACTTTCCCACCTCCCCTTTCCCTCACACTTTCCCATCTCCCCCTCCCTCTCCCTTCACCCTTTCCCACCTCCCCTTTCCCTCACACTTTCCCATCTCCCCTTTCCCTCACACTTTCCCATCTCCCCCTCCCCTCACCCTTTCCCACCTCCCCCTCCCATTTCCCTCACCCTTTCCCACCAGTGCACGCCGCAATCTACGCTTCCACACCGATCATAAAGGGCGATGCCCGTGTGGTCAACCCTGTCCCATCCGTAGTAATTCAATCATTGGTACTTTCACCCCTCCATCGCCGTTCTTACGCAAGGCCACACGAACGCATTTATATTTGCACGGTCAAGCGTAAGTAATGAAATAATGACGGCCGTCTGCGCTTGAAATACGGATGGCGTAGCATAATTCCGAGAAACGCATGTTTTTGAGACGAGAGAAAGGTTTTATTGCCGGTGCATGTTCTACACTTTTCTAATATGTATGTACACGCGATTCTATCGCTAATTGAGTTTACACGGTTATGCTTTTTCGAGTTCATTTTACTTTTAGTGACTAATTCTTTAGAGCGTTTTATTTTTCTTCCTTGAGCAGAGATGGAGCTAGGGCGACCACCAGACGACTTATAAATAAAGATTCGGGCAAATAAAAATCTCATTTACATTCAGGTGGACATTCGCGATAATAACCGCGGAAATTTAGCGTCTCTATTCAAATTCACGCGCAAATCGATTATGTAATCTCGAAGGGCGTTGAATTGGTTATTGTGTGTGTTTACGCACCTAATTTATTTAGATACCGACCAAAAATATGTTTGAGATCCAAGTATCTCGTAAGTAACTGCGGTCCTCAATTTTTGATGCCACAAGTTTTAAGGTGGTGGTGGTGTTTAATGACGTTCTCCCTGATCAAGGCTATCGAATTAAAAAGGAACGTCCTCTTGCTATTCGTAAAATTTTTCAATGGGTAGAGAATTAAATCACAAAAAAATATTAGTTTAAGTCTCCAAAAATACCTCGTTTTCTCATAAAAAGTCCTTCCATTCACTGTATCGATCTCGTTTTTTATGAGCTCCGCAAAATCGAAAATAAAACTAGGACGGTGAGTCCAAGAGATTTACCACTTCGTTCTCTTTTGCTTTGGAGGCCTCCTAATTTAACGGGCTCCATTTCCAGAGCCACATTCTCTCCCTTCATCGTCCTTATCCACCCCTTTTTATCTCCTTCCAATCTCCACCCAAGCTTACCCTCGCCACACCTCGCTGCGTGGCATTCCATAATTCAATGTGTTTACTTATGTTTTTATTTATTTTTTAATTTATTCAATAATTCCACATACAGCTTTTGTAGCCATTTTACAGTGGAATATGTTAACAATAACAATAGACGAACACATACATCCATGCCCTAGGTGGAGAAAAACCCACCTAGGCGGGATGCGAACCCGCAACCTTCGGATTGGCAGGCGAGGACGTTACCCCGCCACCACCGAGACCGACCGATGTTATTTTATGCGCCGATTTTTAATATGAATTACTTCGTACCAGTGTTGGCGGAAGTCCTACAGTTTGTAGCGCGCTAAAACAGCATAGTGGTAATGGCTATACATAAATATATCTAGATTTGCTTATAGCTTAATTCTACGCGGAAGCTATTGTCGTAAAATAAAATATTTCTTCAAGATTCGCTAAGTGATTATTCGTAGATGTGAAAGGTAAACTACTTTTTTAATCCGGAAAAATACAAAATATTTGGCAAACTGTCATTTGGTACGAGTTTTTAAAAGCTAATATTCATCAATGAAGAAACGAGAGATAGATAACTAAAGAAACCAAACAGGTGGGATATTACAATTTGCCATTTGCTGATAATTCCGGACGTGTAGGCCAGATAAGAACTGCGGAAAGAAACGATAAACTCAAGAAAAAATGCTCATAGGAGCTACGTGAAAGAAATATGGAAGATATCAATTGATAATAACAAACGGAGACAAATGTTAATTATTTAAACAAGAGCCGCTCAAGGAATAGTGAGAATACTCGATTTCATATTTTTTACTCTTTATTCTTGGAGTAGTTTTCTGCATAACAATTACCTAAGGTTGAAGTTTATGAAGGTAAAATAAAATATGATACTAATGAAATTTTTAAATTGTTACTGTATAGCTGCTGCATAGGTTCAAAGAGGAAGAAAACATTTCGATAGTATGATTTCAACTGTTTTATAAGAATTCGCACTTGAATTCGATAAAAATTAATATATATTGAACTATGACTTAGGTACTCGTTAAACCACCCAATTATAACTTGCTAATATCATCCTTCGTTTTCATAAAGACTTAAACTCAAGCATTTTTAAAATTATTTATCGATTCAAATAAACCGAAATGGTTCCTTATGTTGATACTAACGTACCCACGTTATTTGATGTTTATGTCGTCAATGGATCGTAAAACAGCTGGAATAAAAAAGATAGAATCAGTATGATTTGAATGACCGGAAAAAATCTCGTAAAAGATTATAGCCAAGACATCAACTTCCTTTAAGCGCGACTATCAGCAATGGTAAAGCGTCCTCGAAATGGGAGAGAGGGAAGGTAGAACGCGAAGGTATTCGCGCAGACGAAGGGGGGAGGAAGAATGGAAGACGGGATAGAGGGACATATTTTCGTTCGGAGCGGACACAGATCCGAGACCACCCAGAGGCTCTTGCGCCATCGGCTCCCTCCGTGCATCCTACGCATCAACACCTCCATCCTTACCTCCCATTTATCTCTCCGTTTTCTCTCTCTCTCTCTCTTCGCTCCGACACCTCTTCCCCAACCAATTACTCTATCTCCTCTCCACCTCATTCAGCTTCTCGAATCAATCCGTGGCGTATTAAACAAACGACGCAATATACATTGTACAAACTTTCTTATATACGTATGCACGTTTGCCCCGAAATGAACTCTGTGCTTGGAAATCCACTCCCAATTATGTTAATAATGCGTAGCAACAGAACCTAAGCTACTGACACCATCAATCTCTCATATCTAATACTTCTCACTAATAAGCGCTTGGCGTTAATAGAAAAGTACGCATCTGCCGAGTGTATTGTACAGAAATAATGCCACTGGACGATATATAGTAATTTTTTGGGACATATGGCTTAGTTAGTATTATTTTTGGCATCGGGCAGTACGATTTCAAGGATTTTAATCAAAATCCTTAAAGCCATTTTTTAGTAAATCGAATTTTGTTTAAAAATATCCAAGAATAAAGTACCCTTAATTGTTGTGTAATATCGTTCGTCACTTCAGAATGTCTTTTATGAATGATATTATCCATACATATGAGATGTCATTCGATTTAGTTTAACCGTATAGGCTGTAGTAATATTTTGCGTAGATCGCGGCGGAGGCGTGGCGTCATAGGGCTTAGGTAAGGTAGCTTAGCGTACATTGTAATGTCACTGGACGCCATATAGTGATTTTTTGAGACATATGTCTTGCGCATTATTATTTGCCACATCAGGCTCTACAATAGGATTGATTTTAATAAAATTCTTTGGAGCCATTTCGAGTAAATCAAATTTTTCCAAAAATAGCCAAGAATAAACTACCATTTATTTTTGTGCAATACCATTTTTATGAAAAAGATGTCTGCAAAATATGATATATTGCATAAATATGAGATATCATTCGACTTTATGTACGCGTTTGGACCCTAGAACCGTGAACAGACAGATTGACAGACAGACGGCATGGCGAAAACCATTTTATGGACTCAGGGACACCTAAAACGTGTATTTCCATCAAAATCTCTAAGTCGAACTTTTTCACGATCACAATATACTTTCTCAATATACTACGTGTATGAGAAAGAAAAAAAGAGATCGCGACAAATTCCCTCTTGAATTTTCAGGAGAGCCAATCTCGTAGTAAGACATGATTTTTTTTAAGTTATTTTTTCTGGCCATGGAGACAGTTCTTTTCCTTACGGGAGTGACTGCTGCGACGCACCTTAACTCTCATCCCTAAAAGTGGAAGGACCTGGACGCGGGAGAAGACGTCATGACACCGGGAAAAAAAGCAAAGACAAAGAAAACATGGAGGACCATCGGTTGTGATGGATCGAGTTTCAAAATTGCTTACGAGACATGTTCGGTTTTGCTCGCTCGGAAAGGAAATGTGAAAGACCACGGGCTTAAAAAATGCACGAGTCCATGTAAATGCCAAAAATGCGAAAGCAATGAGTAAAATATTGTGATTGCCTGGGTAAATATCACATTCATTGACTCGCCGAGAGATGTCAATGAGAAATTATTTGGATAGTAAATGAATAATTTAAAAAATTTCGTCGAGTCGTGAAATTATTTAATGGAAAGAGCGAATACTAGCTTATTAGATAATTACTACATTATATACTGCCGACATAAATTATTTACAAAGTCACCTTGTTTGTGTTTTAATTGCTACCAAGTACTACATGTAATAGAAAGTTGCCAAACTTAGTCAATTTATATAACACATCGTCTCAGGATACCAATTGTAACATTTACTCGTGGTATTAATCTTTGAGTGCATTGCTATTACCAAGTGAGGCAAAATATAATAGCGTCAGTTTTAACTTATGTACGTACGGTAAGTGTTCATCCTCTGATACGTACGTCGTATAATTATACCGTATATCCGTACGTACGTACGTATATACATACTGTTCGCAGATACGCTCATATATCGTACTCAGGCGGACTATATTGTTTGGCGTTCCGCCACATGTACAATTTTGCTGCGCGATATGCAGTCGGTCACCTTGACTAATTTTAAATAATTTGAGTGAAGATTTTAATAATAATGGATGATAAAATATACCAAAACGGCAACTCCTCGAACAACTTCCAAATCGCCGCCAAAATCAAACTCTTAGTCTCCTGAATCTCCGGATAAATCTCTTTCAAAATCCTCGCCCTCCTTTCCTCCTACCAATAATTTTTCTTCTCCGCTATAACAACTCGTCAAGTATAATTAGCAAGTGGAAAATATGATTTCATACAAGAAATTAATTGAAATCAGTATTTTTCATATTTATGGTGTTTCTATGGTTTAATTAATAGTTCACATGCTTATATTTAGTGTTTGTTACATTATTAATACAGTAGTAAGTACAGTATTACAGACAAATGTCTGGTGAAGAAATTCGTGGACTTGTACAGGAACGCATCTAGATTTATAATATATATTTATATAGTTAATTCTGTAACGGAAATAATGCTAAGTTTCACCGAATTTTCTACATTAATTGATCCACCTATTCAAATACATATAATTACGAGATGTAATGTCTTCGAATATGAATAAACCACCGACAGATGCCTCGCTTTATCTGCATTTTCCTCACTCAAATGCATTTTGCTCGTTCATGAAAACGCTTGTTACATCACGCTAAGAATAAAACGTCGGCATTTCGATAAGACGCGACAAATTAAGCCTCGGAATTAATTTAGGAGTAAAATATGAATGAACGTGAAATTACTCGCCTCTGGATCTAGGAACGAATTCATCCATCCCTTTTCCTGTAATAGTTGCGAGACCTTTCACTCTCGCTACCGCCGTTATTCCTACGCCGTCCCGCAACACCAAGCGGCGACATCGAGCAGATGGCTCAGGTCAGACAGAACACGGCAGCCTCAACAATGCTCCGCAGTAAAGTGATCGATCGAGAATGCTTATAAGCACGGAGAATAAAGGATTCCACGGTCGTTCGGAAGCGCCTCGTGGCCTTCCGAAATCGGTGGCGATTTCTCAGCCGTTATGGGTCGCTCACGAATGCAACGGTGCAACCGTTTATATGGGAGGATTACGAGAGGTAACTGAGGAGAGAGAGAGAGAGACTGATAGAATTCGCGCAGGGAAAAGGAGCACAAGAGGGAGTAGATGGAGGGATGGATGTAGGAAGGCATGTTTGGCAAATTACTCAAAATTACGACATCCGAGATCCTACAGATAGCCATAACACGAGGTGGTATCCAACATAAAAAAGGATCCGGACGTATAATTTTCTTATCGACATAGTTGGGCCATTTTTGTTTCCGGAAAAAAATATCGAGAGATTTTTAATTGGCGCTTTAAATTACACGTCCACGAAAACCTTCCAAAAAGCTATACATTCGAATTTTTCCGCCACCGCTTTAACAGTTGCGGTCAATTTATATGGGCCGACTGGCGCGTCTGCGGAGGATTTAGCACGTGATTGCCGACGAAATAATTTACAATCGCGTAAAGGTTTTTAATTTGTTTCCATCGATCAAAAGATGTGACTTATGGCGCACAATTTTCTTTGCTATATGCTACGCAGTGAGACTTATATTCGCACCTCTCGAATTTCGTCGTTAAATGATTCTTCGAGTTTTGAACAATGGCCGATAAAGCAAGCATTTCACTTCCCTCCGGTTAAAAAGGAGCGTCGAAAGGAAGGAAATCCTTCATAACATGCACGTCCATCCCTTACTCGCTGACCGCACAGTCGTGAGAGAGAAAAAAACCTTTGACCCCGGACCCCTAACTCTCCGCTGAAAGGCTTTAACGCCTCGACAACACCACTCTAAAACGCCGCTTGAAAAATTAAGACGGCGCTTGACCACCAAAAAAATTTACATACGGAAAAATAACAAAATCCTATTTGTCTGTATGCAGGAATTGATGACACCATATGACGCCGCGATCCTCATGCGTTCCCGAGACCATGTCCGGAGAGAGAGAATGGGGGAGATGGCGGGAGAGGAGTGAAATGAGGAATGTGAGGATTGTGCAGGAGAGGATGGGGCAATGGGAGTGGGGAGAACGTGCGGCGGCGGAAGGAGAGATATAATGGAGAGGGAGAGAGGGCCAGTTTGATGGAGATTCGCTCTTTGGCCCCAGTGCCCTCGGTCGTGATCCCCTTTTTGGGGCCCATAACGTATTGTCTCCTTCCTAGTGGCGATGCGAAACTCAGAATGCCGAAAGGGAGGAAGGGAATCGTGGGGTGACTCTTGAGAAATGCGCATTGTCTCCTCCGCGTGCCCCCGCGCCGTACCTCACGATGGCCCTTCCGAAATAGTCACGCGCAGCATGACCCCTTCTCCCTGTTACCGTCGAATAACGCGGTAGGCCCAGCGGTGTCTGACCGGCGACTGAAGCGCCGAGACGCACGGCGAATTTCTCAACTATCTCTCTCTCTCTCTCTCTCTTTGAGTCCGCGTTTTTTTATCGAAACTGGTCGAAATATTTACGACCGAGGCGAGATATTTTTTCTACCAATAAATTTCGCTTAGCTGGAGGGATATGTTTCCTCGTGTAGATATACTGTTTAATAAATATTCTCAGATTTAATTTAAACGACAATAACTTCATCATTAACATAATTTAAGTTTTTTTGCAATAGGTTAAAGGATATAGCCGTATCTAAAATAAAAATAAAAACAATTTAATGTGGCGTCTTCCTGATTGAGGCACATAACTAACCTAGTTCAAATTTTCTGTAGTTGCTGGCGCTATCATTTCAATCCACTATACCGTTATTTTGCGTCTCTTAGATCTCTGACGTGACGTTAAATCCTTCACTTTTATAAATGATTTATTTATATCATCTTTCATATAACCAAAGAAAAGGCCTTTTCTGCTATATTTAGCCATTTCATTCGCATGACCATATCATTAAGAAAACCATTCGCAGGCCGGAAGTTTTTCTTGTGGATAATTAAATGACGACGGCATTCTTGAGGACATAAATGGGAAAATTTATTTTATTGTGCTATAACTTGGATTCTCAAAAATTATTAAATGGTTTTCTTCGGAATAACATTAAACATTTCCTGAATGTAGTATATGTACATACAGGGTGCTCCCCGATTATAACGCGAATTTTTCTGGAGGTGCGGTGACCACATTATAAGTCCCCCGCGATTTAACCGACGACATCGTCTCATTTCACAAACGTAGCTTTTTAATTTATAGTTATATTCTTACTCATAATTTCAATCAAAAAATAATACTGGCATCAATCTCTAGTCAATAAAGTTGATTTTTTTCAAGTTCCCTGTAGAATGCAAAGAGAAGGAGGATCCGAGGTATAAAAGACGGTGTTATAACCGGGGAACGCTATATATATATATATATATATATATATATATATATATATATATATATATATATATATATATATATATATATATATATATATATATATATATATTTATATATATATATATTTATATTTATATTTATCTGTACGGTCATTAACGCTGCCGGCCTTATTAGGAAACGGCGAGAAAAAGCAATTTTCCTCCGTAAGCAGTCGAGGAGATGGGACTGAGCATTGAGTCGGAAGGCGGAAGTGGCATCTTCTATGGAGGCGAGACGCAATCGCCCGGATAAGAACAACTTTTAAGGCGCATGAGACGACTCTAAAGCTACTGACTCGAAAATAAATACAGGAAACACTGACATTGGCGCGTACCAAAGCCTTCACCGTGGCGCTATCGCGCTATGCGGTTAAAAGAGTTCCACGCAACATCAGAGGCGGTTGGCGAAGGTAGTTTCCCAACTCAAGAGGATTAAAATTTTCACCCAAAATCCTTAGATAAGATTAGGTAAGTCGTAAGACTGCAATTAGATGTGTAAGCTGCAAAGAATGTCCGAGTATTGCTCTTACTCTTAAAAAGGATCAAAAATGTCATAAATTTGGACAATTAATAGGATCAGTTATTTTAATTGATGAAACACCGTGTTTTCTTATATTCTTTACTTTAAATAAAATCTGTTCATACTTTTACGTTGCAAAGTGTCGTTCAGAAAAGTTTATTACTAATTATACGATATTAAGAGTTAGCAAACATTATGCATTTCTGTACCGATTAACACGATTGAATAACGGCATGACTTACGATAGATATTGAAATCAAATATTTTTAAAAACTACGTCCTACGCAAGTTTACGCTTTTTTTAAATTTATTAAATTTATATATTTTCTAATGAAAGAACAGAAAGTTAGTTATATTGATTCGAATGATCGCTTTGGATGACAAGGCTCGCGAATATAAGCCACTTCCTGTGTTTAATTGCGCTAACGAAAACGACGGGGCAATAAATTGGAAGCATTTAGAAAAACAACATTGAGTGGCTCCTTTAAAAAAAACTTTATGATCGCGAGCCTAGCCGGAGTAACTCTTACCATTAAACTGAACAGGGAAATCGCCGCACATTCGAGAGGAAAAAGGCCAGGTTACCATTCCGAGTCCTTTTCAATCATTTAAGCATGGAAATAAAAATGTTTTCGGAATGAGATTCTCGGATGGGAGTAAATGAATAAAAATGAAGTTTTTAGTTTCCGTGTTTCAGTTTATTCAAAAGTATATTATAACAAAATGTGCCGATTTTACAAGCTGACTTGCGAAATAAAACATTTTTTTTCCAATTTCCGCCGCCTTGACCTTAGCCTTTCTCTCCTCATATCCTTTCCTCTTTCCCTTTCCCTCACTCAGCATTGCAACTCTCCTACCAGTTTATTTCTCTGTCTCTCTTACAGGCGCAGAAGTGTGCGTTTCCCGTTGGACGAGATCGCGTGACGCCGCCGCCGGGCGCTGGTCGTCCGCGGGATCGTAACTTCACTCGTCACTCATTTTAATCATGTCATCCTACCGTTTGGTCCACGACGGGATAAAGCGGACCATAAAAAATCCACGTAACGTAATATCGTCCCTTCAAAACCTATAATTCGTCATCCTCATCATCCATCTCTCGCGATGTCTCTTCCCTCTTCCTCTCCCCTCCTCCTCCCTCCTCCTAACCCCCTCCTCCTAACCCCCTCCTCATAACTCCCTCTTCTTTGACCTACGTGAACGGACTCGGAATTCACCATTTAGTGGTCGGCCGCCGTCCCCTCTTTCTGTGATTCGTCCGTCTTTTGTCCTTCCCACGGGCCGCAGCGACGTCTACCGCCTCGGGTCCTAACGGCAGTCTTTGAAACCAATAGTACCCCTGTATCTTATGCACCCGTTCGCTCACGAGGCATGTCGACGGCGCGTTGGGAAGAGAAGAGCGACCCCACGGATTACTTACGCGTTATTGTCACGCGAAGCGCTTATTACATGAAATAAACTTCCGATTGGATGAACCGAACGGATTGCTATTCATTTTCACGGAAAAGCGTGAGGAGTGATAATTATCGCGCATCTGAAACGTGTATTTGACAGTGTCATCCCGTTGGCGCGGTTGTCTGAAAACATTATAAGAGAATTTAAAGGACCTCCGTGAAAGCAACTCCGTAATTTAATCGCAACTGTCTTTAAAGCATGCGATGACATGCATCCGATTAAGGAATGGACGTTTAAATTCGTCTCTAAGTGAAGGAATCGAAAAATGTACGACCAGCATATTTTACTAGAAGGAAACAGCTTATTAACATGCATCCCATGGACCTAGCGCAAATATTTGAAATTATTCGTCACATTTTTAAATACATCGTGATGATGTATTATTTTTTTGTCCGATTTAAAACTAAAAGATTCTCATATAACATTGTTTACATTAAATATTACGTAAATTACTCCCCGTTTAACAAAATCTAAACAAAAAATTAGGTCAAGCGTATGTGCAAAAAATGCATCGCCCTCGGCACTAAAATACAATTTAACTATTGTTTTTTTTTCATGACGTTATCTTGCGGAAAACACACCGATCGGCATATAGCAATAAATCGACATCTGGTTGGGAGTTTTCCTGAAAGTCATAGCTCCAGCCCGATTTACGAATAAGAAAGGAAAATATTAAATTTCCCACGCTTTACAACTCTCTGAGGTAATAACGATTAAGCGTTTGAATTTATTTTATGTGTTCTAAAAATTTATTCATTATCTACTGCACCGCTCCAACTGAGCATAGTGATATATTTCAGCGAAAAAATTTAATGGTTAAACTAAATAAACTTTCACATGAGTCGTGCCAAATTACACAATTTAAATGGTATTTTTATCAGTTCTGAAAATTCAGCTACATTGAATTTAACTCGTTATCACAGCAGCAATATCTTTCGTTCCCTCACTGACGCCACTTCCTAAATCTATTCTAACAATTACCTGAAATACTTGATCAAATCATTCGAGAAGTTTATGTCTAGAAGTATTAGTCATTATAGCAAAGCGCGGTTATCATATTTTTAAATGTGACACCTTTTGCGGTAATTTAACGATTCATTAATTGTAAAAAAAATCCGCTCTGACGCACCAGCTGTCTTTTACCCTTCCTATCCTCTCCTACACGCATGAAGAGCTGAAGAAACATCGGCCTTGAGAATACTCCTAAACTGCTAGTTGCAGAGGAAGACATTGAATGCTGCGGCTGGAAATGCTCAATCAAAAATCTTGGCAGCAATTCCAGTAGTAGAGGAGAGGGTGTCAACAAGGAATGTTAGAAAGAGTCTGAGCTCTTCCTCAATTAAAGAGGGAGAGAAGACTCAGCAATTAATCCGATCGTGAAGGAATTTCCAGCCATAACACGCTTGTTTATCCCTTAGGGCAGACCAAAAGAGAAACTCGGCTATGAATCTGGTAGAAAGGTTTAAGTAAACAATTCTTAGAAATAAATATTTCCACGTCGGTTTTCATTAGTGATCATTTCCTAGACAGTAGAATTGTGCATAATGTTTTATGTAATATGGTCTTGAAATTTAATGTTGGAACTAATTCAGTTATTCATATTTTTATTATCTAATTTTTGGAACCTATTTAAGATTTTAAGCTATTTTTCTAAATTATAACAGCACATTTAATGAGTGTAAGTATGAGAGGAAATTTGGTACTAACTTAGCCGATGGTTTCATTTTGACCGGATTGTTCGAGATTTGTCAAGTTAATTCAAATTTCTAAAGAGCATATTCTATAAGTAAAACATTACTATATATTTTGACTAATTTCACGACAATTGCCAAGTTTAAATTTATTTATTTATTTAATTAAAATATCGCAAGTAGTACTTTGAGAATTATTTAAATACCTCTCGTAACTGCCGCATGATCATTCTGTATTTTATTAAAAATTTATAGTTATTTCCTTCACCTAATTTAATTTTATAGTCATGCGCATTGCCTCAACTATCTTTCTTCCGTACCTACTTATATCAAGTACTAACTTTACCTCTCGACGTTTTCATAGCACAATGGTCCCTTTCTTAAAGTAAATAGGATGGGAGAATACTGCTTTCTTTAAGAGATGACTTGCTTAGATTTAAAGCTGGCGTCAACAGGACCGATACTGCGATGCCTATGTCCTCGAGGGTAGTTTTCCTCTCACCAGTTCGACGACATTCGTCTCCGAGTTACTTCTCTCTCTCTGTCTCCCATTCATAGAACCCCTTTACTTCCTGGGACTGCGGTTAAGTGTCACAGCCAACCAATGATGACACGTTGTCTCGTCGACCGCTTCGTCTCCAGTTCGATACCCGACTAGCACGCACATTCTTGCGGATTCGTCGCCATAGCTCTTTTTCCTCATTTAGACGAGCTAAATGGCGACGGAAGATTGCGAAGAACACTTGAAGAAAGCACTCCCGACGCGACGAAACTTTTCAGGAATCGCCGAATTCGTCAAAGTCGCTTCACGATGACGAGGAGAGCGGGGGTATAATAGACCTCGTTACTCGCGAGATTACGATCGAAGCGACCCGGCGGAATGTAGGCTAATGAGTGGACGCCGAGTAAAAAGAAGGGAAAAGGAATCGGAGGATAGGGAAGGAAAAAAAGGGAGGCGCATGCGAAAGATCCAAAATAAACCGAGGAAGGGAGGTAAGAGGAAGAGCGGCGGATGGATCATTGAAAAGGAGACATTTAAAAGCAGGCGGAAGATTTCAGAGAGAATGGAAGAGTGCAGTAAGAGTGAGATAGAAAGCATGAGCGCCCACGCCGCACGGCTGAACTCTAGACGCACGCCCATCCCATTTCTGAGCTCGGTGTGACTGCCGCCCCCGCCCGGGTCAACGTTCGCCCGCGCCCCAACTGCCCCTCACGGTCCCACCGCAGGGCGCCCTTTACAAACTCCGATCTCCCCCCTCCACCCCCATTCTCGCTTTCCTCCCCCGCACACCGCCCCGAACCTCCTTAGAGCCTTCTCCCACAGCAATCCACATCAATCAACCGGTCACCCCACCTCCCCTTTTCTTTCTCTCTCTCTCCTTCCCTTTTTTTCCCTACCCTCTCCTCCCTCCAACCGAATAACCCCACCCCCTGCGCCCTCCATCGCTCAAGCATTCGTTCTCCTTCCTTTTCATCCCATTCCTCTCCCAACCTACTTCACCCTCATCCTTCTATTGTTACTCCCCTTTTCTTCCGTCTCCCATCCATTAACCTCCATCCCCTTTCGCCCCCTCCTCCCTCGCACTGTTTTTCTACTATTTCGAGGTTATTTAACGCGCGCTTCACGCCATCAAGGGATGAAAAGAGGTCAGGGAGCGGAGAATATCACTTGTTGAAATGGACGAGAGAGGGAGGGATTCCTAATATCTAGGTCCGCATTAATCTTGTGGGGGCGTGTGAGAGAGAGAGAGAGATAGAGATGGAGAGAGGGAGGGAGAGAAGGAGGGAGAGAGGGAGGGAGAGAGGGAGGGAGAGAGGGAGGGAGAGAGGGAGGGAGAGAGGGAGGGAGGGAGAGAGGGAGGGAGAGAGGGAGGGAGAGAGGGAGGGAGAGAGGGAGGGAGAGAGGGAGGGAGAGAGGGAGGGAGATAGGTAGGGAGGGAGGGAGAGCAAAAAAGGAAGGAGAGCGTGAGGCGAACAACACATGGGATCCATTTCATATATCCCAACCCATCATATTTTCTACGGTAAAAAGAATTAAAATTAAGATAGATTTTTTAATCTCTCTAGTAGAGAGAGAGAGAGAGAGATCTTGTCCTCTTCTTCTATTTGTATTTGACGGTGATGGAAATCGAATTGGGCGAGCAAATGAAACTCGAGAGTTCAATTCATCAGGAAGACGGAATTGAAGTAATGAACGGAAAAATAATTGAGTGTGAAGAATACCATTCGCTCCTCTTTATTTCAACGCGAGATATTCCCCTTCGGCATCCACTGAAGCTTGTTTTATTGGACAGATCGGAAGATGGATTGCTTGTGCTCGTTTCCTTATTCTCCATATGTAAAATTCCTCGGAAAAGTCTTGGGATATAAGTGTCTAAGATGGAATTCAAATACAGATAAGAGCTTTGCCAAGAAAATTCTGTTACGCTCATCTCCACATATCAAGTACTGAGGTTTGTGATGGTTTAAATGTCATCGTAATGAGATAGAGGAAAATCCATCAATGTCACCGGTCTATCTTAATTGCAAAAATGAAAGACTGGCTTGATGTTGCGATGATTTTATCAGATCTTTCGATCAAAATCTAGGCGCGGTAATGAAATTCACAGCATTAAATGCATAGTGAGTTCTTACACTGGATAATCCTGAGCAGCGACACCAAAAATGACGGAAGGCATCATGAAAAAAATCTAAGCAATGAGAACATCTTAAGCGACGTCATACTAGAGGTCGTCCTGCAGGTGTTTCAAATAGATTACGCTTAAATTTATCGAAAGGCATGAGAAATTAATGCCACAGACAGAAATGTTGTTTTTTGACTTGTGTCGCAGTTACACTCAATCACAATCACAATATTTGATTAAGATAAGAATTTTGGCTCTTGCTAAACCGGAAGTTTCGCTTTTCTGCAAATATTTGCTAAAGATATATTTTTATTAGAAAGGGGCAAAGAATTTCTTACATTAACTTCATGTTTTGCTTAATGCTATTGGAAAAGAAAATAGTAACATAAAACTCACAAAAATGAGGACAAACAGTAAATGAGAACGAAATAATGTAGATAACTATAGAATACAGTGACAGATCATTAAAAAAAATATTTTTCATTTAATGCAGAACTAGGGCTCGTATTGCCAGTAGAAAACAATCCCCACGGCGTAGTTCCGTTTTACCCAACATTTCAAAACGACTACGCTGCGAAGACTAAACAAACAAATATATCATGATATGGAACACCGACCCTCAAACACACACTCGCCTTCCCTTCCGCGTAATGCCAATTCATCAGCTTCGCATTGCATTCCGAAAGGTGGCGACTGTTTTCACCATCCCTTTCCCATCCTTATTTCGCTCCCCCGCGGCACACACGCACGCATCCCGCAACATCTCTTGCTTCCTCGTCGTGATCTCTCCTTTCGGCCTCTTTCCACCTCCTGGGGCGTCACGGCCCTTCCCCCGCCCCTCCTATCCCACACCTCCTCTCCTCCCACCCAACCCTCTCAAACGCCATTTCCCCTTCCGCAGCACACAACCCCTCTAGCCAGCCCAAATCGCCTCTTCCCACTCCCTCACACAGTTGGGAGAACGTAAAGAAGAGAGAGAGAGAGAGCGAAAAAGATATAGGAGGCAGAAAGGGGAGGAAAGCACCCCGAGGGACCGCAACTCGATACTCGCCCGCAAAAGAGTCGTTCCGACTAGTGGAGAAAGAAAGTGAGCGGGTGAATGGGAATGCGATGGGGGAGTGGAATGTACATACACCTACGAGATGCTCCTTGTGCCTCGATTATCTCTTTAAGAAGCTGTTCGATTCTCGATAATGGTAATAGAGAGGGGAAGAAAAGGAGATGAAGAGATAGAAAAGGATACTAATAGAAGGCGAAGATTATATACGAATATAAGATACCTAGTCCAGTTTTGCTTTCTCCGTCATCGACGAACTCCGGATCCGAAAAACTACCTCTCTCTCTCTCTTTATTTCTACAGGCTATCGCCCTAGCAATTCTTCGGATATCTGGTAAGCGTCCAACACCTTATTTCTTACCATAAATACATAACTTTACCTGTTATATAAATATAATACGTAGAACTTCCATAACTCGAACGTCTATAACTCGAATTTTCCATAACTCGAAGTGCATTAATTTTACCGGGCAAAATAGCAACGAGAAAAACCAATTTCCATAAGTCGAATTTTCTATAACTCGAATATTTTTTGTTTCCCTTGAAGTTCGACTTATGGAAGTTCCACCGTATGTATATATCATATAAATATACATCAAAATTCGTTATTTCAAAATTGACATTAGGAAGAACAATGCAAGGGGTAAGAAAAGATGGCGAGAATGAAATCGGAGGAAGGGGAGGAGTGAGAAAGGAAGAGAAAGACCGAGAGGAAGGTTGAGAGTTAGATAGATGACGGTATTTACCCTGGAGTTATTGGCAGGAAGAGAAAGAGAGGGGCAATGTCTGTTAGTCTTCTCGTTCCGTACAATCTGCCTCGCTGATCGGCTAAAGGGTGTCGTAAAAGCGTAATGAACGATATGGACGACCTCTTCGCGAGGTGCGAATTTCACGGCTTTCAGGTCGGTTTGAGGAATTGAGCCGTTCGTGGAGGGTGAGATGGAGAGATCGGATTGGAATTTATACGAGAGAGGGATGGAAAGAAAGAGAGAGGATGGAATTGTGGATGGAGAATAAAAAAAAAGGAACGAGTACCGTCTCCAATTAAAACTGATTTATTACGGATGAACCATCTCGGGAATTCAAAAGATGCCTGCACAAGTGCCTCTAAGGATGTAATTATAACTCATAAACTCTTGGGCACAAAATCTTCATCTGAATTGCCCGTTTTTACGGTTTTATCGTTTTCTTAAATTGTTTTCGTGGCCGTTGTGTTTTCTTTGCTTACAAAAGCTAAATAACACACCCCTTATATTATCTGTGTACACTTTTCTAAAAGATAGATTCTTTTTGATAAAGGTTCTATATAGTATCCTTTATTGCATACCTGTTGCATGGACGCATTCATTTGAGAGTTTTGTATTAAAGGCTTTTATTGAAATGTCAGATTAAACGTACCTGCGTCAAATAGCTCAATTAAGTTTGCCTACTTTCACTTGTAATAAAATACAAGGTGAAAATGGTATATGTACTTGGGTGTATTCGATCAATCGGTGCTGCTATACGGCATCCTAAAATGTTGGAAATTCGGTTACTGATTCTTCGATAAAATTTGATTAAATCGGCAAATTTGAAATTGAATGAAAAATTAGAGGATTGGAATCCGTCATCATATCAGAGCTGCCACTTTAATAGAAAAAATTAGAAATTTCAGCAGCTAACACTTTTGAGAGAGATGTATATTTTTTCACGCTACTCCACAAGCGCGAATCATTCCAATTTGCTTTATATTATTATCAAAATTGAGATGATGTTTAATAATTTTACATAAATTTATTGAATACGCTTATCTTATGCTTTAAAAAAATTGCAATTACGAAAAGTATGCATTGAAAGGCCTGTTTTTACTAGCTTCATAGGGAAATAGAGATATTTTTCGAAATAGCTGAAGCTCAATCTTCTATACATATAATGCCAGTTTTTCCGTGTGTATTTTGTGGTTATTAATTTGTCATTTTAAAATGAACGATTTACCCAAATTACAATAAACGAACATATTATCACCAAACTTCTCCAATCATGTGAAAGATGAAAGATTGAGTCCGATTCGTGAAAAACGACATTTTTAACCAACATTATTGAAACTAAGATGATAAATCACTCGAGGAACTCTGAAAGTGATGTTTTTGTATCTCTTCGATAAAGACAGCTCTCTTTGAATAATAATTATTGACTACCGCTGGTTGCACCTGTGAGCTACAAAAACGACCTTCACGATTTAAGCGATAACTCGTAAGGTTATGTTCAATTTTACGCATGACTTGGTACATTAAAAGGCAACGTTTGTAAATTGCCGAGTGTAACATAACCTGAATCGGAAGGACTACTTAAAACGAGCCATTTATAACACACACGGATGATACAGTGGGTGTCGCCGGTATAAGTGTGTAATTGGGAGCGTCGATTACCAGGTAAACTCGTTAAATTCCAACTCGGATAGTTTGGACTGGCCGATCCTTCAAGTGGAAGTCTATTTTTTAATTATCTTATCTTATGCAAGTTTTATCAGTTATTAAGAAAGGGTGTGAACTGACGATACAAGATCGATGCCACCTACTTTTGATAAACCGAACCAGTGCGGTTACGGCACCTAAATCCTTTTTCGAGATCGGCAGCATTGGATTAGAGCCTCATAAATCTCCCAGTGCCGGGGGATTTGTACGAAAAACTACATCATAAGCTGAAAATGGAACAGGATAGCAAAATGTGATGCTAAAAAACTTTGAAGATTCGAGATTTATCCTATCCTATCAAGTTATTAAAAATCATCGAAAAAATATATAAATGATCGCTCCTCTGAAAGTATACGGCGTATGCCGGAAAGACTCGGTAAAAAAACCTTGCAAACGTTTTTGAATGCGACGATCCGATTTTGTTTCGCCGCGGAGGATAATTTCCCCCTCCATCCTCCCGTGTTCCTCCGCGCTAATGCATCTAGCGACTGGACCCTCTGGGAATCCTACGAGAACGCACCTGGCCGCCATTCCCGCCGCAACGACGCCTGTGCCCCCCAGGAACACTAATGAAGATCACGTGACAGGGTTCAGTTCGTAGAGGGCGTACGCTCCTACGTAAGCGTCATCCTCCCTCCACTCCATTCTCTCTCTCATTCTTTCTCTCTTTTCCTCTCTTCCTTTCTTTTCTTCCAGCAAAAATAAGTTCGTTAATTGGGAAGAAGCGAAAGATTGGAAGGCAATGGATGCGGAGCAAGAGAGAGAGAAAGGATGAAAGAAATGGGGAGGGAAAAAGGATGAGGTGAAAAGGGCCCATTGGGAGGAGGTAGAAGGGACGGTTAATGGAAAAAAGATAAAGAGAGACAGGAGGGGGAGGCAGGAGAAAACAAATGAAAGCTCATCGATATTTAACGTGGTGTTCCGCGCTGGTCTCCTCCCAAGGTCACGGATGTTCGTGATGCATTTTTCATCCCTCTTTCGCCCGCACTTCAGCGGAAAATGCACACGAGTTTCATTTTTTCTCCCTTTCCGCCACTCCTTTCGCCAAATGCCTTTTTATTACGTATCATTTCCGACGTGGCATTGTCCATTACACATTAAATGTAGTTATCGTGGTAGGAGGATGATACTGAATCATGATCCAACCGAATGAGTGGTACGGCGGGAATCCATAATAAAATTGTGTAGCCGCTTCTTGGTTAACGGGCGAATATTCCTATGCTGTCTCATGCCAACAGTTAATAAGATAACAGATAATCAGATAGATGTAAAATTAAACTATGTCTAATTTTGAAATAACTCTAATAACTGCGAAGGATTTACGAACTAAATCGATAACGAAATAAATTAGTTACAGTTATTACTAAGCAAAAGTATCCTCAATTCATTCGTCAAAAATAAGACGTTAAATTATTTTTAATGAAAATTTAACACTTCGGATTCGGATAAAATGGTGACAAATGAGAACATTTTGATTCTCCGAGCATTCCACAGACTCAGTCAAAAGCTCCAAATCCCCTGTAATCTTTTTGACAGTTTATAAAAAAAATTTCCAAATGAATAATAGCTGACATCTTGAGAAAACAAGAGCTTTTTCTATACGGAATCTATCGCAATTTACATAAAACAATATCGACGAATTTCGGTAATATAATAAGGATAAGGCGATATAGGAACATCTCTCATTAGTTAAGTACAATTTAATGAGATGCTCTGAGATACAACTCCAACATAAAACCATCAATGGTAACACTTCAAGGATTTATCAACAGTCGAGAGAAAAAAAATAGATCGAAATATTTTTTTGTCTGGAAAAATAATTGAAAATTTAAACCATATAAAGTTCATTAGATTGAAAGGATTAATTGTATGATAACAAACAAATTCCAACGAGGAGCGACGCGTACAGAGAAGGAATAAGGACAGCGAGTTAATTAACTGCTGACGAGATTACTTGGCATTGGCGATGATTAGAGAAGTAAGGTACCGAGGGAAAGAGGGGGAGGGAGATAAGGGGAACAAGAGTACTGAAACTTTCCAACCTCGTCCAGTAAAAGACGTTCCACCTCTTTCTCTTCTTCGTCTATTTATTTCGTTCCCTTCACTCAAATTTTTCCTTGTCTCATTCCTCATTCTTCTACTTATTTTTACATGCCTCTTTCCCCTCTCTCCTGTCATCTGATTTCCTTTCGCTCATTCTCCCACCTTTACCTTTTTCCTGCCTCATTTCTCTACATCTCTAGCCCTTTACCCTGTAATTTATTTCCTTTCTTCCTCTTTCCTCCTCTTCACCTTCTGCCTCTTAAGAACCGTATGATTAACTATTCCCTTCCCTGTCCATATCCACTACAATCAACGATTCAATCAACTCCCACGCAAAGTCAACTCTGAAAAATCTATGCGTAAAATGATAAATAGTCCATAAATTCCTATTGAGACGCAGTCTATTATATATATATCTCCTTTTATTCCAAGAATTTTTCATCATCTTCTACCCTTCCATTTCAGCAAGCATTTCCTTTCCGAACCCATTTCAAAGGTGCTTCTTCGTTCGGAAAGCACCGTTTGCTCAGATAGACCGCATCCAGACCGATTTATCGCGTGGCGTTCGGCGTTTGTTTGCGGTTTTTTTAGGTTCTCCTTCCCCGACACCGATCGGGGAACAAAGTAATGGTATCGAGCGGCAGCAAATCTCTTAACGTCCTTGCGCGAAGTGGGACTCGAACTCTTGACCCAAAGCATGAGAGAGGTACACGCGCTCACACCCTTAAAACTCTCTAAGTAACCTGCACCGTGGGATATTCCCCGTTCCCTCGACAACTGCATGGTTTCCTTTGATTTCGTCTCCTCGTTTCTGAGGCGAAAGAGAAAAAGTTGGCGAGTAAAGCGATCCGGATATTCGTCCAAACAAAACACAAACATCCTCCTCCCTTACTTCCCTTGTTCTCGCCCCTTCTCCACCGCCATCTGAACGCATATTTCGCGAGATTTACGGGTATTACGTGGCAGTGAATACGATACTTCACGACGCTAATATACGAGGAAACTTCCCTTCTTTGACTTTAAGACATCTACCCGTTGCCGTGCGCGCCGGCTTAATCCAAAAAATCTTTGCGTATCCTCTCTCACAAGAGAGAGTCACTCTTAATCCCTATTTTCTCTCTCTCTCTCTCTATCGCTTTAGCTTTCTTTATGTTTTCCCGCCTTTCGGTATTTCCTGCCTACGAGATTCTGGCGCGTAGCACCAGCCAATAAACATCCGCGCGGCGCCTAGATGGCAATAAAGATCCTTCACCCATCCCGCTCTAACTCCGAGCCGCTCTTTTATCCGCCAAACAAGTTGTAAAAAAACTCAAGGCTACGTCAAGCTACATATTTTCTTATTTATCGCCCACGCGATATATTTTTCAATTTAAATGTGATACGCTGAACACACTTTGACCATTGCCTCGTAGGAGTCGGAGCTAACTAACTAACTTTGTATCGCAATTATTATCAATTCTAAAGAGGACAATCAATCCAAGGAATTAGAGTTACAGTAGCGTTAAATATAAACGCTATGGTGACAATTTAAATAAGGTCTAAACGGATCTAAGGAAGCGAGTTATTCAATAATAATGAGTGACGATGTCTATCCCATGTAGATAATCAACAAAAATATATTATAGGGAAGTAAGTCATATAGATTATATGCAATTTTTAAATATATAAAGATTATGAGAGGAAGAAAAATGTAGTTCGTTACAATAAATATGCACCTAATATTATTGTCTTAGTATAAAAAGTGAATTAACAAAGTTACCATGGCATTCATAGTATTTCTTACGGAAAAAACGTATTAAACATGCAAATGCTATTGTATATTAGCTCAATAACTTTTGGCTTTAACAAGTAAATAAAGTAAAACTCCTTAATAGCCAAAAAAGGATTTAAAAAACCCTATGCATTTCACCCACGATGTGGGCATCTTCAGGGGTGACCTGACCTTTACAGTGACAGATGGTCAACTGTGTTATATTACTAATCTCTTCCAACAATTCACTTAACTCCTTATAAAACTTACATATATACAAAAACAGTGAAACTTTAATGAATAGTGATACTGACTTCAATAAGACCTTATACAAACTGGCGGACTAACATAAACACCCGCCAAAAACTTGTTTCGTATTTCAACTGTTTTTCGTTTCTTCTTCAATTCGAAACCTCCCGTTATCCTCACAGTTGACCATCTGTCACTGTCAAGATCAGGTCACCCCTGAAGATGCCCACATCGTGGGTGAAATGCATAAGGTTTTTTAATCCTTTTTTTGGCTATTAAGGAGTTTTACTTTATTTACATGTAAATGCTATAGTATAAAATCACTATAAAGTAACTATAGTTACTATGCTAATGATACAAAACGTACTACGCTGGTTTTACTGGAAAATTCGAAAAACATAATCTCACTCGCTAATAAACGTGCGTTTCAATTTTTTGCCATAATAAAAATAAGCAAGCTATAAATAACCTAATCCAGCCTTTTTATTCACATGCATAGCAGTTGATTTTCCCAACACGTAAAAAAAGTTGGCGTTGTATTCACATTAACCATCCAGCCACCTGAGCGCGAAAGAAGCCTTTTAAGGTCAAAATACTCCTATCTGCCTATAATTGTGGTGGTTGCATTGGTGACGTACACGCATACGTCACAACAAAATCTCAGAAGGAAAAGATTTATCGCTCAAACGGGACGCATCGACGCGATTGGACGAGTGCTATCTCTGGCAGGCGAAGATCAGCGAGTGCGCGGATGCGTTCCAAGTCGCTGAGAGATCCGATAAAATTCCTTCCGTCGCTTTTGATTTATTAGGTCGGCGCGAGCGAGCTATTGATCGGAAGTTTTCGATGGCCAGCTGATTCCGCGCTATTTATGAAAGTGATTAATAACCCCGATAGCGTGAATAAATTGCGTAATTATATCGTCGTACAGACAAGGCACGCTCCATTGAACGAATGATGCGCAGTCTCGTGGAAAGCTCATACAAGCGATCTAGCGGGACGGATACGTCGCAAGTACGTGCACATCCGCACGAGCCCTCCACCCACCCACCCACACACACACACTATGAATTGACGCAGAAAGTCTTTATCAAAAGGGATCGAAAAGAGCGCATCATTTTCACTCCCGAAGAAACTGCAAACACCAACATTCGATGAAAATGAATTTCATTAAGAATTTCTCCGGCGATTGGAAGTGTGACGCGACCTTGCCCTTAACGAGGTGACGGGATGATTGAGCTTCATTCGTTCGGGATATTCGCAGCAAATACGGGACTTATGGCCTTATTATGATAATAGAGCCAAGGTGCACGAGTTGGATTGGGGAGGATGAGGGAGGTGCAGGGGGGGGGGGTGCAGATTTATTCAACTTCTTCCAAGGTCGGTGCAGCAACATCTGGACGTTTCTCATTAGCGCTTTGGACCAAAAGGGATGGGAAGACAAGACTCCTTTGGAAGCGAAAAGGGAATCTGCTTCGGAAAATCTCAGATAAGAACGCCTAAGGGATGGAATGCTTTGAAATGCTGGGGGGGGGGAAACTTCTCGAGTTAGCCTAGGTGGCTGTAAATCAGAAGATAAAAGAGATTAAAAGGAAAGAGGTGTTTGGAGACGCATGTTCCGAGAACAATTAGGGTCGTACAATAGACTCGAGAAATGGCAAGGAATTAAAAAGCCGCACGGTGTTAAATCCACAAATGCCTCACTAAGGATATCGTGCGAATTATGTTCCGATCTTATCTTCAAAACAAGTTAGGAAAGTGTACAATCTATCACAAATAGGCGCGTTTCGTGCGATAGAGTACATATTTGAAACTAAATGATATACTTTGAATGAAAGCACACCATAAAACAGCTATACACCACGACCTGATTATGTATGTCTTACTGTCTACTAAAAACTTCTTCCTCCCCTAATACACGTGTTATTTCTGTAATTTTAGTATAATGACTAAATACTGCAAAACGGTAAATCAGAAATGCCACGGAAATATTAAATTTTTATTTGCTGATTTATTTTATTATCAGTTGTAATTAATCAAATAATCGAAAATTAAATAAAACGCCTCATTTGGGTTAAGTAGTTGTAATATTTACGTTTTACGTTCTTTTCCACGCCGTAGATAATCATTTCCAACCACTTAAAATATTCTGCATGCTCAATTAAGAAAGTTAAACGTATTTTCTAAATTATAGCAGATCTTACTTGCTTCAATTACAACTAAGATTGTTTTCGTTGGCAGCAATTAGGTATCCACGCATGAATTTCTCTAAGTTCAACTCGCATTAAGACTTTCTTGTTTGATTTTCTTGATGACGGCTACGCCTACGATGAAAAAAATGTATAGGAAAAGAAATGGGTGCTCTACTAATTCTACAAGTTTTATTTGAAAACTATTTGGATTTTAACAACACCTTACGAGATATAACGGAAAGTTCATTATTTGTCACCAGTAAAGTGGTACCCCTGATTAGCTTACGTGATTTATTTTTGAGATTTTCTTATTGTCTTTGACTGTCAGTAACAAATTTCATAAAAATCCGTTAAGTAGATGCCGAGAACGAACATACGGACGGACAGACAAACCGACGCTAATAGGCGCTTATGCTGAAAGCAAAACGCGACTAAAACAGGGGGGAGTCGAAAAAATGCGAGTCCATTGTTAAAATATTCATAGCTCAACACTATATAATCGATTGATGGTGCATTTTGTATATTCAGCATTCTATAGAGATTTGGAACAATTTTTGAAACGAGAAAAAAGTCTGCTATGACCGGGAATTGAACCCGGGTCTTCCACTTGCCGGGCGGATATTCTACCCCTGAACTATCGTAGCAGAACATTTTCTCTCGTTTCTGAACACGAATGTTTTCCTTGGTAGGACGGGAACTAGCCAAGCTAGTATCAAACTGCCCCGACAGATGTCCTCGAAGAGAATCATCGAAAGAAACTCCTTCCTCTCAAATGGTGAGATTGCCAAACATGAAATTGATGGAATGATATGATCCGAAGATCCTATGCAGACAGGCATAAGCTGTGCAAGTTTCACAGCTTATGCCTGTCTGCATAGGATCTTCGGATCATATCATTCCATCAATTCTATAGAGAGTTCAAGCTACTCTCTGCGTCAATTAACGCACCATTTCGATAGCTCAAACGCTTAAACGCACCTACAGAATTTATGGTACATATTTAAATATGACATGTTTAAATTTTAATAAATTGGTATATCTCCAGAACTATTAGACAGGTAATGCAAATAAAAGTATTTTATAGTACAAATATTGGCAAATAATGTGGTCCTATTTTCTGATATCAAAATTTTGTAATGGACGTACAGCCTTCATATTCTTAATATCAAATTTCATAAAAATCCTTTCGGTAGAATCTTAGAACGAACATGCGGACGGACGGACGGACAGACCGAAGCTAATAGGCGCTCATGCTGGAAGCGAAACGCGCGTAAGAAGATATCGCGACAAATTGTTTCTGTCGAATTGTCAGAAGAACCAATCTAGTGAGACAGTTTTCATTTTTTTCAAGTTATTTTTTTGGCGCCCCAAAATGATCTAACAAAATTATAAGATCGTATTTTTAAAGGGTATTTAACTAAAAATAAACAATAATTTCTTTAAAGTTTTATTTTTCGAGTTTTATTTGCAACCAACATATTGATTATGTCATTAAAATCTATAATTTTAGCAGTGTCATATTCAATAGTTAAAATGACTAGACCAAAAAGTCTCTTGGTCCATTGATACCGTAGGTAGTTTTTGATCAATTTTAGTTTACTAGAACAACGCCCTCCAGTTGAAATTGATGTGGCGAATGTCAGCAAAATTCTCAGTAATATTTCCACATTGGAAAATTAACTTAAAAGTTCGTATTCGTGAAGAAATCCTAGAATTTCTTTCTGCGTAAATTTTACACCATATCGAAAGTAGGTGGTGTTTCAAACTTAAAACCTCATTGATTAACTCGCGTTCATAAACATCGTTTTTATACATACTTGCAGCATTTTTGCAGGAATTTATAATTTCATCTTCGTTCATATACAGCACAACTTAAAAATTTAAAAGCATTATCAATTTCATATAAAGATTTAAATCGCACCGACAGTTGCGTTTGAAGAGAATTTATTGACTTATGTATTGCATAACGAGTATTTTCTGTTGTTTAAGGTATTCAGGGCGCTTCAATTTCCATCTTGCGATGAAATTTTCATTTTTCTTCCTCTTATTTTCGTGTAACTCACATTTTATCTAGTGTATAATAAAACTTCCATTTGGCGCCCCCTTACGAAGCTGCGCCCTGGGCACGTGCCCTGGTTGCCCCGTCCTCACCACGGCTCTGCCTAAAAGTGTAAGGACCTGGATGTGGGAGAAGATGTCATGGCACCGAGGAAAAAAAAGCAAAGACAAAAGAAAACATGAAGGACCATCGGTTGTGATGGGTCGAGTTTCAAAATTGCTTACGAGACATGTTCGGTTTTGTTAGCTCGGGAAGGAAATGTGAAAGACCACGGGCTTAAAAAATGCACGAGTCCATGTAAATGCCAAAAATGCGAAAGCAATGAGTAAAATATTGTGATTGCCTGGGTAAATATCACACCAAAATATTAAAAATTACTGCCTAAAAAAGACTATGAGACCGAAGTAACGGCGTTTCATTGACTCGCCGAGAGATGTCAATGAGAAATTATTTGGCTAGTAAATGAATAATTTAAAAAATTTCGTCGAGTCGTGAAATTATTTAGTGGAAAAAGCGATTAATATCTTATTAGATAAATATTACACTATATAATGTCTATGTCAAGTATTCACAAAATCACATTGTTTATGTTTTAATTGCAACTAAGTACTAAATTTAAATAATTGCTAAGTTTCATCGAATTTTCTTCATTACTTCATCCACCTCTTCAAAATAAATATAATTACGAGATGTTTTCTAATGATCGCTTAATGAACACAATAAGTTAGTTAATACAATAAGGAAAAATTTAGTTTTGATAAGTAATCCTTTGATATACATATCATCGATACTGCCAGTATTACTGTTCTCTAGTTTGCTGATTACGACTTTATCATTATAAATAGCTACTTCTTACATATATAGGATATATCATACACAACCAAAGGTACTTCTAGAAGGGCTACAGAGCTGAAATTTGTCATGAATATAGGCCATACAGACCTCTGGAAAAAATCCGAAATTTCAGAAAATGTTATATTTAAGGGGTGTTTTTGACCCCAATGTCTTACTTTGTATTGAATCACCGTGTCTCGCAATACCCTTTTATCACCCATAAGAAAAGCATTGAAAACTGAGCAGGGCTATATAAAATTGCTTTTTAAAATTATTTATCATTAAGATACAAAGTCAGGACATGCACCATACTGTGGAAGAAAGAATGTAGTTTTTTTTTTCTTGAAGACAGAATTCAAATCCAAGCTGAATTTGCGTATGATGCCATAGCCCTAACAAAAAATATCCCAATGTTTACATAAATATTAGTGTAACATATAGACTTTTTTATTTTATTTTTTATTTAAAACGCTGGAGAAATGGCAGAAGAAATGCTAGGGGAAGATCAATTCAGTTTCAGAAAAGGATGAGGAACTAGAGATGCTATAGGGGTAGTTAGAATCATATCAGAAAGAGCAATAGAGTACAGTCAAGATATCTACGTATGTTTCGTAGACTGGCAGAAGGCCTTTGATAGAGTAAATTGAGTAATGTTGATAAAGAATAGGCGTAGACTGGAAATACAGGAGACTGATCAGGAATCTATATGTGAATCAAGTTGTAACGGCCAGGTTGGAGAATGCAGACACCTGCGGAGTAAATATCGGTAGAGGAGTAAGACGGCTGCTGCCTATCGCCGACCCTATTCAATATTTATGGAGAAAGTCTAATGCAAGAAGCCTTTGAAGGCACGGGAGATTTCAAAATTGGAGGAAGAATTATAAGAACAGTAAAATATGCGGATGATCAAGTACTTCTAGCAAGAAAGGAAGAGGAATTCCAGAAAATGATAAATAGACTAGTAATAACAGGTATAAAATATGGCATGGAAATAAATACAGAAAAATAAATACCTTGGAAGCATCATAACAAGAGAAGCAAAATGTACGAATGAGATCAGGATTAGAATAGGAAAAGCAAAAGCGGCTTTCAGAAGTAAGAAACACCTACTTACGGGGAATATAAGGGACGATATCCGCAAGAAGTTCACAAAATGCTATGTATGGAGTACGAGGCAAAAACATGGACGCTAAGGAAAAATGACATCAAATACTTAGAAAGCTTTTAAATGTGGACTTGGAGGAGAATGCTAAAGATAAAATGGACAGATAGGATGAAAAACGATGAAATGCTACGAAGAGTAGGAGAGAAGCAAATGATTATACAGACTATTAGAAAGAGGAAGGCAAACTGTGTTGGAGAGAGAGAGAGACTATGATTAAAGACGTGTTAGAAGGAAAAATAGATGAAAAAAGGGAAATAGGTAGAAAAAGGTTTCAGCTGAAAGACGATTTGAAAGGGAAAGAGAGTTATCAAGATATGAAGAGGACAGCGGAAAATAGGAGTATATGGAGAACCAGGTTTAACCATGAATAATCACGGACCTATCTACGGACAGACTAACTACGATGATGATGATAATGATATTGGCTACTGTCCTAATGATTATAGGTATTGCTGAAACAGGGCGATCTAAGCCATGAAACCTGAAATTCAAAAACTTAGACGCGAGCCGATTGCCATAGAACAGCGATTCCCAAACTATGGTACGCGTTACACCAGTGGTATTCGAAGATTCTGCCAGTGGTGCGCGAGTTTAGTGTCAGCATTCAGTCATGGAACTGCACAACGAGTGACCACAGATAAGGACTGTCCGGACGCGTCCGCTGCGCCGCTCATGGCTCACAGTCAACTGCCGACGTATCGATACTCGTCTGTTTGCGTTTTCACGTTGCTATTTTAAACAACATTATTCTGAACTGAACTAGGTGAGAAACTCGTTTGTTTCAATTAATTCCATTCCTGAAAATATGAAGGTGAGGAGAAAAGACAAGCTGATTAATTTGGCTTGTGATGGAAGATTACGATTTGGATTCAGCATCTACAAACTCGAAGAATTTTGGTTAAGGAGATCAGCTAAATATCCCAGTCTTATTGACATAGCGTTGAAAATTCTAATCCCATTCTGCACGACTTACCAATGTGAAGCGGGGTTTTCTACTATGTTGGTAATTAAAAACATAAATCGAACAAGAATGAATCTCGAACCGGACCTTCGCTGGAAGTTAACTAACATCGAACCAAATATTAAAATGCTATCTACATATATCCAAGCTCATCCATCACATTGGCTGATTTTCTTTGTATTTTAAGAATGATAAATGCGAGAAAATAAATAATTTTTCAGTACTACCTATTTTATCTACCTATCTTATATTATTTTGAAAAAGACTCTTTCGTTAGTAAATAAAAAATTTTGTAAGTTCACACTCACTATGTGGTACGAAGAAATTTTGCCACGTTTTCGGTGGTACGTGAAAAGAAAAGTGTGGGAACCGCTGCCATAGTATTTAAAAATTCCGGATATATGCATTAATTTCGCATAAAATGACAATTATTGTCTAATTTATATATTATTATGGCATTGATTTTAAACTACGACGTAAACATAGGATGACGTCATTATACTGACACACGAAATTTATTAAAACGTAAGTATTTTAATATGGGATTTCGTAGTTTTTCGAGAAATATGAACTCTTTTCAATTGTTAAATATAATGGAGTCATCCCTATTTCGCGATTTCTTTTATCCAAATATGTGATAAAGGCATGGATGATGATACCATAATCTTATCACAAAATATCCTAATTTTCCCATAAATTTATTGTATAGTGTATTGATGATTATTCTTATTGCTCATGCAGGGCGATCTTAGACACGAAACTTGAAATACGAAAACTTGAACAAGAGCCGATTGCCATAGAATTTTAAATTATGAATAGTTGCCGTAATTACGCGGAAAATTATAAATATTCTGCCAGAACTCGAGGAATTTATCATCTAATACATATAGGCTCCACGTGGCTGACGTTCTGTTGCCCTGGAGATCGCGATTGGTTATTTACGATTTTAGATCTTGGTGTATAAGCGCTTGCAGTATGCAAGCACCGACAACTCGTATAAGTAAATTCATGGTATCTTCCTCTTATTGATTAATTTAAAATAACTTCAGTATTTCTTTAGGTTGTCTTCGTCGAGACTGTTTGGTACTAACCTTTTCATTTTTATTACGGATGGAGTTGTCTCTGAATGACGGTTACGCTTATGTATATTATTTATTCTGATGACTATTAGTTTTTGCATTATTTGTAACTGCTTATGGTATGAACTTAAATGAATAATAGTTTACGGAGGGTTATTGTCGCTTATGCTGAAAACATTACCGTAAATTATCTACGCATTTTTTGCATACAAATACAAACTTGAGAAGGCATGCAGCACTTACATCGTTCATTCAGATTGCACGACTCTGCTCGTATTTTATCCGCCACCGTTAATGAAGGATTATAAAATCATTTTCGTTTCGAATGAAAATATACCAGTCAAAAGTGACAAAGATAATACTCAAGTAAAAACTGTAAAAATTTAAAAAATCAGTTGAAAATATTGTAGTCTCCTTAACTGTTAATTCTAGATGCAACGCAGAAGTCAAAATATCCTTGACACTTTTTGCTAGAAAAATCAGACATCTTTCCAGATAGTAGGGGTTAATTACTTCATCCATCACTCATTGCTCATCCTAATCATTGATAAAAAAACTGCTAATTTCTGTGACTTAGTCGCCCCACTCGATCTCCAAGACGTATGGTACTCGAAGCTTTTTCCTGCAAATTTCCTCAGTTTCTCGTAACATTCTTCGCTGTGAAGGTTGTTAATAACCACATAATTTTTTCTCAAATTATTTACAATTAGCCATATTTAAATTTCTCTTTCGTCATCGCCGCGGCACCTTAACGCCAACCGACAAACCAGATACTACGATCAACATCTTCATGTAGCGCGCGCCATCTCTTGGATATCAGATCACGCACGGACATCGTCTCAAAAAATCGAAGCCGACGTTACTTTCGATGGAGTCACCTTGGTATACGAGTATATGTGGTGAACCGACAAAATGATAAACAACCAGCCACTTAATACCAATAAACTGATGAGTGATAATAATAATTAAAATTAAATTTAGATGTTATTGCATCCGCTTATAATTCATGAGTCATATTACGCTGACGTAGCGGAAATTATTTGATTTTATATCATACACAGCTTTAAGATGAAATTAATCTATTTAAACTTATTTTCTAACCAATTTTCCCAGATGATTTCTTATGCAAGTGCTTCTACTTGATTGAATCACTTCAACGAATTTGTTGGAAAATCTGTGGATTTTTTATAGGATTAGATACATTTTAAATGTAATAAAATAGACATTTTGTGAAGGAATAAATAAATAAAATAACTAAATATTGCGACATTGATTTACGGTAATGAATCATGATAATTGAAAATCCTCACGCGAAGAACACAAGTTTTAGTTACAGATACCCTACACATTATCAAATGACGAAATTTAGCTCAAAAACTTCTTGCAAGCAGGGGTAACTTGCTTCTAACTGTGGGAAGGGCAGCGTGATTTTCAAATATATTTGGATGCGCATGGCAAAATTACAAAAATCATTAAAAAAATATGAAAACGAAGTTTTGACTAATCATCATAGCATTAGTCATAGAAATGAAAGGTAGTGTATCAAAAACAAAATATTTCTACAATATGCCTATTTTAATAATAAATTTTAAATATAATATTCAGCAGGAGGACCGAGGTCTTATAAAGAGGAGCAAGAACAATGGCGGATACAAAGAGGGTAATGGGATTAACATTCCCCCTTAAGGCCGGTTGAATATCGGTGGCTGTAAAGAGCATTAAATAACAATGTCAATAAATCAATCTTAATTGCATTGAAATAGTGTAATAGATTCGATTTTTCTTCAATCCTGACTACATTTTAAAAATTTGATGTATTTATTTCGGAGTTAAATCACACTTATAACATTAATTGATTACATTATTTTAATAGATCTAAGATTGACTTTCTTAATTAATGCAAATTGAAAAAATATTTACGTCTTACGCTGCTTCACCTTTTTACTTTCTCCATATACGTAGTACATGGGAAAGTATTGTATTAATGAAAAAAATCGACTTCGAGATTTCAACGGAAATACACGTTTTGAGATCTCCTGAACACGTTTTGACCATTTTGTCAATGATGCCTGTGTGTGTGTGTGTTACTGTGTGTGCGCGTGCGTGTATGTGATAGCTTTTTGTGGGTGCTCTAACTCAAAAACTATTAATCAGGTCATCGCGAAATTTTATATTTAAGATTTTTATAAAAGTCAGAAGAAATGATTAGTTTTTAATAAAAATCGGTCAATCGGAAGTGGGTGTTTACTCTTGTCACTTATCCGTTATTTTGAAATATTTGCTTCAATATTTGATAAATTTAAAAATATATTGGAATAAATGTTGTAGAAAATGTTACTTTCTACAACCTTTGTTTGAAACATTTTTCCATATAATGCATTGTTTAAGAGATATCTTATATTTTTAGCTGCCACCACCACGCCACCTACCGACTATTGTTAACAATTGACGCTTAGTTACGTCTTATTAACGCTCCTTTTTCTTTTCTTAATTGTTGGAGCTTTGTGGCTATATCCAACATCAGAAGGCTACGGTTTGAGTTTATTTCTGTTCTTTGTCAAGTCGAAAATTTTCTCGGTTTCTTAAAATATTTATTATTATGTAACCTATTTGGAATTTTTAGAAATGTTACAGGTATGGAGAAGGTCATGTGGTGGCCACATCAGATTTTTATGATATACATTGCAGGAGATTATACAGCTGGTAGTGTTGTAAGTAGTTATGCAAGTGTTGGTACCGTAGGAATGAGTTAATTTCAATAATACCTGCCCATTCGTAAACCAATCAATTCTGATGAATCTACCTTGCACAAACAACTATAACTGTTCACACGCCTATAAACTATACAATACTTGGTTTGCGCGCCACGACTACTGCTTAAGCAAAGGTCGCTGTAAGATCTTTGATAGAAAAGGTACGAGGTATTTAAAGGTAGCAGTATTTGGTATTAGAAAAAATTGTGACTTTTTGGAGTTCCCGCAATCACTCAGAAGAATTTACTGTGAGTATATAACGTTTCTTTGAATTATGCTTTATTATTGTTAGCTTTTCATGGCATGGCTTGTGGAAAACCTACATGAGTGATAATTATAACAACTACACGTATTAATGACCTTCCCTCATACAATATACTTAATTTGTTCTATTATATATTTAGAAATTAAATAAACTAAGAAAATTTCATCGCTGATTTATTTAGGATTTCGATTAGGATTATTTGTTTTCACTGATGAATTGCTGCACTAAACTTATTAAAATATCGTTTATAATTTTTTTGTTCTTTTTCAAACTTATTTATAAGAAAAATATATTTCCTTGTAGATTATAATCCGCCAAATCCCTTGGCTAAATTTCGAACTAGATATATTTTTTTATATTTAGGCATTAAAATAACGAACATGATCAAGGGAAAAATTCCACACCATATAATTTCTTACTGAAACCAAAGAGGATTTGCAAAAATGATGCCGAAACGCAATTGGAAGAACCGCTAACCCAGTCTCCAACATCATCAATTACAAAAAACTTCTAGTAGAACTACAAGCATCCGCAAAAGCTACCAGTGTCGCTGGTGAAGTGCAACAAGAAAAAGTTAAGAAAGATCTCAATTGTCAAAGCCCAAACAGAGACTTTACTTAAGTATGTTGATTTTGCCAAATGCATTTACCAACCTGGTATTACTAACTCGAAAAATATCATCTTATAAAAAGAAGACTAAACCAGGACTAATGCAGGCTGGTTTACCAAAGTTGACGTCCCGAATTGATTACTTATATTAACAGGAAATTTTTCAGTATATGTTAGTCATTCCAAGGAATTTTCATACCATAAATACCATTTGTAATTCATAGTTTATCAGTGACAGAGAAAAATTGGAAAACAAATTAATAGAGCATTATCAGGTTTGAAATGCCACTAAAGGCAATGTCAAAATCTCTTTCGGACATTATATTATGGGTGTATTTTTTTTAAATAAACGAATTTAATAAATGTCACTATTTATACGCTAATATGTATGGATCAACTGTCCATTGCTGAAGGGTAGTCGAGTGGAAAAGAAAATAACCCATTTGTTCACTCGTCTTTGCTCAAGCCTAGTTCGGTAGTAATCGTCTCCATGACAACAATCCGATAAAATGCGATTTAAAATGCAAAACCGCTACGCTATAGTAGAAATTCAAGAAAATACGATCAATTATTAAAATTCTTTGATATGAATTAGAATCTGAATTCTTTCCCACTTAGAACAGTACAAACAAATCACAATTTTAAGATATTTTAAAGTACCTATTAAAGAAAACATCTCTGCACGTTGGATTTGAGATTTCCTATGTAAAACAAATAGGGGAATAACTTAGAAACAGGAAAAATTCTGCTTTTCTGTTTCTAAGTTATTCCCAAATTACAGCTTATGCCATTCTGCATAGTTTCATATTATTTCATCAATTTAAAACAAATAGGGAAAAAACGTTCCTGGAATCGAACCCGAGACTTCAATCTTCGCCAAATAAAATATAGCCCAGAGGTGGACCCTGGTAGCACGAGCCTCATACGAAGTTTCATGGAAATCGGTCCATTGATGCAAAAGTTGTTAGTAGGGGACATACACACACACAGACAGGACCATTTCATAAGGCTTAAAATTATAAATGACAGTATACATTACTTAACAAAGACGAAAAAGATACTAAGTGCTACTTATCTCAGAAACATTTCAAGCAATTTAACTGGGTAGCATTTCGGAAAGTTTACAAGGGGTATTTTGTAGATACTGTTCACTTTTTGCAAAATGTGGGGAGGTTCATAAAGCTCCGATTAGAGTTTTAATCGGAACATAATGAGCACAAACAAGCAGTACAAACTTGCAAGCAGGGACGTAAGTAGATTAGGGCCTAGCTCAATGCCGAATCTAGGTGCATAGATTAGGGGAGGTAAAATAAAACATATCTTTATATAAATAGTGTCTCATTGTAATAAATAAACACTACTTACATATTGACAACATTTTTGTAAAATATACAGAATAAAAATAAATAAATTGAAATAATATTTTAATAGAGGTTTATTATATAACTAACTGCAAATATAACATGTTGTTACTAAAAACCTTCAAGTCTTAACTATAAAGTTTTCCTTTGATACAGGCCTGACAGAAGGGGAGCAACTGCCTCCATTGCAATCCTCCCAGCGGACGTCCATGATAGTTTCAATTTATTTCTTTTTATTCTGTATTTTGCTAAAATATTTCCAATATCCAATTAGTGTATATTTCTTACAAATAGACACTGCTAAGCACCTGGATCCGTCTCTGAGCCAGGCCCTCGCCTACTTACGTCCCTGCTTGCAAGTTTGTACTGTGTGTTTATACTCATTATGTTTCGACTAAATCTTTAATCAGTACGTTGAAAATAAATGAAACGACATCCCTAAGGCGGACAGACACATTTTCTCCCACAATTTATTTATCAATCGACATTTCTAATTATATTGCGTCATTTGTTAATATTTCACGATGCTTCACGCACATTAGGCAATGCCACGCGATTAGAATAAGGATTTTCCAAGAGAATATGGGATGAAAATGAAAAATAAAGCCTTTATATTATCAATGGAATACCAATGGATATGAGCATAAATTTACCAAAAAGAATTTGATCAGAGACAAAAATAAACATCAGTGCTTTTAATTTACGCGCGCCCTAATACCTCATAAAGAGATTAAAAAACTGAACAGATCTGCTTTTTTACTTGGGAGTGTAAGAAACCGTAAGAAATGCAAAGTACAATAAAGAATTAGACGACGACGACGATTAGACTAATTTCAACCACGTACCCTAGCGAGTATTTCGCGAATGAAGTTCTATAGTTGTGAGTTCTGCCGAAAGATGCCGCTCATGTGCAAGGCGGTCGAAGTCCTCTCGCTCCTACTTTTTCGTTTCGCCACAGATCGCAGCACTACCCAACGGCGCGGATAGTGAGGCTAGTTACATCTTAGGTTTTCATTATGAATGAGGGCGAATATTAAATGAAAGAAAAAATAAGTGATCGTAAGCTCGCGAAAGCAAAATAATAATTTGTCAAGAGGATCAAATTACCAGTGACAGTGCAGGCAGATACTCGATAGTGGCATCCTATATATGTGTAGTAATCAGCGTGTAGAAAAATATTGGAATTTTAATTTTTTAAATAAATAGCAATTTCTTAAGCTTGCATCAAAATTTGACCTTTATTTTTACTTTCTCCATACGTAGTATAGGGGAAAGTAGGTATTGTTTTCATGAAAAAAATCGATTTCGAGATTTCAACGGAAATACACGTTTTGAAGTCCCCTGAACATGTTTTGAACATTTTTCCGATGTCTATGCGACAGATTTTTGTGGGTGCTCTAACTAAAAAAAACGCGAAATTTTATATTTAACATTTTTATGACAGTCACAAGAACTGATTAGTTTTTGGTAAAGATCGGCCTAACGGAAGTAGGCGTTTACTCGTCACATCCGTTTTATGAAATATTTGCTTTAGTATTTGATTAATGTAACAAATATTGGAATGAATGTAGGAAATTTAATTTTCTACAACCTTTGTTTGAAATATTTTCTCATATATATTGCATTGTTTAAGAGATATTTTTAAAACTACTTTTTTAGCTGCCACCACCTACCGGCGACTATTGTTAACAATTGATTCATAGTTACGTCTTAGTAACGCTCCTTTCTATTTTCTTAATTGTTGGAGATTCCTGGCTATATCCAATATCAGAAGGCTACGGTATGAGTCTATTTCTGCTCTTTGTCAAGTCTTTAAATTTTTCTCGCAGTTCCTTAAAATATTCATTATCATTTAACCTAATTGGAATTTTTAGAAATATTACAGGTATGGAGCAAGTCATAAGGTGGCCACATCAGATTATTCTAAATATGTAAAATATGTCAATTTTTTCATTTAACGTCTAAAGAAGAACATAGAGAAGTGGCATACCGAACGCCCATGCAACACCCGCGCACTGGGAGGCTCACATCCAAAGGCGAAATATCGAGGAATAGATAAAATAAAATACTTGGCTCAGATTCTACCGATTTAGTTTTTTGAGTAGAACGGAAGAAGATGAAACAAGCTAATATAGATCATTCGCTATTCAATTTCCCTTGTCAATATTTGTTATCTTTCATTTGAGAGCAGTTGTTTGGCGGCTCATCATCTCAATACCTATGACATGATTCAAACTAAACGGTGAGATATCTTTTATATAAATGACCCTCTCCGGGTTACTCAAGACTCGACTTGCACAAATCCGACTTTACGTAAAAACCTCCGAAAATGATTTTTTTTAATTCCGAGTTGCGGAAATTTACTTATAAGGCAAAACGTTGTCGAATGAAGTTTAAATACGTCATTTTATTTTTAAATTACGTAACACATTTTACAAAATATTAAACGGCTAGAGAAATTTAATGATAGTATGTAATACGAAATCTTAAACATAGTTTTGCATCGCGGTCGCCTTCCTCGCATAGCGTCAGTGTGTTCCGAAGCGTCTTCATCTCGTTGTTTTGATTGCGAGTAGCTCGTGTTTTTTCGCAAAATACGTAACTTTTGTCCTCGAAATCATGGCTGCTTAGCGTAAAAGTGATTCTGAAGATGCTACTGCTACGACGAAGAGACGTATGATGACGCTTGAAAACCTGTCGAGTACCATCAAAGTTTAAAATATGACAAACGTGCATATTAATGGTAATTTCCGACATACGTAAAATTCAACTTACTGAACCCTTACGTATTTCGAGGGCTGTGTGCAGGGGCGGACTGAGAGGTGTAAAACGACCCGGTAATTTCCCATCGCACTATTAGCAGAGAGTGGATCAAATCTTATTTGGAATCAAATAATATATTGGAGAGAAAATTTTATCATGGAAAAGAATAACTAATTGATAAAAAATTAATATACAAGTTTCAGCAGACCGGCCCTTTGCACCGGAAGGTTATATGGCCAGTCCGCCCCTGGCTGTATGTGCAATCAAACCTCGATTTAGCGCCACCGTTTATCCATCACTGAAATAGGCGTTAAAGCGGGGGTGGCGATAAATCGAGGTATATGCTTGCTCTATTAAATCATAAGATGGAAGTTCTGTTCACAACGATTCATGGGCGGTATGCGGGGATGGCACTATATAGCAGGGGTGACAAGTCATTTGAGTCTGCGAGCCGCCCATAACATCCTCAAAAATATTAAGAGTCGCACTCAGGCGAGAACTGTGATAATGGGTTGAAAATGCAACACAAGGAAAAATACGGAGAAATACCATAAACCATACCATAAACTCCAAGCTCTCGTCTACACGGAAGGGAATTCCGCGCTAAAAAAGCTTTTTCTATACCTACTAAATGGCCACCAACTATGTACTGTTATGCAGTGAATATTTGACTGATGACGCAAATGCGGCTCAGCGGGAAGTCAAACTCAAACCGCGGTTGAGTCGGAGTCGATAAAAAATGCAACTTATAGAAATAAAAAAGTTCGCAACGACTTTCCAAGAAAAAAGAAAAGAACAGAACAAGAACGGGATGCGCCTGAATAGTTCAAGGCCACCTCGCCACTTCAATAAATGGCCTCCCAACCACTAAAATCCCATACCTCTCAGTAGGTCCAGTAAATTCTCCTCTACAAACGATAAATTTTTAACTCGGTTAAAACGCTGCATTATTCAATAATCGAGGAGGGAAAAGTCGCCAATAACGCCGTTATTGTTAAATTTGTACGTACATTCGCTTTATGATTCCTAATTTTTCACGGATTTTCGTCATTTTTATTTTCAGAGCGATCTTTTAAAAAAGGTCAGCAATATGAAAAACGGCAATTCGATATTAATGCCCGAAAAGCTGAAAACGATTTCACTGCTCCTTGCTGTAACAAAATCAACTAGATCTCTGAATCTACTGCGTGCTTGTATTGTCCCTACCAACAATGAGATTGTAAGAATATGAATCAGTTAAGACAACTGGGGTGGAAGGTGACTACTAACCCCTATATTCACTGTATTTCTGCACCTCATTCTTGAATAAGAATATTGCAACGATAAAGAAAAAAACTTGCCTTTAATTTAGCTCGTTCCATTTATTTTACTTTTCTGGAATACTCTTTCAAGGTATATTACAAATTAAAAACACATCAACAATCCATCGACATAAACTTTCTCAAGCGCAAGAGAACTTCCGAAATAAAAAAATCCACTCGCAAGCTCGCCGAAGGCGAATAATGTTTCGAAAGTAGCGAAAGTAAATTTCCCACACAAATTCTTGACCACCTCCGTAAAAAAACCGATACCTTATTTTACTTTCATCTTACGCATATTTTTATGCATGACTGGTAAAATGAACCCTGGCGAGCGAGATTATCATAAAAATTTTGGCACACGCACATTTGGGGAGATAGATCTACTCTGGGCTTTCTCCAAAGGGACCAGAAAAAGACTAGCGAATGCGAAGACAGCATGCGCTAGAAAGTTGAGGGCGAGAGGATTCGGCGACGACACTAACACGATCGCATTGCATGGAGAAACGCTCGATCTTCTATCATTGGAATGGCCTTATTATGTTGATGGTAAATGCTGCAAATCAGCTTTTATAAAAGTCCCATACGGCCAAGTTTTCGTGAAATAAATTAGGAACATTATCTAGCGATGGTAGAAGAAATAAGACTATAGAGATAATATATCATTAGTGTTTTTACTTGTTTTTGCCTCTCCACTCAACAAAGATAGAACACTGACTCAGTAAATCTTATTGCAATACATTAGTTACCACTTTTTACGCCCAGACGATTCACCTCTTGGCCACGCGCAATAGGTGTCTAAGATGTAGTGTAACGAATAGCCGGATAGCAAGGGACGACAAAAACCTGATGCCGGCCTTTACCCTGCTCTTAACGAAGAGCAGCAAGGGGGCCAACTCCGAAGGAGGACTTGTACTTATCTTTTTAGTTCCAACACGCACAAATAGCGCCTCTACCATGAAAAAAGGTCATAATTTGAAAATTTATGTGTATCACATATTTCCAATGGTCTTAAAAAGTTTCGAGAAACTACATTTTGGAGCGATTACTACTATTGCTGGTTCTTCGATAGTGTATTCTAAACAAGTTCTACTCTGTAGCCGTTAGCAGTGATGAATCTTTCAGTGTTTAAGAACCTACTATTAGCGAATAACCACTGATGTCGGCTGATTTGTAGCCGAAATGCGGATCTGGTTTTCCGACGCTTGCATGTCTGCCGGGGAGACATCTATCGAAGACGCCCATAAGCACCCAAATCAAGCCAACAGGTGCTGCAAGAAAACCATGTGTGTCTAATAGCGACATTTTTTTGCTAGTCTGTTTTAATATATTCCACGGTTTTCAGCAATTCGTGCTCACCTCCAAGTCACGGACCTCGCGACCCAGTATGAGGTCGCCACCCGCGAAAAATGAAGCCGCCTTGGGGTACATCAGGTCGCTTCTCCCATCTCCAATCTAAATCTATCCCGAGAGAAAACGGCATTCGCTCTCGTGTATGCATTTCTGGATCTCGCAGATTTGCATGATTTGACAGACCTCCATTAAAAGCGCCCTGTAAATTACTTTTAAACTCTTATCGCAGCCGAAAATTTCGAGACAGCCGGATAACGGAAACGGGAATTTCTGCATGTCAAAGTGAGAGGGAGGACGGAGGGAGAGAGGCAGGAATAAGTGGTAAGGAGGCCAGCAGCGGGTGAGAGAGCGATGGCGACGGCCGAGCATTTTGTGTGCGATTATTCGTGTCGAATTCCGACCTGCCTGATGTCTAGCTCGCATCTCAACAACAACGCAAGGTGTGTGTTTGGAAGGGACGGATGGGGCTGTTGTAGGGGACGGAGGGGTGGAAAGCACGGGTGGGTGAATGAGACCCGGAGGGTCGTAGGCGTGGGAAAATCTGTCCGATCCGTCCCTAAAAAGCACGCATCTCGGGCCGAATTGTAAAAGGGTCTCGATAGAAAGGAAGGAAGATGAAACGCGGCCCACGCCTCCGCCAAATTATAAAGGCGGGTGGATAGTCTCGATTCCGTGGGTCCTCGATAATTTTGACGAGAGCGGAAAAAAGAAATAACGGGAGGAAGGCAATGTTAATGGGACGAGCGAAAAAGACTTTTACTCCTCATACTGAGTTAAGGTGACTTTCACCGTAAACTAAATTCGACTGGACTATGCATGAAAACCTTTGAATCGCGTATTCAGATACTTTCTAAAAAAGTTTCGCTACAGCTAAATTGCGCGCATGGCGGCTTAACACATATTACGCTCTTTTCCTTAGTCGCTCGAGTGAACATTTTCCGATTTGAATTACAAACTCAAGCAAAAGAGTTCAAAAAGAAACAACCACTTGTTTGGAAAGTAATTTTGTAGATGAAAAATTCGTACGGAAGAAAGACCACGGGAGCTCCTATCAAGGTGAATTGTAATTCGTGCGAAAGTGACGTGAGTATTAAGGAACACATGGAACTGATTCAGAAAATTCCCTTGGAGTGAGGAAAAATAAATTTAAATGGTTAAAGCACAGAACTATCTTCAGCAGCAAACTGAGATGATGTTCTTTATCTCTGCAGCAAATTCCAAACGTTTACTTCCATTTATTAGCACGTTTCATCTTATATGGACACATGATTTTGCTCTGTCTGTCCGTCTGTGCAATCAGTTAAATTAAAATAGCAAGTAAACGGTATGAGATAGAAAACTGACATTTTCAGGGCGTATGACGTCTTTGAAAAAATCGGTGGGCGACAGGGGGTGCCTACAATATATTAAAAGTAAGATTATGAGGCAATGGTTATAGATAGAAAGTTAAATCATTCTGTATTTGTTTGAATTTAAATACCTTATATAAAACTGCAGAAGAAATGTATTTTTTTAAATAGGTGGATGGCAGGGGGTCCCTTCAAAATTTTCAAATAAAATTCTTAGCAATTGGTAATAGATAGAAAGTAAAAAATTTTCATTTAATAATTGAATAAACTACTTTGTCATATTATTATATTACTATATAAAGAAACTCAAATTTACAATTCTAAATAAACCTCAATAAAAAACGCGCTTTTTCATATTGCGACAACAAATGAAGCTTAATTTTTTAAATTATAGTTTGGGCTCAACCCCGTCTGATGGCTCCCTTCGCTAGCCTTTTATTTGAGAAAAATAATTAACTAGTTTTTCATGTTTTAACAGATATTTGAAATATAAAATACACATTCATTAATCGATATATATCGATAAATAAAAGAGCTATTTTAATAAATACGATACATCTTGTTTTAGGATTTTAACGTCATCATATATTTAAGTCGTTGGTTGAAATCAACGGGATTACAATTTAGTCTATTAATTCCTATTAAAAGCATTAAATCAATGCGATTATAATATAGATTTTTAATTCCCATTTACAAGAATTGGACTCGTTACCATGATAGTCAATATTTTTCATTGCTAAAAACTGGAAAATTCCATTTTTCTGATAAAAACAATTCCTTCGCGCTAATTCGGCAAAGAATTGAGTTTTCTCTTCAAGAAAAATAAACTTCGCTATTTCCTAGAGAACTGTCCACTTTACGAGTTCGTATCTCAATTATACCTCATTTGAAACTTATAAAATCCTGCACTGATTTCCGTGTTGTTCTTATGAGGGTTAGAATGAAATAATGGGGTCGGAAATGAAATTGAAAATTTTTGTAATTTTGGATTTTTCCCGTCGGTTGCAACCGATCAACAACAAATTTCCGATCTGTAGCCCTTCTAAAAGTACCTCAGGTTTTATATCATCCTTTATCTTCCTATGTAAGAAGCAGCTATTTATTATAGACTGGTATAAAATCCAGTCAATATGATGAGAATACATACATTATTTGTTAGTTAAATTACATTTTCTCTCTTACAATTCTTTGATATCACTTCGCTACATTTCTTAAATGTCAAATATATTTATTTTAGCAATAATTTGATTCCAAATAGCAACATAAAGAAAAAATCCTTGATCCGTTGTCAAAGATAGTAATAACGTCATCCATTTATTGAAAACAATTATATACTACGCAAACACATCCCGCATTTATTTCATTACAGTTGGACTAAAATTTAAAAAGCTCAAGAATAAAGACATTTATCTATCTCTTTCCTTTTCTCCCTCTTCCTTTCTCTCTCCCTCCCTTCATCGCTTTCCCTCGCTCTTCTTTAATTTCTTATTATCTAAATAAAATTTTACGGAAGAATTTAATAAATTCGGTTGTTCTTGGCCACGAAAGATTTTCCTCTCGAAACACCTAAAATGTTCTTCCTCAAAAAACTTTACGATCCAATTGAATATCGACGATAAGAAAATAAATTTTCATTCTTTTACGCATTCTTTGGTTCAAGTTCCGAGATTGTATGATGATTATAATAAATTTTAAAATACAAATCAGAAATACGTTGCAACGATACCCATGTTATTCAAATGGATGAATGAAAAGTCTCCGGGATCTAACCCGGTCCATTATCGTATTCAGCGATCATCCAAATCTTCTTTAGACGCAAGGCCAACTATGCACTGATAGAACGACCACAATCGATTGGGCCATTTTTCTCGACCAGAGGAAAAATAGATCGACCGTTGATACTATTTCTGTTTGTATTTCTGGCTAATCAACGTCTTGGATTATTATAGCCATCACTCCTTCCACACCGAACACACACAAAAGGGAGAAGGAACACCCGGTGCCGGCATTAGCCTACTCTTTACGAAGAGCACCAAGGGGACCAACTGCTTAACGTCCCTTCCAAAGGACAGAGCGCCGACTTGCGCGGTCTCCTCAAAGCACACAAGTAGGAGACGGGACAATCTCATGCTAAAAAATCCGACCTCTGCCAGATTCGGACCTGAGAGCGCTGCGTGGAAGGCCAACGCTCTAACCACTCCGCAACCGCCACTCCTAGGTTAACACCACCCACAAGAAATGTCTGCTCCCAAGTTTATCAGAAACACTACATTTTTAAGCAAACATGCCGCTACCAAAGATAATAAGATTGAAAAAGTAAATATAAAACCATAAGCCCTTATCAACCACAGCCTTCAGGCTAAACTTCAACTGTCTTCATAGAATCTCCTACATATATTAAAATAATAAACGTAACCACAAACCTCCGTATAATTGCAATTAAGCATTCAATTCTCATCCACAATCCACTCTTTGATAAGAAATCTTGGTATTTTTAAATAGGTCCAATGCTATAAAAAGTTGTTCCTTCCAAATGTGGGCTTCAACAAATATCATGACGCAAGCACAACTATTCTTTGTATACGTAGAGATTGGAAAATCAAATAAGAAACCGCCTTTCCTAAATAACACCAATTGAAAAACGCTCATTTGCCATTTCCTCCATATTTATATATATTTGTGGCACGAAATGTAAAGGTATGTTCACCCTCTCCCTTGCACTTACAATTAGTAAAAGGTCGGACGTTAACTAATAATCTCAAAACACCGACAACTACTCAAAAAAGAGACTCATACTCTAGTTAGAATTAGACAATGGCGCTTAAACCGTGAAGGAAAAGAAGAAATTTTCATGGATTTGGTTTTAGTCTATGGATCTTTTCCTAAATATCATCCTTTGAATATTTTCATGAGAATATTAAATGACTTTTTTCTATAAAGCAAATTAATACATTTTGTGTGAACATAAATAGCCTTATTGACAAGATGTTACTTCCGAGACCATTTCTCATACTCTAAGAAAGTTTCCTTTTTGCCTTTCTTCAGAAAAAACATGCCTTGTAAGCCATCATTCCTCTCTTAGGGTTTAGGAATTAGTTTTCTTCAAACAACATTAGGTCGTGAAAATGAACTAATTGCGGAAAATTTTACATGGGTTCAAGTTTCTATTTGATTATTAAATACTTATAAATACAATGGCAGCTGAATCTGAAAATTGATTTATTTTACTCGCATTTCCTGAAATAAAGTCATTCATTCTTAATAATCTATCCTAAGCATTACTAACCCTATATTTTTAAGTGGTTCTCGCAAATATGCATGCCTAATACATTCACTAAAAAATGAACCTTACAATACATGTAAGTATAAAACATACGAATTTTCGTATATCACATGAAAATTATTTATACCTACGTTAATTTTAGTTAATAGAATCAGTAAGCATAACTTATAAAAACAGAACTTTAAAAATGGCAGGACTACCACTAAACCTTACTGTGATTCTTACGGAAGTTTCTTTTTGTAATTAAGACGTTTCCGAGTCAATTCCGGATGAATAATGACATTCGGCAAGATATGATAACGAATTATTCGACAAACTATCCATAAATTCAAACGACTCAAAATTACTAAGCATCCTATGTTTATGGCCATCATTTAGTATTCATCAAATTTTAAATCCTACGTGATATATTTGGATTTAACGTGAAGTAAGAAAGAAGATCAAGTTTACATTCCAGCGAGATTGTTCGGAAAGTATGCCAACGAATTTCGTGACGACCCCGTAATTATGCAGAGAAGAATTCGAACATTTGTTTGCGATCGCCGTCGGAGTATTCACAAGAAAGTAAAAGATATTTAAAAACCACCTTAACTGGTTTCGATGACATTTTTAACGCGACCAAAAGGTTTAAAAAATCTTTTTATTATGACATAAGACCGCGTAAAAACACACTCACCGGCCATCTGTGTCCGTCTGTTCTTCCTCGTCTTCACCTATGGTGGCCAGCTGCGTCACCGACCAATGGAACGGAGGGAAGAGAACGTCCACCGGACCGCTCTTCCAAAGCTCCTCGCTGAGCCTGCTGTCGATCATCAAGTCGTCGTCCTCGTCATCTTCCTCCTCCTCTTCCGCTTCCTCTTCTTCCTCCTCTTTTCTATCCTCTTCGGAGAATCCATCGCCGACAATATCCCCCAAGTCCGTCTCCAACACTTTTTCCATCCCCTCAACTACATCCTCCTCCACCTTGAGTTCCGACATCATAAAATCTACCGCTTCCTCCGACAATTCCTCCATCTTTTCCTTCGCGCCTTCCTCTTCAATGTTTTCCATCATCTTCTCTTCCTCCTTTTCCTCCTCCTCGAGCATCATTGCTACCTTTCCTTCCTTCCTCAAAATCTCCGCCACTTTCTCTATCTCCTCTTCCACCCTTTCCGGGCTCAAGTCGATCTCTACCAAAGGTAGGATATCTTTCTCTACGTCTCCCACATCGCAAGCAACTCCCTCGTTTTCCGCCGCAGCGGCAACGACACCGTCAATTTCATCCGGTTGGTCCCATGGGGGCCGGTCCGCCCTCGGAGGGGGCGGCGGGGGAGGCGGCCTCTTCTTCCCGGACCTGAAGCGATGGCCGTCTTTTCTGGGAGCGGGTTTCGGGGGAAGTCTCGGAGCTTCTACTTGCGCGTCTCCCGAAGAAATCTGCCCCTCGTCCGTTGAGGTCTCCAGTTCCGTCGACTCCGACGATAGCGAAGACCGTATAGATTGTACGTCGGCGTCGTCCAGCGGTAAATCCTGGAAGTTAGGGGGTGGCTGCAGCGCTAGAGCGTCCTCGATGGGCGCGGGGGTCTGCACCGCAGTCGACGGGACTGCACCGGATGACTCTCTCTCCGTCTTCGCCACGCTATCCTCCTGAACGGACCGCGTTTCGCCATTCGACGCCGTTGAAGTGACGGAATGCTTCGTCTGGGTGAACTCCGAATCTGAGGAGAACTCCCTCTCCAATCTCTCGAACGGATCGAGGACCCTGGCCAAATCGATGGCTGATCCATATGGTCCGTGTTCCGGGGATCTGTTTTCCGAAGAAGCGGAAGACAGCGCCGACACGCTGTTGAGAGAGAGGCGGTCGACGACGGTGGAGATGCTGCTCCCCGTATCGTCAGATTCGGACTCGGCGTTGCGAGCGGCGTAATCCTCCTGTGCAAGGAGGTCTATGTAAGTCTCGGCCTCTGGTGGCGCTGGGTCTTCGGGAGATAGTCGGGTCCTGCCGATGGGACCGGGGGAGAGGGGGATCCTCTGCCTCATGGATAGAGCCATAGCTATTGCGTCGCCCTCCGACGCGCGCCTCCTCTGCCCGGAAATTATTCCATCGTCTCCGAAACCGACTGGAGGCGGAGGCGCGTCCTCCACCTTTGGGGCAGATCCCCTCCTCTGTCCCTTCCTCGGCGGGACGGGGGGAGGTTCCGCGGGAGACTCGGCCTCCGGGAGCACTACCTTTCCGGGCTCTGGCCTCACCCTGAGCGTTATGACAACCCTCGATTCCTTAAGTCTACGCACGCAGTCGAGCCTGGTCATGAGGCTGACCGGCACCGTGTCGATCTCCAGTACCTCGTCCCCTTCTCCCAATCCTCCCCAAGAACAGCGGGCGCGGGAGGCGGGGCTCTCCATGGCGCAGGACTGGATGAACAGTCGACGGACGCGCTCCGCCGTCTTCGTGCCACCTTCAAATTTCAAGCCAAACCCGAGTCTCTCCCCGGGCAACCTATAAACAAGCACCTCCTCGCTGTCCACGAGGAAGCTTAGGTTCCTCTCCGCCGTCTTGACCACCGTCGACACCTCACTCTTTTCAGTCGAAGATCCATTTCCGCAGATCTCCAGGGAGACTGCAGTGTTGTCCTCGATCGGCACACCGTTAGCAATCGAGGTCTCACCACCGACCGACAGCACCGTCACGAATGGTACCTCGGCCTGGGAATCCTTTTCGGCACCGGCCGGCGTCGTGTTCTTCTTGGCGACGTCGTCGTCCGCTACCACCACCACCGCTCCGGCCGCCCCGTTGCCCTCGACGGACACCACTGTCACGAACTCCTCTCCAGCATCCTTCCCCGGCACGCTGACCTCCACTTCCGATCCGGAGTTCTTCCGCGTCGGACTTCCCGACTCGGAGCTCCAGTCAATATACGCGCCGGAGTCGTGGCTTTGCTGCGGCTCGTGCCGTATCTCCAGAGGAGGACTCCTCTGCACAGTTGCCATCGCGATGACGATGGCGGCGGAACGCCGAAGACTTCTGCGATGTTTTCTCCAGCGATATTCTTTCCTTCTTTCTCTATATCTCTCTCCGGCACTCTTGCTATCTCTCTCTCTCTCTCTCTTTGCGTGTTTTCCCCTCTCTTTTTCTATCGCTCTCTCCTACTTACGGTACTCCCGCCTTCTCTCGCGGGTCCAAAAAACGGTGCCTTTGCCGCCTGGAGGAGCGCGAAGCAGGGAGCGGCGGCGGATTGCATGACCTCGCCCGGCTGCAGTGGAGGGAATGTCAGCGGCTCTTCTCGACCAACGGCATTCCGGAGGATGAGATGAAGAGAGAGTGGGTTGCGGAGGGGAGGGAAGATGAATGTGAGGAGAGGGGAGGTGATGGAAGGAGGAGGGATGGTTCTTGCGAGCGGGCGTTCGCTCTCGGACAGCACCTAAGACGGGGGTGCCGCTGCTGCTGCTGGTGTTGCTCTTTATGGCGGCCTCGGGGGTGCGATCCGGGTTCAGCGGAGAGGGAAAGGGCGGCCTGTGTGTGATAGAGAGGGAAAAGGAGAGATTAATGCGTGAAGCTCCATTCATGCACCGTAAACAAACGTACTTGAAAACATTTTCACCCAATTTATACATTAATGTTTATTATGAGACGTCATTCAAGCTTAAAAATTAGCATTTTATGAACTGTTTTTAATTTTATTTTCATAAAAACTGAGCTTGCAATATATTTTCAGAAACTTTCAAATTTAACAAAAATGTATACGAAAAATAATAGTGAAAATATTTATAACTACACCTTACTAAAATACGAAAGATAAAACGTCGAAAATTCCCTTATAATTATTATTATTTTCTATAAAATTGAGGTGAAACGGTATTCCAATAAAGTAAACACGGTATATCGATCGTATAGGTACCATGCCGCGACACATTTTATTTTTCTAATCTCTCTTTGCTTCTATTTTTTATCATTTCATTAAAACTACTGTAAATAATTGTTTATATCGCCTATTTAAGATAGGTGCACGGAACCATGATAAATCCGAAAAAATCTCAACTCCGTTTATTATTTTCCTGTAAATGTTGTTGGATATATAATAGTATTAAGTACTCATTTATCTTTTAATATTTTAGCACCAACTAGCTATTAACTACCTCCAGCATTCATTAAACACAAAAAACAATTAACATTAGAATAAAGAATGTCAGATGTCCTTCGAGACATATCCATTCAAACACAGACAGCTTGTAGTAAAGAGTTTTACATTTAAATAGTTCATAAAATGCTAAGCACTCAAACAAAACTGTCACTGAAAGCAAAACATAGAAAATAAAACATGATATCTCCATAGCACTTTTAGGATGAATATAACTGAAACAAAAAGGTATATGAAACTAGAAATCGGTTTGAAAAATAAAGACTTTTTCTAAAATGGCATGCTTCAAAGAGAAATAGCATATCAAATATGAATGCACTGTAAAAAGAAACAAATTATCTATGTGAGATTGTCGATCACGCTGCTAGCCACATCTTACCCAAAAGAAAGCTTTTAGAGAATAATTTATAAGTGCGCATAGATTCGCACAGACTTTGTTGTATTTGCAATAGTTCAAAAAAGAGGAACAAAACAGATCATCTCTAGAGTCTACGAACAAAAACAATGAAAAATTCACAAAGGAGAAACTGGCCAAATAAGCTGTGAAAATGACGTACACTGAAAGCAAGGGACGATAAACATCTCCGCGAGCCTCTGAAGTTCTAATTCCGAGCAGCTGCAAACGGAGATCCTAAATGGTGTCAAACTCTGACATTACAACATCGGCTGACCTCTCAATGGTCATTCAAAACGCGGGAAATCGCGGGTCTCGCCAAATTTTATCGAGGGTCAAGGATTATTAGACCATGATTCACACGAATCTCCTTAAACTTGTACAAACAACAGAAGGCACTTTTTCTTATTTCATTTAGAGAAAATGTTCTGTCATTCGCTTTGTTACAAACTTCATCTCAAATTCGAATTTTACTTCAGGTTTTAGTTAAAATACTCCAATTAGTTATTAAGCTAAGTGAATCATTAAATTGATGACTTGAGGAATACAATGATAATGACTAATGCTTGTGATCAAAAGTCTGAAAATTGTGTAAATAAAAAAAATATTTTAATAAAATTGAACAAAAATTAAAAAGTTATATCTACACTTATATCGTTAACAAACGGAATGACGAATTTATTTATATTTAATTGAAATTTATACGGTTAGGAGAAAATATGCATACATAACCTCAAAGTTCACTCCTTCGAAGAAAATTATTTGGCACTTAAGAACGCGATTTATTGCGCGAGTTTATGATCACGCTGAGAACAGGTTTTGCTGCAAGTTTCGTAATTCGATTTTCACAGCGAATAAGCATTATGGACCATCTATTAAAGTTGTAGACGCCAAACAAATGTTTTTCGTGTGAGAAATCAGCGGTGGAGATTAGTGGAAATCAGGGTGATGAATGGGAGAGGAGGAGGGATTGGATTGAGAGTGCGAGATGGAAGCTATAACACGGTAGCAATTAAAAGATTCAATTTCATTAGGGAACCCTTAATTTCACAGACCTTCATTTATCGAAATGCATACGCGAGTATTAAAAATATCCTATTCCTACTAATATCGTTTGAGATACGAATTGGGAAACACCATTTCCCGCAGAGCAATTCCCTCCTGTCAGACTGACGGAGGTAAGCTTATTTGAAAAAATCTTGTCAGGGACAAATGGGAAAAGATTCGGGTGAAAGATTTTATGGAATATGGACGTGTTAGTAAAGGAGAAGCCTCGTTTTTTATTTAAATATCGAACCTTTTCACTCAAAAGTTAAACAAAATTCGTAGTTGCGGCATCAGACACCGCGTCGCGATGGTGCTTTCAAGGCGAAAGGCGCCATCTGTAACTGCGATTGTATTCGCGTCACGCGTCGAGGTCACTTTCGTCTCTGGTTCTCAGCGTGGACCACAAATAATCTCCTCCTCTCCCTCTCTTGCCGTCCTCCTCTTTTGGTCCTCCCATTTCTCTCAACCCCGACCCTCTACAATCCGGCGCCGGCACACATAGCCGCCTGACACCGATTCCTTTTCATACTGGAAATGGGTCGGTTGGTGAAGGCGGGAGGCGGGGCAGGAGGAGGCGGAGCAGGAGGGTGCAGGAGGGGGCGGAAGGGCGGCGGGGGCGTCAGATGGGCTTTCGATGAGCGCGCAACGCCCTTTAGAGCTGTCTCACCCACCGCTTTATTTACAAAAAAGAGGCTTTCTCCCCTTTCCTGACTCCTCCGTGAATACGCAGGTTGATCTATGGTGCCCTCCACACGCTGGCGACAACCTCTGACACAGAGAGCGTCCTTGAACCATTTTTACGGTCGACGAGTAGAGTGTACACCTCGTGACCGTGGAGCACGTGGGTTCCTAACTCACCCAGGGACATCAGCATCGCTTTCCAATGTACATAACCATCGATCAGTATAAACGATCCTAAAAGGTTTAAAGAGTCGAGAGAAACTGAATGCGCCCCCCCCCCCTCCCTTTCCCCCACACCACACAGCCCTTTCGAATAATTGAGGACTATTTTTTATTGCTACAACCCTTCTTGATCGTGCACGAATTCATTCGGTAATGGACTGTATTAAAATGGCACTGCAATCTATCACTACAATTCATTAATTTTAGTTAGCGAACAATAATAAGCAGAATAGTTCTATGCCAAAAGAAATTCGTTTATTTTTATAGATTAGCCGATATCTTTTTTCCGAGAGATTACCATTATATTTCATTTCAGAGAAAAAAAGGTCGCTAACAAAATGTAATATAAAGTCAGGCCCCGATTCAGCGCCGCCTTATATAATGTCACCCCCGTATACCACCCATGACTCTTTGTGAACAAACTCCATCTTATGATTATAGAGCTAGCATATAACTCGATTTACTACCACCCCTTTAATACCAATGTCAGTGATGGAAAAGCGCTGGCGCTAAATTGTAGTCTGACTGTAGCTTCTCATGTTTATTCCGAAATTTTACCCTTTGAAAACAACAAGAAAGCATCAGTGTATAAGCAAACTACATTAATGAGACATTAAGATTTAGATAGAATCCATAAGGATTATATAATTCATAGAAGATATAAATAAAGAATAATATTTCAAAGCATAATTACTGTTATGCATCAACTTCATTTCGGTTATATTAATTTCCGAGTCGTTACCCAATTGCCAAAAAATAAGGTCTACCTATAGGTAGACCTTATTTTTTGTCTATACATATTCAATGTAGAAGTCGACCTACGGAAAGATTTTATAGATGAATGTTAACAGTTTATCTGAAATTTTACCACAGAAACGACGAAATTTCCAAGTCTACGACAACAATGCATAAAATGCCAGCGCAGTTGAGATAAAGACCCCTCAAAATCAAAACAATACCCATTCATCTTCACTGAAGTCTTTAGGATCATATATGTGTATAATACATATGCGCTTACTTGTTACACATTTAACACTTTCAGAATTGACGAAACGTGAGTTTCAAAAATCCTATATACATTCAACAAATACACGGGATAAACAAAATTTAAGTAAGCATTGTTTTTTCTATGCTCGGCCATGAGTCGGTTCCGCGGAATCACTCTTGAAACAATGAGTTCAAAAAATAGTCGATTTCCAATTCCTACCGAGAGAGAGAGCGGGGAATTTTATCGAGAAACAATAAGCAAACCCCTTCAATGTCTAAGAAGATCACACGACCCTTTTCGTGCCGAGAGCGTGCCGTTCTTTCCGTTAACAACTGTTGCGTCGCCACACCCACGCAAAACGTTAGCCACGCCAAGGATTCAAACTGAAATCTCGGAACGGGTTGCTTCACGCCGTAGCAGAGCCATTTCCTTTCGCTTTTCCACCTTTCCATTCCTGAGAAAAACCTTTCCAAGAAGACAATGGGACTCCTCCTAGCGAAGCGAGAGATCGGCCGGAGACGGCGCACTCGGGTTGTCAATGAGCTGAGAGAAGCAAAATTGGAATGATCGGACACGAGTCTTTTCTAGGAGCGTTCGTGAAACGCGAGCGGCCGCCTAATAACGAAATGCCGCAGATAGTAATCCTGCGTCGGCGTAGCCATCGCCAGAACATCCGGGGCGAAACCCTGAGGCCTCGCTTCATGGGAGATTGAACGTCGAGTCCTCGAAAAAAATCTATCCCGATGGCCCGCGATTATATTTTCGTCCAATGCATCAGCATTAGCAAAAGTGAGTCAACGGGCAAAAGCCGCATTTCCTGTTTCACAATGGAAGAATATTCTCCACACATAAATTCCATCAACTATAATCTCCATTTTTACAGGGTGTCCAAAAAGTCTCTGTGGACTTGGAACCAAAAAGGTTTTCACGATTTTAAAAAAATTTTTGTTTCAAAGATTGTTCACAAAATGATTTGTTGTTCGCTCCCTCAACCGTCAATATTGTACGGTCAGAATGTTTTTAATTATTTTTTTAGTTTTTTTGTTTATGTGATTGTTGCCACCATAATGATTAACAATTTAATAATCTAGTTCACGGTGACTTTTTGGATGTCCCATATTTTCATTTTTATCAAATTCAGCACAGGCGCCTTTATCAACGCAAACGAGGCAAAAGTGAATTTTGGGTCACAAACACTCGGACAATGGACCCTAATAAGGACAGTAACACGAAGAGTATGTTAGAGGCTTCGCGGAAAGAAAAATTTTCGTAATTTTCTCGTGGCATTGATTACACAGCACGTTTTTTCCCGGTGAGGTTTTTGACACTTCACAAGCTGATTAAACGACACATGAGGTCATCGTAGGATAGAAGACGGCTTTGTCCGAAACTCCGGAGAAGGTGTTGCAACAAATTTCCAGAATAATTCTCGTCGATGAAGAAAGAATATCCTTCGATTTGACATCCTGTGTAAGGAGGTTCTTTGAAAGGTTGAAATTATAAGGGATGAATCGGGCCGGGATGAGAAAAAGATTAAAATAACGAGACCTAAATATAACGTGTGGAATCCAAGATTTTAAAGTTTGCGTGCATTTGCAACTATTCCGCAATTACACTGATTTTCCGCACGCGATCTAAATAACAGTCGAATTAGCGCGAGATTCTTTATTGCTTCACGAGCACAAAGAAAATTGGCATTAATTCTGTCATGAACGCATCTGTCGCAAATAATGTTGATTTATTTTGTCTCCAGTGACGTTAATAACCAAAAGATAAAAGTTACCCGAATAAATACGTTCATAAATTTGGACATGTTATAATTATTATTACGATAAAAGCGAATTAAGCATCTAAAAAGAGAGAGATTTAGCGTGAAAATTCAGCAATATTTCTTCGTAATTCATTTTTCATTCTCGTTTTTTTTAACAGGAGAAGATCGAAGAACTGATTTTGAACAGATGATAAAGAGGAAAGTATAATTCACGGAACCACCTTAAAGTTACATCCCATGAGATGAAAAAACGAGTGATGACTCACCAGGACTATGTAGGTCGAATTCGGTGAGAGATAAACAACACATGCTTCGACCCCTAATTTGAACGCGAAGAATGGGAATCGCCAGCTAATTGAATAGTGAAAAAATCGGGGGAAACGTCTCTGGGTTCTAAAACGAGCAGCACTAGGACAAAAGGGGAAGGGAATTAGAGTCAACTCGGTTGCGTGCGGCTTACGGGGAAGAGGAAAAAATGAAGGAGGGGGAGGTAAAGGACGTAGGGGTCGAGGGGAGGGAGAGGGGAAGCGCATCCGATTCGCGCACAAAGGTCGGACTAGGCTGCGAAACCGCTCGGGCGAGATCCGAGCCAGACTCGTGCAAACAAAGGAACAACGGACGCGTAGGTCGCAAATAAGGTCGTAAAGGCTTTCATTATTCTCCTCTCCATTCCAATCCCCGCTTCCATCTGTCTCGCATACCTCTCTCCACCTATTCCTCTAGATCTCCCTCCCCCTTCTACCTCTCACTCCCCCCTCTCCCTCTCTCTCCCCCCTTCTCTCTCCCCCTTCTCTCTCCCCCCTTCTCTCTCCCCCTTCTCTCTCCCCCCTTCTCTCTCCCCCTTCTCTATCTCTCCCTCCCCCTTCTCTATCTCTCCCTCCCCCTTCTATCTCTCCCTCCCCCTTCCCTCTCTCCCTCCCCCTTCTCTCTCCCTCCCCCTTCTACCACTTCCTTCCTCTTATCTCTCTCTCCCTCCCCCTTCACTCTCTCTCCCTCCCCCTTCACTCTCTCCCTCCCCCTTCTCTCTCCCTCCCCCTTCTACCACTTCCTTCCTCTTATCTCTCTCTCCCTCCCCCTTCACTCTCTCTCCCTCCCCCTTCACTCTCTCCCTCCCCCTTCTCTCTCCCTCCCCCTTCTACCACTTCCTTCCTCTTATCTCTCTCTCCCTCCCCCTTCACTCTCTCTCCCTCCCCCTTCACTCTCTCCCTCCCCCTTCTCTCTCACCCTCCCCCTTCTCTCTCTCCCTCCCCCTTCTCTCTCACCCTCCCCCTTCTCTCTCACCCTCCCCTTCTCTCTCTCCCTCCCCCTTCTCTCTCACTCCCTCCCCCTTCTCTCTCTCCCTCCCCCTTCTCTCTCTCCCTCCCCCTTCTACCTCTTCCTCCCCCCTCTAACTCTCCATCCCCAATCATCCCAGATTTTACCCGATCTTTCTCCAGACTTCAGACCACTCCTCCCCGACACTGCCATCTTCCCCCGAATGTTCGTTTCCGGACACAAGTTGGCTGGACAATGCTACAGGAACCCGACTTTAATCGCTTGCTCACGATCGCAGCCTACGACGAAATCGTGTGCTAAAATCGTGCTATTACGGTTGATTAATCGAATATGGCATCTAAACGACCTCTATTCTGATTCCGGCCATTCGGGAGCATTTAGTTCGGCTATTAACCGAGGATAACTCGCTACGCTTAAATAGAAACCTCTCCGGCCACCGAGGATAATTTGACCACAGTACTATCGGGAGAAGAGGATAGAGTACTATTATTAAAGAATCAAGGTTTTTAGGCGAGGTTTTTTTTACATGAAACCTCTTTTAAAGGGCAACCTACTCAGAACTTAAAGGCATTCAATTAGGGCGAGCGGCGTTCTTCTGATGATCGCTAAATACAAGTAAAGTAGCTATACCAAAACAATTAAGAAGTGATTCGGAAAAAAATGAGGCACTGGGTGCAGTAAATGGGAAGGCGGTATGCAGGGATTTCTGTTATGATTTGATTATTCATACGGCTTTACTTTGTTTGCAGCTGCATGATACTGCCGAATTTTATAAACATTGAATATTTCGCTCACTTGGTTTAAAAAGCTTTGATCATCGGTCATAAAATCCAGATGGAAAAAGTAATCACTTCAAGTTAAAAATGAAAACGCCTAACTTTTCCAATTTTAAACGATGTAATTTTAAGGGCTGAGAGCTGAGCACCACATCAAATTTTCTGCAGGATTTTGCATTTTTTTTGACGTTACGAGCATTAAAAACAGATCGGAATTTATGGAAAAATGAAATTTAGGAGATAGGTCGTTTTAGTAGCCATTTTCCTTGTGTCCCCGTTTTAGTAAGCTGTGATAATACTATAAACATCATCATTCAGTTTAGATAAAATATTAAGCGATAGCTCAGATTAATTGTCATATAAAAAGTAAAATTTATCGCCATCCAAGGCAATAGGTATTTGTATATGATTAAAGATCGCAAATAGAAAATATTCCGAAAAGGTTTGAAAAATATCAATGCTTGATATTTAAATTAAATACTACTTCTGATTATTTAAGGACCAACTTATTTCAAACTTTTTACTGTAAGAATTACTCAATAATAAACCAAACGTAGACTGCTTCGGTAATACAAGATTTACAATTTTTAATCTTTATGTCAAAGGAATGTCCACACCTGCAGGAGAACAGGTGCAGAAAAGGAAACAAATTAACGCGGCAATTAATGCCGCTCCGCGCGGTGATCGCGCAATTAAGCTTTGCTAAAAATAAACCCGTCTTTTATTGAGGCTTCCCTTTCTGGAGTGCCTCGCTCGAGCTTGCGTTCCAAAGAAATGAAATTTGCCCTGGCGATACTAAACCTTGGAAAACGTTAAGCGAACAAAAAAAGGCAATCCCAATCCCAGACCCGGGCAAAAACATCGGTTGGCAATAAATGCAGAAGGTTTACAACAGCCGCAGCGCCGATGTGAAGTGCCGACAGGCAGTATAACAGCTTTTTGATGGATGTATATTACCTCTCTCCAGTATCGATACACATCGGCCTCGCAAAAAAACTGAAAATATCACCGTTAGAGGTAGAGGTTTCGACTCACAGGCGCGCACACACGCACGCACCAAAATTCGCAGCAAAGCCGCCAACTCTTAGCAACCGTTAACGAGGGGAGGAAGCGAAAGAAATAGTAATGTAACCGGAGCACCATTTCCTAGATGGAGACACTATTCGACGCGCTTTCCACGAGTCTTTGTGAAGTCAAAGGTAAACAGGATCGCCATTCATTCCGGCGGTGCAGGTGTATGAACGCTCGGCATTAACCAGAGGGTGAGATAAGATGCACACGGGCACGCTCACACGCACGCACGGCGAATGGAGTATATGGCGCGGGGTTAAGTGAGACAGTGTTGGAGAGAATAACCGGAGGGAGGGAAGGGAATGAGAGAGAGAGGAGAGGGCTCGAAGGAAGGGGAAAAAGACTTGCGCGAGATGGGATGCGGATATGCGATCGTTTTCAGAGAGGGTAATGGGAACGATTCCCATCTCGATCGTTTGACGGGAAAAAAAGAGTGCCACATTATGGCCTGCCACAATTTTCCTTGTCTCTATCACCACGATCGGTTCGACGTAAGCAAGCAAGTGCGCGAGTAAAAGAGAACGCAGGAGAAATTAGAGCCCAATGTACACCGTTAACAAGTTTATTTCTCGAACCGGTGACGCCTGGGGTGAAAAACTTTCCTGCGGCGATAAGATCGGCCAGAAAGTGCAACATTTTTCAAGGAACGGATGAGGAAATTAACAAAAAATAATGTTTCTGCAAAAAATCGGTCGAAAAATAATCTAGTTGTATAGTTGTGCCAAATTTTCACGATCTGAATGGAGAGTCTACTTGGCAGGAAGGATGAAGTAACTTTTGTGTCATACGGTCATTATCCACCCCAGTCGAACGTTGGTGATTTTTAAGACTAATTAAAAGGAACGACCATATTGCCCTTAAGTACTCGGAACAAATGTTCATCAAACCTCATTTTATAGTCGCTTCATCCGTAACCCTTCCACGATCGAGTTAAACGGTCGACAACATGAGCAGACGACCAGCAAATAATTACGCATTCTTTCCGCGCTAGTAATCACGCACTGAGGAGGAAACTCGCCCCGCCTTTTCTGTCCTTTGGAAATTTAACGTGGGAATTTTAACCCTGTGTGCACTCTTCAATTGTGTGTACATTTTAATCCACACGTATTCACACACCCATAATCAAATCGATCGATCAAATTTCGATTTAAGTATAACAGAAAAACATCAAAGAAATCTGCGATGAGACTGGAAACAACGATCTCACAGCCGAAATGACGAAACTACTGTCTAGTAAGATCGGGTAAGTTAATTAACGAATTCCGAAAAATTTTAACGAGAGTTTTTTCTATTATTGAGCTTCTAAATCCTTTGTATTTAATCGGCGAAATGAAACATCATCCATTGCCAAGTTTTCCCATAGATGTTCAAATAAATGAATATCGATGAAACATATATTCTCACGTGTACAGAGCACTACTTCAGCTGTAAGGCCTCGGCATTACAAAGTACGATATCGCGTTCTAGATGCGGGGAACATTCCTTTCCGAAAGTCACGATTCGACATTTCACTCCGGAGAAAAGATTCGGCAAAACTTTAAATCATCTTCTCCGAGACGCGAGTCATTTGTCTGTAAAAATAACAGCCCCTTGGAGAGAGAGGAAAAGTATCCTCAAGTCATATTTCACAAGTAGGTATGTTTTTCTTTAAATGTCTTATACGCATTTATTACGAACTCCGCCCTTTCTTCTCTCCAATCCTTTCCCTTCCTTTCCCGCGCTCCACTCTCTCCCACTCTTTCTCTACTCCAGTGGTTCTCGAACTTTCAATTGTGGCGGCCCCCTTGAATATCATGCGGTCCCATTGAACATCATGCGGCCCCCATTGAATTGTAAATAGTAAAAATAAGAAACGTTATTGCAAATTTCTTCACTTTATGTAACTACTGGCTGAAAGTACCCGGCGATGTCCGGGCTACGCAAGACGTCTTCGGCGAATAAAATTATGTGTCATATGGTAACACAATCATTTCAACTTTTGCGCATTTTTTCATGTTCATAAAAACAATATTTTCCCTATACTACATATGGAGAAAGTAAAAATCCTATCACATACAGACAGACCGACAGACACACAGACACCATGGCGAAAGTAGTCGAAACGTGTTCAGGGGACCTCAAAACGTGTATTTCCGTTGAAATCTCGAATTCGAATTTTTTCACGAAAACAATACTTTCTCTATGGAGAAAGTAAAAACTAATTCTGAGATATCTCTGATACCTATGAATTGGGCCGGGAGGGTCCATGGAAGTACGGGGGGACGGGAGCATATGTGAGAGTAATAGGATTTCGAGTTCAACAATGCAATCGTTTGGCAAGGCGACTTCTTAAAAACGCTAAATTTTGTAAAAATATGATATAAAAACGTTAAATTCGAGAGATTTCGATTCGAAGACGATAATAATAAGATACTATTGTCATTTTTCTTTAATGCAGTCCGGAGATCGAAGGTCAAATATGTGAATTTTAATAAGCAAAAGAAAATAAGCTTGCAGGTCGAAATATCGATTTCTCCATGTTATCTTATGGGAAATGGAAATCATTCTCAGGAATCGAACCCGGGTCGATTTTGGAATTTTTTTGTAAATACCTTTTACTTTAAGAATCGAAAATTCCCACCAAATGTCAGTCTTCTAGCTACTCGGAAAGTTTGTTTACAGTTCCGCTTTCCCACCCACCGACGACAACGACGACCAAGTCATTTTTATATATTATATTAATAACTTTTATCACATCGCATTTCCTAAAATTCCCTGATAAAATTTTATTATTCGCGAAAACTTTATTTTACGACATTTCACCTTGCATCCGAAATAATTTTGCGGCAACCCGGGGGGGGGGGAGGGGGGGGGCGGCCTACAGTTTGAGAAACACTGCTCTACTCCACTCTCTCTCTTTTTCGCCTGAGGTCCGCCACCCGCTTTGCCATAGTCGCCGATCCTTTCCTCCCGTTACGAGTGGATCTCGGCTAAAGCCACCGCCGCACTCTCTGGGACCAGCCTCGCCGCTCCCCGCATTCCAAATGAGGCCAGCCAATCGAAGGGGAAAAGGACGAACGAGGAGCAACAACGCCATACAGCGAAAGAGAGAGAGGAACAAGGCTTTCGGCCCAATCACCGATACTTTCTCCCCATTCCCATCTTTCTCCACCTCTTCCCGCTGATCGTAACTCGCTTTTCATCCGTTTTTAGTTCGCTTTTCCTTCCACGGTTGACCGCTTTTCTCTCTCTCTGTCTCCGTGTACCGTTGGCACTCCGACCCTTTTCGGTATCCATTGTGAGATCTCGGTTGCGTGTTGAAACACGCTCGATCAAATACGTAAAAAATGGATAACCGAGATAACTTCTGTAAACATAAAACCGTTGGGCAAACCAATTCCTTCCTTCCTCGGGGTAATTCAGCGAAATTTCGTTTCAAAGTTTAATCCCTGGGGTGCGATCTGTGAGACCAGCTAAGTTGAAGCGTCAAATCGCCCCACTACTTTTCTCTTCGATAGTTGGCATTTTGCAAAGAAATAATATGAATACAGGCATACCTCGCTTTGCGCGACTCCGTTTTAAGCGGATTCGTTATAGCGCGAGGCAGGCCCGCGCCTACCAGGCGTTCAAAAAAACAAAGACGGCCGACTAATGAGGCGGCCTAACCGTAAATGTACCATAAATTCCATTTTTTACAGACTTGTGGATGTTAGTAAGATCGTCTACGGATACCCACATAGGTCAGGACGTGATACTATAAAAGATATCCCGAGGACGGCACACCGTTTTTATCTCTCGATCGACGGTTATTATGGCGTTATTATTTTTCGAGAAAGGCGACTCTCCGAATAAAACTTCCCCGCTGATTTATTTGAGTTTTCATTCATACAGGAAATGATTACACTTTTGTCCGAATATAAGGAAGTTTTTAGTTTTCTATGCCAATTGAAAAATTACCGACGAAGTTCGTTCGAAGGTTTTTGCGCTGGTGGCTTCATTCTTTCGGGTAAGCTACCGACGAAGATAAGTTACTGCAAAAATGTAAAGATTTTCTTCTGGCGTTGATGGATCGAAGCCGAAAAGAAGCTGATTTTTCAGGTTAACGGCGTATTTTTATTAATATTACACTTCAGTTTTCGCGTCCATGGAAACTATCCTCTTTGACATAAAGACCCCGTTTTGCGCGAAATCTTCAGGAACCTATCTGTCGCGTAAAGAGAGATATTGCTGTACCAAGGTTTTTAGCCTACTTTCCAGAATGGAAATAGGCTTCTAGTTTTGTCGTTGTGTCTGTCTGTCTGTCCGTCCCCCCTATTAACTTTTGAACCAATAGACCGATTTTCAGGAAACTTAGTGGTAATCTCTTGCTATATGGGCCGAGCTCCGAGAATAGTTTTTGTTGCGAAGATTGAAGTACGGGTTCTATTTCAGGAACTATCCTTCCCATTTGATTTACATAGGATATCAGAAATCCATCGTGCAGGGTAATTTTCTCTTGCACATTAAAATATCTTAGAATTGTAATATCGGAGCGAGTTTTGTACTATTCTCTGAGGAAAGGAATAAATATTCTAATTTGTATCGTAGAATTTTGCTTATCGATTGTATTTCTTAGAATTTCGCGTAAATACTGGCGATTTTACAGTTTTTATCAGTCATTACGAGAATGTTGCCATAGCAACAACTAGAGTTTTGGGTTCCAGGCGATAATTTTTTCCCAGGAAACGGGAATTAGATTTTCGAATAACCCGGGAATAACAACAATTTTGCATTTTTAATATTTAATACACTATTTTTCATTTAAACATGATATTTATTATTGATACAACGTAAATACATAAGTCTTTAATAAATCTCAATGACATTTGATACATTATTTGCGACAAATTGTTAGCAGATTCAATATTGAACGCATTTTCAATTGCGCAACTGATCTTTCTTCGATGTTGATGATGTAGAGATAACAAGAGATCATCTACTAATGTATCCTATATTGCAATTCCCAAAAAGTTAAAACTGAGAGTAGAAAATTTATGAAAGAGGTTTAAAAACAACCTAAAACCTATAAGAGCCTTCTTCTGTCCCATTGTGGATCCCTCAGTTACGCTATAAAAATGCAAATAAAGAATCACGATACATTTTTTTAATTTGGCAGGAATGCTCGAATTGCATATTTTAAGGTGATAACGAAAAAAAAACTCGAAAAAATCTTGGGTTCGACTCCAAGGAAGACATTTCCAGTTCCCATAAAATAATACGTAAACATCGATTTTTCGACGTGCAGACTTTTATTCTTTTTAAGATTTAAATTAGAAATAATTAACCTCACATATTTTGGGAAATCTTGCTATTTTAACGGGATGTTGACTTGCCAACCAATTACATTGTTAAATCTCGAAATTCTATTGTCATTTCATTCGTTATGAGTGGAAGCGTGCTTTGAATGCTTTTAGTACGAGAGAGAGAAAGAAGGAGAAGGAAATGATTTTCATAGCACCAATGTAAACAACATTCGTTGCGTTATATGCGAGATGGAATACATCCGCATATTACATTCACTTAGAATCATCGTAGGAGTTCGAGACAAGGAACAACGTACGCTTAAAAGAACGAAAGTTTGTTTCCTGCCATCGATCTCTGAACACGCGTCGAATCGATCAACAGATCAGTTTTTAACGCGAGAATTTTATGCATTCTTAGTGATTTGCATTGTTGCCGGTTTCGTGTAATTGGGTATCATTCATTTGGATAATAGCTTCGCATCACATCTATTCACAAAATTTCGTTAAAAAACTTTCCCGTTGAATTTCAACGGGCGTCTCCCTAGTTTATATATAATTCACTTGGTCAGAGTACCTAATTTGGCCGATTAGGGGAGGAGAGATGAGGGAAGAAAGATGAATAGGAGGGGAAGGTAATTCACTTCAGCGCATAGTTTCAGATTCATGCAACCATTACTTTTGGACCTTTTTTTACTAACGACATTCACGGGCGCGAGAAGAAACCATTTTGACATTGTATTAGCGTTCCATTAAAATTGAATTAATAGCGATAAAGGCAACCTGATCCTTAATCTCAAACTCCTAATAACTCTAATAAGAAACAAAGGTGTTGAGATGACTTAATATGCATGCTCGCATAAATCTGAAATTAAATTTTGAACTTTGAGAAGGAGAAAAAAATCCTGTACTTGACCGGTTCAAGCACCTATCCGGCAAATGGGGAGACCCGGGTTCGATTCCCGGTCAAGTACAGGATTTTTTTCTCCTTCTCAAAGTTCCTAATAACTCTGTTACTAAATAGCATTCACTGAAAAATATTTAGTTTTCATCAAAAATTCTATTGGTTCAACATGCATAAAGTCAATAAAATCAAAACTGATTTTGATAGCTTAACATTTGGGGCTGAAATTCGGAGGAATGTCTAAAAATACAGCTATGAAAGCAATTCTGGAAAATCTTGACTCGGCACAAAATTCAAACGAACAATTCCCGGGAATCATTAAAAATTTTCCCCGGAATCGAGAATAAGAAATATCAGGTAAATTCCCGGGAACCGGGAACGGGAATTCCCGGTTCCAAAACCCTAGCAACAACTGTTGTCGGACTCAGACTCGGTATATTCTAATACGTACACGCGTTATTTTTGCAGCACAAATACGCGTGATCAATTTAATATTCCGTTCGAATGTATTTGTAGTACATATTTTATAACGCTAAATTATGAAATTTGGGAATACAAAGAGCTACATATCCGCGATGACTTTAAGCTATTAAAGCCAATATAAGTATTAAATAAATGATTAAATGGAAAGTAGGCATCATAAGCTCTGTTTGGAACATATTGTTTCTTTTAATTACCACTTAACCTTCGAGACAGATTATTAAACACGTATAATCCAATTCTAGGTATAGCTAGCGAATAAATAATAGTAAGAATAATAAACAATGGCCTGGTAAGCTGCACTTCAGTTACAAACCGCATATCAAGGTACTACTAAGGTACTACTTAGTAGTACCATGCCGCATATAATAATTCTCAAGTGTCCGTCTGTCTGTCGGTCTGTCACGGTATATGCACCACCGGCGCCATAAGATACAGGGACATACTCTATCGCTATCGTGGAGAGAGAGGGAGTGAAAGGGAGAAAGAGAGGGAGTGAACGGGAGAAAGAGAGGGATTGAAAAGGAGAAAGAGAGGGATTGAAAAGGAGAAAGAGAGGGAGTGAAGGGAGAAAGAGGGAGTGAATGGGAGAAAGAGAGGGAGAGAGGGAAAAGAATGGTATAGAGAGAGCATAGGTCCCCAACACGCGGCCCCCGAGAACACTCTATGCGGCCCGTGAAACTATGACGAAAAGGTGATTGACACAATTTGATATAGACAATTTCATATTTTTTCAGAATAATTATAGTCTCAAAATCTTTTCTGGTGGAGTTCTAACACTAGTAATTTATTTAGACTTTATTTTCGCTAATATGAGACCACAAAATCCCTTGGTAACTTCTAATGTAAACACTCATCCGGCTCGCCGACGCTCTCGTGACTTCCAATGCGGCCCTCCGAAGCATTCACAACTACGAATGCGGCCCACCATGTAAAAAGGTTGGGCTCCACTGGTATAGAGTGAGAGAAAGAGTGAGGGATAATGGGAAGAGTTTTATTTTAATTCTTTAGTTGTGCCTATCCGCCATTTCTGACGGGAAGCTCCACTATTATGATCTTAATCTCACCTCACTAAATGAAGTTTAAGGAGTTTATTTTCTTCCACGCCGATTCTCCCACTATTGGGAGACAGATTGAGAGACAGGGTTTAGAGAAAAGTGCACTTCGATAATTTGTCTCTTCTCGCAATTCTGTCATTGAACGTTAGGTCGATCCTCCGAAGAAATTCGCTGGATCGAGCGATTATATGGCCTCTTTATCCTTAATTCGATTTCGAAGTACGAGGCATTCCGTATAAAGTCTTACAAATTTTCCTCCCTTTTCTTGCGATGCAGAGGTGGGGGCGTGTGATGGAGCGGTAATCCCTCAGACTCGGCCCGAAAAACGAATTACCCAACACGCAATTGGGGCATAACTTATGGAGTTGTTGGTTTCGAAATTTCCTCTTCTCATGGGCGGGTAGGCGCTCAAATTTACCAGGTTTCGAATTTGTTTTAATTTAGTTTCCGCTGGATAAAATATTGGGAAACTATCAATACAATTTGTCAGTCACGCGAGATAAAAACAATACTCCGAGAAAGTACATAAATACACACCCATATTTGCAGAAATGGTTTCATATACGAACTTTTCATTTGTATTTTTTCTCTGTTTATGGCAACAGTAGAGCACGCAAGGTAATTTGTCAAATTAAGCAATATTTATACCGTTATTTGAAGACAAAATAACTTATTAAACTCGAAAGTTTTTAATCGCTGGTCTAAGTATTTCTAATCAACAGAAATCTTTTAGTATTATTGTAAATTATAAAAATAGCGTAAGAACCCTTTAAAGGATAGAAAAACAGGCGAGATAATACTTTCCTAGGTTATGATTCAATGAATGAATAATTAATTTTTATTGCTGTATGCAGTTTCACTCTGTATTAATAAAATTTTGTAATAAAAAAACCGCCTTGCTAGAATTGTCTCTTTTTAAAAGCATTCTATGTATTGTGCAACTTCTCAAGTGGTCTCGAAATACTGCAGACCTCGTAGCCTCGGATACAGTTTACCTGTTGAGTAGAAAAAAACATTTTCGCAAATAGTACTACTCAAGTTGCGCGAATACTCGCCGCATAAGTTTCCTTCTGTCGAACGCGAGATAAAAATAAAACATTCTCCGCTTAAAAAAGACTTCGTCTGTTTATTTCGAATCCGGACCATCTTCGGCGTCACGTAAGGAGTTCCGTAAATCCAGGACGCGGCGTTTGGATGAAAGCGGGTATGTTTCATAGTATGACCTATTTTCCACGAAAAGCATGACGGGAAGACTTACGTCAATAACAAGGATTAAAAGAAGACGCTCACTGGGGCTTCCAGTGAAGCAATTCGGCGAATCAGTTAAATCCACCGACAAAAACGACAAGGAAGAGATTCGAAGTTCCTTCATGTTATTAAATCAGAAAGGCGAGTTTTTTCGTGATTTTTATTCTCGACACGAATGCATATGCAACGGACGGTGGAAGACGGGAAAAGGAGAGAAATCATCTGAACGAGTAGGAGAGAAAGGAACGAAGATAAAAAAGAAAAAGCAATGGAATAACCGACTAATCGGTAAAGATCGAACTGCCGCCAACATTGGCAGGCTGCTTCATTCAGCTCTCATAGGCGCACGAACGAACGAGCCGCCTCGTAATAAGTAAATAAAAAAGGAAGTAAAATAAACACGCAACTTTTATCGTACCTGGTTAGTGAATCACTTCTAAAAAATGGATTGTAGCGTAGCAATGGCAAGAACATTTGGGCGCCATCAAAGCCGGATTTAAGGGACTCGGAACCCCTGGTGCACAATTTTTCGCAGACTAATCATCCATCCTTCCAACGCACCCAACTCTTTGAACGATGGGGCAACTGGTTCCGGTTAATCCGATATTAGGCGTCATCCATTCCCTCTTTATTTGTACGTAGTTTTACGTAACGGGATCGTAACCCTTCGGAGAATTTTAAAAATGTGAGCAAAATGGCTTAGTAAATAACTCCTGCCGTAATTAATAGGATCGACCTTGAAAATTACTGGAGGTGAATAAGCCAACAGAAATTCTCAATCGTGTTCATAGCGTAAGGACGGCAACATCGCCTTGGTATGTCACCGGAGAGGGTGAGAGAAAGGGAGAAAAAGAGGGAGGGGAAGGATAGGAAAGGAGTGGGTGCCTTGGTCCTTGGGGATTTATATCTCCCCGATCTCACCTCGCATCGAGGTGCAAGGGGACTTCCCATCAAACGGCATTTCGACGGGAAAAAGTCGCATCATGTGTGGGTCGATACGACAGGGGATGTGCCGGAGAGAAACAGACGACGATCTGGGATTTCCAAAACACTCGGGGCGAATCAGTACGAGGAGAAAGAGTACTAAGACCGGCTTCTCTTAAATCTCTCCTGCTCCGCTGCTTTGTAACACGATCGAAACCAACATTAGTCACCGGACCAAAGGAACAAATAGGACGAGCGTCGAATGTTAAGGATAAGAGAGAGAGAGACCTGACCTTTAAAAAAAAATGAAAATCGTGGAGTCGACGCTTCGACGTATCTACTTAGAGGCGATCAATCGCCCGTCCCCATCTTGTCCTTCGTAGAGATAGTAGTATCTATATTGCTCCGAAAGTGATGGAATAAATTGTTCATAATGTCCTCGGCAGACAAGCATGAGCTGGAAAGTTGGGACTAATTTTGAAACAGGAGAAATATTCATCCATGACTGGGAATTGAATCCAGGTCATTCACTTGCCGCGCGGAAATTTTACCACAAAAATATCGTGTCAGACTAATTTCCAGCTATGGCAGTCTCACCATTTGAGAGGGAGGGGTTTTTCTTCGATGGATATCTTGAAGGACATCCGTTGGGGCTGGTTGATACTGGCTTTGCTAGCCCAGCCCTAACTGACAATTAATGAAACATCCAAGTTCTGAAGAGAGAGAATTAATCTTCCGCCCGGAAAGTGGAAGACCCTGGTTCGATTCCAGGTTATTGCAGATATTTTCTTCCGTATCAAAAGTATTCCCATGCTCCGAAAGTATAAAATCCTTTCCAAATTCCCATCCTCGGCCGACAAAAGTACCGGAATCGTTTCCCTCTAAAAAATCCTCATTAATCCGATCATTCTTCCCTTTCCCCAGCCATTACCTACTTAGATTAGAGTGAGTGGTCGACAACGTAAAAACATAAGGCTTCTTCCTTGTGATCCAACAACGGGCTATAAACATCGCTTCCATACGATCGTGGCGGATTCCTCCTAAAGAGAACTTAATGCCTCTCTGCAGCACTCAAGGACGAGGAGAAATCTTCAAGTTCCGATGACTAACGCGCGTTTGAAGAATATCCCAGCGTAACAGCGGTTGCGTCGTCGAAAACACAAGTTAAAAATCCTTTGAAAGTTTTCCTCTTTTCCCCACCAAACCTCCCCCACAACACTACCTACTCCTCCTTATGAAATTGAGCACGCGTCATTGTTTTGCGTCTTCCTTTTCGACTTTCGCCCATTGGTGCCGCGAGAGGACGTTGTTACTCATCGCGAGGCTGCATTCCTAAGAGAGAGAGAGGGCCGTAAACACTTGCCTACCCGTCACACTTGAATTGGAGAGGGAAGGGGTGTATTGGGGAAGAAAAAAGAGGGGGAAAGGGAGAGGAAGAGAGGAGGAAGGAAGAATCGCGGTGTGAGCAAAGGAAACAAAAGGAAGAAGCTCGGAGTGGACAGTGGAAAATGAAAGAAGATTAGGAACGAAGGAACATAAGTAGATCAGCAAATGGGGGAGAGGAAAAGAGCGAAGGAAGGTAATTTGGCTGAGCGGGGAGGAAAAGCGTGCCAACTGTAAAATCGGATTACAACGGATTAAAAGAGAATGGAAAAACGGTAAATTGGATAATTAGCGCTTTGGGAGGGAATGGCGGATTAACCAAATAAGAGCAATCTTAAAAGAGGAAGGGTGGTAGAAACGTCTTGGGAAAGAGGAAGCAAAATACGAACAGATGGATTTGGCGCACCGTTCAAGTTTTAAGTTCGTGGAAGCAGAAAATTGGAGACAGAGGGAAAGCGGAGAGGCAAAAACTCTGGCGGCTGGTAAGGATATAGTTATTATATATCATTATTAAACTGGCATTAGCTAACGGTAAAGCAAAGTAAAATTGAGGGAGAAGTAAAGAAAATGACGAAACTTTAGGGAATGAAGGCTGAAATTAATACACGAAAAAAATCAGGCAAGAAAACTAGTCTAAAATTTTTAATAATTTTATTACTTACCATGAAATGCCATTGATTATATACATTATAATCGTAATTGTATATCCGAGCAATGCAACTATGATATTCACAAAAATAGGAACCTCTAAAATATATTTTAACATGGTTTATGTTGATTCAAAGCAAAATGCAGATTTTAAAATAGCAATTGCAAACACTTATTACGCAAATACTTGCAAATTTATAAAAATATAAACTATATAAAGTTTTAACGGTAAAAAGGAAAGCAGCTCTTCATTTTACACTTTACACCGATTTAATAATTCTCCACGGAACGAAACGTGCCGCACTTGGCAACGGCATGTAACATATTCTCCAATCCCTCGGAACCGACACAATTCAGAAAGTAAAAGAGAAAGGGCGAGTAGAGGAAGAAAACTGACTGTAAGACGGCGAAAGAAGGAAAGGAAGCGAAGAGTGTGGACGAGGAGGAAGGGAAGAGAAAGGTGTGCGAGAAAGATAGAGAACAACGCAGTTTCTTCTCGTTCGGATTGCGGTCAGGCACGGCGACCTTCGGGGTCATGCAAGTAGGTTGGTGGCGGCGCCTAGTCCCGGGAGCATCTTCCCGCTAGGAAAGGAGGAGATAGAGGGAGGGGAGAGAAAGAATGGAAAGGGAAGGAGGAGATGGCGGGAATTGGAGGGGGAGAGAGTTGCCGGATGCAAGGGACCGCGATTCCAGGAAACAACGCTCGCACACACACGCGCCCGAGCGCTCTTTCACCCGAGTCTGTTTCCAATGGCCCAACACTCCCTCTCTCTATCCCTCTTTTCTATATCTCCTCTTTCTCTCCACCACCCACAGCAGCCTCTTAACGAGATGACGGAAGCGATGGTCTCCCTTTGCGATCGTTTTGTTTCCGAGATGCTTCCCCGGAGAGCCTAGGAGACGTCTCCGACGAGGTGAGGAATGTCACCTCCCTTTACGACGTGCGACGCCGAGTTCGAAAAAGCGATGCTCTCTTAAAAAAGAGTAGCAACCGGTTCTCGACGCACAAGTCGCTCCAGATCAGTTGAGATGCCATCTTTCTCTCTCTCTTTCTCTCTCTCTCTCCCCCTCCCTACTTCTCTCTCTACTTTCCTCAACCTATCTTTACATTCCATTCCTACTTTCCTCGACCTTTCTATTTCTCTCCAGCTCCGTCTAGCACTATTCATCTCCATCCCTCTCTCCACTCTCACATTCCTTTAAATCTCTAGAACGTTCCCTCGAAATCTCTCCTTCGAAACAGTTTTTCCTCGGGATGCGCACATATATAAAAGATGTCGGACGTCGAAGGGAGGAAGGGGAGGATTTAAAGGACGAGGGTGAGAAAAAAACAGCCGCATAACGTTTTTACCGCGACATGAAGCGCTTTTCTCCTTCAAATCCCGTTGGATCAAAATGTTTGAAATTCAGCATCTAAAACGGTTCGTTTTCTTCTGAATTTTGAATCGCGAAGAGTCGTCCGTTCCCTGGAATGACTGGAGCGCTTAATTTAGCGTACGGTAAAGGAAAACCTTTTTTACTCGGCGATCTTTTGACTTAGAAGAAGCCGAGGCAAAATAAATTTGCGGAGACATGATTGCCGCTAATGCTAAAAACAGTCTTCCTTGATGAATGCAACTGTTTTTAACGACATTAACCGTGTGAAGTTCCATGAAGCAGGGTTTGATAGCGCTCATTAGCTCTACAATTATGAAGTTCACTGTCTGTAAGACTGATTCGAAATTTAGAAGAATCGCTCCTTAACATGTGACTTTTTCTTTCGAAAATAAGCAATAAGAAAGAAATAATTATTCAGTTAATTAAAACCACTTCTTACGCTTAAACATAAACACTACACGATACTTAATGCAAAATAGAACTTTAATTGCCATAGATGTTACACTTAAATGTAATTAGATTGTTTAGTCATTTAATTTCGCATAACGATGAAATTAATTTCAGAGAATGCATGAACATTATAAAGTATTTTAACGAATGAATGACTGAAGGTGGAGTCACCTAATCTTTATTTTTTATTTGAAGTGAACTCCTTAAGCGACGCACTTGAATTAATTGTGGAAGTTAATGACTGAGTTTAACATTACTAATTACGCGAAATAGGCTTCTTACAAGTGCAAAATGTATGATTCACCTTAACCTTCACGAATCCTCCATTAATAATCATCAGCAAGGAAAAATTAAGAAATTTTCTCTTGGGCTAACGAATAACATGCTTTCTTCCGAGGCCAAGTTTAGCATGCCATTTTGGTCAGCAGTGGAACAATGGGCCGGCGTCGAGAATTCTAACCAATGGCTACGCGAGTTCCCACATTTATAGCAGCAGTATAAAACCCCTTATTCACACCAATTAGCCACGCCGACCCGCAAGTTCCGTAACACAAATCGTGTTTTCTTTAATTCCGGTCTATCCATTAATTGCTGGGCCGCTCACGCGATCTATCCGCTTGAAAACTTTAACTTTTCACGGTTCAAACCTCATTCGTTTTTTACGATTCCAGTGCGTACGAATGTACGCAGCGAACACATACTAAAAATAATCATAAAATAATTATTCGATCGCATCACAATGGCATAACAACCAACATTACGTCGAATTACGAATTTTATAAATCGCCAAGAAGACGTAAACCCAGTGGCGGATCCAGAACCTTCCCAAGGAGGGGGCGATCGCCCCAATTACCCCTCCCCGTCTTGATTCCTCCTCTGCCGACAACCATACATTTTGAAAATCCCTACCCCCAACAGAATCTTTCTTTCCCTTGTCATACAGACTTAATCTTCTGTGTAGAAACAATGGATGTTGCGCGGAATGAATGTAAGAATGCACCTAGTGGAGGGCAATGAGGTCCTCCAAGGGGAGGGCGATCGCCTCCATCGCCCCTCCCTTGGATCCGCCACTGCGTAAACCAAACCTAAAATGAAATCATGCGCGACCTCCAATGATTCCTTTTAAATATTTATGACTTGGGTCGGTGAAGCTGCAATACATTTCAGCTAAAGTGTTAGTAAGATTGAATTCAATAGATTTTGAAACATTTGGTCGAGCTTACGTGCCTTCTTGAAAATGTCATTCATATGAGTATAACACATCAAACTGCAGGCATACAATAAATCAATGTCCTTTTTCGCCTTTGTAGCTATAAAATTGACTTGAAGGTGAGGTCTCCTCACACATGAGATTTTTGTCTTTCATTCGACTTTTTTACGCACGCGACCAACATTCATTTCTAAATGACTATACGTAATACGACAGAATTTAATAAATATCAACATATATGACATTAACATTGCCCCAATGCACTAGATTGAAGTTAAATACAAATGTATCACTTCTTGCTCTAAATAAAAAAACATATTAATCCAAGCCAGGGGGGAGGGGGGTGCATGTGCACTCCCAAAACTGCTCCAAATAATATGAAATTTTCAGTGCGTTTACCAACGCAGTAATAATGTTAATTAAAACGCGACCGTAGCATCAATATTAAACAATAGTTCTTTAAAATTCAATACCTACACTATTTGTGCGAGTATTAATTTATATATTTTTATTACTAAAAAATAGTATGGTGCACCCCCTAACCAAATTTCTGGGTACGCCATTGAATCTCACATGCGAAAAAGAAGAGGCCAACAACGACGAGACTTGAGGATGCGCGTCAGGCAACACCTCACTGATTAATCCGATCGAAATCTCACCTACCACTTAAGAATCGAACTATAAGCAACAACGACAACACCTTAAGGGCGTTTCGTTGTCCTTGAGGACTGATATCCGGAAATTGTGAACTTCTACGAATACCACCGGTGAAATATTCCGCCATCGTCGCAGATCGCGAGAATCTCGAGCGAACGGTGAAAGGGGGCACGGTTAAAAGGGACGCGGTTAAAGCAGGAAGGAGTGAACGAAAAGGCATTGAGGGAGAGGCAAAGGGGAAGAAGATGTAAAGGGGAATGAGGGAGAGAAGGGTTATCCGGGAGGAGGGCGAGGTAATGGAACGAAAGGAATGAGGAACACTCCCGGGCCGGGAATAATATTCTCATTATCGGTCGTTGAGAGAGGAAACGGTCGCTGTTTATCGCGTGAATCTATGAGTTTCGAGAGATGCACGCGCTGAATGCAATGGCGAGGAACACTTCCTCGACCCGCGTGCGCTCGCTGTGTGTTCGCTTACGTGCGGCGAGGCCAAAAGGATCTATCTCTGTCTTTCAATGCTTTTGCTAGCCTTTCCCCTATTCTCCACCTTGTTCGTAACGCATTCCATAACGGTCGGAGATTGGATTTGCGCCCGTCGCACTCTGCCGCGTCGGCAAAATGGCGCATCTCCGTGGAACACCATTCAACACACAACAGTTTAATTATAAGTAGTAATGATGCTGGTCATGAAAAAATAAAGAACAAAACTCCTTTCGAACGTTCATTTTCGAAATGGTGGCACGCGCCTCATAAGGTTATACACAACACTGACTTTAAATTACATTACAAAACCAAAAATTAACTCAAAAGGATCAAATTTTAGGCGATTACTTTCAGTAAATTATAAAGTAAGGATCAGAAGAATCAAGTGTAATTTATGTCATGTGAAATCATTGGCTTTTAGCAACTGAGGTGAGTTCAGTGAGACACCACTTGTTATAATGTCAAATTTAAACTTTACAAAGAAATATAATGATAATTAAGTTTTTCCTTTAATTACGCCTTAAACTTTATCTATGATATATTTTAGCACGAAAAATCCAATTGTAGATATACGTGGCTAGTGAATAAATAATAATAATAACAATAGCGGTATTGGATGCTGCTCTTCAGTTACGTACGTGTTTATAATCTCACCACAATAGTGAAAAGTTAACACATAAATAAATGGTTTTATCACTTAGATAAACTATCCAAATAATTTCAAAAGGCTTATTGAAATTAATAACATAATTAGGATATTAGAACTAGACGACAATCACCCAGAATTTCCGTTTAAAAAATTATGGGGATATCGTAGCTTATTACATGGCAGACAATGAGCGTCGAATGCAATTCATCATTCCCTCGTCCTCTTCTATAGTTCACATGGGCCCGCATTTCGGGGAGAATTTAACTCGGAAGCTCTTTTCAAAACAACCCACTTTTCCGAGACCTTGCGAAATAAAAAAATAACATATTACTCATCTTAATCTAGAAAGGATCTTCTTTTTATCCGTGGAGACGGATATGACATACATTTTCAGCACATTACGGAATTCTTCGCTTACGCTAGAATTGGGTTGTAATAGGAGTTCCGAGTAATAAAGTGGGAGTGTGCAGCAATTCCACGCATAGCATTTTAATTCAAGTAGAGTTGACCTACAGAGTCGTAAACATTTTTGCAACGCCAAAGGAATTCTGAAAATCAAGGCTGAGAAATTTTACCTCTTATTATTTTATATTTTGGAAAAGAAGACCCAAATATATTCATTTATTCTGGGAAATATCAGTCCTGAGGTATTTCAAAACACTAGTAACTTTCTCCCCAAGAGCCGCAAGCCTCCAAGCACGTTTCGAATATGAATTAACGAGGATTGTATATTGATTGTGTCGAGAAGATGATACAACTTACTCCCGTTGCCTTAAAACAGTTGAGCATTTCGGCAATCAAATAATTGTCCCAATTGATAATTCACCGATCGCAGATTCTAATAATTCTAAATTTATTTGAATAAAATACAAAATTTTATACAAATAAATTTATAATGGAGTTCCACCAAGTATTGCCTTGCACCATCGATCATACAAATAATTCAAATTCTAAAGATCGATGATTTAATTCTAACGGCATACACTTTGTGTGTATCGTTTAAATACGGGTTGACGACACAAAAATTCCGAAGTTCGATTTATCTCCACCTTTCGACTCGGAAAGAAGGCACGTGAGCGCAAGACGGGAAAACTCGAACACCTTGGAAACGATTGAAAGCTGCAACGCCAATAATCAGCAAAAACGCATGGAAAAACGTTACCGTTAAAGGTTACCTGTCATAAACTTTAAATCTCGGCGAAACGATTTTATTAACCACGGGATCGGGACCAGCACGATCCGAAGCTTTCTTGTCGGCGCTGAGATTTCCTTGAATCAATATCCCAAAGATGGATATCCGATGGCACGCGAGACGAATTTTCTCGGCACGTTAAATGTATGATTGCTGGTTGCATCTCTTTATGTTCTTCTCTTTTGGAAAATCAAGGCAGCGATATCCGTAGGAAAAATCTGCTAATTTGACGGTATTCACAGTGACGCGTGTAAAGCTACACCAAAGACAAGCAGAGATGATTCGAGCGTTGCTTGGGTTGAATTTGAAAGAGATTGTACATAGCAACCACGACATACAAAATAAAAAACACTGCACTCGTTTAAACAAGAAACTTCAGGCTAATTTTGCATCATTTTAAAATGTTTGTCACCGGATAACACATTCTGTCATTTCGTCCAATAATTGAAAACAGTAAAAATTTCCTCGGAAAACTTTACGAAAAACATTTAAAATTCTTCACGTTTTGCTAACATTTCGGATGTTGGGTTTATGATAAGTTTACGCCATTGTTTAAAATCAATGAAATTATAATACAGCACCCTGATTCCCGTTAAAAGCATTAAATAGATGCTTTTACAATAAAAATCATCAATTCCCATTTAAAAGCGTTGTGCCCGTTGCCACAGTAGTTGATATTTTTCATTGATAAAGATGTGACTTTTTTCTGATGAAAAACAAAGTTTTACGCCAATTCGGCACAGATATGAATTTATTCTTCGAGAAAAATATACTTCATTATTTCTGCTACAGAACTGGTTTCGTTCCAAATTTCAATCTTAATTGTAACTTATTTAAATTTAAAAATGCAATTTATTAATGCCCTGCAACGATTTCCATACTTTTGTTACAGGGGATAGAAAGGAAACAGGGGGATCGCAAAAATTCCCTAAAAATGAAAAATTTTGAGATCTTGGATTTTTCCGTCAGTTTTATCCAATAACCTTTTATCATCATCAAATATCAGATAGGTAGGATAAAGGAGGATATAAATATTTAGGTACTTCTAGAATCAGAAGTACCTAAACATTTATATCCTCCTTTATCATATATTCTACGTAAGAAGCAGCTATTTATGATAGGTTTGTATAAGCATTGATGTTTTCTCTAAATACACCCATAAATTAAATTAATTAATTAATTTGTATCTAAATTAGTTCAAATCTTCGCATTGGTTACGCTCTAATCCTGAACGATTCGTTCAGTACATTTTGTTAGAATTTAACGATTTAATAAAATGCTACAACACATCTTTAAAAAAAAACTAAAGAATAAAATATTGAAACTATTCCACCTAAACTGTTCCGTTTTCGCGACCCCCAGGTTGGGAAGCGCTGCAGTTAAAATACTAAATGGGAAACTTCTGCTCGAAATCGTGAGCATTTAAAAAAAAACAACGGGCAAACGGTCGCGTGAGAGTACGTAACTTGCATTCGTTGCGGCTGCGATCTAAGGAATTTTCACTCGATTTAACTCTCTCGAAAAGTCCGCGAAAGCTCGGGGGAAAAAAACTTATGCGCTCCTTCGTAAATGACGGATGGACGTGAGGCCGGCGAAACGAGACGATGATTTTTCACGGGCATGCGACCGATTCACTCGACTGGCATCACAGTTACGATCGTAGCAAAAGAATATAGGAGTGATGGAAAGATATGCAAGATCCGTTTAACGGGCTCGCAAAGCCTCTCTCTCTCTCTCGCTAGCTCTCTTTCTCCTTCGAAGAAAAGGATTTTAAAGAATGCATCCGATCTTCCGTTTCACGAGGTTGCGTTACCGTTGATTGTTTCCGCGTGACATTTAAGTTCAAGCTTTGAAATGTCAAGTTTCGAGGAATGGTAATGATGGTTTAAAAAGTTATCACTGGCAGGCAGTGGCGTGCAGAGGTTTGGTGATGCCCGGGGCCAACTCCTCAATTGTATGCAATTGCATTACATGCTTCAAATTGTCTGTGGAATGTTAACAAATTACTTATGCTTTTATATGGCATTTATATGACATTACTTGGTGACGGGATTTCTAACTAACGGAGGCCACTCATGTTTCATAAATACAGTATGTAACTGTTACGCGCCCCTGCGTAGATTGTATATTTAAATCACAAAATACCTGTAAGATTGGGAGTTTGGCACTTGTTTACGTTTACAGTTGTAGGAACTTGTTTACGTTTACAATTCAAGAGTGGAAGTAAAAATAACGTGGGACGATATTGTTTGACTTTATCTAAGATTTGCAATAATCCCTCGTTTCCAATATGACGCATCAATACACGCATTGATATTAGAATCGTTTTATGCGCATGCGCACGAATATTTGATACAGATTAAAATATATCGAACACTTTGATTTCATGCTACGAAGCAAAATAAAACCATAAACAAATACAACTGTAAATATTTTACAATGCTCTCGACGCGAAATAATGCATTCCTTAAGGCAGGGGTCGGCAACCTACGGCCCGCGGGCCACATGCGACCCCCGAGAGCACTTTATGCGGCCCGCAAAGCCGTGATTAAAAAGTGATCGGTGAAATTTAATATAAACGATTTCATATTTTTTCAATAAAAACCTTTTCTGATGAAGTTTTAATGCTATTAGATTATTTGGTCTTGATTTTCACTTGTATGAAACCACAAATTCTCTAGTTAACTTCTTATGTAAACATAACACTCCTCCGGCCCGCCAAAGCTCTCGTGACTTCCAATGCGGCCCTCCGAAGCATTCACAATTACGAATGTGGCCCGCCATTCAGAAAAGGTTGCCGACCCCTGCCTTAAGGCATCTTATGCTCCTTTCAACACCTTCACCACACGAAGAGGCCGCATGAGGACAAAAAAAGTTAACAGAGACGATTTCAAATTTCAAAAACTACATTTTTATTTCACTCTTTGATTGGATGCCCCCGATATGGAGATGCCCGGGGCCGTCGCACCCTCGGCTCCCCTTCTGCACGCTACTGCTGACAGGCGCGGATTTAGGGGGTAACGAGGCCTCTAGGCGATAGTGGTTTGGGAGGTGCACATCTCACGATTTCTGAAAACATATGGTTAAATGCCGTCAAATTCTTAATAATTTTTTATATAATTAAAATATAGTAGATGGCCTTATGAGGTCAACTGCTAATAAGATACCCTATTGCGCCTCTCTAGGCGTGAGACACAAGGCGGTCGCTTTGATCGCCTGGCCCTATAATCCGCCTCTGTGTGCATCTCATGTAAAATTATAACATCGAAATTCTTTACACATCTACCTGATATTGTTATTTTTTAAATCTTCTTCGTCTATGTCAAAGGAAGAAAAATTACTTTAAATTTTTTTAAACGCCTAACAAAAGAGCAAAATTAAAACAAATTATCCAACGATTCAGAACTAATTAATATCGAAGATATGCCAAAATATTAAATTATTTACTTACATATTTAATCTCATTTTCTTTCCTATTTTAGCTGCATCGCTGAATACATTTTTCTCGAAGCTATGCCACAAAATTTTCGCGGAGACATTCTATAAAAGTTACTTATAAAACGCCCGACGTCCGAATAATATGAAAGGTGAGTGGGACCTTTACCCGTTTTTGTTCGACCATGAAGATTTTTAAAAGTGTATATTCAAACCGTCGCCCGTTAATGGCTGTCCTTAAATTTTTCCTTTTTTCGCGATTCGGCAATCCGGCATCAGCAATTCGTCCGAGGCCGAACGAGACGACGAAAACTGTACCGCGATATTTTTCGAAAGCCCCTCCGCATCTTTTTTTCCCGTTGTTATTTTTTGCTAGTCGAGGAAAGCCGATAACGAGCTTTCGGCCGTAAAACCACACCAAGTTAACACCCTATAACAGACGCCTCGAAATTGCATATCTTCTCACCCGGCTACTAATTAGAACACGAAATCCTCTCATTTTTCCCTCTCCATTGAACGAAAACAACGTCCCACGCGGACGTCGTAAATATAATCGCCGGGACGCGTCGTTCTTAGCTACTCAGACGGTTCCCACGCGCGCCGTGCGCCGGTTATAAAACTGGGTCGGGGAAAATGGAATCCTATTGGGCTCCATCTCTTCTCGATGCACCGCACGGAATTTCACGGGCCAGTTTTTTTTCCTCCCCGTATTACCGCCATTCTTCCCTGAAACAAAACAGAATCCTTTCTTCCACCGTCCCCGTTTGGAAGTTGTCGAGCGCCACGCGATTCGACGACTCCACCGGAATCTTTCACTCGCTTCCTATACAAAACGGACGGACGTGAGCGGCATCGCGGAGGGTTTTCGCTTTTCCCGCTTCCTGGAGAGCGCGCGGGAAAGAGCTTTCTCATAGCTCCGCCGGTGGCCCTTAAAAGGGATCGTATACGCTGTGCGACGGGACGCTCGCAGGCGCCACAGCGGTCCCTTCAGCGACAAAAGTCGATCGGGAGGAAGCGGCGAACATAGCAACGCAGGAGGTGTTCTCGTGGAGAACTTCGTCTCTAGCGGAGAGAATGGGCATCGATCAGAGCGGTAAGGGGAGCGGAGGTGAAGGAAAAAAGTTATCGCTTAAGGCGCGTTCTCACTATTCAATTTTAGTCGATCAACAAGAATTTTAAATATAGTTGAAACTGAATTGAAGCGTGTGAACGTTCTTTCAACCTAGTTGATCAACTTGTTAGTCGATTCAACAAAAGTTCGACTATGTACTTTCAACTTTTTTCGTTCAACTGTGTTCCAACCTATGACGTCACTGTTGATCAACTAAAATTGAATGGTACGAACGCGCCTTAGGAAAGAGAAGCGGAACGGGGATTAGGAAGGAGGCGGTGCGTTTTAAGGGGGGGGGGGGGGTGACGAGGTATGGAGAATGCGAAACGGAGTTTTTTTTAAGCCGTCGTCATCGTCTTTAGCCTTTCTTTCTCGTACGAATAATTCTTATCGTTGGATTTATTCCTGTTGCGGCGCGCCATGGCGGAATGCATTGTCATAGATGACCGTATCAGTAATGCTCTATGTTGCTGACATGTTTTATTCCCAAGGTCACGGGCCGTATATTTGTGGGGTCAGAATCGAACAAGGAGACCCAAGCGGCGCTTTTTGTGATGGAAGCGCTGGATTAATATGAAAAATACTTATCTAATGTAGTAAATATGTTGCCATATTTTTTAAAACGTACATACTCTAAGATTTTAATCATCAAAGGAAAATAACAGTGAAAATGAAAATCTACATACGCAAATTCCGCATAGGTGATGATATTATGTAGTTAAATAAACCTATAAAAATCCTCCTGAGGAGTATAATTTAACGTTGTTCTCCTATAGTAATCAGTATCAAAGTAAAATATTTCGTTAAAATTGATACAAAGCTAGTTTCCAGCGTATGATCGGACATGAAACTAACCCTAACTTGTGAGTGAGATTGTGTGTTCGGTCCCTGGCGTGGACTAATTTCCCCTAAACCGGTGTGTATTTATGTACTTCTTTTTTAATTTATATGGTTATAAGGAGATTTCTCCTTTGTCATTTTTTTTGTAATGAACCATAGGGCTCCAAAAATTTAATTTTTTAACCCTAACTTGTTAAATCACGAATTTAGTAAACTACAAAATCCTTGTTCGCGCCACCTAATCTTCCAGAAAGAGGAGAAAAGATAGCATTTTATTAAAGAATAACACTTGTTTCGTTACGGCGGATACATTTTTTTCCTCTTCTAGCGGCAATAGCGTGGACAATGGAAGGAAGGAAAGGCGATTCCGCAAGCAAGGGGGGAAAAAACCCGCATTTTACGACTACCCCGTCCTCTTTGACACGTCCCTCGCTTTATAATTAACCTCGTAAATTAACGGCGCAGGGGACGAGCGAGACATTGTCCGAAGATCCGAGCGCTCGGGGCAGGTGAGATAGCTGGGATTCCAAGCGCACACAAACAGCAGACGATCGCGCTTTCCTCCTTCCTCCTCCCATCCACTTTAACCCAATTCCACTCGGCAACCTGCTAGGTCTTTTGAACCGCACCAGGGATCCCACCGACCTCTCCGCGACCTTTCCGAGGGCCTAGGTAACGTAACTACCGTGTTACCCTTCGCTTCATTAAGCGGAAGACCGCATTTTCCATCGATTTCTCCGCGGAACGCAGTTCGAACAATCTCTCGGTCGGATAATCTCGTGGAATACCTGTCTCTGGCACACGGGTTCTGCCAGTGACACCTTTCAGTTCAGTCGGAAAATGAGTTTCCATCGCGCGCCACTGAAGACAACGTCCCGAAATCGACGATGGAATATTTTTTTTCGTTGAATGTTAAGAGGAGAGGGCAACGAACCCTCCAATCGGCCCTTCGTCCCCGAAACTTAAACGCTTACGCGATTTGGTACAGCCACCGCAACACCGTCGGCAATGAATGAAAAATAAAATAAATGTGGGAACGATTGAGAGAGAAAGATACGTGGGAGACGCGGATAGGAGAAGAAGAAGGTGCGAGAAAGAGAGGTGGGCGGGGAATAAGGAAGAGATGAATGGATAAGAAAGGTAAGGGAGAGGAGATGATTCGTGAGAGAGAAAGAGGGATACTGGAGGTTATAACTAGGCATGTAGAGATAAAAAGACCTGTTATTGAGTAAAATGCCTAAAAGACGGTTAACAACATTCCGATGTAATCACGAAAATGGGTTTGCTTACAAGTTTTCACTATTCCATTAATGTATTTTGATGGTTCTTTTCGTCGAAGGTTTAAGTCTGATTCGTAGAAAGTTGATAGGCGATCCTCAACCCGCGCTGGTTGTTAGCTAGTTGGTACTTAACATTCAACTACTAATAATAATAATTCACTCAGCACGAACTGGTTTCTCGATAATGTGTTTTACGACGTGCTACGAAAGCGGGTTACCCTTTAAAGCTAGTACTTCAAGACTCTCTTAACTACTGCGCTACCGAATACGACGCGTGAAAAAATCTTTCTGATCAGTAAAAAATGCTGTGAATCATAACTAACAAAAACTTCGTTAGTAAATGATAGAGCATTATTCGAAGCTAATAGAAGAATAATTAAAGTCATATTTGCTGGTATCCTAAGACTATTATGGAGATCTTCCACGAGCATTATAGCACTTTAGAAATACGGCCTATTGTTTCTGTAATGAAAGGCAATAGGATTCGCCATCAGCTGATTAAAGCATGTAAAGCTCCATTAGAATGAACTATGTATTAGGCCCCAAAGAGAAACTTCACGGTATATTTCGTTATTGTAGTCCAAAGCAGAAACTTAATACAGAATAAATTAAGCGTCCGGGAACCGGATGTTTATGTTTCGCAATCTTCTATCCCATAAACCCCTTCCCTCCGTGCCCTTTCTCCTCTCAACTCCCTCCCTCCTACCCCTTTCTCCTTCCCTTTCTCCACCACGCCCCCCCCCCCCCCCCGCTTCGGAAACCCATTTTTTCATCTTCAACCCCGAGGGATGGGGAAGAGGAGGAGGGAGATGCGATCGCCTCCGCGGAACCGCTCTTACTCCTCCCCCTCATCTTCAGCGAATCCGGTTCTGAGACGTCCCATTCCTCGACTCGTCGCCGTCCGAGCGAACCCGAATACCCACCCCATCTCCTCTCTCCCCTCCTCCTCCCCATACGTGAATACGCCCCCTTCCGTTCGTCCTACTATCGCTGGACTAATAATCTCCCTCCACGAGTGCAACTATTGCCCCAAACGCGACGCACCTACTTCAAGAGGACGTGCTATTATTCTCCATCGCTTCTCGAAAGGCACTCGAAAATGCGACGACGCCTAACACTGGACCTCGATTCACGTAAGAGAAACGCTCAAGTGATGCGTCCTTAATATTAGTGGATAGTAATATTTCAGCTAGTTTGCGTCAGCCTTCATCCGACTGACAAGCTGTAGTGCCGCATAGGTTTTATAGGCTATTTAAAATTTTCGATGGGTGAAAGGAACTAATCGTCTTAGATATACTGTTTTGCTGTTCTCATTCCTTTCAGTATTTCAAGGCTACAAATTAAAATGTGACCAAAATACAGAAATAAGGTCGATTGGTATCTTTGTTTTTTTTAAGGCGCCTAAATAGAATAAAAACGCCATCATCATCATCGTCGTCATCCTCTTCGCGGATTAGGCCGTTTGGCCCGCAACATCTCCGATTCCGGCTTGCTCATCCCAGCTTTGACGTCGTATTCCTGTTCATCATGTCCCTCTTTTTTATGCATCCTTGCCCGTCGTGAAAGACTATCTGTCTCCATCCACCGCTTTCTTTTTTCTTCAATTATTCCTTTAAATTCTTTCTCGTATCCTTGATTCGTTTGTTGTCCGAAAGTGCTAGATATTCTCTCGACTGCTCGAGAGAATCTCTATCAGTCGCTTAGATGCGTTCTTCCATTTCCCTCTGTCAAGGCTCATGTCAGGTACAAATAATCGCTGGCATATATATGTATAGTTTTCTCCCCAACATTGTTCCTTTTCTTCTTTTCGATCTCAAGGTTTTATTTATAGTGCCGCACAACTTTCTTGTTTCGTTTCGTCAATATCTGCCTTTATATAAAATAACAAATAATTGAACCTTGAGACTCGTTCCACTGTTTCACTATTTTACATCTAACTGAAGGCAATCTTTCAGAAGTCACGCGCTTTGTTTCATATTAGATATCTTACAATTATATTCTTTATTTGTCACATTGAGATAATAGCCTGCCTTCTGTAATGGTTTTTCGTCTTTTGCTAAAATTGCCTGATTGTCTGCAGAAAGCAGGGTTTTTATCAAATTTTTCCTTGGTTAATTTGTCAATTTTTCTCTCCCACTGTCTCACAGTTTCGTCAAAATATAAGTTAAAAATAATTGGATATTAATAAAATCCTTGTCTCATTCTTGTATTTTTTAGCATACTACCTCTTTTCTACCAACAAGTACCTATAGTTCGTGATCTCAAATATACGCTTATGAACATATAGACAAATGTAGCGAAATACCTTTTTGCTTAAACATTTTCCAAAACCTTCCTCTGTTAACTCAAATGAAGACTTCTCATTAACAGTCAAAAACATGTTAATATATTATAATGAAATTCCCTGTATGTTTTAATTACTTGTAAGAGAACAAATATATTTTCTCTGCATAACAAAGCCTCCAACTAATCTTTCCCTCCCCATAATATCTTCTGCAATCAATCTCAATTAATAAATAAATACATTTTCTCTGATATATGACTTCCATATGCATTCAAACTCGTGAAAAAAGAGTTTAAAATATTTTTATTGAGGTTTAAGATCTTACTTGAATAGCATATATGAAATATTTTTCAAAACGTTTTCTTTAGAAGTGCATTTTTGAAAATTTGTGTTACTAAAATATTTCGCTAGTTTTATCTTGAACTTTCTTCTGCGCGGTTATTTTCTCAAATGCACAGATCTGTACTTCTAAGGCATTTAATAGGTTATATTTTTAAAAAAATCCCTATTTTAATTAGGGCACTGTAAACTGTGACGAGGGTTGCGTTTATAACGAGCGAATTGTAATTCATGAAGAGAAAACGTATAAATAGTCTTTAGATGTCAAAGAAGCACCGATTTTCTCCTAATTAAATCTTTAGAAATCCTTAAAAGATCTCCACAAAAGAAGCATGTGAAACTATTTTAATATAAAAACGACAACTGCAACCTTTCTCTGCATTTTATTAAGCGAATAAACATCATACTAAATATCTCTCTTTATAATGGCAGACATATAGAATAAAACTATGGAATGAGTCGTTTGAGAAGAAAACCATGAAGTGTTACAAAATAAAATAACACAATAGTTCCAAGATTATATTGGAGTATCCAACTGAAACGTTTGATGATATATATATATATATATATATATATATATATATATATATATATATATATATATATATATATATATATATATATATTCCTTAACAATATAGAAACAATTGGTGAATAACCTGCGACCCGCGAGATTAATTTGTGCGGCCCTCATAACAGTTTCATTTCCTTATTTAAATAACAAATATAACGCACAAATCCACATAATTGCATTAAAGTTTTTATAATAAATTTTTTCGCCGTGGAATTTTTACCCTAAAAATCTTATTTATACTTGACTTTCACTTATATGATATCTCAGAATCTTTAAGTAGTCTACGATGAAACTCTAATCCGACCCGCCGAAACGTTTGCAAATTCCAATGAGACCCACCAAAGAATTCCCAACCACCAATGTGGCCCGTCGTGTAGGACAGGTTGCTCACTACTGATATAAACAATGTAAATTAACTGAAATATTTTAATCAAGCTTCAAATATAAGACCATTCGCGATAAAGAAAAAGTCTTGGAAGAACTAACGATCATCTTCAGCACTGAATTCACGAAGTCAAGACTTTTTTGGCTGCCTCTGGGTGAACGGAGGCGAGAGCGAATGATTTCGGCAAACACACATTTAACACAAATGGCTTAATTACTGAGAGAAAACTTCAAGATAAACAGCAAGTTTCTTTTTAGCAGCTCAGAGGTGATGGGTCGCGGCGGTGTACATTTGAGGCCTTTCCATACCAATTCCATTTAAAGGGTGACACATAAACGGACAAATTATCTACTTTTGGAGCAATAACTTAATTGATATGTTTCCTTCGCCAAAATTTGCGATTGTTGCGTTTCTTTTTTTAATTCACAGTTTGACAAGGAGTTAAACTCTACAAAATTATTCTCAATAAAAATGATGAAGCACTGTGAAATCATATTTTCTATTGCCAAAGCAACATCTTCTTTTTCATTAAAATCGCTATTCAATATTAAGTATTTATCACCTTAAAAGTATCGAATTTATTACATATGATCTTTGGAAACATACGCATTTACCGCACCCCAGCATAGCCATATAAAATTATTCAAGGATTCTAATTTTTTACAAGTTAATTAGAACTAGATAATTAATCTTGCCGATTATTATTGCGAAACCGTGTCAACGAATGATTTCCTCTATAAGTATTTAAATATTTACTTTTTCAATGTATGACTGATTAGAATTAATCGTGAATTCTTTGCATGACGGCTTTCTAGAAATTCTTATAAAACAAGTAGAAAAAACGTCATTTCGATCCAAATGTAGTTTATAATTTTCACTAATCTATTTCATAAGAACTCTTTCAAGTTTCAGCATCGAAACGAAATTTTAAAACGGTTCATCCTTTCGTATCGCCGATTCATTATTATTTTCTTCCCAACTCCCTCGAAATTCTTCCAAAAAAACCGACGCCAACGCTGGAGATTCGTTCCATTCGCAATCCGAAGGAGATTCAATCCCAACGTCGGTCGCAAATACACGCGTGCTGAAAAGAAGACCGGACGTTATTTCATAGCAACCATCAGCTGTTGTAATTATACCGGTGCGCCGAATAGAGAAAGCTAACCTTGACGAGAAGGAATGCAGCGTGTTATGCGAGCGTCATTCGTCGATAAAATCCAAAGGCAAAAGGTCGGCGGTAATTCATACGAATTCTTCGAGACCATTCGGGGGTGAGAAAAAAACCGCAAAACCGTCGAACGCAGAACTCCATTAAAGCGAATCGAATACGAGCATGGCTCTCAGCGAGCATATCGAATCAAGGGCACCGAAGATAATATAAGTGTACGGCAAACAGTTCGTTACTTTACGTACCGCCGTCGTATCGTAAATAACATCTCCCCCATCCATCCACTCCGTCCGAACTCTTTCGCCTCGACCCTTAATATATTTTTACCCGTCCAATCCACTTCGCCTCCATCCCTCTCTCCTTCCAAACTCTCCTAATCCCACACTCCCACCCCCGCCCACGATTACCCCTCCCGATTCGAGGGAACTCCCATTCGCTCAATCTCATCGGTCCTCAGAGAAAAGAACTAGGCTTTGTGGCATGAGTTGCAGGGAGCCCACGTGCGAGTAAAATGTTTGGGGTCCCCACCATCATCAATACTGCGCATACATGCTATTGTTTAATGCCAGTCTTACCTTAATCATTATTACATCCAATAATTCCATGGTGTCTATACTTTTTTCAATCCCACCTTTCAAAATATGTAGTGCTCATAGGGGAAAAAGTTTGTCACAAAAGCCTTGGTCAATAAATATGTTACATATTTCTATAAATTTTTGCAAATATTCTTTAATTTCTTGTTCATCCCTCCGAAAAGCTTGGAGCCCCCACGCAATATGCGGGCCTGCACTCCCCTGATGAGTTGGATGTTTGTATTTATGGCTAACCAATCTCTTGAATCATTATAGCCATAACGAACACACACACAAGGGAGGAGGGAAACCCAGTGCCGGCATTAGTCTACTCTTTATGAAGAGCACCTATAGTGCCAACTGATTAACGGAGCGCTAGATTGCGTGGCCTCCTCAAAACACACAAATAGGGAAAGGGACAATCCCAGGTTGAAAAATCTGACCTCCGCCGGCGTCGAACTTGAGACCGCTGCGTGAAAGGCCAACGCTCTAACCACTCCGCAACCGTCACACCCGATATGGGAGGGTAGGAGGGAAATAAAGGGGTTGGATAAGAACGACGTTGGCTTCGGAATTTATTCGAAAAAAATCAAACCGAGAGAAATCAAGTGCAAGGTCGAGGGGGGAGAGAGAGAGAAGGTGGAGTTGAGAGGAATGTAAAGAGGATGAGCTCTAAGAGGTAGTTTGGAGAAAAAGAAGCGAAAAAAAATTGCGAATAAGAGTGCGGGTTATGAGCCGCTGAATGGAACGGAATCCGCCATGAGATGGCTGAGTGGCGAGAGTAATGAATGATGTCATCCGAGCCGCTTTTCGGTTTTAATTGCTCGGGACGAGCGCGGGCGGAGAGAGATTGCTCGGCGATTTCTCCTGATGGCCTCCGCGACTCGTTTCGGGCGGAACACGTCTGCCCATCTCTTTTCCCATTCCGCGCCGAAATAAAATGTTTCCAATTAACGACCGCTTGTTTATGCGAACGAGACGAATAGTTCTAAGCTGATTTAATTTAATTCGAACTGATGTATGGTTGACGATATAAGTGCATGAATCATAGGAGATGTATATCTTGGAATGTGTGTTGCATAACCGAGCAAAAGCGGCCTCCATAAGTATATTAATTTAAAAAGGGAGGCATTCCGCGCAGCCAACATCAAAACGAGTGAAATGAATTGATTTCATGGTACGTAAAATTTTCAAAAAATGATTACAGAAACAAGTAGTGTTATCCATAAACGGATAAAATTAGCGTTTTTATTATTAAATTCAGTAATATTTTATTTATGATTTATTTCGCTATGACGATTTCTCCCATTAACCTAATTGACGAACTGAGCGGAATTCGGAATGTGCTACATGCGTAAATTTGGTTTCTCTATTTTTTTTATGTGGTTACAATCGGCCAGTACAGCCTCGCTTGTACGTTGCATCAATATGAAAATATACGCTCAAAATTTTGGCTTTCTATCTTTTATACCTTCGGAGATACTTTAAAAAAGTGTTTTTAATGGGTTCCTATCCGACTCTGTATATTTTTCAAAACCCAAATCTAAAGAAAGACAAATGGCAACAGTACAGGAATCTACCCCCCAAATTTCAGCTCTTTATCGCTTACGGTTTCGTCACTATTTCAATTTAAGAAAGTGGAACAGACAGAAAGACGCCAGAGCATTTTTTTAAACGTGCTAAAGACGGGAAGAAATTGTTAAAAAGATACTTTAAATATGAGGCAAATGTAAAGGTCGTCCATTAAACGAAGAAGCACATATTCGCATAGAAACACTTTTGTTCCACCTAACCATACATCACCACGAAACAGTGTTTGAAATCCTTTTCTGGAATGGAGAGTGAGCACCAGGCGGGTTCCTATACGACCCTCTCTCGCTTTTTTCTTTAAATTAAATGACGTCACATTTTTTGTCGAATCACGTGTCTGTGAGAACTGTAGATGTCGCGCGGGTTCTAGGATGTCGAGAGAGTTCAAGACGAAAGAGAATGTAATGACGTCATGCGACCACACAAACAGGCAGACGAAAATCCGAGATGTTAAAAGAGTCGAAAACAGCATAGGAAAAGGGATTTTTACCGTTGTCGATCGCTGAAAATAAATACACGATAACTGGAAAAATGTTTCGGCGGATGTGAGACTCTTTTCCTACAATTTTCGCGGATATGTGATATGTCCTCCGAAAGGCATTTGAGTTTCATACCTTCTTCACTCCAAAAAACGGATCAAATAGATCTCTGCTTTTAAGTCTTAAGTCTTTTTGCCATCTCATATAACCTCCTTACGTTCACTATAAATTATCGAACTCGTCTTACGGCTGAAGATTTTTAAGAATAAGTTCTTTGATATCCATGGTTTCAAAAATAAGTAAAGGTATGAAAACCGTATAGGCATTTCAGCTACAATCTAGCCGTCTTCAGTGGTAATTAACCGAAAATTTATTCTAAAAAAGAACTTCCTTTCGGTGAATCACCATTGATGGCGGCGGTATTGTAACCAAAATGCGCATATGGTTTTTCATAACCTTATTATGGTAACTGGTGATACCTAAGATAAGTACTTACTTCATCAATTTCTTATCTCGAAGATTTATTCAGATTCAGATACTTATTCTTGAACCTCCTTAGGTAGACGATAAACAAATTATCTGCGAGATATCTTGAACACTTCGCTACGGTCCGCAATAAGAACGCGTTTCGAACAAATTTGACAATTATCATAATTTAAATGTGGCTTTCCCTACCGCTTAAATTCTACACAGTATGAAAGAACATTGCCATGTGGAGTCGGAAAGGAAAAAAAAATATTTAAACATTTTTTTAAATTGAACTCACTTTCTAAACAAATCACCAGTTGTGCACGCGAGGTTTTCAACCATGAAGTAAATCATTCGCTGATTAATTAAGAAATGAAAACCAGAAAATATTTTGATAACTACTACGAGCGTTAAATCTGAAAATAAGGAAGCCTCCTAATTAGTAGCGCCGAGCTTGAGTCTCATCTTCGGTTACAAAAGAGATTGAGGTTTTCTTCACGACTTCCTTGCAACAAATATCACGAATGCGGTAAAAAATAAACAGGACAATATGTAGTTACATGCGCTATAAAACATATCTTTTCATTTTTATAACTTACTTGTTAGTTATTAAGCTTTTGCTGTAATAAGTGATCTGGACTCGATAAGATGGCAAGGACTAAATATTAAATTAAATTAATGAGTAAAAAGTGGGAAAAATCTAAACTATAAGTGTAAAAATGCGAGGAAATTTTATTAGTTTATTTTGGCACAACTTAAGGTAGCAAGCAGGAGAGGACCAAGCAAGTTTTAGCGCTGAGGCCTTTTCACACGTCCAGACTAGCAGTTAGATAGGTGTGGCGAGATACAGGGAGAGAAAGAGAGAGAGGCATGAAATTCACTCGTCGCAATGAATGGGGGCGTGTGTGTCCCACATCCCTCAAACCATCAACACCAGCGGAAACATGACATCATCAAAGTTTGTAAAGGAGAACGAAGCAATGAAAAAGAAACGACCTACAAATAGTTCTCTCTCTCTCTCTTTATATATATATATATATATATATACATATATATATATATATATATATATATATATATATATATATATAAGGAAAGGTGTTATAAACGAAGAATGAAGTGTTCTAGTTGTGTTCATATAATGGATGTCAACTTAAAACGAGAGGACTATATGAATCATCGGGATCGTTGTAAGATCATCGCTAACCGAGTGCATAAGCAAGTAAAAAAGACCGGATCCTCGGTTCAATGGTCGTAGTAATCGCGGCAACTTACAACGGTAATTTTTTATGGTGTTTGACGGGTAGAATAGTTCACAAAATAAGAATAAAACTTGAATGGTGGTAGTTGTCCTTATGAATGTTAATCTAAAGCAGTGATTCTTAACATTTTTTACAGGTACGGCATCATCCTAAACTAAGCAGAACTTGTTTGCGTTCTATCACGAAAATAGTTATGCATACATACACGAGATCATGATTAAAATATAAGCGCATTCGATCGTCAATAGCAATATGTCATCGACAGAATAAAAATTATCACCCCTCCACATTTCTGAATCCAATAATGACACTGAAAACGTTTTTCACGACATCCCTAGCGATGAACTACGGTACTCTTGATGAGGACTATAACCAAGGTTTCCTTCAACACAATTTTAATCGCTCTAGTGAGAAAAAATGTTTTACTAGAATTAAATTCATAAAGTTGCCACCTTCAAAAATAAAAATTAATAATTTCACAAATTCCACTAGTTTAATTAAAATAAACGATGGAAATCAATTTAAAAATAAAATCTAAGGACATCTTTCGGCACATTAATATCGTACGTATCAATAAGCAATTCAAATATAATAGAAACTAGTTCTACGAAGCGGGCTCTGCGAGTTTTACTGGATATGCATGCATATCATTCATAAAATAAATCAAATTTTCCAAATTAAAAAATAAATAAGACGTTCGCTCTCACTTGATTCAACTACTTAACAGTAATTTAAAAATATAAAGGTGAAATATTTGAACAAGCATGAGACAAATACAAAAATGTATGTGATAGCGAATATTATATATTGTTATTATACTATATTAATTTTTTATTTTACTTATCTTGATCCATCAGTTTTATTGAAAATAGGAAAACTTTTACGTTTTGCAATGAGCATATTAGCGTTATTTTCGCCGGCGTATCAACTTTACTATGAATATTATGAATAAATTTCCGAATTTGCTGTGCAATTTTAATGGAACCTCTCGCTTTTCAAATATGACCGGTTGTAAAGTAACAATTTGTATCAGCCATAACATAAATTGCTTTCATAATAATATTCTGTTCACGGAGAAAATCCAAAATCATTCCTTGTCTTAATTCGTTACTTCGCACTGGACTAAATTGCGAGTGAAGCTTGGCAAAAGTAGAGAGGAAGAGGAGATTCCCACGGCCTTTTTCTAATCTCCGGGCGGAGAAAATAGGCAGGTGGAGGGGATTTGAGGAAAGTGACGGGTCGAGGTGCTAAGCCAAGTCTTCACTTTGATGCTTCAATAGCGAGAAGAAATGAAAGAGAGAAGTCCATTCGGTGCAGGTAATCAAGAAGTTTATAGAACAGGTGAGATGATGATTTAGGAGGATTGGGAGATGGTTGAAGATGGGGGAGAGAGTTTGAGATTGGAACGCCAGGAAACGCTCGCTCGATTCTGTACGTTTTAGGCAACACCACTTTGAAAGGGGTAATCAATATATCACGATTTATGTTCACTAGCTCCTTAAACTTCAGATGACCCTTTCAAATGAAGTGAAAACGGCTTAACGGAACTCAAGTGTGTGGTTTTAGAAATCGCGAGCAAAACTCCCGCGGTATAATACCAGCGCAGTATCGGACGGGAAGCATGCTGTACCGTTTCGATCGCGACATATGTTTGTTGGGTGCTCTAAAAAGGATTTTTAACTGATACATGCGGAGGAAATCCACAACAAATTATTTTAAACGCCGCCCTCGCAGAAAACCAAACATTAAAGCGTAGGATGTGCCATAATGAATACCTATTGATGAACATTGACTCTAGCAAGTGAAAAGGTAATTATCATTCGCAAAAAACTGAGTGGTAGGCATAAACGTCCTTTTCTGAAATAAAAGTTGGCCAAGGTTGTAATCAAGGGAAATCGGTTAATTTCTCCTGGAACTATTCGTTAAAAAATATAGCCTCCTCGTAAATGTTCGTGGCAAGAAATAATGGATACCACTTGCCATTTGAAGCTACAATTTACACATTGAAGGTTTTTTACTTTTAAGGAAATGTCATCCAGCCATATGCTTATGGGGCGTAGAAGCCATCAACACCACAATTCAGCAGAGTAAAGTAGAAAAACTTGGTAGAGAAGTGGTTAGCGTGCCTGGACCCTAGTACGAGCTCGAATCCTGCCTAGGTCACGGTCGTATGTGATTGTCATTACATCCATTATAGTACATTTAATTGGATAATCCTGTTTGCGTCAAATAAATTATTATTATAATACGTATCCTACTTTTAAAATGTATTGAGACATTTTTTGAACAACCCGTAAATGTCCTCCGATCATATAAACTGAAAAGTGCACGTAAATGTGTTTGGATATGTAATATTTTACAAACAAAACTATGCATCCATTAATTGTTTAACAATTGAATTTTTTACCTCAGTCCCTCTACCAACGAGATATATATTGTTTCGCGTTAACATTCTCTTTTCAAAGTAGACGCGCATTTAGAGAGTTAACTGAGAGCGACAAGCGAGCGGACACGTTCTGTGAGAGAGGGGGGAAGGAGATGCGCAATTAGGAGGGAAAGATATCCGACGGGGGTGGAAGTCTGGTGGTGAGGGCCGGTTTGAGAAGCGGACGTGGGCGGGTGCGAAGTGGCGAGGAGGAAGGTGTGGCGGAGAATGAGGGGTGGCGAAGAGGGAGGGGTGGCGTGGCGAGGAGGGAGGGGTGGCGTGGCGAGGAGGGAGGGATGGCGAGGAGGGAGTGGTGGCGAGGAGGGAGGGTGGCGAGGAGGGAGGGGAGGCGAAGAAGGGGAGGGGTGGCGAAGAAGGAGGAGGGGTGTCGAAGAAGGAGGAGGGGTGTCGAAGAAGGGGAGGGGTCTCGAAGAAGGGGATGGGTGGCGAAGAAGAGAGGGTTTTCTCGCAGTTCCTCTCGTAAGGGGTGGGCCGTAGGAATCGAACCGTGCCCTGGGAGAAGGGCGTGTCCCACGATGCTGACCAGTGGGACTGCAGTCGTCCTTCGAACTTGCCCTACATACCTCGGAAGTTTCGCTTATCCTCCTGCGCATGCGTGGGACGCAAGGGACGCCGCACCACCGGCTTTCCATCATTTGCATTTGAATTCATTGCGGTGGTATTCTAGATCGCCGCCGCGGCAGTTGAAGTGCAAGTGCATTGGAGCGGCACGGATTTTATTTACGACCGCCAAGAGACGACTGGAAAAGGAATCGCGCAAAGATGCCGGCGGGAGTGTAGCACCGAGGGATCAAAAGGACGCCTTTATACGCCGAATAAACAATACATCACACTGCGTGCGGACTTTTGCGGAGCTCTAGGAACGCAGCTCAAACCAAAACGACTCGTTTTCGGTGGATTAAAAAGTCGTGAAAATCACAATGGACAATTTTAGGTTACTGCACGCCGCCATGAAGAGTGTCACAATTCAAAATTATTAGTTTGGAAAAATGTCGCTTGAAAGGCTGAAGTGTAATATGAAATCACTGATTTGTTTTAAAGGAATAGCGACTTACGGGAGCTCTGTTGGAGAAACTTGCAGTCGCAGAATTCGTACCAAATACTATAGAAAGTGGTTTGGGGATCATTTTGGTGATTCTGACACAAACCAAACGAAATTCGAGTAACGTTAGTTAGTATTCATGCTGTTGCGCGATATAAGGCAAATGTAGCCAAACATTTCCCAATGGAGCAGGGGCGGGGAAACTACGGCCCGCGGAGCACATCATGAAAGCGAACCATGAAATATAACACTTATAATTTCGTATTTGGTTGTTAAAATTAGGGCCGGAATACTTTTCTTCTGAAGTGTTTGCGTTAAAATACAATTAATTATCGATTTTTACCGAGCAGAGAATGCTTCGAGGGATGGATGGTACATAGCCTGTTTGTGGACGATTTGTTGCGATGCGGAGAGAAAAATACTCAGGTCGATGTTATTCATTGTTATTGTTATTCATTGATTTCAGGAAGGCGTTCGATAAAGTATCTCATAGGAAATTAATTGCGAAGTTAGGACAATGTGATATCAATCCGAAAGTTGTCGGTTGGGTGAGAGACTTCCTCTCAAATAGGGAACAGATAGTTGTCATCGATGGGAAATACTCGTCCCCCGTTAAAGTTGCTTCGGGTGTTCCTCAGGGAAGTGTATTGGGCCCTCTGCTCTTCTTAATCTATGTAAATGATATCTGCTCGGTTGTTCGTAGTAAAATTAGGCTTTCCGCCGATGACACCGTTCTATATAAAGAAATAAAAAACCAGGAGGATCATCAGTCACTGCGTGAAGACTTAGAGCCCTTTCAGCGTGGTGCAAAGAATGGCAAATTGAAATTAATTATACTAAATGTGCCGCAGTCACGTTTTGGAAAAGTAAGAACAAAGATTTAGATTTCGAATATAAAATAGATGAAATGAGCATTCGACAAGCTGAGTATGTAAAATATTTAGGAGTAACCATTTGTCGAGATCTTTCGTGGGACATGCACATTCGTCGAGTTATAGGCGCGGCCAACAAGAAACTGGCATTCATAGGTAGAATAGTACGAAACACTACAGAGAAAGTACGTGAAACATGCTACTTATCACTGGTAAGACCGCAAGTGGAATACGCAGCGAGCATATGGGATCCGTACGAGAAGGGACACATAATTCAACTAGAAAGAGTACAGCGTAGAGCAGCCAGATTTGTAAAACAAAAGTACGAACATAAGGAAAGCGTCACCTCTTTATTGAGCGATTTGAACTGGGTATCACTGGAGGACCGTAGATTGGACTTAGGGTTGAAACTTCTGGAGAAATATAGGTCGGAAAGTCTAAAAGAGGAGGTAGTGGGAATAATTGTGGCACCAACGTATATAGGTAGAAATGATTGAGACGATAAAATACGTGAGATCGATTGTAGGACGGAGCGTTATCTAGGCTCGTTCTTTCCGAGGACAATACGAGATCACAATAGGAAATTTCGAATTGCGTTAGACAATCTTTAGGTAGGATTTGGTGCATTGCACCCCCTGCCACCCACCAACTTGGTGAATTGCAGGGTAACTTGTAGATGTAGATGTAGTTATCGGAAGTTGCTTAGAGATTAAATGGAGCCGTTAGCTTGAAAGCCACGTATATACAAATTTTAGCAGAGTTTTAATCAGAACAAACAATTTCTGTCAAAATTCGACTAATGTATGCGAAATTATTAAAATTCAATTTAAAGCATCGCTATATCATTATAGGAGAAACCGTGCTCAAGGGAAGGCTTCTCTTGAGCTCGGTATGGGTACCCATATTGTGGTCGAGTAAATTATTTTCGTAAATAAACCGCAAAATAGGCGTCCTAAAGTGGTGATCTCGTTTCAGTTATTGATGTTAACTACCGATTATTATAAGCAACCTGTTAAGTAAAACCGTGGACGGCTACAATTAAAATAAACGATATTGTATAATGTTTACAACTTTTTCACATTCGCGGACCACTCATTGCAACAGAATTTAATCATGTACTATCACCGATGGTATTTTTGTATTTAGGATCTATTATCTAATCCCTTATGGATCAAGATGACAATCGCAATCGCTTCTAGTTCGATTTTTTAATCGCTCAAGTGGACGACCTGCAACAAAGTCGCAGACAACAGGTCGAGAACCTCTCGCTATGTGATTTACTTATTTCATGGCTACAGGAGGCAGACCGTGAAGTGCGGTCAAGAAGTTTTTTTCATTCTCTCGTTTTTGAGTAAAAATCGATTCATTAATTTCAAAGATTTTATTAATTGACACGCACGATATCTTTCATAAAATTTACGTACGTTGATTGCGAAATTTATAGGGCTGACTTCCAAGTGAGAGCCCAGTGAAAGGGAAAATTTGAGAAGTTTATGGTGGCCGTCATCCAGAAAATGGACAGGGAAAAGTGATACGTAATGAATTAACGGAATTCGTGACAGTAAAAGGCGTTAAAAACTATGGTCCGAATTTTATGCGACCTTCAGCGCCTTTGCGTGTCCGTATGGAACGAGGAATAATATTTCACTGCAACAGTCGTAAAAGAAAGAAAAAGACATTTATAATAGAAAATGAATTGTTAAGTATTTTGTGAGTGACGTTCGGAGCCGAAGGTATCACACATACATTAGCGTTCCTGGCGTCGCTTTAATTCATCCGATCTCGCATACCGACGCTGCGAAAAAACGTCGTTTTAATTTGTTTCTAACGCATTTTTTGCGGAATCACTCTCTATTTTACGCACTAACTCATTCTTTCGTGTTAGCTCTTCTTGATTTAATGTTAAACATTAAGAGCATAGGGAAGAAAAGGCGATAAGAAGGGAAGATGAGATGTATGGAGATGCCGCGGTGAAAGTTGAAGGGTTTGAGAGAGGAAGTGGTAAGGGCGAACAGTGAGGTTGAGAGGTGAGGAGGTCCAAAAGGGAGGAAGCGGTGGCGGGGACGAAACGAGCGAGAACCGTTCGGAGGAGAGGGGTAAAGTCCATTGGAAAGAGTGGGAGGCAGAGCAGTGGATGCTGGGTTTCAAGCGAGCGCAATTTATCCGAGGCGGATCTGAATGCTCGCAGCTACGTTAGCAACTGACGGCATTCCGATTAGCGTTCTTTTTCAGCCGAGGGTAGGGCTCGAGCGTGGCGGTTTCTCCCTCACCCTCTCCTCGCGGCGCGCGCACCACTGTTCGCAAACGGGAGATGATTCCATCGAATGTAATCGACCGCGACCTTCCTCATACGCTCTATTGTAGCTCACTCTTACGGAGTCTACATCAACAGCCTAAATCTTTCGATATTCAAAGGTGTTAATGTCAGAGCTACAGATAATAAGAATGGGATACATCGCCAAAATTATGTAAAATGCAAAGAAAACGTACTTAATTATGGAAATCGCCAAACACAGTTAAGGGGATAGATAACATAATCAGTGTGTTAGGTAAAGATTAAATAAACACAGCTAACACACGCCTGGCATTTCTGTACGTTGTTTCATTTAGCTAACTTAAGTTAAAATGATCACATCAGTATTATTTCTGTATAACTTCCGAACGCATTTATTCGGGCATTAAAAAAAGATCTATACACAAATTGGTATTATTATCCTCAAACGATGGTCGAAATTTTCCAGGCAAACAAATTCAACATCTGCGAGAAAAAAGTAAGAAGAAAGTATCCGAAAACCAAAGTTTACCTCGCGTTAGAAAGATCACGCGCAATTCCAAACTTTCCATTCATCCGCACGAATAATGTAACCCGAAAGGAATTTTACCTTTTCCGTCCTCTAAAGAGGGAAACGCCTCGACTAGTCGGCGACGACGGCGACCTTGAAATTTGCCGTGGCCGTGCGCGTCTGGGGGAGGTCAAGGGTCAACGAGGGCGTGTGTAGGCACGCGTAGGTGGACAACGATCCTCGGGTCGGTTGCTATTGATGATGCCACGAAATAGAGAGAGAGAGAGAGGAACACGGATCCTAAAGAGACGAAAAAGAAACATACCGAAGTTGCGAAAAAGAGAAGAGAGAATGAAGAGGAGAAAAAGGATGGAGTTTGATGAAAGAAACACAGGGCGGCAACGTAGGAAGAGATGTAGGGGAAGAGGAGAGAGGGCGATTTAGGGGGGGTGTAAAAGATGTAAAAAATAGAGAGAAACAAAGCGAGGACGACCTTGGGCACGAAGCCTTTCTTCAACGAGGCGTGAGAGTGCTCTGTGCTGAGTGTACAATAGTGAGGTAGGGTGAGAGAGAGAGAATGAAAATGGTCGCGTGAGAGAGGAAGGGGGGGGGGGGTGCGGAGGAGTAGACTAAACTTAACGTAATGGGGAGGGAGAAGAGGCATTGCTTTAACAGTACGGAATGTACATGCGGAGCGTGGGTGGCTGACGGGGGGAGGGTTACTAGACCCTGTGGGAGGAGTCAAACCGCAAAGGGGAGAGGAGGAGAATGTGGGAGCATGAGTCGGCTGACGGATGATCGGAGAGCGGGGAAGATGCGGAGGGAAGACCACTTACTCGGCCTCCTCCTTCGGCCGCCCGTACACCAGACGAACGTGCCTTTTGAGAAACAAAGAGAAGAGAGAGAGGACGAAGTAGGAAGGTGAGGGAGGGCGTGGTTTCATCCCGCCCGGATGAAGGTTAAGTATTTCGCCCTCGTGTTTGGAATATTTTACCGCGGAGACCCGAAAGTGATACACTTATATGGAAAGGAGGAGTTGTGTTATTTTTAAAGCCATCCGAATATTCTTCCGCGTTTATCCGATTACACGATAAAATCCGTTAAAATCTCGCATCGTTCCTCCTCGTTATATTTATGTCCTTATCTCATGGAATATGGCTTTAATAAACCTTTTCGAAGCAGCAAAAAAACGTGCCATATGGTTTGGTTTGCCGAAGCAATGAAAACTTGACGCTAACTCATGGTTACGAAATTTCCATGGAAAATATTTTTTTATCTCTTTGACACAGTTACTGGGTTGTGAAATAAAACGAAATAAATTTCAGTAAGCAGTTATATTAACATATTCCTATGCTATGTTCCGTTATTTATTAAATGATTCCATTGAGCTAAGTTGTTATCTCACAAAATGTTGTTTTAAACTACAGAGTACTGGCATCTTTAAAATTACAATTTATAAACGATATATATATATATATATATATATATATATATATATATATATATATATATATATATATACGAAAAATGGTAATATAAAATAATAATTAAATTATATGTGACAATTAATCCTCGTTTCTTTAATATGAAGCACCCTTGTCAACACCCTTTTACACAAGCATTAACATAAAAGAAGTAATAGCAAAAAATGTATTTAAATTTTTTGTCTTTCACATTTCCAATTCCAATGAGTCTTTTACATCCAACCATCTTCCATCTCCACTAACCCACCGCACCCATCCGTTCAATCATAATCGGTCCAAGTGGAACTCACCGTGACTAGTTTCCAGTCTTCTCAATCTCAATCTGATAACGAGAATTGGTCAACAGACAGCAGTATAAGGTCGTTCCACAAGCAATATTTGAATTCCACGTAATCGAGGTAGAAACGAAAAATAAAACATGTCGTTTCTTCTCGGTGGGAAGTTGCAACTACGAATGCAAACTACTAATAGACAAAATATTTATGGTTATTTTGGGTTTCGATATACTGCTATGAGTTTTATGATATAGACTACGATCAAATTCGAACTTCCAACTCAAACGCAGTCAAAATATCTCGATACATGTAGTTATAATCGCGCAACAGACGGTGCTATTGCATTAAGAAGCATTCCTTTAAAATAACACGATCATCAGACTTAAAAAAAGAAACTCCACCATTGTTTGCCAGAATAAGTCAAATGAATTCAAGAGAACGAGTTAAAGTCGTGCGCCGCTGGACTGGGAGCATAAAAGACATTCAATGCAAATTTTTCGATACCTTTATAACCAACATCATAATGCGAATTATCTTTTCCTGGAACCTATAACCCGAGAGTGACTTGAAAATAAACGACGGAGCAAAGTTGACTCACGCAGCGAACTGCGAAATTGAAATGATGGACAACAGTAGATAGCCCACATGCTGGCACCTTAGATTGAGCGATTCATCGTACACGCGCGCAATCCTCATTCAGTTGCAAACTATAGCATCGCCTATACTATTTCATGTCGTCCATGATTTTCTTGAGTGGATAATTGCTAACTTTTGACGATGCAGCACGCGACAAGTGTTTCTTATACGTTGACACTTTTTTTGTCGCGCCGTCTATTGCGACAATCGAGAGAGCCGTTTATCTTGTGACACGAGAGGCGAATATAAATGTTTTCTCTCCCTCTCTTTTCTGCCGCACCCCCACAAATTTCGGACGTCATACAGATGCGTTGCCGGGTCATATTTTTGGAGTTTTTCGACGCGTTTACGGGCAGCGACTTTAAACTCATACTTAAATCAGAATTTTATTAGTGTATAAAATCATGGTGATGAATGCATGTCGCCACTTTTTTTAAATAATTGATTAATTTTTACATAGCGCTTAGCTTTAACGGGAGTTAGAAAGAATTCATGTTTACAATAACTGCATCGCGATAAATATTCAAGACGATGATGCACAGTGTGTCATTTGTCCAATCTAGCTGGAAAAAAATCCGTTTTTGAGTTGTGATTTTATGCATCTTTTTTCACATAAATGTATTCGTAAGACCACCTCGCCACTCGCTGATAACTCAATTATCATGTTGGCAATGCTGAATAGATTTGAGAATAGCGCCAACTATTGCCTTCGCGCTTCAATAGGCGCGCTTCGAGTAGTCGTGATTTGACTACCTTACGTTTAACACGTTTAAACTTAAAATCTGTGAAATGGAGCACTTAAACTCGGGTATTTACTTTTATTTCTTATAGTATTTTTCGAATTTCAATCATTGTGACAGAGTGAGGCAGGCTAACAAGTGAATTGCTTCATAATGAAAATTTTTTGAGATGCTGCGCCTTTCACGAGGCTTACAAAAAAAACACCAAGCGATACCGCAGTAAAGTGTTTATTGTCGTGTTATAGAATGTTATAGTTTACAAATCTAATAATCATATGGCGCGGAAATATGTGGAAATAATAGTTACAGTAAACCCTCGATATTCGCGGTGGATACGTTCCTGGAAATCGCCGCGAATATCAAAACCGCGAATTTTAAGACCAAAGCCTTATGAGAAAAAGATGGTTGGGGTGGATCTTTCTTAAGGAAATCAAGGCGAACGTTCATGATCAATAAAAACACTACGAATATGTAATATATGATAGATAAATAAAAAATGCAAAAAATAAACATTTAACTCACCAACGATAACGATATTGAGAAGATAATGACGGGGTGGGTATACAGGAAAGTGGATTAGAGAGATGTAGGATCCTCCTGAAGATCTTTCCGGGAAGGGGACTTACAGGAGTCTGCAGAGGAAGGCGGTGTAGTTGCGATTTTCTTTTTAAAAAACTCGTTATGGATGTTTGCTTCGTCTTTAGTTGCAAATCCCTGTGGTTCTCCTTATAAGGATCAAAATTTCGCCCGAATAAAGACGATTTTTCTATCTATCTATAAGGGGCTGTAAGAGCCTCCAATCCTCTTCAAATTTTAGACTACGCTCCATCGAAGAATCCATTGCAAAAACCTTGTCAGCCAGAGCCTTAGACATGTCCAAAATATCCGCCAGTGCCCAAGCAACAGCTGAGGCATTTGAATCACATCACTATCTTCTTCCTCGCTGCTTTCACTTAAGCGTATGAATTCCACAAGATCCTCCTCAGTCAACTCTTCTTTATGGGAGTCGAGGAGTTCCTCCACCTCGCTTTCTTTGAGATCTCCTCCCCCATCATGTGCCAAACTCACAATCCTCCGCAGCTCTTCTACCGATGAAACGCCTTTCAGGTCTTTCGCCGCATCAGGCAACAGCTTCCTCCAGCATGCATTCCAAGCAATGTTCCCTCTAATGTGGCTGACTATCTGAGCGGAAATGGAGGAGTCTGCGCGGCCTTTGTAAATTCACAGCATGAACTTTATGCAAGAACTTTTTACATTGTTATATGAAAATAAGGTAGAAATAAGAAATCTAAGATTTAATTTAATTTATAAAATTTACTATAAGATTATTCTAAGATACTTTTTTTTACTTTGTATTAGCCATTTTATGAAAATTGTAACAAAATAGTGCAAAGGGGTTGTCGCTCTTAGCGGCCTCACTACCTTGTGTCAACGAAGACTGTATAAGGCAGTCGTGATAAGGAAATGTATTAAAAATAGAACAAAATAGGAACTTTAATTTCGGACGTGACTGTCACTGTTTTTAGTCTGTGGTGCGCGGAGTATAGTAATCTGTGCGCGGGTTTTTAGAAATTTGTGCGCGGACGCGCAGCCGCGCAGCTTAGAGGGAACATGGATTCCAAGTCGATGGTTTTATATCATCTAGAGTAGTGGTTCCCAACCTTTTTATCCTGCGACCCTAAACTGACCAACAATAGGACCTAGCGACCCGTACCTCTAATTGAGCGAAAACACGATATAGATGAACCGAAGAAAAAGCAGTAAACTACTATTGTAACGCTATTGCACTGCAATTTTGATCGGGAGTGCCCTCAGTACTTATAAATAAGTTTTGGCAAAAGCAGTAAAAAGAGTAAGACAAGAATGGTAGAAACATTGCTAGAATCGCAAAGTATGGAAGAGCTTGCTTTCGCGACTGAGGTTAGTTTGCGTGCTTCTGGCAAAAGATATGCAGCGGAAATTGTAAATGAACTAGACTAGACTTTAAAAAATGGCAGACAAGAGGTAAAACCGAGAAATCCACTTTTGAAGAGAGAAAAAACTAATTGAGGAATGCTTTACAGTTGATATGGGGCTAGTCGTCAATAAAGTGGTGCCTGGGAGTGGTACAACAAATGATGGTAACACGGTGAGAAAATTTTTCAAGAACCCCTCTCAAAGTGCTTCCATTACTGGTCTTGATTTAAACATCATTCGCAGTTTTGGAGTAATCTTAGAAACAATCTCAAGTGGCTATGCAATCAATTTAGAGGTCTTTAAATCATATACTGAAGAAACCAGAAAGCTTTACATCCGTGGTATCACATGCCCGCAAGTCTACATTAAATTTTAGTACACGGGACAGATATAATCGGATCCTGCATATTGCCGATCGGACAATTATCTGAGGAGGCTCAAGAGACTGCAGGACTGCAGGCGATATAGAGAAGGTCACACACGAAAAATGTCGCGAGAATACAATAACGAAGATTTATTATCGATGCTTCTTGTATCTTCGGATACGTTAATCTCCAATGTTAGGAAGCTCCCGCGGAAACAGAGTGGAAGTCTGCCGACTGAAGTTTTAAGTATATTGGCCAATCCTCCACCACCGAGTAATACTGTCACCAGCAACTCTTCCACTCTCTCTGTTACAGATAGCTAATAATGATTTAGGGTTAATGTAGTAAAAGTAATACCACACAATAGTCTTAGTTTTTAGTTTTCATTTAACATTAGAAAATAGCTTGTAGAGACAAGGCTCTATTTAGGGCCTCTTTAGATATTTGTAGGTGTTGGTTTTTTATTTATTTAACAGCAACTCAAATTTTTATAGTGGCCCTATCTATTACGTCGCGATGTTTGTATATTTTATTCATTGCATATTGTATATTATGATTGATAATATAATGTACATAATTGTCCTATATATTATTATACAGATTATAGTTTTCAAGGCAGAAGAAAAATGAAGTTCTTGGCAATCAACAAACAAAGGTACGGTATTGCATACGCATATAACTCAAAACATGATGTAGTAAGCCATTATTCCCAAAATAATATTTTTGTCCAGCTAGATTGGCCAAATGACACACTGTGCGATGTCTTTATTCGAATCTGTGATCCAAAAGTATGCCATGAGGCTGAAATTCACTGATTACTGACTCATGAGTTTTGGAAAATCTATAACAGAGAAGACAAGGAAAAATATTCGAATATGATCGGAAAAGAATAATACAATATTCTTGTCAGAAATTGGCATTCGCGACAATTATTATTTATTCTCTAAACAAATACGATTTCGTAACAACGATTTTTATTTATCTAATGCTATTTCGTCTTCACACATTTTAAGTAAAATGCGCTTTTGAATTATTCCCCCGATGCCTTTCATTTCTAGACCATTTTCCACAAAACGCAAAAGTAGCTTCCAAGTTTGGAAATCGCGACTGGAACTGAATTCGCTTTGGAATGCCGCCATGGAAACTTCAACGCCCGATCCTTCCACAAAGAATCATTCCGCAACGCTGTCCCCTCGCGTCGTCGGGCTTTCGCTTGGGATCCGCGTTTGCGAAGAATTTTCTCCTGGACGTGATTCCGAGAGAGAATGGATTTAGAGCTGGGAGAGAAAGAGGGAAGGAGACGGAAGGGCGGAGCGGCTAGGTGACATCGGCGAAGGGAGAGAGTGAGAGGCAGGATACGAAGCCCGCAAAGTGACTCTACTTTGACAGCTACTCCCCGCGACGGACCTACATATCGCAACCAACCGATTCCCTGTCAATTGGATTCCAGGTCGCCATGACGATGACGACTACAACTTCCTACCGGCAAACGCCACCTGCCTGACCTGTCCCCCTCCCGATCTCCTCGCTTCTCATATTTCCCAAATAGCAATGGAAACTCAATTTATTCCACTTCCTCGATGGCATATCTGTATAAAATGATTCAAGTAACATGTCGCCTATAGCGCACCATCTAATAAAAGCCGTTTTAATCAATAATTCTACAATTTGTTGTGTTAAATGACCGTGATAGTTAAAATTTCGGAGGTATATATATAGCAAAATGATGCGATATACAATCAAATACAAATGATTTATTTGTTTAAATTCACCAAACCGGAGAAAATCTCTAAATAATCTAATTTCAAATAAATTACCTGTTAAAATGACAATTATTTCATATTGTACCGACACAAAATTTCTATTCAGCCAGTGTGTGTGTGTGTGTGTGTTGAATGGCGAATCAGCATCATGGGCTATTCTTACCGTCATGACTCATTCATTTTTGCGGCATATTTAAGTTCCACACGACACAAAGTTTTAGATGAGACAAAATACAATAAAATAAAACTATCCCCATGTCTCATCTATGACATAAATAAATAAATAATATTCAGCCAGTAAAGACATTTTTCAACTTATTCGTTATTGCGGGATTTGTGACATATTTTATGCTTGCAGTGCTCAGTAAATCGCGCAAATGCATTCTAAAATATAAAAAATACAAGAAAACATGAAGTTATGAATTGTTGACTCCGCTTTATAATGTAAACATAGACACGAATCGAAATTCTAATCGAGATACATGCATATACATAAAAATCAACTAGTTTTATCACGTTCCCAAGGTTTTGATCATTAACGCGTGTCAACTCCATAAAAAGGTAATGGCGTATAAAAATAAATTAGATTACTAGATCGCCTGAGAAACGTGTGAGGCAGTTTGACAATTATGTGGTCGAGGTTAACCTAGGGAGCAAACAAGACCTACTTGTCATCTACTACATCGCCTCATTTTCGTCATTGACAAGTGTACCGCTGATAATCCTCCTCGAGTGCTTCCCCTACCATCCCCTCCCCAACGCCCAACCCCAGCACTCCACCCTAGCATCCCACTACCCCTCTCCTAGCATCTCCCTTTACGTTTCACGCCCTCCCTCCTTCCCCGCCTCCATTACTCCAACACTCCTTATCGACAGCTCGAATCCGTCGACGGCCTCGGTGCAGCAGGTTATTTAGCAAGTCTATTTCACGCCACCTCGCTGTTTACGTTATGCTCTCGTCATCGATTAAGTTCTATTTGACGTGGGCGTGTGCGAATCTTAACAGCGGGCAAGGGCATTCACATCACTCGCTGTTGCTTTCAACACGCTAGATTTAGTAATTGAACTGTTTATAGATAAACAAATGAATTAAAGGTGTTTTTATAGGATTTATTGGCGAATATCACTCAGGATTTAAAAAAATACTCGATGAAAATAGCTTTTCAGACAACGTTTTTCATTCAACGAATTTTTATCGAATAAAGTAAGATTCATTGGCCGGTTACAAAGTCGGTTGGTGCTGCGGTGAAAACGTCCTTCAGATTTATCGTGCGAACACAGAACATTTTTTCGTATTTAAAGTACGCGTGATCATTGAATTGGTATGGAAGGTATAACTGTTAAAACCGCGACACGCGTGCTTGCATTCGCCTCGGTTTCTTTGAAATAGATTTCTTCAGCCGTTAATTCTTATTTGAAGATGAAATTAAAGTACCGAAAAAATCTAAAGAATCCCATCTCCAACGGATTCTCCTCCGTACACATTTCTCGCGCATCCAATTCCTCGTCTCTACTGCGAAAGTTAACTCCCTTAGCCGTGTCTCCGATGGTTTCTCAACGTTCGCGTGACCATTCGTTAAGTAAGCTCTCACGTAAGGGAGGCCAAAATCCGTTCCGTTTTGTTAAGAATCACACCACACAAATAACAAGTTGAGAGAGTGAACATGGCTAATTTCCTGCTATTTTTCCAAGATTCCATATTCGGCAACTTAAGTCAATAGAGCCACAGTTAAGAACCCTTTACGGAGATAAAAGGAATTAAAGTGTATCTTTCTTAACACCTAGCTGAACAGAAGTCTTTTTCTTTTAGGAAGGTATCTGAGCTACGTAATATTTAAAAAATAAATTAATTGGCATACAGGCATACATCTTTGTGGTTCGAGGAAACCTATGCACTCCCACAAATTAGTGACTACCAATAATTTTATCGTTAGTATCACGTCAATGCTTGAATAGTCGAGATTCCATCTTTTCATTTGTTCTTTGATTCTGTACATTCGGCTATAAAAACAATGAATGTACGAGGAACGAATTTTAAGAAATTTAAACTAATTTTCTTTGAGATTGAATATGACGATGCTGGAAGAAAATGAGGAAACTGTGAAACGCGCAGTGATAATACTAACAGATCTGCAGCAGATTCAGTTGCTGAAAGTCAGTCAAGTTTTTTTTCATTAAATATTGTTGAAAAGAAACCAAAGGGTGAATTAGTTCAAATAATAAACTTTAACTTAAAATTTATACACTATTCAATCATAGACAGAGTGTACAACAGTTTTACGTAAGTTGTAATTCGCAATATCCATGACAAAGAGAGCTAGAAACGTAGAAACGAATATTATATCCCAAGCCGCACATTGCTCGAAACACGGGAGTACTTATTTTTCCGTAATAAACCTACAAAACTGAGGATTAGCATTTTTGAAAGATGATCATATAGAATGATCAAACGGAATATAAATTTATTGTTCCGTATTATAATCCTATTCTTGTGTTATGAAGTATGATATAATTAATTATCAAGAACTGTTTTGGTCTACACGTATTTTTTCTGGTTTACTAAAATATCAACCTAAACTGCTTACATTAATGCCAGTCCAATGTTGTTTATGTCATAAAGTTATGTATAAATGTATCCGAAAAATGCCAACTGAGTCACGTTTTCCGTGAAAAATCAGGATTTTCCCTGGCTCAAACTTCAGTCTTAAGTAGGACAAAAAGGATTTCGAAAGAATAATATTCGATTACATTAAATTTATACATCTGAAACGGACTGTTATTTTTTTACATTCCACGTCATGACATCGGGAGGTTGATGATCTTTTCGCCATCACAACTTCTCAATTGCATCGTTTATTTTTCGAAACACGGCAGCGTTGTTGACGTGCGCCGCCGAGAGAAAGAAAGAGATAGAATGCGTATGCTTTACTTATCGGGTTACATAAGCGCTCGAGGTTTCACAAGAGCGCACGGTGGTCAGCAGTTGAGTGAAAGCCATTGCAGGATTACAGTTTCCTTAGCGCAACAACCCCTTACCGCCGCCCGCTAAATGTCTCCGTTACATTGATTCGACGATCCTCTCGAACCCTCTACCAGGCAGAAATGTATCCACCAAGTTAAAATAAATACACAACAAGTGGAGTGTTATTCACGAACATGGCTAAAAATAACGGGTTTTTCTTCCATTATTAAATCCTGTATTATTTTGTGTTTAATCTCGCTACGAGTAGTTCTCCCATTAACCTAATTGACGAACTAAGGAGAATTTGGAATATGATTGCCAGCTACCTGCGTAAATTTGGCTTATCTTATTTTTTTATGCGGTTATTCCGCCACATATTCGGTCACTTGTTTGCAAGTGCCACCAATGCGTAAATTTACGTTCAAAATTTCAGATTTCCATCATTTATACTTTCGGAGATTTTTTTATTTTTAATGGGTCCCTATGTGACGCTTTATATCTTTCCTAACTCAAAACTAAAGAAATACAAATGGCAGCAGTACATAAATCTACACTCCAAGTTTCAGTTCTCTATTATTTAGCTTCGTCATGCCATTAACTTAAGAAATTGCACAGACGGACATACAGACGACAAAGTCAAACTATAAGCGCATTTAAAAAACGCGCTAAAAACAATTTTTCGTGGATACATTTTTTTAAATCACTCCATCCAAAACCAGCTCGGTACGCTCAGCGTTTTTTCCTTAAGAAAAAACAAAAGAACGCCCCCCTTATTTCCGGCTTCCCCGGAGGGGAACGATTACAGAACTGAATCGATCGAAAGCGCAACCGAGGCAAGAAAGTGTAACCGTTAAATACGTATATATCCTTTTTCCGCTCCAAAGGATTCTCTTGTGATACCGATATCTGGTCTAGCCATCTGGCTGATTTCCATGCAGTCGTAATTCGCGACGAAACGCTTTTAATATGGAAGAAAAATGCGGAAGAATTCGAGCGGAGAGACAGAGGCCGCGGTAGAGGGAGCGAGGGAGGGAGGGAGGGAGAGAGAGAGAGGGGAGAGAGGGGGGGAGGGAGAGGGAGGGAGAGAGAGAGAGGGGGAGGGAGGGGGGGGGAGAGAGAGATCGTTTCACGGAGAGATTGACAATTATGCGAAAGGCGAGCGCATCTCGCGTCTCAGCAATTCGTCCTATAGGGAATTCGCACGGCTCCGGATCAAGAAGGTCGGCGGGAGTGGTCAATTAGAATTAGCATTGTCTTTGAAGCCGCTCCAGCAAGAAAAAAAGCAACATTAGATCCGTTACGTTTGCCTCTCCGCCGCTCTCCCGTGCCCGTTACTCTTCGGAAATCAGTCCCTCGACATCCATAATTAAGAGGAAACCGATGATTAATGGATGGGGCATTTCTGCCTCTCCCGCCATCCTCTCCGCTGAAAGGGCGGAATGGAACAGCGTAATTATTTCGCGATGCCCGTAATATATTTTTCGAAATACTCGGCAAAATGGTTTCGGCGAGTCTTTATTCCTCGATGATTTATGCTTGCATATTTTAAAGCCCGGAGGTAATCAATGAGGTAGAAAATGTCAACGAACTATTATACAGAAAAGGTAATCGCAGAAAGGTTAATTTCACATCATTTCAATCAAAAACCTGTTATTTTTTACGCTTAAAACCCATAAGTATAACGAGAAATTATACCTTACTTCGATACCTTGCGGTCACACGTTTTACATTAAAAATATAAGCAGTAGTTCTAAATTGCGAATCATGGAAGACTAAAATGTTCAGTTTAATTTTTTCGCCTATTTTTGAAATAACGAAAGTACACTCAAACCTCGCTATTTACGCTGGTCCGGTCTACGGTTAGTCCGGACAAGGTACGGCCCGAGCCACCTTTACCAATATTCGAGAGTTACTCAGAATAAAATGTATTTCATGGAGTAAAAGATTAAAAATAGATAGAAAGTTTTAAACACTATAGCAGCGGTTCTCAACCATTATTCAGCCGCGACACATATGCCGGTTTTTATCACGTGCGCGAAACACTACACTACATTTCGTCAAGCTAAGAAGAGGAGAAATATTGTGTAATAATGAAGAATTTAAGCCTGAAAATTGTTTTTATTGTGGTTTAAAATGACACTAGAAGGCGAAAACTCTCCTTTAAAAAATTCACTTTATATTTGACCGGCCGCTATTAAATTTTCGGCCCCAAATCTCTCGGCTCTTCGCGACACAGCGGTTAAGAATCGCTCGTCGATAGTGCGGTAGTTATAAGAAAAGCAAGCAGTTTACAACATTTGTACAATACATAGCCTTCAAAACCCGTCGGGTGTATTTATCATTGATCATTTACAAAGTTTATTTAAAGTATGCAACGTTTTGGAATTTATAGGTTTATTTTGCCTCATAAATATATGTAACTTATTTTTATCTATATTTTTTAGATAGCCTGGACGTATGGACCATTGAGATTTTATTGTATTAACTAGGGAGACGCCCGTTGCAATTCAACGGGAAAGGTTTTTGTGAAATAGAAAATGAACATAAGTATGCCTTGACTTTCTTTGGATGGCAAGAAAACAAACTTTCGTTCATTTAGGCGTTCGTTGTTTCAAGTTTCGAACTCCTACGATGATTCTAAGTACCTAATTTTAATATGCGAATGATTATTATTCTACATTCAAATGTACTCCTGTAAATAAAGCAACGAATGTTGTTTACATTGGTTGCTATGAAAAGAATTTCTCTCTCCTTCACCCCCTCGTACTAATTGTAAGGGCATTCAAAGCACGCTTTCACCCATAAGAATAGAAATAATAGGATTTAGAGGTTTAACAATGTAATGGGTTGGCATGGCAACATCCCGTTAAAATGGCAAGATTTCCCATAAATATGTGAATTAAACGTTTAACATGGGGAATTTCGAAATGTAGGCAGGAATAGATGAACAGAATAAAAAACTTCATAGTTTTTTCTTTAAAATGGGCTAGATCCGAAGATCATAGTTGAATTCTTTCTAATTTAGATCTCAAAAAGAATAAAAGCCTGCTAGTGAAAAGTCGATTTTTACGTGTTATCATATGGGAAATGGAAATGCCTACCTTGGAGTCGAACCTAGGACTTTTTTCAAGATTTCTTTTCGTCATAATCTTACAATATGTGAATCGATCATTCCTGCAAAATATCAAAAATGAATCTCGTTCCATTAGTTAGTTATTTGCATTTTTATATCGTGACAGAGGGAGCCACAAAGGGACCAAGGGACAGAAGTAGCCTTTTATTATTGTTAGATTAACCACCATTGGATCAAGTTATTCTCTCGGAATCTCTTGCCTTTCATATGAAGAATTTTGCCAGAATATTCTCTTCTACATTTTGGCATACGTCCCGCAAAAACCAATGTTATCAACCCACTAGGTCGAGAGGCAAAACATTTATATAAATACATGAAACGCACGACCAGAGTTTAAAAGTGCTAGAGCAACATCATGTGAACACGATCCAAATAAGCGGTCCACTTACATCCACGTGCAATCTCCCACAGAGTTAGGAACGACCATTATTAGCATACGACATTAACTAACCGGTCCATTTCGAGAGGAAACTTCCGGTTGGACCACGTCAGATCCCAAAACTTAAGGATGCTTCATCCGCCCGGCAATAAATTCGTGAAGGTGTTCCTTTGGCAATGCGCCCGACTCAACTATCCACACGGGAAATTTTCGTCGCGTCTCTCTCTCTCTCTCTCTGTCCCTCTTTTTCCACCTTTCGATTCCTAGAGATTCTGGCTACAAGGAGGAATGGTAACATACCTCAGCATCAACCTATGCCACCAACTGAACTACGTCCGCCGCTCCCTCCTCTCTCTCCCTCACTTCCAGTCCTCCCTCCCTCCTTCCTCATACTTTCTCCCTTCCCCTCAAACTCTCTCCTCTCCCTCCCCTACCAACCTCGGCATCTTCCGCAACCGCCCCTACGGCTCCCGCTGATCGTTCTCCTGACCTCCAAGATGAGACCCATTGAGGAATAAGGATGCGAGGGCGGCAGGCTTTGGAGCGGCATCTTTCCTCTCCTTCCTTCCTTCCTTCAACCTCCCCCCCCCTCACAACCATTCCCTCTTGCTCGCCCACGCACATCTCTCAATCAGGCCACTGACCGCCCTTCCCTATCTCACCCAGCCCCTCCTTCCTCTCCCTCTATATTCCTTTTTCATTCTTTACTCCTCTCTTCGCTCGAACAGTCATCCTCTCGCTCTCCCTTCTCACGCGGAGCCAAAACAAGGCGACTCTACCGTGGTGTCCGGGCTCGCTCACGTGAAGATCCGCCATGCACGGAATATCCTAGCCGCTCGGAGAACACACGAGCGATTGTTTATTTTTTTGCGCGACGCGAAAAACGCTCGGTGAAGGGGCCCTCGGGTCGGTAATCGTGCGCTGGGGTTGCGTGCCCGCTTCTCCCTCGGGGCGCAAAACGGGCGGTTTCGCATTCCAAGACGGGGTAATTCTTCGTTTTCCTTCCATCTCTCTCTCTCTCCGTCGCCTCTTTTTTAGCCCCTATTTATCATCATTCCGTCCTGCCGATTACCTTTTTTCTGGAGTAATGGAGGAGACGTTAAAAAGCTCCCAGTTTCGCCTATTGGGATGCGGAGTTACATTTCGTCCGCCATTATATATTGCCGAGATGCGGCGAGACACGTTGCCTTCGGGGAGGAAAAGAATTCGCGAAAAATTACGTTGATGGGAGGAGGGTTTTCCATTCATTCGCGAATTGCTCTGGCGCTACTGTTTATTTTCGCGGGAATTAAAATAAATCGAGAAAATTATTTTTTTTAAACGATCATTTTGAGACAATTCAGTCCACACCGATTACAATTTGCCAGCCAAGAAAGGCCGATTTCTACCAACGTTAACAATGTCAAAATTACGCCGCCTCGAGCCATTCGCATTTTCCCATCATCGATCACTCTTAATATTCTCGAGGAAGAGAAATGAAGCGAATCGAGATTACTCGTCCGGACAAGTGCAGGAACATTCTTTGCGCTCTCTAAAAGGAGGCCAGGCACTTTCTTAACATCGTATACACCGCAACTGGTGAACGCGAGTAGGAAGCAGGCGCCCACATGTGCTACTGAGAGTCAAAATGGATTGATTGAACTTTGATTCGCTCTATTGCCACGAATGAGTTTTATATGCCCTATTATTATGAATGAGTTTCTTAACTGTCTTTTCATAGCCCTGTTTTTTGATCATTTGTCGCTCTAGCTACTTGTTCAAGAGATAAACCTTGACTTGTTATGAGAGCTAGTTGAAGACTCAAAAAGCTGTAATTAATACATTATGAATTACTCTACAACTGGTTTTAATCTTGATAATGATAAGTAACTTTAAAATACGTAATTACTTTTGAAACTATAGCAGTTTCCAAAATTTTCTCTGATTGTTCCCATATAAGTATCTAAATCAATTCCCTAAGCCCTTTATCCATTTCAATTCGTTTTGGCAATCATTTTTATTTTGATTGATCAATATGCTTTGAATGTAACTATTCAGAATTTCGTTACGAATGATTACAGCGCCGAATTTCTCAGACTAGTGAGTTTTATGCTACAGTTAATCATAAATTACGAGTCTCTGTCATCTATCGTCTAAATAAAGGGGCGCAACCAGAGATTTAGTTTGGGGAGCGGGAAGGGGGCAAATACTTCACCACATTTTTATCTATTTGTTTATTGATTTATCTGCAAGAACCTTCGTGTAATTATAGAAGCTAATGAATAAAGGTACCTAATAATTCTAATTTGGGCACCTACGCCTTTTTAAAGATTGGCTCCGATCTTGAGGGGGAGGGCAAATTTCCAGTTGCAACTTTCCTGGCTGTGCCACTGATGTAATCTCGCGTTGATGGCAGACAGCAATACTTCCCCAGCCCCTCTCCTCGTTGAAACTTAAAAGATGCGATCCAAAAGTGAAGCTAATGCATTTAAATAAACAACATTTTTCGTATGTGTTCTCTATCTCCTCTTAATGCACTCCTCCACTCGTTCATTCTTCTCATCCTCTAAATCCCTCCAATAATACCTTCCCGAAGTAGGAGTCATCGCATGCGAATAGTGTCGTTCTTTCTCTACCGTTTCTCCTCCCCTGCCCCCCGGCGCCCGAACACCGGTTCCTTGGGAATCGTTGAGAGAACGAGGCTGCAAATCCTTTACGCCGCTCGAATCTGTCCAGACGTCGGTGGAAGTAGGGTGGGTAAAAAGAAATAGAAAAAGAGGCGAGTTGGCCGCCGCCGCTGCGGCTGAAAAATTATTGCGCTGCAACTCCGAAGTTGACGAACTGCTGTCCTTTAAAAGGACAGTCGCATGGGAAAAAGAGGGTGTGTGAGAGAAAGAGTGGGAGGCACCTGCATACGGAGGGAGGCGTCACGATAAAGACAACGCCACGACGACGAACAGGTAGGCTCTAAGCGCCGCCCCTCTTTCCATAACACTGAGTCGCGTCTCCAAGGGACGCGGTCTTCCTTTTATTTTCTTCCCTCCCTCTCTGTCTTCTTCCTTTCCTCTATGTCTTCTTCATATCCTCTCGGTCTTCTTACTTTCCTCTCGGTTATTCAACTGCAAACACCGCGGAAGCTTTTTTATTTTGATTTTATTTAGGCAAACAAAACGCCCGGGTTTGTTTGCATTTTAAGTGCCGGAGAACATTCGTCCATGAGGTCGTGTCGATGCGCCGCCAAGTTATTCAAAGCCATGGGAGTGGTTGTATTTTTAAACGAAAAAAATATGGAGAATAATGAATTGCCTATTCTATAAGCATGGTAGATTTAGCGATTTCGATTAGAAAAAATGTGCTTTTATCCGTTTTAATTAGACCACACAGCAAAGTTCAAGGACGACACTGAGTAAGAAAGAAAGTGTTATGGATCTTCACTTCCTTTCCATCATTGAGATTTACGTCATCTGAATAGAATGGACGTCGATGACAGAAACAGAATTTGAACACGCCTGTTTTTTCGTCGCAGATATTTTTCTTGAGGATCGCGCAAAGAAGAAATTGACTGTGTCCCAAGGCAGATAGATTAATCGAATCAGTTAATTAACTGTTTATTCAAATAACCATATTCTGTTAGACCAATATATGAACAAGAAAAGTCCTTTGGTCTTAAAACGATTTTAAAAGACATCTTGATCCACTATTGAATCAAAGCCGTAAGGTGAGCAGGGCAATTCATTTCTGGATTATCTATTTTCCCATATGCTACAAGGCAATATTTATTTAATTACCTATCACTGTTTCATAAACAGACTTGCATCGCTTTTTACAGTATCAACAATAAGAAAGACAAGCTCAAGCAGTTATGCACGTTGCAGCATTCGAGCCATTGGAAGGCAGACACGCAAACCTCCCCTCTATAAGCTATGACTTGTCAATATGCAAATCTAATCAAGTCATTCTGTTCTACAAATAAAATAATCATATGAGGAAACAAATCAGGGTCAAAAAAGGACTCCCTAAGTGGGTTAAGATTTTTTTCCATCAGCATTACGAGGGTATTTTCCAGACGCTAAGACCATCTTCTTCTGGCTACCAGAGTAGGAAATCTAGTCTATTTTTTATCGCTTCTCTATTGCATAAGTGTCGAGCAAGCGTTCAAATTGACATTTTCCGGTCTCTGCCGTAGAGTTGGTTGTTGGGTGGCATGCCTTCGTAAGTGGTCGCTGGTTAGAGCCCCAACGAGGGTGCTGTAGGTCGCGGAATATGGAATAAACCTCCTCGCTCCTTATCAATATTGTCGAGCCCCAGTTAACCTTCGGTGGAAATTAGTTCGTATGTTGTGAGATTATCTCCCCCAAGAAACGTTCGTTCGTCCCAGTTTGGTTGGAAAAGCCAGTTTTACCTCTTTAATATTTAATTGTTTAATTTTCGGTCGTTAATTTATTCACTGAGAGAAAAATCGAAATTAGGAGGTAAAAGATATAATTTTATAGTATAATTAACTTCAGGGTACATACGTCTTAAAGTTCCCATAGAAAAAATACATCACGGATGAATATTTTTTTGTCTTTATGGTTACTATTTTTATTCTAAATTCAATGATGCTAAATGTGGACTCTTAGCAAGCCTTTTTAAATTTTCTTACGCGTCTAATTAAAAAAAACTAAATATACTATAAAATAGATAAATATAGCTTTGAAAAATGTCATGTATTTTAATTTTCTGTCCATTCTTATAGGCAATTTCACCCTTTATAGAAATATCCATGCCACGTTACCAAAAAAAGTAAAATCCCGTCACTTCGAGATCCCGTCCTCTCGAGAAACGATAACAATAAACATCAGCAGTCCACGTCTCTATGTATTTACTACGGTTTAAGGCCCACGTTTGTTTTACAGTCTGGCACCTTGACGTTCCGGACGAAATAACTTCTTTCGCCGCGAAGGAGCGTGCCTGCCGTAAGGTTCGCCACCTTTAGCAACGTGCAACGGAGAAGATATTTACGAGAAAAAAGAGACGAGATTACAGAAAAGCGGACTCACCGTTTCGAAGAGTGGGCACGCAGCAGGGTCCGTCTCTCTCTCTCTCTCCCTCTTTATGCGATCCCTCGCGGGCAATAACGGTGACGTGCACGTTCCGAACCGAGGGCGGCAGGTTAGAGGGAAGGAGGGGAAGATAAGTCCCGCCGAGTCCTCCGCAGATACACTGAAATATACAAGCACACGGAGGCACACGATAACACACCGGGGGATCGCGGAGGGCCTCGCCGCCCTACGATCGACGACGAAAAAGCTTCCTAAACATATGAGCGAAGTTTTCACGACAGCTGCGGGCACAAAGGAGAACGGACTCGGGATGAAAGCGAAGCCAACACCGTCCACGCCGACGTATCGTTGGAGAGTGTGTTTATACGTGCGTGTGTGTACGGCTTCCGAGAGAGTGTATGTGATAGATAGAGAGAGAGGAGGTCTCCGATAGCACGAGTTGCTGGGTCCGACGGAGGTGGTCGACTAGCGGGAGAATCTCGCCCAGCGACCGGCTGACTTGCCTCCGGAGGCTGGCACGAGAGGCGGAGGGAGGGAGGGAAAGCAATGAGAAGGACGAGAGGGGAGGAGAGCTGAGGAGTCGAATTCCAGACGCTTCGGAAAAGGTCCGCGTAGGCACAGGGTGGCGCTGCGTACGCTCCCTTTCGCCCGCCAGAAGGCGCTTCTGCTGCTGGTGCTGTTCTTCGAGCGGTTTTTCGAGGATGTTGATGAGGAAGAGTTGAATCTCTTGGTAGATAGAGAGAAGGGGGTCTCGGGAATTGGGATGGGTGTAGGATGCGGGATAGAGAAAGGGAGCGGGAAGTCGCTCGTGTTTGTCAGCCGCGGCTTCTGTCTCCCCACCCCTCTAGTCACCGTTCCCACCCCCGCTCGTCTCTTCTTCCTATTCCTCCTCCCCTTAATAAAGAGAGAGAGAGAGATGGAAAGAAGGGTTAAAAAGGAATGGGCGCGCACGGTTGCCACGTCTGAAAACGTTTCCATGGAAACCGAGTGGATGTTAAAAAGGGAGGTACGGGGATGGAATGTCACTTCGCGGTTAATTCTCCGTCCGGGTGACCCCGCGGGTCGCGAGGAGGGGAATCGGGAAGGAGATGGAGAGAAAGAGATAGAGCGGAATTTTCGGTTCATTTATCCCTCCCCTCCCCCAGTCCCAAAGGAGTTGGGGGTGGAGTTGGAGAAGTGGACATCTGTGGGAAAGATGCCGAGGGGATCGTGGGGACGTGTTTTCGTACAAGCTGACACTCGGAATTACGAGAAGATCGTCGGATGGGCGGTGGTAATTGGAGAACGAGAGCAAAGGTCTTTCGTGAGAGCTGCTCCTGCGCGCTGACTTGCTTGAGAACGTATCCTCGTGAAGGCGTGATTCATTTTTTTCTTCCCTCTTACCCGGACGGACGTTTATTTGTGAAATGAGATTATACACGGAAAATAAAGAGGCGGTGACGTGCGCGAGACACCAGAAACCTACAATCTGTCCGTCCTGATTACCCCGAAAAGTATGCCGATCCCGTCAAATTAAATGCATTAAATAGTTTAACACATTAAAACAAGTCATAATTTCAGCGGTAAAAATAAATGTGATCAATCATAAAGATCAAATTGTCTAAAAACACAGAGAATAATAATATTTGCGCGAAAATAAATCCATTTCCCACAAGTGTCATACAGTGAAAGTCATACATAAAATGTCTCGGTGACAAGACGCCATAAATATTCCACACGTACAGGAACTACTTACTACCTTCCATTGTCTTCGAACTCGTGAATATCGTCGGAATTGGCGAGCGACCCGCATTATCTAATGACCTAAATTGAGAGAGGGAGAGAGCGAGAGAAGAAATAACCAACCAAAATAACGGAGATTTTGAGTTCCATTAGAGAGAACTTTAATTAAGACTTGCAGGTTATTAAAAATAGGCATGCTTCTATTTTAATGAAGTCCCGAATATTTAATGACGGGCAATTTTAATGTAGGTACTTTTATTTATGAAACGACGCACGGACATTAATTACGAAGCTCAACCATAACGTACCTTGAGATAATTTTATTTTCGGTATGTTTCTCAATTTACATTCTTTTATAATCTATAGCATTTATTCCATACCAAATAACACAATTCTGCGCGTTTTTACTGTGTTTCTTCCAGCAACTGGATATGATTGCTTCAAAAACCGAGGCACAGATATTATGGAGTGATTGCATCCTTGAATAAACTGCAATTTTCCATTTAAATTTTGTCGGTTTTATGGGCCATTCAACAAAAAACTTTTAATACGGTTCCTCCCGTTGTGTTGTTAAGCGCATACTCGCGCTTTTTCGAGAGGAATCTCGCAGTAAAAAAAAACAGCGGATGTTTCTTAATATCATACATTGGGAGTAAACGTTCCGCACAAAAAAATCCATCCAAGCGGGAGCTCCATCTTTTTACCTGTTATTAACAGACATTTCGGTCTCGAGAGCAATTTAACCTTGGAAACGAACGGGTAACAAAATCTTCTTTAAACCAAAAATTCCTACAATCTCGCCTCTCCTCACACACCGCCCGAAAAAAAAGGAAACACCTGAATCAACTCCGGGCACCCTAAAAATTCTCCTCTCCCTTCTCTTCCCCCTCCACTCCACTTCTCCTCTAAACCCCTTCGCTCTTTTGCCTCCTGGTCCGAGGGATGCGAGTACGGAGGGTGAGAGGCGAAGAAAGTTCGAGGGTGAAGAGGTGGGATGAGATGGTGGACGAGGAGAAAGAGATGGAGATGAGGAGGCAACTTGGAAGAGGGGGAACAGACGAGTAGGTAAACGAGAAGAGTGGGCGCAAGTGGAGGTAAGTCGAGGGGAGGAGGGAGAATCGGGGGGGGGGGGGGAATGGGGGGGGGGGGGAGAGAGACTGTAACGGTAAAAGCGGAAACCGAATGCTGTCTGAGCACACACTACATCGGCCTCCTCCCACCCATCTTTCCCTCCCTCTCTCTCTCTTTTCCTCTCTCCTACCTTCCTACTTTCAATTCTCCCTTTTCAAGTCCTTTCACCCTTTCCCTCTCTCGCCGATCCTTTTTCTCCTCCCTTCTTATCCTCCTTCTTCCCACTCCCTTCTCTCTCTCTCTCTCTCCCTTTCTTCCCCTGCTTCAGGTAATGGTATTCAACAGTCATTCTACTCCTCTCTTTTCTACCTTAAAAGGTTAATCTTTTTTTGCCTCTACCGTCCATTTCTCTCCCTGCCGTTCCTTTTCTCTCGCCATGATGTTTCAATCCAAAGTTGTACTTACGCTGGGGCCAGTTGCATAAAGTAGGCAAATAGAATAGAAGCTGTTTTTGCCACTCTGCCGATTAACATGTGCGTGTGCGCGCGCGTGTACACGTTTTCCACACTGATAACTCGAATTTTCGTGAGTTTATATACCCAAGCAAATTCCTCATTTTCTCCGTTTTTCTTCACTATTTTAAGTTTTACTCGAAGAATTTTCTACAACTCGAAGGAGATTTCTTACCGTCAATATTCACATCTGTTACAATGAAATCCTATAAGTCGAATTTACATTTCTGCCTACCCTTGACGTCCGAGTTATTGGGTTCGAAACGTATGTAAATGTTTACAGAAATGGAAGTTTGTGTATTTTTAATTAATCTGTAGTTTCTTGAAGGAAATAACTTTCTCTCTGACTATTATAGGTGGTTCATTGATACTAATAATAAAGGAGGATGAAAAAACTATGTAGAGATGTTTACCTGACGTTGGCACTTGAGTGACTGCGCCACAACGCATTCCCTTTCACAGGTTGGTCAATTAAATTGTTTGCATATAAAGCTCTTTATTAGCTTTATAAACTCTCAACGGTGTAGCAATTTTTACTCTACAATTCCTTTTGCTTCCTATTGCTTTAAAAACGTGAATTTTCAGTTTGGGAAAGAGCAACGCGCGACTATTATGGAGGGCTTGACAGGAACGTAAAATTTTCCCTGATATTAACCAAGTTATTACTTTTTAGCGATGCCAGAAGTCGCATTAGTCATTTTAATGAACGCGCTTTCGGGGTTGCCCACAACGGTATTATACGATATAGCGCTCATTCGTATAATGTATTTTTTCTATTTTACAAAGTATTAGAGAAAACACGGTTGCATAAGAATCCGGGGCGAAGTACAGTTTTTATAGGCCCTAGATTAATTTCCTCTTGAAGCCCATCATTATTGTTCATCACTCGATCTACAAAAATAAGAAGCTAAACTCTACCAATCCCAGACTCCCTAATTCTCTGGGTTCCTGCACTCGAAACCATTTATCCCAAGTGCCTCAAACTCAGATTGCATGGGGACCAAATAGATAATTTCGAAATACATGGAGGGTCGCGTGTAATAAAATTGGTTCTAGATATTACGCTAACACTTGAAAAAAAACTCTACTAATAGTAAATGTTTCAATAAGAAACAAACTATCGTATAATTCCTTGGAATTAAACAATTTCATATTATTTCCTATAGCTGTATCACTCCACGGCCGTCTCTTTAAGGCTCTCCCTTCCGCCCACTTGCACTATAATCAAATAAAATTGAAGGACGCAGTTTTTGGACTGGCTGCCCGCACGTGGTCCGCGTGATCGGGACCCCTGATTTTCCCCATAGATACGTCCGCCCTTATTAAGTAAGAACGAGCAGGCGGGAAGAATACGTGCAATATCCATCAGCACTGCATCATAAAGAGGAGAGAGTCGCTGCATCTGCGTAATAGGACAGCAAGCTACAGTTTTTTCACCCGCTTGTCTGTTACTTCCCACGAGTCGTCAGAGGATATCCTCCTCGTTTTCAAACGTGCATACTCACTGAAGTTGGAGTGGATGCGCGCTTATTAGAACGAAGGGAGAGCGCAATGAGAGTTAAAGAAGAGCGACGGGTGCTACGGAGAGAGTTTAATAACGGTAAGGGGATAAAAGAGAAAATGACGAGAAAAGGGAACGAAGCGACGATGGAAGTGCGAGTGATTGGGTTCGATTAACATGGAGCGAGGACGAAACGAAAGAGACGCGTGGAAGGAAGGGGGGAAGGGAAGGAAAAGATAATTAGGAACGCGTGATAAATAGCGACACTTAATGTGCGCCAGGTTACAAGGGGAAGAGCATGGAGGAAGAAAGGGCTATGCGAGGAAGAAAAAGGGAGAATGGACGAGGGTAAAGGCGGTGGGAATAGATTAAGGGGTGATTAGGGAGATTAGGCGGAAGGAAAGGAAATGAAAATGAAGTAAGATGATTTATAGAAAGACGGAAGTTAATGAGATGTGGAGCTATTTATATTTTTTTCGTCGAGGCAGAGATTTACAGCGCTCTTATGTGCGGTGGCAGTACTCTTTGATAAATTGTCAAGGTTAAGTAAGTCAAAATGGATTGCTAGAATATTGGTGGAAGCTGTGAATCAATCACGGACAATTGTTCTTTCATGGAGTAACATGAAATGCTAAAGACAAGCATAAAATGGTTCGATTTAAGAATTAAATCTGAAGGGTCCTATCAAAAATTAATAAATAGCTAGCACCATCCAATTCCAATAAGTTTATCCTATGTACTGTTCTTTGAAGCTTAAACATTGTAAAATAATTTTCAATTCACACGTCTTAACGTTGACATTAAAAAATTTGTTATATTTGGTTAACTGAAACCAGAAACAAGAGGAATATAATATATTGTTTACAAAAACTAAGGAGTAGAGTGTGTTTCGGTGGCGCTCCAAATTTCAATTCTACTAACTTATGGGAGACCCCAAGGACCGAAATCCTATGACGCATCTATTTTTGGATAATTATTACATATAAATATTGCAGGCTAGATCCGAGTGGAAATTAATTTTTTAATCAATGAAATTTGCATGTTTATTGATTCAATTTCCAAATTGGCTGTAAAAAATGATCGCCGGGCAAAAAATTAGAAACAACACCTTCCAATTCTCAAACTAGGATGCAAGTTAACTCTTAAAGAGATGGAATTACATATTTTCGTAATGATTTATTGGCATATAAAAGGAATAAGTAGACTCTTGTTTGGGTTCGCAGGTTGTTACGCTGCATGCAGGACCGACCCGAGCTACGGGCGATCAGGGCGGCTGCCCGGGGCGCCAAAATTTTGGAGGTGCTATCCCGATCATTTATCTATGCATTACTTGCAATGAATAAATATTGGATACCAATTTACATCGAGGAACAGGCTATGATCTTGATGGCATTCCTTTTAATTTTTCATTATCAATAATTTTAACAGATCGATGAATAAATTAACATGTACTTTGTAAACATCTCAACGGACATTAACGGAGGAGGGCGCTGGAGTGCTATCTCGCCCGGGGCGCCAAATTTCCTCGGGCCGCCCCTGACCTCATGGAAGAGGAAACATCAGCCGTGATGAAAAGCAACCCGTGAAATTTATTACAGATATTTTCACATTCACTTCTTAAAATATGTTCATAAAATATATTCTGGTGAATCTTTCAGATAATAAAACTGTTAAGACGACTTTCTCTTATTCGACGATAGAGATTCTGGAGTGATTACGATGTTATTTTTTATGCCACAAACCGAAACTTCTAAACGAATAATACGTCCCACTGCGTAAAACGTTTGCAAACTAATAACGTTACACTTTAAAAATGAGAGCATATAACTAGATCCTTAATTAAAAAGCTGTTTGTTACTCGATAATGTTTGATAAAACGCTAGATTGTCCGATTCCAATTCTATGTAAGCGAATCTATGTGAATCGTCTGATGGGATGTAAGGGTGGGAGGCAGGGAAAGAAGACGACTTCTGAAACGAGGCTTGTCGTATGACGTCAGAGAAGTGGGAAGAGCTTGGCGGAATCAGGGCGTTAAACACGCCATGTTATAAGTCACCGAACAATATATAATTATTTTTTTAGAGATATGGATTTAGTATTGTTTATGGCATCAAGCTTTGCAACTGGATGAACAGATTATATTATGTATTACTGAAAATTCGCCTTTTTCGGACGCATAAGCACCTAAAACGCACATATTCATCAAAACCTTGACGCCTAATTCTTCAATACTTTTCCTGTACACTTCGTATGTGAGAAAGTGAAAAAGGAAAGAAATTACGAGGAAGCGTGAATAAAAAAAAAACAAAATAACTTTACACAGTGCAATATTGGGACTGCAAAGCGCCATTTCAGGCATAATATGTGTGGGATAATTCGGCATACAATGGTGAAAAAATAGTTTTTCGCGAAAGGAAAGAGTGATGCGCATTGCAAAAAATCCAGCGTAGGTAATGCCTCGCGAAGGAAATTTTCAAATGCGAAATTTATAACGGTTCCGCCTCTTACAAGATCAGAAGCACATAACGACGTAAAGAGATCTTTTGGCACGACAATAACGACCAGTACGTCGGACCCTCCTCTTCCTTGCCCTTTTCAATCCCCTTCCCATCGCCATTTCATTTCGCCCTCTCCCCCTTCCCATAATTCTTCTCCTTTACCGCTACGTACACGCCCACCCTCTCCTCCCTCCACTCTCTCTCCCTTTTCCCTCCCCTTCCCTCCAGGACCACCACGCATTCACCTTTCAGACTCCCTCCTCACGCCTACTCCCCAACTCCCTCCCTTTCGTCTCGCCTCTCCTCCGAACGCCCTCCTCGCCTCCTCTGACCCCTCGAAGATGATTGCCCACACTCGTGTCCCCTTGTCTCCTCCTCAAACCTGGTATCTCCGGTTGCATAGGTCTTACCGAATGGCCGACCAAGGAGAGTGAAAGGTTGCGTGCGACGCAGCTCTTCACCCAGCTCACCATTTTTCCTCCATTCCCTATCGCGTGGCATAGGTTCCGTCCCGAGAGGAGCAGCATTCTCTGGAGGAGAACCCGCTTCCGAATTTTTCGTCGAGATGGGATGAGATTTATTTCCTGCAGTGGCGGATATAGGCATTCTGGCGCCCCTGGCGCTAAAAAAATTGGGAGCCCGGAAATCTAAATATATACGTGAACCTAATGTGCGCTTATATGACAAGCAGGGCAGCCAATAGCAAACCAAAAGAAGCGCCATCCAGTGAAACTGAAGTATCGTGGTTCAAAAAAATGAAAATTTCTTCGCAAATTTTAAATTGTATTTAATATTTATGAGATTATATATAGAAACATTTTTACGGAGCCCCTTATTTCATGGGGCTCCTGGCGCGCGCCATGTGCGAGACCTCCCTTAAATCCGCCACTGCTTTCCTGTCGGGCGGACATTAACTGCGCGATTGTACCGTCGCCGGATTTTTATTCACGGCGAGTATGTTTCGCTCAACTGTTTCCGTACCTTTTTCGTGGCGACAGCTTTTGCTGGTGATTTTCGCGAAGCATTTAGTTTGGAAATTACGATTTCTGCTAAAAAAAATACCGTTTTCGTCAGAAAGCACCCGGGTTCAAGAATTTTTAATGGTGAATAACTATCACGGATCTAAAGAAAACGGCAGCGACAGTGACGCAATTTCGGAAATTATGCCCTTGTCCCCGTCGCACTCAAAGCAACATGTGGTGCGAAAGGAAGAATTTTTTGCGTCGTTTACGTTATCGGAATCTACTTCCCATTTACCCTTCCTCCGTCTATTACGACCACGAGAATTGAGGTGAAATTTGTCATTTAACCGAACGCGACTCATCTCGCTTTTTTTCGCCAAGTTTGGCAGCCGTGCTCCTGCTCGCTCGATTACCTCATCTTCCTTTGAAATACTTCCGCTATGCCTCTCCCACTCCCTTAAGCCCACTCCCTCTTGCTTCCCCTCTCCCTCTCTTCGCACATATTACACCGCCTCCTCTTTCCATTCCTCCCACTCCCGTTTTCTCGCTCGTCTTCGTATAATTACATGAATCATGGAACCGTTCGGTATTATTTTCGTGAATACAAGTTGACTATGTATCTTCACTTGGCACTTATTGAAGGAATATTAAACGTACAATAATTTATTTTTAATCGGCTTATGAACAGCATTTTAAAGTCCTTTTATAATAAGAGTATCGTCAGAAACAAAGAACTGAGAATCAGACACGAATTATGATTAAGCGAGGCATTACCCATTAAAAAATTGAAACGTTAGGCCATTACGTAGCGGAGTAGTCGACATTTTCATATATAATGTCCGAGATATAAATCGTTCTTAAAACGTGGCGACAGTTTCTAACGTAATAGCTGCAAGGAGAACATCATAGAGAACGCGGCAACGGGCATACTGTCCAGCGTGCTTTCGAGGTTTTCCTCTGACCTTTCCTCGACACCTCTGCCCGTATTGTCCCTATTGCCGTTGATCCGATATGCTTTCTTCAGGCAAATTCCATTTTCACCAAAAAGACGTAGAAATGAATAAACCGGATTGGTTTCCATCACGTAGGGTATCGCGAACTCTTCTCAGAAAACGACCATTTCGACAAACGATCATCATTTTTCAACTTGAATTGGAGAAAAGATTACTTAACCGCCCGACGAAGTGCTGAAGCTTCGGATTGAGCTTTAAAAAAAGTTACAGCTACTCAATACGGAGATGGCAAGTTAATTGACGATGATTACGTACGCGGCTACTGAAACTTTGTACATATTAATAAATATTAAGAATGAAACGAGGTTAAATTCAAAGGATAAATATATGCCTAAGGTGTTCGCGAAATTTTATAGTCCGACCGCCGTAAATAGAAAGCTATAATTTCTCGTTAACGAAAGTCTCCAATCACCAAAAAATATCTATTTGTATCGTAATTTCCGAATAAACCGCAAAAACCGAAATATATCAAAGACACAAGTCCATTTGAAATCACACTGAAATTTGAATGATACCATCTCCCTCTGAAAAATATTCTATAGTCCTCTTTTGAAGTCTGTAAAATAATGCAGATGAAAGATTATGAATGGTACAACAAAAACAGTATCAAAGCTTTATAGCCTTACCAGCAATCGCAGCAATTACAGGATACAGTAATAATTCAGATGGTAGAGGTATACAGGCAAACAAGCTCCAAACAAGAGGATAATGAAGTAAAAGCAAGGGAAAGAGATAATGGAAGAATGGAAAGGTAAAATCAAAAGAGGGTGGATTCTGTTTGCTAGCAGAGGCCTTATTATTATAACAACTTCAGTGGTAGATGAGCTATTGAGAATGTGGCATACAAACGAAAAACTCAATCTCCAAGATCCTAGTTCTCAACCAAGCCTGTACACAGGGCCTGTCATGATTCAAACTTCACAATAAATTTCTTATGAAATACACTGATGAAGCGATAACCTACAATTAGTTGGATTGCATTATCTCCAAAACTTTAATGCACAAAATATATGTTACACAACTTCATACAAATTCCACTTCAGCTCATAGTGTCATTATCAGTTGGTGAATTGGCAGAATCTGAGTTGAAACCATGGTTATGTAGTTATTTTTATATAGAGGAATTTAATGTTATAATGACAACCCTAGGAAATTTCTATACTGGGATGATCATAGATCCTTGTTGTACCAATGTATTGACTTCTAGGGCTATTTAAATATTGAAATCTAAAATCAAGCAAATACATAATAGTTTTTTTCAACGTGACAATATATTTTCATCAACAACACAAACAAAAGTAGACCATTAGAAAAACAAAGCATTCTAAAAGCTTTTATAATAATCATATTATTGCTGAGATTGTTATATGTTGTAGCTTTAATTCAACACTATTTCCTTAATACAGTTAAATTTATTGTGATGCACATCCAATAGTGTGGCTGAATATAACTTTGACTAAATAAATTAACCAAGTTAGATGAAATAACTGTTACAAAGTAAATGTAAATAGCAGAACTGAAAATAATTACTGTTTAAATGTTATGAAATAATGCTTTTATTGAAATTAAGTTGTTAAAAATACTAGTGGGAGATAGAATTGTTACGGTGTAAGGGTTACATTTGGAAACAATGAAAGAATAAGAACTTGAATTGCTTAGTTAAAGAAGTAGAGTCATTTGGTGGATTCCTAGGTCTCTTCAATTAAAAGTAGACAAGTAATGGCACCATCATTATTTCTTTCCTTAATATGTTCAAGCGAATGAGATTAGCATCTTCATGGTTGACTTGGAAATTCCTTTAATAGCTTGCAATGACTATAAATCAATACTTGTTCAGATTTGTGCCTTCAAACAATCAGGCTTTTATATATATATATATATATATATATATATATATATATATATATATATATATATATATATATATATATATGAGTCCGGTGTGGAAGGCAACGGGAAACCACCACACCGTGTATAGTTATAGATATAGTTTCTCCAGGGAGAGTTGATAATCAAATTATTTTAATTTTATTACTTATATTTATACTGAAGTATCGTACCAAAGTTGGAAAAAGTTTCACATTTTTATGGTTTGAGGCATCAGCAAAAATTGTAACAAATATTGTATCATCCAAATCAGGGACAGAGTGGCCATATGACCTTCCGGTGCAATCACTGGGCTGGTAAGGCAAAGGGCCGGTCTGTCAAAACTAATATATTAATGTTATATCAATTAGTCATTCTTTTCCATGATAAAATTTTCTCTACATTATATTATGTATTTGATTTGAAATAGGATTTGATCCACTTTCTGCTAATAACGCGATGGAAGGGGTGCTGACTGTGTGTTATACCTCTCAGTCCGCCCCTGATCCAAATCATGTCTTAAGACCTCCAAAGCAAAAGAGAAAAGAATATTATTAACAATAGCTTTGCATTTACTTCTTGCACATGAAAATTTCTTTTCAAATAGCTATCAAATTAACTTGGATGTACAATCCATACACCGGTAACTTTGGTTATGGGATATTGTGTGACAGGAAAATACACCTTCAGCTATACATAGCCAATTTTTTCTCAACATCTCCAAATGTCGTATTACGTAAAAATGCTGTCAATTTCGATGATGAGGCAGCATTATTTAAAGTTTTTTTTGGTGTTTACTGGTTTCAATGTGTCTGATCATAGATGTACAACCACTTTTAGCGTTTTTTGTAGGAATTTATTTACTTACAATATACGATTATTCTCTTTGCGAGGTTCCATTGAAATGACATTTTCATTTTAAATCTCATCTCAAACTAGGATACCCATTGCAGCTTTGCTTGCAAAAAAATCAATAAAAATTAGTTATATATGTGCTAAATTTTTTTATTATCTATTACTTATATGTATTTGAAAAGAATAATCAATTCTATTATTATTTCACATTTTATTTATTTCACTTTTCATGTGGCCATGTATGAACGGAGGGGAGAGAGGGGGGAGACGGGAGAGAGAGATGAGGGAGGGAGAGAGAGGGGCAGAGATAGAACTTGAGGTAGAGCAGCAGTTCCCAACATGAGATCTCCGGGACCCAGTCTACCATTGAGATATAAATCACAACACAGATGTATAAAATTAAATCAATTGAAAATTCTTTCAGTTTCAAATAGGAATATGAAGTTGAATAATATAGGAATTAAAATCTAAAACAACAATTTCTTTTCTAATATTATGTGCAGTTAAATAAACAATGATGGTTTCTATAGTGATGCAACCCTGTATAATTGACTGTAATATTTACACATCCGTTATAGTTAAAGTGGTTATGAAATTGGGTGATGAGTGTTCACTTCCAACACTTGCTATGACATGGATGTGGAGGTAATGTTCAGCTGATGTTTAATGTACAGCTGATGAGTAGACATTACTGAGAAATACACATGCTTGTGTAACCTTGAAATCCCGTGTAGAAGAAATGGGGAATTAACCTCTTGAGTGCTGACACAAATTAAAAAAGAGACATGAAATGTGCCAAGCAATTTTGATGAAAAATGCAGGGTGTTTTGAAAATTGTTATAAATATTAAAACATTCATAATAGAGAAATTTTTAGAGAAAGTAAGAAACCTATATACCTACTAGTTATCAATGAAACAATTACTATGAGTTTATAATAAAAACAATTACATAAATGCAAATATATTTTTATGATATAAGTTTTTTTCTTTGCTCGAAACCTTGGTTTTGAAACATTAAACATGAATACATATTGAAATTAATTCCACCATATGAAAGAACATTAAAAAATTAATAACAGTGACTCAAAAAATATACGTTTTCTTGGATATTATACTTTTGAAACTGCTCCTTAATAGGTGGTATTACTCAGAAGAATGACTCATCCATAGCATGTCCAAACATCGCGCTAGATGGGTGACCATAAGTGTTGGCAGAGCATTCAAGGGTAAACATACTCTGCCTATGAGAATGCTATTTTTTCTTCTTACACAAGAAATAAACATGCCTTTCATTTTTACTATGATATAACCACATGCATATGAGTTTATGAAAGCTGTACGTTCATTACAAAATTTTTATATCGGAAAATAGGAACACATTATTTGCCAATATTTTTACTATAAAAAACTTTTATTTGAATTACCTCTGTCAAATAATTCTGGAGATATGCCAATTTATTAAAATTTAAACATGTCATATTTAAATATGTACCCTAAATTCTGCACGAGCATTTAAATTGGTATCTACATTTGAGCTATCGAAATAGTGCATTAATTGACACAAAAAAGTAGCTTGAACTCTCTTTAGATTGCTGAACATACAAAATGCACCATCAATGGATTATATATTGGAATTAGTGCCGAAAAACTAGAAGTCACTATGAGTGACGCTGGCAATCTTAGCAGATTTTTCAAGCATTGCCCAGGGCAACGTTGGCACTCTTAGGGTTAATATTACCATGGATTAGTTTAAAAATAAGACCTGTATGTGTATGCCTGACTTCAAAGTGTAACATATTCAAGTTTTACATAATTATAGAAAAGGAACTTTAATGCTAACTTTATCCACTGGCAATGATTTCAATCTATTTTTGCTTAACTTTTTCAATTACAATTGTATAGAATAAAACTCTAACACCACATAAAAACTCAAATCATAAAACATCTGACTACAAGAAAACAATATTTAAGAGTATGGATTATAAGGCGTTCTTTACAAAAAGTATAAAATGAACAACTTATGGCCTGGTTGTGACTGTCTATCAGCAAGTTTCATCTCAGAAACTACTGAGCAGATTTTCATGAAATTTGGTTCTAAGGACTTCTGAGCAAAAGCAATAAAAAATGATATAAATGGTTCACATAACCTAATCAGGAATTCTGCTTTACAAGAAAAAAAATGAACTCTCCGTCATATCTCATAAAATATTTGCATCAAAAAAGTCTTCAAATAACATTTGTAGAACTAATAAAGTAGAATAATACATTTTTATTGAAGGATTAGCCATTTTCAGGAAAATCCTGCAAGGCTATCCTAATTCAATTTGAACTTAGAAAACTTCTTGCATAGTTTATTACTTGTTGTCCACAAAAATAATAGTGGCAACTGAAGTAAATGAGATCTGCTATAATTACATAAATGTTTAATTTCCGTTCATACACACAACATTTAGTAAGTGAAAGGAAATGGATTATTTACAATGAAAGAATGAACGTGAACATAAAGATTTCGCTACAATTACTTATTTTTGCTCAAATTAAAAAAAAATCCCTTTCCAAAAACTGTAGTGTAACAATAAAATTACCTAAAATTTTGTGTCAGATCCAGAGCTACCATTCACTATGATTCCATATCAATTTCCTGTACGTTTCTCCTTGACAACAATAAATAAAAGTCGCTAATATTTTTTTTACATGATTACATAATTTGTAAATAATGCCTTTGCCTTACATGTATGCATGCATCTTTCCTCTCTTGTATATTTCATAGACAGACACCATGTATTTCCTGAAACTTTAGTTTCATAAGTTTGTCTAACAACAATTAAAGATTCTATTGAGACTCCACCAGTTCTTTGCTGTCATCAATTGACTTTGCAACAGTAGCCAGGATTTGACCAAAGGGAGGGTTCAGATTCAGAGCTATGTACCGGATGGAGGGGGTTAAGCCGCCGGAGGTGAAAATTTTTTACTTTATTTAATGATTTACACACATGCTCCGTAAACCCCTATACAAACTCTTAGAGATTTATTGTTACAAATAAATAAATTGTGTTGGATCACCGAAATTAAAAATTTTCTTTAAAAAATTAAATCCATGGGATTTATAATTAAATTTAAGTATTTTAAAAGCCATATTTCTTTACAGATTTTAAAATAAGTTCTCCTTTATAAGAGGTGTTGCAAACGGAAAAAATATACCACTGCTCTAGTCCAATGATAGGTCGTGCTTGTCGACATTCTCACCCGCAAAGGATGTGTTAACTTGACTAATACGTGTGCTGTTTCTGTCTCATTGACACAATTAAAAGTAAAGTACTCCTTTAGCCAAACAATTAGAGGGTTACAACACCCAATGCATTTCGCCCACAAGGTGGGCATCTTCAGGGGCAAAACCTGTCTCAACAGTGACTGGGAGTTGGGTGTTGTAACCCTCTAATTGTTTGGCTAAAGGAGTACTTTACTTTTAATAATCTGAGCCAAAGTTATTGAGCTACCAACGATATATCATTGACACAACTTTCTTTGTTACTATTTCATTAATTATTTTTACTAATAAGTTCAATTTTTTTCTCACTGGATGTCATAGTTGTAATAAAAACAGTCAAAAAAATAATAACAAATAATTTTCTTCTTTCAATACAAATTTAAAATTTTCATATTTTTTCAATAATCAATAACAAAAAAGTTAATAATAATAAATAAGTAATAAAAATAATTTTTCGATTTTCTCATGGGGAGGCTTGAACCCCATAAATCCCCCCCTTGGCTACGCCTCTGCTTTGCAACATGATAGATTTTTAGGATAATCACCAAATCACAAGTACTGAAATGCAATTCAGGCATAGGCTCTCGATATTTATTCTTCACAGTCCAATAAATACGGTAGAAATCTTATGAGATTCTAAATAGTTTTGCCTTAGAAACTATTCATCATGTGCATCATAAAAAATTTAATAATGAGAGTAAAAAAGTACTATTAGTCAACTTTAAATGCAATTATATAATACTTGCATTTCATGTTAGCATATCAATGGTACTGGTACAGCAAAATCTCTCAGAATCCTTCAGCAGATAGGTTCAATTTGAATGTACCATAGCCATAAAATGGACCATGGCCTGTGAAGCTTAAATCATTCATGAAAAACTTGATTTCAGAGGGATCCTTGGCAGATTCATGAGGTTGAAGTAAAATGAGAGGAGATTCATGATATAATCTGGATTACTATACATATTTATATTCCATAAGTTGAGAACCAGCATTAAACTATCTATACCAAATGCTTCAATCTTAATAAAACAAGGGTTTGGTTAGCAAAATCAAACACTTTTCATAAGTTGCAGCAGAAAGAATCAAATTGTAGCTTGAATTTAAGAGCATTAATAACAAATGTGCTAAATCATCCGTAGATGATAGATGTTGTTTTTTGCATAAAATCTGTCTTGAAATTATTAAGCATATTCAAATTCAAATTTACTGGTCCGGGGATCATACATTCAGATGATATAGGACAATATACAGTAAAATAACGCTAAAAGTAAAAAAAGTAAAAAAATGCAATAAAAAAAGATAATATAAAGTTAGCTGTCATACATAATTACGATGACCTATCATTTAAATATTCATTAACAGAATAGTACATATTACCTTGTAAAAACCTTGTCACCTTTATCTTAAAGGAATCATAGTTTTGGATAAGTTTAAGTTGTGGAGGAAGTTTATTAAAAAGTCTGATTCCCATTTCTCTATGGTTTATGGTTTTGGTCCTTATTAAATTAAGATGCAAATCAGATTGTCCTCTAGTGAGGTAGTGATGATGGTCCGAATTAACTGTGAAATCATTTAAGTTATTTTTCACAAACAGTACTACTGACAGAATATAAATACATGGGAGGGGAAGAAGCTTCAAAGTCATAAAAATGGGCCTTGAAGGAGGGTCATATGGTTTCCATGAGATGATTCTAACTGCTCTTTTCTGGATCTTGAAAATTTTGATGGAATGAGATGAAGAACCCCAGAAGATAATATTGTGTGTGATATGGGAATAGAATGTGCCATAATATAGATTCAAGAGGACGTCTCTACTAACTATTTCTCAAAGTTGCCTAATCAGGTAACATGTAGAGCTTAGCTTATGGGATAAAATGTCAATGTGTGATTCCCAAGAGATATTAGCATTTAGGTGAACACCAAGAAATTTGCTAGTAGAGACTTGTTGGATAGATTTTTGATCAATTTTTATTAACAGACTTTCTGTTGACTTTTTGCTATGTGAGAAATGGATCATTTGGGATTTTTGTACATTAAGATTTAGGAGGTTATCTTGACACCAGTTGCTAAGATGGAGACTAACTAGTTTTGAGTTGTGTACAAGGCTGTTGCGTGATGAGGCAGAAAGTATAATGTTGGTATCATCAGCATATAAAAGCAATTTTGCACCTTCTATTTCATTAAAAGTGAATGCAAGATCGTTAATGTATATAAAGAATAGGACAGGCCCCAAAATAGATCCTTGGGGAACACCTAATGAGTTAGTTTTATAGTTGGAGGAATATTTTATACCTTTCACGTTAAGAGTTACAGCTTGGGAACGGTTTTGTAGGTAGGATCTTATCCAATTATTGGGGACCCCTATGTCTCCAATTCTTTCTAGTTTAACCATGAGATGACTATGATTGACATGATCAAATGCTTTTGAAAAATCAAAAAATAAGCCTAGGGTTTCTTGCTTTCGATCAATTGATGATAGAATATAGTCAATAGCATGATATATTGCTGATGTAGTTGATCTTCCTTGTCTGAAACCATGCTGACATGTGGACAGCAGGTGGTGTTTTTCCAGGAAGGAGATTAGTTGTTTATAAAAGACTTTTTCAATAACTTTGGAGAAAATATTCAGTATTGTTATGGGCCTGTAATTATTCATGTCCTTTGTACATCCTTTGTTTTTATAAATGGGAACTATTTTAGAAACTTTTAGAGAGGAGGGAAATATACCAAGTTTTAATGATTCATTTATCAGAAATAAAAGAGGAAGTTTTATGAAGTCATAGCAACGAAAGATAATTTTTCCTGGTATTTCATCAGGGCCAGCACTATTTTTTTGGTGTAATTTAGAAATAATTAATTTTAGTTCGGATTCTAGGCAGGGTCGAATAAAGAATGAGTTAAGAGTGTTTGGGAGAGAACCGGTATAAGTATTTAAAATTGGAGATGGTGTGGAATCTATTGTGAAAAATTGATTGAAATAGTTGGCAAGTGTTGAATAATTTTGAAGGGAGTTATTTGAAGGGTCCTTAATTTTTGGTAGAGGATGAACTGGGGATTTTCCTTTGCCTGCATTAATAATTTCCCATGAGGCCTTGGACTTATTGTCCGCTGCAAGTATCCTGTTATTGTTGTAAGTTTTTTTTGTTGTTGCTAGGAGTTTCCAATATTGCTTTTTAAGAGTTTTGTATTGGTCCTGTAATTCAGCGTCATTGGATAGTTTGACCGATACAGCAAGGTCTTTGAGGAAGGAGGAAAAGCTGCGTATTTCATTTGAGATCCATGGTTTACTCTTTGCTTTACATTGGGTTTTCGTAAGTGTTAAGGGAAAGACTAGATTAAAATAATATTGAAAGCAGCTGTGAAATTGTTGGAAGCTATCATCAAAAGAGACAGCATTATAAACATTTGACCAGGTTTCGGATTGGAGCATTGATTGAAGCTTACGCACATTTCTTTCTGAAAAAACACGTTTATAATAAGATTTGACTGCTGGTGTTAAGTCAGGTTTGATGGTAGATATTATAGGGAGATGGTCAGAAATATCAGAGCTAATGACTTTTGTGTTGATATTACTGATATTGGTAAGTATGTTGTCAATTAAAGTTTGGGATTTTGAGGAAATCCTTGTAGGCTCAAAGGCCGTTATTTTCACATTAAATGAGTTAATGAGGTCAATAAACTCATTTTTAGCATTAGAATTTTCAAGAAGATTACAGTTAAAATCACCAGTAATAATAATATTTGGACTGTGTATTGAGTTATGAATTAATTCCAAAAGGCAGGTAAGTCTGTCTAGGAACACCTTGAAATCACCGAGTGGGGAGCGGTATATGGATAGGACTAGAAAAGATAAGTGAGTGACAGTGACACTAGTAACACAAGATTCAAACACTTTATCTTCATTTAGGAATTTGTATGAGAAGTTGATGGGATCATGACTTAAGTTACAACTAAAAAAAATTACAACACCACCATTCTTAAACTTAGAGCGAAAAAATATTTCAGCAATATAATAACCTGGAAGACATATTGAATTTAGTTCTATGGGCTTTAACCAATGTTCATTTACACACAAAATATCAGGCTTATAAAAATTCGTTAACAGTTCTAATTCTAGTATCTTATTTCTTAAACATTGGATATTAATATGTAAAATAGTTAAGTCAGGGTATGTGGTAGGAATAGACCCACCCTTCACTTCACTCGATTCAGTGCAGTTTCCTAGTCACTTCGTTTTAGGTTTCGTAACACCAGTTTTCGAGCGTGTAGTGATTTCACTATACGATAATTGGTCATCACAAGAGGGTGTGGGGGAGTTATTGCACAGGGTGTTTGGGTTATCACTGGTTGTGGGAGATTGAGGGGTAGTTTGCGAGATAATTTCGATAGGTGTGCGATCCTGTGGAACATCAACATTGGAAGCAGCAATAACATTTACAGGTGCAGAGGGAGGGAGACACTCAGGAATGGGAGATGTGCACTGGGGTGGCATGTTGGGGTCAGAAAATGGGTGGGGAATAACTTTAGATTTCATCTTTCTGGGTGGATAGAACTTCCCCACACAAACACCATTGGGCCAATTTTTACTATCCAATAATTCGTCTAGTAGAGAAAATGGAGCACTAATTTTGAAGGAACAGCTCTTATCACTACACAGGAAACTTTCACACGTAAAATTTTCATCACTGAATTTACTTGTGATATATTTAATAATATCATCACAAGTCGTGCTAGGATTTACTCGTCCAACATACAGCGGAATGCGACGAGGGATGCCAAAGAAGTGATGCGAATTTTCAGAAGGCGAGTTTGATCCGTAGATTATGGTACGATGTTTACGTCTTGAATTTTTCCGCCTGACGGTTTTGAATCCATCCTCATCTACCATTGATGAGGTGTTTACTGACGAAATTACAGGTGGGACAGGCGCCACATCTTCGTTGATTACCGTTGGGAGCGATATATAATCACCCGAGGTTATCTGACGACTTGAAGGTGGGTAAGGACGAGCTTGTTGCCAATCAGGGATTGCGATCGTCGGGGGCCGTGTCTTACCGGGAGATGTAGCGGCCTTTGCCGGGCACCTGGAATTCCCGATGTTGGTGATTCGAGGCAATTCCGTATTCGCGGCAGAACTCTCCTTTGCCGGCCGTTCATTCGCCATACTCGTTAGAGATGCTGATTTTATATTGGTATTTTCCATAGATACCAAGCCATGGTTAGGATTTATGTTCCCACGACAGCTAGCAGAGGTGCTTTTTAGGAGGCTTACGTCAGCCTTGAGCGCAGCAATATCTACCGCCATGTTGGCTAGATGATTGCATCGGTCAATTTGGCAGAAGAAACATAGCCAAATAATTGCAGGGGACTCACTGAGCGCATTGGTACAGAGTTCGCTGATTTTAGAGCAGTTTACGTGAAAAACACGCATGCATAGACCGCATGCAATAAACTTTTCCCCAATATTCAGAGGATTATTGCAAGAGCAGCAGTCTCCACGATCACTACTTGCCGCCAATAATATAGTCCCTGGCCATATCATTATAGCCACCCATAAATTTTTGGTATTTCATAGAAAAAGCCTACATTTCCATTATTGGAAGTAGGCTAGAATAGTGTTTTCAGCATTTTAGCACTTACTAGGACTCCAGGGATAAATTATTTCCTATGTGAAGTTAGATTGGCAACAATGAGAGTTGTGTGAACAACTGAATGTGTAAGATTCGGAAGCTGTGCTCTTGGCATACTCGAACGTTTTTTGAAGAAGTTCCTTAGGAATAAAGAGGTAAGTAACAATTATGATATTTTATGTTTTTATGTACTTTGGGAAATATTTGGCTCATTTTTCATGTGTTAGCACATTGTTTTCATCAAATATCCATCTAAAAATAGCTGAAAATGTGGCATATCAATGCCTTCTGTGAAAGTTTTGCATGACAAATTGAAAAATGGTATGCTCTTGAGTCCAAAAAGAGTTGGACGGTGTGGGAGGAAGAGTTAATTTACACCCCCCAGTGAAAGAATCCTCAATAGGACCATGAAGGAAAACAGAACTGCTACAAACAGTTTGATATCAAGTAAATTAAAGGAGTCTGGGGTAATTGTGTTGGAGAGAACTGTGCATCGTCGCTTGAGTGATATGGGGTACAAGTGTAGAAGCCCTGAAGCCAAAATTGATCAATCAGATGTAACAGAAGCAACTGAAATGGGTCCTGGAACATAAACACTTTGATTTGGATGACTGGAAATCAATATGTTAAAATATTTTATGCTTACATTCCATAGATGGAATAATAGAAACTATGCAGAAAGGCATAAGCTGTAATTTTGGGAATAACTTTGAAACAGAAAAAATTCTGCTATGACTGGGAATAGAACCCGGGTCTTCCACTTGCCGGGCGGATATTCTACCACTGAACTACCTTAGCAGATAATCTTTCCTGTTTCTGAACGCGTGTGTTTTTCTTAGTTGGGTCCGGGCTAACCAGCCCCAACGTTACATTCCATAATTTCCTTAATGTTGCCGAAATGTGTAAAAGTGATTGTTTTGTTACAGGTGTGTTTTAGTGATGAATGCAGGATAGAGACTTTATCAGACAAGTCTCAGTTTGTTCAAAGGAAGAGTGATGAGAAATATAATGAAGAATGTGTCATTAAGACTGTGAAACATCCGCAGTCCATGATGATTTGGTTTGTCATTAGTGGTAAAGGATTGGGTCAGTTGTACGTCATTGAAGGAAACTTGAGACAATAACAATATATCAATGTGCTGCAAACCAAACTCATTCCTCAAATTAATTACTGGTTCCCAGGAGAGAGAAGGAAAATATTCATGCAAGATGGAGCTTCATGTCACAATGTGAAATCTGTGCTGAAGTTCTTAAAAGATAACAACATACCAGTTCTTCATTGGCCAGTTAACTCGCCTGATATAAACCCCATTGAAACTGTCTGAGAGCTTATTAAAAAATAAATATCAAAGGAGCTAATCACAAATAAGAGGCGACTGATTGAAAGGCTTATTTGGAATTGGAATTATGACAACTTGAAGGAAAATGCACTGAAATGGATGCCAAGGAGGGTCCAAGCCCTCATAAATTTCAAGGGAGGACTAACAAAATATTAGACTTGAACAAAAATTCCAACAAAATACTAATTGTAAGTCATGAATGTTTGTAAAAACAAATTGTAAATTTTTCAATGTTATTAAATGAATTTGATGACATGAAACTGGTTTTATTTGTGCACAAGTCCTACTTTATTAAAAACTAAGGAGTGGCTTTAATAATATGGCCAGGGACTGTAGTTGGCAACTAGAAAATATTTTACAATAGGAAAGAAACTCTAACCATTAAATCTCTGTATTAACATCACCCTTTTATATCTCCATTCAATAAATGAACCCATCACAATACTGTTTGATTTGTTATAAATCTATAAATGTATAGATTAAATTTTGATATATAGCAACAACCTTTAACATTGATTTTAATCTGTCCAACAATAGCTTACCAACATTCAAAAATCATTTGAACATGTTTTAAAATACACAATGGAACCCTGCTTTACTGTTATCATATTTTGTTTTCATGCAATATAGACCATTTCCTTTTGGTTTTATCAACTTCCATATCACTTTACAGTGTTAAATTCCTACAAAGTCATGAAAAGGTAATTTCCTGAAATTGCATTCATTTCTCACAAACTCTCATTTTTATTACACAATTGGTGGACTGTGTTACAGCTATAAAATGGTGTTTGTATTCTATAGATCTTTGAAAATATGATGATTACTTTATCTTACCCTTTTTCTAATTGTATTGAAATTAAAATTAAAGGCATACTACCATGACAAAAAATAAATTAAACAATTCTGTAACTAAATCAATGCTGTTAATACAGCTCAAAAATCTACACAATACGAAACTAAAAACTATTAAGATTGGACTGGCTCTCCTTAAATTATAAACAATATTCATAATTAACTCTTCCATATTGCCAACAAACAGATATGTTTAATGTTTATGTAATATTATATTAAAATATGACAATCTATATCCTTATAAGTATGTTTTTATTTTACCCTTGGATCTTAAATTATATTTAATCAATTTATTTTTTAATGAATAGGATATAATGAGCAACTCTACAGGATCTTTCATAAAAGACATTAATAACCTAAGTTTAACAACTACTACATTCATGTTTTCTATCAATAACAATATGGATTCAGGATGAACATTTCTCCATTAAATATCCAGCTTTTTTATTTAGTAATGAAAGATATAAGTTAGAAATTTCAAAATCAAAAGAAATCATACCATTTTGAGCTTTCATTAATTTTTGATATCCTTCTTCCTCTTCATTTTAAGTTTGCACTTTTCTAAATCAATGACTTTTATATTGTCATGCCTTATGCAAAAACTTCCAATTATGTTGTCTATGTTAGCCACAAAGCCAGGGTTGGGCAAACTTTTTACGTGGCGGGCCGCATTAACAGTTGCAGCTTCTTAGGCGGGCCGCATAAACAGATGAAAATGCTTCGGCAGGCCACGTTAGGGTGCACATCGTAAGTAATGTGAGGTAATGCGAGGGATCCTGTTAGTAAAATCCAATAATAAATAATATGTTATCCCCATAACATCAATGGAAAAGGTTTTACGGCATTAATTTTAAGCTACAAATATGAAATTATCTCTATTTTATATGACGGTTCGCTTTCATAATGGCAGCGCGGGCCGCATAAAATGTCCTCGCGGGCCACATGTGGCCCGCAGTTTGCCCACCCCTGCACTAAGCCATTCAATTTTATTGACATTGGTTCATTTGATGCTCTTTTATTCTTAAATACAACCAAAGAAATGAAAAAGAGAATTTATAACTATTGATAGGTCTAGAATAAATGATACATCATGAGCAATGATTTTTAAGGCTCCAGTTTATTCCCAAATTCATTAAATTATAGTCAAAATGCATAATTTATTATAAAAGCAGCAAACATGTTATATATTTTTTTATTTCAAATTGGACTGCTAAAATTTGGCAAAAGTTCATAATTTATTAATGACTATTAAACTATTACAGTATGCAACCTTTAATCCATGATTCCAAAAACTGGATTCACCTGAAAACTGAATATTTTTCAATTTGAATTGTTTGAAAGCACACACACGCATCCTCAGATGAGATGCAATGGATAATTGTTCAATGAAATAGTAGTTATTATTTCTCTTATTGTCATTCACGCTAACTTAAATTTTAGAAACCTTTAGAGGATTTTATTTAATAAGCACTAAACATACATGCTTGACCTTTCAACCTGGCAGAGCCGGTGCAGGTCTGTGAGACCCACTTGATTTTCATTTCTTTGATGAAAACTAGATGTCAACATTTGCATCCTTACCACACTCATTAGTTTCCTCCCCACTATTCACTTCAGTTTAGTCTAGCAGCCTAAGTTCACTCACTGCATGTTCAAATTTTTGTCATTTTTGGTGCATCAGAACCTGCACCAGCATTCACATCATAGCTTTGGACTATCAAAAATGTTATTTTACGTAATATAACATCAATACAGTCAAAGTATTCATGTATACTTCATATCTATTGTGAAAATATATATTTGGCTACTTAAGAATTTTTTTGACTGCTTATGATTTGTTAAATACCTTAAGTACTAATTTTTCAAATGTGAGTTTATTCAGTAAGAAAGATTGGAAAGAATTAGAAATTATCCACATCATAAAAATGTCCCTAAACATATGTGAAAGGTATCAATTAGTTTTCATCGAATTGGATTATTACATTTTAAAAGCAACTGGGTCCTACAGACACATTGCTAGTAGTGATGTTCGTATATGGGGTGCCAGTTCTCTAGGATTAACATGATATCTGGAAAATTCCAAAATTAAGACATTGCCTGTTCCCAAGCTTACCCGATTAGAGGTTGAGTACTGTTCCATATTTAAGAAACCATCCCAAAAGTATTTTTTTTACATTGTTTCGAGTATATTACATTTTAAAATTAATAGATATATATTCAGAGGCATAGCTGGAGGATATGGCACCTATGGCAAATTTATTGGAAGCACCTTTAAAAGAGTTATTATATTATTTCTTCTTTGTTGAATGATGCATTATAAAATAAAAGTTTGATATTTGAATATAAAAAATATATATCTATTTGATAAGATAGGAAAATAAGTTTTTGACATACTTAGTGGGAGTTGTTTGGCACCTTTTTGTTTGAAGCATATTGCAAATACCATCTTCTCCACATCCAAGTTGCAGCACTGTATATGTTGCAATTCACTGTAAAAACAAATTCAAATATGAATTTTTCTCAAATGAATATGAAGTTTAAATCCTCTTCAATGAAAACTCCATTTGTAAATCATTATAGTGAAAAGCATCCCTATTATTACCATCATGTTGACATTAAACTAGATAAAATTTTATAATTATTACAACTCACATTGTCTCCATAACATTGAATTAAATCGCATAGGTTGCAAAAAAACTTCTTATAGATTTCCTGCATAACTTCTTTACAATATAAAGACTTAATAAGATTTCCTTTTGTTGTTATTTTTAAAAAATGGAACATCTTTAGCGTATTACTCAAAATATTTTTACAATGAATGTCTTCAGATATACAATAAAGCACCAGCTATCTCAGCTCCTATCTTGGTCTATTCGGAAAGGCCTTAAGTCCAAAAAGGATACCTTTAGTTGACAAAAAAAAACAAATAATTATTAGAAAAGTTCTTACAATATGTAAGAAATCGCCAGAGAAATAACCAAATATAACTATTCAAAAATGTTTTATTAGTAAAGGTTAGTGGTTTATCATTACAATGACTATGGTTTGAAAGTAAATGATTTGAAGGAATGAACTTCTCCTCGCATTGTACTATTGATACAAAAATTCCAAATACTCACTTTATAATGACTAAATAAAAATTATAATTTCTTATCCATATTTCTGTAAAATGTTTTGTCCTTAATGTTCAGAAGTGATTCATTCTAAGAAATGAATTTTATGCATAGTGCTTCGGAAAATTAAATTACCGCCAAGATATTTATAGTATTTATTGCCCAATTTTAGAAACACATGATGAAATTATTGATGACTAATTATGCAACAAACCTTCAGCTCATTATACCAAAAATTTTAGAATGTTTTAAACGATTTTATAAATAACGTTCTTTGAAAGAAAGTGAAAACAACTGACTGACATAAATGTTGGGTGTATTCCAAAGGCGCGAACATCCTATCTAGCATTGTGTATATAATTATATAAATGATATAATAAAAAAGTTATAAGTAATTTATTTATTTATTAGTAAGACTTTTTGTCTGACAATATCGATAGCCTTTGAGTTTTCCATAAGTTTTATCAGTGTATCGATTGATTGACTCATATATCTTTAGATAATGAAGAGTATGTTGTCCAATAAGTAATATATATTAACCTTTATTATAAAAAACAGAAATAGAACTTGATAGTTTGTAAAGTATTTGGGTCCGAAAAAAATTAGGCACCTTAACTACAGACATGTTCAAATTGTGTCCAAAAATATAAATCATAGTTAACTTAAAATCCACTTGGGAATGCTTCAATTTATGGAAAAAGTCCATAATAGCTGTAAAATAATTATTGTCAATTCCGCTGAAATTTCAGTGTAATTCTTTTATTACTATCATAGTAAGCTCGGTGGTTTTCGATTTAAATCGATAGTTCGATAGTCATCTAAGCTGATCCAAGCATCCAATTCGAGGCGATTAAAAAGTTCGGCGGTAATCTGTTGCCATTGGTATTTATGGAGTTTTATTGTCTTTTAAGTTTTTCAGAAATATTTTCTTTTAAAATGTCTGATTGCTGATACGGAACGTAATGAGGAAGTATTTGTGATAAATGCGGCAAGAAAGTGACCCTGAAAGCGAAGAAAAACAAATTTGGAATTGTAGCATGAGAGTTAACAGATTAGAGTGCAATTTCTCAAGAAGCGCCCGGCATGTTTTCAGGTTTAATCAGAGATGATTAACAATTGAGGAGATAGTGATTTTTAAGTAAAAACTGTTAGGCAAAGAATTTGTTGGGACTAGAATGAGTGATTGTGGCTTCGCACCCAACACATCACGATTTAAAAGTGGTTCTTGTTAATTACATGGAAATCTATTCCAAAAGAGTAGATAGACCGAACGTAATAGTGGAGATAGATGAAAGCAAATTTGAAAAAACGGACGTATCACAAAGGACAGCATATGGAGGGTCAATGAGTACTTTGTGGTGTGGAGAGGGAAAGTGGGAAGACTTTCCTTGTGGTTATCAATGACAGAAGTGTGGAAACAATAGGGTCGGTGAAGGAATGAAGAAACTGCAACAGCAGCTATCAGCGATTGCTGCAAGGTCTACGATAGACTAGGCGAGTAAGAATTCACTCCCTTGAAAGTAAACTTCATAGATCTGGACACAGGAGTTCACACCAATACCATAGAGAGTACCTGGCAATACAACAGGAAAAGTAAGTACAGTCAGACCCCGATTTAGCGCCACCGTTAGTCAATCACTGACATGGCGTTATAGTGGGGGTGGCGGTAAATCGAGGTATATTCTAGTATCTATATCAGGAGTGGCCAAACTTACTTACCCTCTGAGCCGTATACGATCATCTTTAGAAGTTGAAGAACCGCCTGACATGCTGTGCTCATAAATTTATAAATACTTAAAGGAAACCTGTATCTGAAGTAATTCAGTTAGGCGTCCCCAAAACGTATCAAGTCACACTACATCATTGTGTTGTGCAATGAAAAACGTTGATATGCCTCTGAATGAAAAATTCAAATAACCACATTAGGCTTGCAAGCCATGGTTTGGCCACCCCTGGTCTATATATTCATAAGATGGAAGTTTTGTTCTCAACAATTCATGGGCAGTATGTGGGGGTGGCACAGTATAGGGGGGCACAAAATCAGGGTTTGACTGTAGTGCCATATTTTTATTTGTGGATAATATTCCACTCTAACTGTATGATTGAGTTCGAATGTGTCCAAATGAATATTAGACTGCCAACGTGACTACTGATTTCTCTCTTTCACAGATTTTCATGGATGAAGGTGTGATGTTGTCTACTCCAAAACCAGAACAGAGCTGTACTTGAGGTATATAGGTGAAGAAACCTTTACCATGCCATATTTCTTAACACATATTCGACATTTGGTACGATATTTGGAGACATTCAGATCTTGGTTTGGCAAGGAAAGAGTCTATTTTGAATTTATGGCCATTAAATAAATACCTCATACTAGCATAATTGATGATAATAATAATAGTCATAGATTAGAATAACATCCTCCTTATGTGCGTAATTTTCTTGAGCCTTTGAATAGTACTTTGAAGGATGGCTTAATTAGTTCAAATTGCCATTTCCTTTTAATGAGGAATGTCCTCATTCTTAATTTGAATTAATTTTTAATAAAATTGGTGTTATTGTTGAAAGTAAGAGAATAAAAATATTCCTATAAATAAGCAGTCTTTAACAATGAACATATCAACAATAGTTGAGGAAAACAGCTTGCCCATGTAACGATTAAAGTTGCACATCAATCACATAAAAGTCAGCATTATAATTTGTTTTGATTTCTGTTCACTTTAGTATTGGTGGTATTTTTTCACTCATGGTAGTAATTACCTTTTTTAATATTCTTCGAGATGTTCTCACTCCTAGTAGCTTTGTGTTTGAAATCAAATGTGCTAACATCCGTTAAAGTATTGAGTAATGCAAGAATCATAGATTTTTAAGGTAAAACATATCATAATTCCCAAGTCCTCATCCATCTTGGCTTTTCTCTTATAATTCTAAATGGACAGGGCCATCACGTGAGGTGTGTTTGAGAGGCAACTGCCTCAGGCAGCACTGCCCTAGTGATAGAGGCATAACTTCAGTTTTGAGGCCCCAAAGCAAATGATTAAAATGAGGTCCCTCATAACAAAATTAAATAAAAATAAATACATGTGATATAAATTTTTATTTAACATTTTAAAAACAATAACAAAATATACTATATTCGAATTGCATATTTATATACATTGTGCATACACAATACACAAAAAAAATTAATTAATAATATCAATAAAGTAAAAGAATTTCCATTTACATTTTTTAAATTGAAAACAGGAATTATATTTCTACATTATACTAAAAAATTAAAAATAATTTTATTTATGTTGTAGATATTACATACAATTTAAATCACCCTTCTCGATTTTATGCTAGCAAATTTGTCGATTACTGCATCCAAATTTGGTAATATTTTCTTAGAATCGGGGCTTTCTAACAATGAAATTGCTAGATTTTTAATCTTTTTGTCGCCATACAATTACACAGGTAATTTTTAATTAATTTCATCTTTGAAAAACTTCTTTCATTGGATGCTACTGAAATAGGGAGAGTCAAATCAGAAGTTCCAAAAATTCCTTAACCTCCTTGCACTCGCTTAATTTCATCCTCATATTTGAATTTGTTGTTAATTCGTCTTGTAAACTTGGACTCAAAAATATTTTATATTTATCGTGAAATATTTTGAGTGTTCACAAATTTCGGATGTGCTTCTATTGTTTTCTTGAACCGCTTACCAATTTGTGATATCACCAAATCAGAAGTTTTACAAAAAATATATTCAAGTTTTCTGCTTAACTTCTAACAAATTGTTCCTCAATACTCAGTTCATCGAAGAATTTCTTTTTAATTTGAATTTGTTTTGTTTTATACTCGATTGATAAACCATATATTATAGCCATTTGATTTGCTTCGTTTTTAAATCCATCAAAATCATTTCTTAGAGACAAAAGTGTTTTGGTGCATTTTTCAATTGCTGTTATGGCCATCATTAAATTTGTCTCCTTCTTTTGTAGAAGTAAACTAACTACATTAACCTTATTCAAAATTTTTCTAACAAAAATTAAAATAGGAAGAAACTTGGTATTTGCAATGGATTTTTTAAATCTTCAATGCTCCTTGACGTTCACCAGATTTTGTGCTGGTCAAAATAATTCTGTCAAGTGCTTGAATCAAATCAATATACCTTGTTTTAAGAGCATAGAGAGATTTCCATCTTCCAGATCATGATGTTGGATTAACATTGTTTCATTTTCATCAGTAAAGGATGGGTTAATGTCTCATCTGTTTATGCTTGTACCGAACAAAATATATTTATCTTGCACCTTGACAAAAAATGTAGGCATTTCATGAATTTTCTTTATAATATCGTTAATTACTAAATTTAAATTATGCGCATCACAGTGTATATATGTAGTCTGCATTCGGCTGAAGGTTTTTTATCTTTTTTTGTACTCCATCGTTAATTCCAGACATTACATTAGCACCATCATACCCTTGTCCAATACATTTATCTAGTGAAATATGTCATTTTCATGGATTCAATCTAAATATTTACAATGCTTGTAGCATCTCGTCAAGTAACTTCTTTGAATCCCATGAATGATTCACATATTTTAATTGTTGTCTGATCTTCATTTTCATCATTTTGTATTTCAACATATCAGTAAATTTTACTCATATCCTTTTTTGATAAATCAATAGTTGTATCAGTTATTACTGAGAAAAAAGGAGCAGAAGTAATTTTTTCCATTAAATGTTTTTCTACAGTACTTCCAAGGCATTCAACAAGTTCAGTTTGAATCGTATTACTCATGTATTTTATGACTCCTTTTGGTTTTCTTAGTAAATCTTTTATAAATGGGTCTTATTCAGCCAACAAATAAGCAATTTCTCAGAAATTCCCATTGTGTGATTCTTCGGAGTATTTGTCATGACCACGAAAAGCCATAAATATTACTTCTGGCTAATGTCAAAGTAATTCTGAACAACCTATGCAGTACTTCTTTCCAATACCATTTTTCTTTCAGTACACCTTCTATGCTCTTAGTACCAGAATTATTTTTCCAAATATTGTGAGCTAAGCAGGCAGAAAGATATTTTGAAGACTTTTCATGCACATCAATTTTATTAGATTAATTTTTCCAATCTCTTATACCTGTGTGCCAATTTTTGTTTGACTCATCTTTTATTGAAAATATCCAACAAGGTTCACGGTAAATCACATCCAGTTTCATAGAATAATTTAACCAGGATCTAATTTTTTTAAGTTGCAGTTTGTTTGAAAAAATCAAACTCGAGATTTCAACAGAAATACATGTTTTAAGGTCCCCTGAACACGTTTTGACTATTTCTCGATGATATTTGTCTGTCTGTCTCCCTGTCTGTATGTGATAGATTTTTGTGGGCGCTCTTACTCAAAAACTATTAAACAGGTCAACGCAAAATTTTATATTTACCATTTTTATAAAAGTTAGAAGATCTGATTAGTTTTTGGTAAAAATCGGCCGACCGGAAGTGAGTGTTTACTCTTGTCACTTATCCATTATTTTGAAATATTTGCTTTAATTGTACAACAAAGCTTGTAGAAAATTTCATTTTCTACAACCTTTGTTTGAAACATTTTTCCATATAATGCATTGTTTAAGAGATATCTTATATTTTTAGCTGCCACCACCATGCCACCTACCGAAGACTATTGTTAACAATTGATGCTTAGTTACGTCTTATTAATGCTCCTTTTTCTTTTCTTAATTGTCAACCGGAAGTAAATATTGACAACTATCCCAGTGCTAACAACATGTAATTTGCCATATAAATATGGAGAAAGTCATGTGTTGCCCACATCAGTTTATTTTAAATTGCAGTTTGTTTGAAAAAATATGAAGATGAAAAGTATCGATTATTTTTCATATGATCTCGTGGAAAATCAAATTTCATTGGATGCTTTATGCCTAATTCAATTATAACCTTTTTTTCGCTATCTGAAGTTGTTTTGTCCCAATAATTAAATATATCGAAATTCATCAGATTTAGGCGAAGCTGATCTCCATCTTCAGTCGCATTGGTATTATCCAGCCAAATTTTATGCAGATCATTCATAATTTTATTTTCACTTGAGCATAGCAAAGTCTCTCACTGTTCATTCTCCCTGGGATCTTTGTTGTTATCAACAATGTCTATTTCACGACAAGAAGTGGAAGGTAATAAATTTGCATGTTGTTCATCATTATCATTGTTTTCAGAGACAGTAACATTTTCATGTACAATTTCTACTGTATTGGAAGTCAGGTGACACACACACATTTTCCTGTTCACAAAAGTTTTCAGAGTTAAAGAATAAATCAATTTTAAGATTTTTTTACTATTTTCTTGCTTTTGCTTGGATTTTTTTCTTTTTGATGCTCCACTTTCAAATTTTCTTTTAGGTGACATTTTCCACCTATGGGGAAGAAAACAAGCATTTAAATTTATCGTGTTTCAAATCAAGCAAGCTTAAATTTTAAAAGGTGAAATTTTATGCAGTACTTTGAAAACTGTACTTGCAGAAAAAGAAGTGAAATTAAAACTTACCAATTTCAAATTGAAATTATTAAATCAGCTTTGTTCTAATTGCATACACTTAAACACACACCATTATACTGACTATTGAGTAATGACACGAGTTATGAAACCATGTATAGTAAAGCAAGGGAACTATTCAAGAAAAAGGCAAGAAATATAGGACGTAAAGGAATCATAAACAAAAGTGGTCAAATAGTCTCGGAGCCAGACAATGTAAAGAATGTCTGGAAAGAATACATTGAGGTGCTGTATGACAAAGAAGGAAAGCCAAGATATATTGAATTAAATGAAAAAAGGGATGTGGAAAAAGACCAGCTAGGACCAAGTATTCTCGAGTCTGAAGTTAAAAGAGGAATTGATGACATGAAAAGAAGGAAGGCTGTTGGGAGTGATGATATACCAATGGACGTTCTTAAGGTTTTGGGGCCAAAAGCAGTTAAGCAACACACAAAATTCTTTAACCAAGTATATGATACTGGCATATGGCCTGAAGATTTTTTAGATGTTGTTATGGTACCACTGGAGAAAAAGAACAATGCAAAAAGTTGTAAGGATTACAGAACTATTAGTTTAATTTCTCATACAGCTAAAGTTCTAACCAGAATAATAACCAAAAGAATTGAAGGTAAAATAGAAAAGGAGCTGCAAGATAATCAGTTTGGTTTCAGAAGAGGAACTAGAGATGCTATAGTATGTATGAGGATGATGATAGAAAGAGTGCCAGAAGTCAATAAAGATATGTATTTTTGTTTTATAGATTGGGAGAAAGCTTTTGACCGAGTGAAATGGGATAAAATTAATTTCTTAAGTACGTCTTAATTCTATTCAAGCACGGAAAACTTCTTTCCACTGATACACTTGTTGAAGGTATAGTCAGAATTAAAAAAAAGTCTGTATTCCTCTTGGAATACGTTCTTATGTAATTCATTTTCACGAGGAGGAGTGAAATCACTCTTGTAAGGGGAAAATTTCTATGTTGAACATCTTGGCAGAGCAGTTCAAGTTCAGTTTACAGTCGCGGAATTTTCTTAAATGGAGTTGGGTACATTTCTTGCAATGAAGAAAGTGCATTATTCGGGAATATTGTTGAGTACTCTTCAAATTTGGAAGTATCCACTAGGCCAAGATAACTTAGCTTATTAATGTCTTGAAATCTAGTGTTCATCTCCATTAAAATGATATCTATTATTTCATAGTACAACATTCTGTAATTCAGAAACATTTCCTATTCCGTTAAGTTGTTGTACTTCCTTCCTGATAGGTCACTTCTGTTTTTGGCCATTTCAAAAATTTTGGCATAGCATTCTTCATTCCTCTTATTGCCAATTATATTGCAGGTGCTTTTAATTTTGGAACCACAGAAATTGATATCCAAGGATTTCTTTTGCAAAACATCAAATGAAACACTAGTTACTTGGAAAATGTCATTAAAAACTAGAGCTTAGAATGCAAAGTCAAAATCGTGCATTTAATTCAGAAACCCTCTCGAAAGACGAGACTCCCCTGACTCGATGTCCACCAGAATTTTTTCGAAAACAGCTTTTAATCCATCCCACTCCTCAACAATCACACTGAGAAGTTTTGAATTTGAAGACCAGCGGATATCTGTCACTATTGGTGTACATCTTCCAATAACTGTGTCCATTGCGTAAGTTCGTTTTGCCGAATGATGGAAAAAAGAGGGTATCCCGCTAAAGCTAGCGAAAAATATGCGGCATTTTGGAATTTGTTTGCAACTTTGTTGCAATACAAGGTTCAGACGATGCGCTAAGCAGTGGACAAAGACAGCTTGGGGAGCCTCTTCTTTTACTTTCTTTTGAAGTCCATTCAAATGCCTAGACATCACGCTGGCGCCATAGTAACACTGGCCAACCAGTTTGCTTTTGTAATCAAACTGCCCTAAAACTGTGTCTACTAAATTGAATAGAGTTTGTGATGTTCAGCAAAACTGACATTATGAAATCCTAAGAAACATTCTACTAATTCAACATCTGAATTAATTAATCTCAATATGATTGAACATTGTGATTTTTGAGTAATGTCGGTAGTATCGTCTATCTGGACAGAAAGAAGTCCGCAATACTAATTTCATTTTTAACATACTCTTGAATGTAGTCTGAAATACATTCAATTAATTCATTTTGTATTGTCTTAGACTCTCCAGTGACTTTGAATTTCTAAAGGACTTCTTGAAATCAACAAGAATAAAAGTTCTTTTAAATTTCCTCGGTTCAGAGAAGAAGTTCCTTCGTCATGTCCGTGGAATGCAAGTTCTTATTTGCTTAGATACAAGACTACGTCAATGACTGTGTGCATGAAGAGCCTGTTTAATTGAACATTTTCATTGTATTCAGCAAGATAGAGCCAAGAATTTTCCTTCAGGGCATCGACAATTGTATTCCTATTTTTTTCAAGATTCTTAAACTGTAACATGCACTTAAGGTGTTCAGATGAATCTGAATGTTTGTGAAGAGCACAATTAATGTTCAAGAAGTCACAAAATCCTACCTTGTTCCAAATGTGCTTTTTGACTCCAGCAAGCAGGCAAGACCAACAAAATAGTTTTTGCAAGTAATGACTTCCGCATAACCATGGATATTCATTGTACCACGAACTTTTAAAATGTTTGTTGTAAGATTTTCCAGAACATTTAATCTCCTTTTTTACACTCATGCTGATAAGAGGTGTAGGTCTCCCAAGAAGTAAAAGATCTTTTTTATCCCTCCCTCCATCGCGAAAAGGGCGTTTCTATTACTACACACACTGCATCATTACGTTCATTACAGGCCCATTGAAATATATTAATTTTGCAAATACTTTTTCAGATATGTCTGATCCTGGAGCGGATCCTTCTGGTGTAAAAAGACGGCAGGCCTCCGGCAAAGGAAAACCGTTGCCCGAACCCATAAGGGAGGTACTGGATTATTGGTCGTCAGATGAGGAATACGAAGAAATTGTTTACTCCGATTCTAGTGTTGAGGATTCGGAAGAAAGTAGCGAAGATGACCAGGCAGAGGTCGGTACTGCTACTGGGACACTTTCACCCTCTGACACAGTTGGCCAGTTGCAACCCTTCCCACATCCTCCATTCACAGTCACATCCATCTGGTCAGAACAACCCCCCAAATCATCCCCACAGCAAATTCCTTTTCAAGGGTCTTCTGGCCTCAGAGAGAACCCCGAAACTTCCTCCCCCATCAGCTATTTCCTTATGATTGCCACTGTAGAGTTTTTCAAGCTTGTTGTAACATCGACAAATGAATATGGTAGAGTTTTGATTGAAAAGACTCGTAAAGGGAAAGCAAAGTCGAGGCCATGGAATCCAGTGACAGAGGAGGAAATTAAAACTTTTCTCGGCCTTCTATTTCACATGGGGACCATCAAGTTGAATAGACTGAAAGACTATTGGAGGAAAGATGTCCTCTTCAATATACAAGTCTTCAGTCAGTGCATGTCCCGCAACCGATTTATCCTCATTTTGAGAGCCCTGCATTTCTCCGATGTGAATGAAGACGATTCGAGTGATAGACTCCAGAGAGTAAATCCTATTGTTGATTTTTTCAACAGCACGATGGAAACGATTTACTCTCCGGTTAGAGAATTATCTATCAATGAGTCGATGATTTTATGGCGGGGTCGATTGATTTTTAGGCAATACATCCAAGGCAAACATCACAAATGCGGCATAAAGCTGTATATGTTGACTGAGTCAAGTGGTTTGGTCCTAAAATTCATGGTATATGCAGGGAGCAGAGATAAGGATATTGGGGGGCGTGGACATACCACAAATGTAGTGAAGAAGCTGCTGGAAGGGAAATTGGGGTTAGGCCATTCCGTCCACATGGACAATTATTACAGCTCGGTGGACTTGTCCAAATTCCTTCTTTCTAAGAATACCTATTCCACGGGAACCCTTCGTTCAACTAGAAAGAACAACCCTGTTAAGGTTGTTAGTAAAAAGTTGAAGAAGGGGGAAGAAGTGCATAGGTATTCTGAAGAAGGTATTTGTGTACTGAAATGGAAGGACCAAAGGGAAGTTTTGGTTATCTCCTCTGAACACGATGCTTCCATGGTAGACGTTGTAAATATGAGGGGGGTAAAAAAAACAAAACCAAGAATCGTTGTCGAGTACAACAAGTTGATGGGAGGAGTAGACCAACAAGACCAGATGTTGGCCTATTACCCCATCGAAAGAAAAGCTCTACGGTGGTACAAAAAAGTTGGAATACACATTTTTCATTTACTTTTGTTAAATTCCTTTTACTTCTATAACAAGCAGTTAGCAAATAGAAAAGAAAAATCTGACTTTTACTCTTTTCGACTACAAATAATAAAATCTCTGCTAGCATCCCGCCTCCAAATTCTACTGGCACCCCCTCCTCCAAAAATCAAAATCCATGTCCCGGCCTTAGTCCCCAGACATACTGACACTCGACGTGCCTTGAGGAAGAAGTGCAGATATTGCAACCAGAAAGGGTTGCGGAAAGACACGCCCTATATGTGTCCCGATTGTCCAGATGAACCCGGCCTCTGCCTGGAAAATTGTTTCCGAGTCTACCATAATTATTAATATTGTAAATATTTTTGTGTTTATCGATGTTGTATATAGGTAGTCCCCAACCTACGTATTTAATTCATTTTGTGAAACCTACCATCGGAAATTTCTCTTTTACATACATTCATGTGCATTTAACAAGTTAGAAAAATGCATGCTTGCATAACATAATTTAGATGCATTTGGATATTTATTATAAATAAATTTATAATTATGATGCACCTAATTTCGTGAAGATTACATATTCAAACTTTTGATAAATCTTAGATATAAGTTCAGATACACCGAAAATGATATGCCAGCATATAAGTTGACCTTTGAAGCTCAAAAAAATATTCCGAAAACTTAAGGTTGACTTATACGGCAAATATAAAATGTGACCCTGAAATAACAGATTAAAAACATTTGATCTTTACATATTCTCTCATTTATTTAGGAAGATTTAAGATAATTATTTTTAGTAGTTAATAAAAATTTTAACTTTTGTTTTTATTACTGAATCTCAAAAACGATCTATTTGAATTATAGGAACGAAGTATAAGTGGAAATATATTCCGTCAATAGATGGCAATACGGTATATGACTGATCTTTCTTAAATTAAACAAATGATTTAATAACTCAAAAATCGATACTGCTTTTTTTGGAAAAGGTTACATTTAGGTTTTAAAACCATAAAATTCCTCGCATTCTTCATTCGAAGTTTTTTTTAGCGAAAAAGTGGGGGGTCGACTTATACGGCGAATATATGTCTAGTGGTGTATTTACAATCCGAAAAATCGTGGTCGACTTTTATGCCGGGTCGACTTATATGCCGACATATATGGTGAATTATTTTATTATAATTATATAAATATTTATTAATATATAATATATAACAGACGTGGCCAAACCGTGGCTCTTTTGTCCTAGTATGCGGCTCTTTTAAATTTCCATGCAGAGGCGTGTCATCATTTTTTTCTACATGACACACTGACGTAGTGTGACTTGAGAGGAGTTTGGAATGCCTAATGGACATGCATTATATCTGAATTGCTTCGGATACTGGTTATGTTTTACTGTTCGTAAATTTATGAGTGCAGAATATGTCATGCAGCTCTCGAACTTCTGAAAATCATCGTATGTGGCTCCGAGGATAAGTAGGTTTGGCCACCCCTGGTATATAATATAATATACATCTATTTATTAAATAAATAATGTATAGTAATGTTAAAAAAATTTATATAAATAGTAAATGTTCCTGGTGATGAACCTATATGTAAAGTCTGAAATACGTAAGTCGAGTCACCCGTAAGTCATGGACTGCCTGTATATAGATTAGTGGGTACGTAATTATTAAAACTCTTTGTCTATATAGATGTGTATGTCTGTATATATTATATATGTATATTTGTATATATATTTAGGAGTAAGAATATAATTGTATGTGCTTTTATATATACAGTAAAATCTCACATAGCACGGTATTTGCACTCCTTGAAATCATTGTGTCTTATGAAATCGTATCATATGAAGCATTATGTTAATAGGAAATAGGGAGTTAGGTTTTTGGATCTAATATTCTAGACATTTTTCAATAATTTTTTTGACTGCTATTTAAATATGTAAAATAATACAGTATTTACTAGCATTATATATATATATATATATATGCTCGAATAGTAGCCCAGGTTACTATTTACAATATTAAATAAAAATATTGCTCAATCATATTTTTTGTAATTTATTTATCCATCTCAGACCCAAAATAAGTATAAGCAAAGAAATGCCTTTAGTTTATTGGATTAAAAGAAACTCGATGATATCATATGCACAGATATGCATCCAATTTTATTTTTTGAAATTCCATGCTGATTTCACTTGTAATACATAATAACATTTTACATATTATTCATGTATGTATCTGCCATATAAAAAAAATTTCAAAGCGGGCTGACAGAATTGTCATTTGTTTTAGAGGTGGTCCCGAAAGTGTTAAAATACTAGTAGATTGCTGGCACTACAGGCCATCAAATCCTAGCTCCTGCAGAGAGCTTGTAGGCCTTCAGCCCCATTTTAGCATACAATTATAATCTCTATGCATTAGTTAAAAGAGTGAGGTAATGACATGCTAATTTGATAATATTTTTTTATATTTGTGTATTTTCCATCTTTACCCAGGTAAGTCTTCTGAGCCAGTATCTAAATGGCTTTTTGGGATCCAACACATGAGTTTTCCTCATAATATTAGCCGTGGGTAAACATGCTATAATGCAGGAAGATTTCAATTTTTTCCAATGTTTGCCCAAAATTATTACCAAGGAAACAAATATTTATGTGTGTTTGAGATAAATATTTTATAGTCGTCTTATCTGGTGAATATAGCCTAAAACTTAAATTTTTTAATTGAAAATTTGGGGTCGTCTTATGTGCCAGTAGCCTTATAGGCCACAATTTACAGTAGTTGTGGTTATATGACAGTGTTCGCCCTAAGTATACATGCTTTTTTAAATTGTGTATCATTAAGTGTTAGTTTGTCACAATTGCCTGTCAAATATGATGGGTCAGCATGAATAAAAACTACATTAAAAAAAATTAAATAAAAAATGAATGATACCTACTTTTATGTGCACCAAAAAGTAAACAAATATAAAATTTAAATAATTGAATGTTTCAGAAAGTAAAAATAAATTTGAGCAAATAATTGTTGTGGCAAAGAAATATTAATGAAGATTTATTCATAAAACGTTACGCTGCGCAACATATGTTTGCCCTAAACTATTTTTTACTTTATGGACCATTCAGATGTGTGAATTTTAGATTTTTTTACTTTTTAGTGCATACAAAACTGTGATTTTATTAAAATAAATATATATAAATTTTATTTTCTGTATTTAGCCAAAGAATTAAGATTTATGCAATTTTTACAGAAAATGTCCTAAAAGACCTTCAAATATTCATCAATTTTAATCTCTATATCTGACTTAATTAACATAATTATTTATTTATCATGCAATATAAATAATCATCTTTCTTTTGTTTATTTTTCTGTTTATTGACAACAATGCTGTTTTATTTCATTGTTATTCTTTGATCGACACTTCCAAGGCATCATAAATGTTTATATTTATTTGAGATAATCTAAGAAAAATAATTGTAGCGATTGATTCTGAATATGATTGTGGTTACATGACAATGTTTGCTGTAAGTATTCATGCTTTCTTATATTGTGTATTGCTAAGTGTTAGCTTGTGCGATAATGTGGAAATCTTCAGTAGTGGTAATGTTGATTTGTTCCCGCCAATCCTTGATTTTGCAAAAATGATAGAATGTAAGGATATGTTGTAAGACAGTCATCTGACTTAGAAATACTACAACCAAAATTGGTTCAATTCAGAAACAATTACTCAAATTTTTATCTTAATATTACGATTATGAGGTAGTTCAATTCCTTGTCGCCAGAGATTGTCATTTCTCGGCAGTCAATCAGAATTCAGGCAGACAAATCACATTTGCTTCATTATAGTATCATATCCAAAAAGAAATGATTTTATCATTTATTCTCAGACTTGGAGCTCAGAAAATGATAGGTTATATAAAATTCAATTTATCATCTAAAACGACTCATAATAATAATTTATTTAACACAAGCAGGTTCCCCCAAATGCGCGTTATAATATATTTATGACAATCACACACGGCCATGCCCTCTCCAGGATTCAAACCCACGACCTTTGTATTGGAAGCTAGACATGCTAACCACCCCTCGACTAAGGCCCACAATGCATATTGGCCAAACAACAATTATGGCATAACAAGCATTTTGTTCTCGGACAAAAAGTCAGTATTAGTCAGTTGTTTTATCAAAATAATTGCAATTTCACTAGAAATAGTCTTTTACATAATTTATCAGAAATAGGAGAATATTAAAGAGACAGTCAAACATTTTTACTCTTGCATATCAACCAAAATCGTCTCACATGCCATAGGTTTGCCATTCCTGACCGAAAATTATAAAAAATCCTGGAGAGAACTCCTAGGCTCAACTTCAGGAACATTTCTTTCTTTTCATTTTATTTATATAGAAATGAGTACAGCCTTCCCTTGTTTGACAAACTTCCCTTTTACCAGTTTTTGCTTATACAAACAGCAGTTTCATACCAACTTTTCGATTTTCGAACAAATTTTCGCTCATATGAGTTCCTTACATTCGTATGAAAATCCTATTTTTCAAATATCGAATAAATTTTTGCTTATATGTGCTCGATCTGCTTTGGGAAAGCTCGGTAAAGTTGGTCAGATTGCATCATGCTGTTTCGAATAAGAACCATCATCTCAATATGCATGATGCCGTTCTTAGTGAAATTCGGTTTGCTGAGTGATGTGCATTTTTATCTTTTAAATCAAGATATATTTTTGTGAATCATGGCTCCTAAACATGCCAGCCTTTCAGGTATTGCAAGTGGTAAAGTGAAAAAAGAGAGAAGGGCTTTAAGCGTAACCCAGAAACTAAATATTATTCAAAGATTGGAGAAAGGTGAGCGTTCGAAGGACATATGCCCTGCATTTAACCTATCGTAGGTTAACATAGGCTAGTATATAATAGGCTAAAAACGCTAATATATAGAGTAAGATGTAGGCTAATGACTAATAATGTCATTTAAATACATTAATATATCATTATTGATGTTTTTTTCTCAATTTGGTATCATTCTGTATTCTTTTTAAGTGAACTATGGGATATTTTTTTATTTTGACCTTCGGAACCAATTAAAAAATTTTACATAGGAAGTAATGGGAAAATAATTTTCGTTTTACGAGTTTTCAACTAACGAACAGTTTTCGTGGAACGAATTAAGTTCATAAAACGAGGGAAAGCTTTATATGATATTTTTTAAATAATTAGAGCCAAGATATAAATTAAAATTGAACATCAGCCCAGGCAAGAAAACAAGTTTTCAACTGTTTATTCGATTTAAGACCATCCCGTATTAATATGACATACGTTTAAATTATGCCCTAAAGATTATTTATAGAATTTATTTTTTGGCTTCAACAATTAGAGAAACTTGATTCCTATGACCAAATCCATCATTGTCTCTACCTGTAGTGCTTTGGATTCAAATGTCTACTTACTAAGGCCCCAAAAATGTGCATTTGTCAAAATTTGACTAAGCAACTTCATTTTCAATTTTTTATGCAATCAAACTGTTTTTGATTTAAAGGAATTAGAACTGTTTTATTGAACTCATTGCTTGTTGGATTAGAAAGACTTGAGTTTGGATATAGATATATGTAGTACCATATTAGCTCAAATGTAGCATGATGTTTTTATCCTGAAATTACATTTGAAAATTAGCTTTCACATTATATTCGAGTAGTGTTTTTAACACATTCCGTGTGGGTGCAAATTTGTTTGCCATTCCCATTTTTCTAATTTTTGCTAGTATAGACGTTAAGGGGCTATAATTATCATAGTTATATATGATATCCAATAAATCGGCTGGCAATGAAACGGCTGCTTCCTCTGCGATGGTTAGGGAACAACTAAGAGCATCGCAGTGAAAAAAGGTCATCCCGAGCATACTAGCACCCAAACCAAAGGTAAATAGCATCCCTATACCGATGACTTCATATGAAGTCACACACCAGCGGCGAAGGGTATGCATGACTTCATATGAAGTCACCCGCACTGAATGTGTTAATAAGAGTGACTGAAAAGTTTTGGGTGCAAATAGGAAGGAGTTGGTTTTGAACATTCATATTTTAGGCTTGCACGAGAGAGTCCCATAGATGTTGATTTACTATTTTGAAACTGTGTACACATTGCTGTAATATAGTGCAAGTTTCTGATTTTTTGTGTGTTTACATTTTTCTTTGAAAATCCTTCCAAAATCTTGGGTTTGTGTTATGTTCTAGGTCACCTTATATTCAAGTTAATATTGTGCATGTAATCTTTAAAAAAAATCTTAATCCAGAGTAATTGTAGATGGTGGTTGAATAGAATTGCAGATTTATCTTTTAATCCGTCACTTAGAATGTTGAAAATATATGTAAATAAGTCATGTTAAATGTATTGTGTTGGTAGCTGAAAGATTTAGCTCATGTAGCAAAGCTTAAGTGAGCATCTTCTGAAAAATAATTTTTCACAAGTTTTCTTATAAGTATAAATGTGCTCATATGATCACTTGGTCTGTCTTTCTGTGGTCTATCACCTTTTTTGTTTTAAGATGTATTTGAAAAATTCTTTTTGAATTAGATAACTCTCCTTGATCTATAAATTTTCCATTTACTGGATTTTTCAAGTAGTTAACAGATTTTCCATTAGGTAGCTTTAAAGTCGGAAATTTCAAGAATTTTAAATTGTATTGCAGTCTCACCACTGAAACTAGAGGAGTAAAGTTTTGACAGTTTGGAATGTCTATCGAGGATCTACATTCCAATGATGCATGTTGCCTCATCCTATGGGGAGGTAAACCAGAACCCTGATAAATTTTAAGAAAACATGCCTCCACTTCTTGCTTAAGCAAGTGTCTTACTTGTTAGAATAATATTTTCCTGCATTGTAACAACAAACAATTTAATTATTACTCAAATAACTGTAAGCAGCACCTATTACAAATGCCACATTTGTCACACCCTACTTACGCAGGTGATTTGATAGTCTGTATCCTGCTTTTAGTTATTTAGTTCACATACCTTCTAACAATAATTATTTGCTACACAGCAGTGATTCGTAGTTATACTGAAAATTTTAAAACTTTTGTATATAAAACAATGGATAGTACTGATCTTAACTTCTAAGCATTCAGACATATGCTGGACTACAGGAATTCCTGGAAAGCAAGAGAAAAATTCTGCCTTGATTTGAACGTCAAGTTCCATTTCCCAGATAAAATTTTTTTTTCTATTCACTTTCATGCAACTTAGCAATGAAAATCATTGATTGATGAAGTTTATTTTTTATTTATTTAGTTTCATTAAAATTAGCATTGAAAATCCTCTGATAGTTATTTCATCAATGAAATGCAAGTTGGTACAAAATCTTTCACTCATGAAAGCTCATCTCAGAATAGTTTACTAGAGCCTCATAAGTGGAAAGAAGAAAAACCATGTTGAATAATCATAGTTTTAGTATTTATTCTTACATTTTCAAAGTTGTACTTACATAAATCACCCAAAATGTTCCATGCAAAAGAGCACTTTTTACAGAAACGTAACATGTGATAGCTATAATTATCACAGGCATATGGTTAATCTTAAGCTAACATACAGCAGCTCATTTATAAGTAGATTTATTTTGTTGAGTAGTATGCCCAATAAAACTAAAGACAAAAAAGGAAATGTTTCAAAATGACCAGGGAAGTTTTACTGTGTGATTTTTGTCATAATTTATATGATTTCTTTGTATATTGTTCTTCATTCCTGCAGCTCATTTCTTTTGTTTGAAAGTCCTAATGTAAACAGGTCTATGGACAGTGTTAATGGATAAATGCATGCATACTTGCCCTTTTCCAGGAAATAAATACAGCCTCGGGTCTTTCCTCCAATAGGAACACACTGTCATAATGTGAAGTTGATCCAATAAGAGAGACTAGACACAAAGATCCTTGGCATTCTATTTGGATGGTAAAATTCTATACAAACTAGAATTCCTCAAGTTAGGACCTGCATTTCTTAGATCTATTGTAGCAAAATGAATTGAAGAAATAGGTGTAATTCTCTTATCTTTGTTTTGTGACGTAGGGGTGTGCTGTATATACCTTACAATCAGGATCGTACTAAACTGAATGAACCCTTCCAACAAGGTTTTCATGTTAGGTACCTCATCTATGATCTCTTATGCATTTGTGTTCATAAAAACTTTTCCAGGGGGGTGCCAGTGGTGTAGTGGTTAGGATGCAGGCTGCTACTTGCCTGCTGTTCGAATAGGCAGCATGCATGAATCCTGTGAAAGTAGGATTTTTTCCAAGGTCAATAGGCCACTGTTTGTGTGGTGTGAGGAGACCATGCAAAGTCAGAATCTCGTCCTTTGGAAGAGATGTTAAGCAGTTGGCCCCCTTGGTACCTTTCGTAAAGAGTAGGCTAATGCTGGCACTGGGTTTCCCTCCTCCCTTCTTTATGTATGTCCAGTTGAGTCTCTACCCTACATTAAGGTGACTGACTTTTCAGGAAGCTAAGGAGGGACATTTAAAAATGTTTAACAACTATAAGGAGGGGCATATTACAGTGATGTACTTCTGGTGCATTTATTGAGGGATCAGCGTTAGATGCAATTGATATCAGATAGCTTGGTGTGACAAGTGAGGGTGTTCCTGGGCAGTTTAAATGATAATTTTTTTTATAAATCATGATTTTTGATAAAGCAAGACATAAGTTGGGACAATTAAAAAAGCGGGATGAGTAATAAAAATGAGGGACTGTCCATCCAAAATTGGGATAGTTGGCCTACCTACCCTACACACATTAGCTGAACAAGATTTTCAAAAACATAGGTTTTAATTTTACATATGGAAACAATAATTAACTAAGGGATATTCTAGGCAATGCAAAAGACAGTTTATGCAAACATGACAAATTGGGAATTTATAACATCTAATGCAGCCAATGCGATCTATATTGGACAAATGAAACATCAACTTAACATCAGATTCAAAGAACACATATTGCATTTCAAGCACAGAAATTTCTAAACACATTGGGATACGGCCCTTCCCATCTCCATCAAACACATAAATTATACAAAGATTAAACATATACAAATTACAAACAGACTAGATGCATTTGAAAGTCTTTACATCTACCAAAACCATGACATGGTCATAAACAATGATTCTGGCCCTATCATTAATGACATGTTCCTTTCACTCTGCTCTTGCAAACGAACCCATTAACTTGACCCTTGAACCTGGCACCAATATAAGATCCAGTGGTGTATCCAGAAATTTTGCAAGGGGGGGTTATCAGCTCTATCACTAACATCTCCACTGACCTATTTTAGAGATTCAACAAAATATGTTGCATAAGTGATAATGACACGATAGATTGATAATAATTACGTATAATAAACCAATAGATATGATATAACATTAAAATCCATCTACTTTTGTATTATTAGTCGATTTACTTAAATTATAGAATGAGATTCTTATTTTGGCAATGATAAAATTAAAATCCAATCGTTCATGCAATCCTATGTCAATGTCTTGATTTTGTATTTTTAAAATATTTTAATCTTAGTTTAATTCCTGTGTTACACAAGTTGAGAAAATCGTTTTGGGATTAGAAGTCTGCCTAATAGGCTGACCAAAATTTTACAATTCCAAGAAATGAGAAATTTATTCCTGAAAAAATGACTACTCCCTCTGGAATTTCTTGAGATATCTTATATACATAGGGACAAAGTGAAAACATACAAGAAATTGTTTATGAAGGAGTAGTAAAAATTGAAAGGGAAAGGTAACAATAAACTATTGATCTGATGTGTTACACGAATAAGCACCGTCTCCCCACTCATGTGTTATGTCAATTATCATAACATTGTATTCAATATAACATGCTAATTTTTCATCAAGTAGAACAAAAATAATGATTCTATGTTTAGTGAGTTAATTTAAGAAAAATGCTTAGATAAATAATGCACGGCATGACATTTTGATATTGAAATAAAGTCACTAACTTGTAAAGCATGATTGTAGAACCCAGCAAACAAAGCAAGTTTTCTTTAATTGCTAATGCTGTTTTTATCAATATCTTCTTATTTGATATATAACCAAAAGTTCAGAACACAAAGCAGATATGTCAAAATAATTTCTGTAACTGTTCTTGAGGGATTCGAATACATCATGAGGAAAAGTCTTTTTTAATTTTTTGCAGTGCGACTTGGGCAACACAAGAAATTAAATCATTCTGTATTGCACTGAATGTGCCGTGAAACATTGTAATGTTCCAAATGGCTTCCCAAAGTTTTGTCGTATTTAGCAACCAATTTGACCAAGTTCACATAATTACCTTTATTTACAGAAACACTGGATTCGTCATGACCACAAATGCCAAGTTCATGCTCTCCCAAAAAACAAACAGTATTAATAAGTCTTTTTAAAATTTCCAGATTTTTCTTTACCACTTCATTATGCTGGAAATGAGTTATTTCCAACTGCTTATCTAAAGCATGTTCTATATGAGTTCTTCCAAACGTTTTTTCTCGAAGAAATGACTGTAAATGTTCTTTGCTTATCGAATAGCTACTTATTACTTTATGAAGATTATTAAAATCAGAAAATCCTGTTTTAGTACAAACATTTTTTTTCTTCGAAAAAAGTAAGCATGGCCAACATATTAATTTTGCTTTGCTCTCACATCCAGTCAACCATTCGACACTGTTATAAATATCTATGCTAAAATGTCTTGTGCATGATTCAGCAGAACTGCTTGAAAGCACAACAGAAGCATTTGAGGCACTCGGTTCACTCATGTTTGCAATTTTAAAATTGCTTCCACTCCATACTTTATTAGGTAGCGAAAAACTGCGAAATTTCTCCTATAGCCAAAATTTTTGGAAATAATATCTGTTAATGCACTACTATAAAAGAAACACTTCTATAATCATGAAGGTTCATGTGAAATGTCAGAATTTGCGACTTGTTGAAACTGTAAAATAACTGGAATAGATGTCTTGTATCTGCGTGTATACTACAGCGATTGGCTCATCAGCATGTGTAGAGTAATATTGTTGCTTCCTAGTAGTGTTTTTTTCAGTAGTTGCATGGCGCCAGCTATCAAGGTGGATTTTATAAGGATGTCGCAGTCGCACGATTTTACTGAAGGTGTGCTTCTAAAATTGCACTTGTGAATGAGTAATTTTTATTGTTATTACTGTTATTAGCCTACTTTTCAGAATGGAAATAGGCTTATAGTTTTTTCATTGTGTCTGTCTGTCTTTGTCCATCCCCCCCTATTAACTTTTGCATCAACAGACTGATTTTCATGACACTTGGTGGAAATCTCCCAAGGATAGTTTTTGTTGCAAATATTAAAAGTCTCAGGTTCGATTCCAGGAACTATCCTTCCCATTTGATTTAAATAGAGAATCTGAAAACCATCATGCAGAGTAATTTTCTCTTGCACATTAAAATATCTTAGAATTGTAATATTGGTGCAGGATTTGTACTATTCATGGAGGAAAGAAATGGAGATTCTAATTTCTATCAAAGAATTTTACTTATCAATCGTGTTTCTTCGAATTTTGCATAAATACTAGCATTTTTGTAGTTTTTATCACTCATTACAAGAGTGTTGCCATAGCAACGACTATTGTTGGACTCAGATTTGGTATATTCTAATACATACACATGTTATTTTTACCACGCAAATATGCGTGATCAATTTAGTATTCCGTTCAAATGTGTTTGTAATATTTTATAATGCTAAATTATGAAATTTGGGAACAAAAAGTAAGTAAGTAGGCATCATAAGTTCCATGTGGATCATCTTCTTATTATTTTAATTTCTAATTCGGAAACATTGCTTCCATGGAGGATTCGCCCCTGGTATGTATCTAAACCAAATGGCACTAGATAATGTTGTCATTAGCAACATCATGGCCGCCTGTGTGCAAGTCTTTTTTAGTCATCTTTATTTGAATGAAGATAACAATGATAAATGAAAGATTCCTTTTTACTGTTTTCTATTTGTAAAAGATAAGCAAGACAATCTTAATAACAAAAATATGTATTTTCATCCAGTTCTTGTGTCACTGTTACACCATAATAAAAATTTTCCAGTACAGTAGAACGCCGTTTATCCAAAACCCGATTATCCGAATTGGCAATTAACCGAATCACCACAACCAAGGAATGCAGGCTCGGTCTTTGATGTAAGCCTCCCCTCCACATTTATTCATTTTTCATGTTTCACCTGTTTTACAAGTTTTATTATTTTTCATTATTATTATAAGAGTATATCATAACATTCAATCATGCCTTTAAATTGTGCAATAATTAATAAATTGTTTTTCATGGATAAGAGTGTTTTGTTTTCCTTAATCCAATTATCCAAATTTTCGATTATCTGAACCACCTTTGTCACGAATCAATTCGGATAATCGGCGTTCTACTGTACTTACTTAGACATATGTAAAAAGTATGGATCATATTTAAAATATTGACCTTCACAGGGTCCCATGGATGATGTGTAAAACCCTTTGTTGAATTTAAACATCAAGGGGTAAACGTAGGCCGATGAAACTTGGCACAAAGAAATCCAAAGAATGCACAAATTAGTTGCAGTAACTCAAATCGAGGTTTAAGACCCGATTGAATAGAGTCAATAATGCTCATCATCAAATTTAGAAGGTAACTTGTAATGTGTGGTTTCCACAGCTGAAGAAAATACAGTTTGAATAATGCTCAGTCAGAACTGCTTGTGCATCTTTGTCAGCCATATTTGATACATTGTCATAGGTTTGGCCAGTGCAGGCTTTAAAATTAACTTTAAACCTTCTTGGGGAGGATATTATATGGCAGAGAGCTGCTTAACAACAAGTGCACATTTACTGAAGCCTCCTTCCTCACCTTTCACACTCCTATGTTACATGAAGGAATATGGTAGATAAACAACAGGGCCCGTTTCCCATCATAAATGGAGAGAACGACTGCTATGAAAATCGGAGGTGGTTAGGCTAGCATGCATTTGTTTTGAAGCAATGCCCTAGGAGTGGGCTTCATGGGTGTCAAGTATGACTGTAGATAAAAAGAGAATATTTGAGCAAGGGGAAGTCCCATCTTCAGCCTTTCGGAAAGGAAGAGGTTCATAAGGTGAGGTGAGGCCCTCTTTTCGACAAGGCCCCCAGCTTACGCCTCATGCACCTGTGCAAAAATCCACCCCTGAACAAGTGCCAAAATTTGGGGCCCCCTCGAGCTTGAGGCCGGGCCAAATGGCCCACCTAGTCTCCCCTCTCGTAGGGCCTGTGTTCAGGTATGGCCATATCCTCTGTGCCAGGGTTTCCCAACCTGTGAGTCGCGACCCAATAGTGGGTCACAAAGGAACTTGAGGTGGATCAAGAAAAGATTTCTAAATAGTTTATTTTGATAAATTTTTCCAGTTTTTTAATGAGCTTGCAATAAAATAGTTAATGAACTCATGATAGTACAGTTTGTGACTTCTGTGGACACACATGTACTATCTACTGCTTGAAAATATTAGTGTATAGATAATAGTTGGGTCCCTGGTAAACTTTATAGGTGGGTCATGCTATTAAAAAGGTTGGGAAATGCTGCTCTGTGCCATTCTAATTATACCACTGCACATATGGATGGCGTGCCCTTAATTAGCTAGGTAGATGTCTTATATAATTTTTCAATCTACATTTATTAATAATATCTCACTCCACTTCATAACTTTTAATGCCAGTCAAAGTAATAAAAGAAACTTAGAGACTTTGGTTGAGCAGCTTGAGTAAGTTCCATTTGCACTTTAAGAACTTTTCTTTAGAAATTAATCTAAAATTTTTAATAAAAGATTGTCTTAGTAGTAATTTTGAGCCACAATTTGGCATTTAAACACATTTTTAAAATGCACATTTCAACTTTTGCAATTCCTCACATTCACCCATATAAAAGTAATTACTAATATGCTATCTCTTATATCTGGGACACTTGTTCTTTATTGTGGTTCGCAAACATGACAATGTTTCGATGTAATGATCAGCATTGGTTGTTGTGTTTCTTGGAAGGAATTCAATAAGCAGAACACCTTTTTGGTCCCAAAAAACGCCATCACTTCTCCGGCCTAAAGAGTGCCTTTGAATTTCCTTTTCCTCGGAGACATGGTATGCCTCCACTCTATAGATGCACGTTATGTTTCTGGCATGTGGTGGTGAACCCACGTTTCATCTTCTGTAGCAATGCAAGAGAGAAATTGATCGTCTTCTTTGGAGTAGCGTTGGAGCAATGCACAAGAACATGCCATTTGCTGAGAACGGTGCTCTTCTGTAAGGCATTTTGGCTCCCATCGAGCGCAGATCTTGTGAAACCCCAGTTCATCATGAATGAGTTCTGCGAGACAGATCTGTAAACAGTGTTTTGAGTTCAGTAATCGTGAACCTTTTTTTTAAGAATGCCAGTGTTCACATGGTCGATGTTTGTCCGAGTGGTTGCCGTTTGTGGTCTGCCACTTCTCACCTCATCTTCAAGCGATCCTCTCCCATCATTGAAGAGTCTACACCACTTTGCAACACTTTGTTTGTTCATTGTGTACTCACCATAAACCTGCACAAGCTCATGATGAATATCGGCTGGTTTGATGTCTTTTGCATTGAGAAAATGAATAACTGTGCTCATTTCCAAGTTGGACGGATTTTTAATCAACCAGTGTATCTCACGACTTGATTGCAACTGAGATAAAAACTGAGAAGCATTGTATTGTGCATGCTCAAATGTGTCTAATACGTGAATCGAGTTTTGACCTATACACTTTGATTGGAAATTACAAGGTTTGTATTTTTACTTTTTGAACACCCCTCATAGATAGAATACCGTTAGAACCATTAACTACTAAAATTTGTCCTGATACCATTTTTCATATCATTGTCTTTGAAAAGCAAAAACTGCAAGATGGAATGGAAATACAGTATTTACTCACATAATTTCCCCACCTGAATTATGATGAGGAAATAAAAACTTATTTTTTCTGATATGGACACTTCATACGATAGGGGAAAACTGCATATTTGCCCCACCCTTGTTTTAGTGTAAATAAGTGGGGCAATTACATGAGTAAGTATGTTAATTTATTATGGAAAATAAAGCATGATATAGTTTTTTAGAACTTGTACGAGGTGAAGAGAAAAAAGCCATTCTTTAACAAAATTTGTATATCATTGTCACCAGACAAGGGACAAGATAGTTTTGCACCCTAGGCAAGGTTTGAAAATTATGCCCCCCTCCTAATGAAAGTATACAGTGCACAATTTCAACCCTCAAAACTAATTTATTTACAACTTATAGGTAAAAATAAAGTACATTTTATGCCTAAATGTTCAAATGGTCATTTGTCGTGTCCATAAGTGTGCTGCATCCTAGGAGGGTGCCTTGCTTTCCTAGCCCTTGTCCTGGCTCTGACTGTCACACAATATCTAATTAGTTTACATTTTCATGATCTTGAACATTTTTATCTATATGGTAATCATTATAATGCGCCCGAGAAATGTTTCCGTTTTTATTAATCCAGCTTTTCCAACTAGTGTTGGGTGCTAGTCCTCGATTTCTGTTCTTCTCTATTCTTCCATTCGTCATCCATCAACCTTCTTTGCTCCATCAACTGTCCTACCCCAGCTATCCATGACTTTCAGGGTCACTCTTTTTCTCCTCCCTGGTGAAAACCACATGCTCTTGGCCCTCTTCTGTCATTTTCATGTGTCATTGTAAAATTCTACTCTCTATTCTTTCTACTGTAGAGTCTTGTATTGCTAATATTTCTTTTATTTCCTTATTCTTTGTAATCCTGAAACTCTTGCACTTCTCTAAAAATCCATTTCTATTGCATTTTTCATCTTTTTATCATTCTCATTTTATGTCCAACTTTCAAACCCATATGTCAAGATACTCTCTACTATCATTCAAGAAATTTGTTTCTTTGTTTCATTTCTCACTCTTCTATCCCATAGTATTCTATTTAATATCTATTGCTTTTCTCACTAATAAAAATCTATTCTTAATATCCAATGAATTTCTTCCTGTTACCCAAAATGGATGGAGTATTTAAATTTCTCACATTTTTATAGTCCCATTTTCTGTCTATATTTCCTTCTCTAGATTTTCCACAATTGTTAAATATTCCGTTTTTTCTAATTTTTTTTGTAGCCAGAATTTTGTGTATGATTCCATTAGTTTCCACATCATGTAGTCTGTATCTTTTCTATCTTGTGATATTATGACTTAGTCATCTGCCGAGGATAAGGAATATATTGCCTCTTCTTTTAACAGTACTCCTATGTCTGCACATTTGTGATTCCATTCCTCTAGTGTCCAGTCTAAACAAATTTGAAATAGAGTTGGTCAGTGGTGAGCTATGGATATTTTAACAATGGGCTCGCATTTTTTCAACCCCCCCTTTTTTAGGCACGTTTCGCTTTCAGCATAAGCGCCTATTAGCGTCGGTTTGTCCGTCCGTCCGCATGTTCGGTCTCGGCTTCTATCGAACGGATTTATATGAAATTTGATATTAAGGATTCACAGTCACAAACAATAAGAAAATCACAAAAATAAATCACGTAAGCCAATCAGGGGTACCGCTTTACTGGTGACAAGGAATGAACTTTCCGTTATATCTCGTAAATGTTTGGTCAAATTAAAATAGTAGAGGAATTGAAATACTCTACGTTACTAATTCTAGAAGTTTAGGAATTTAAAAATTATTTTAATTTGACCAAAAATTTACGAGATAACGGAAAGTTAATTTTTTGTCACCAGTAAAGACTGTCAATCCTTAATAACAAATTTCATAAAAATCCGTTCACTAGAAGCCGAGAACGAACATGCGGAAGGACGGACGGACAAACCGACGCTAATAGGCGCTTATGCTGAAAGCGAAACGCGCCTAACAAGATGGAAAAGTATACTCCGTAAATGAATACCCAGAGATTTCAAAGGCGTTCTTAATGGGAAATACGTATGAAAAGGTATCGAAAGATTGGGCGATTCTCGAATTTTTATCCCCGAAACTATAACTCGTAACTATCTGGTCTCGGGGATTATCTGCTAGTAAATGTTGTTCTCTATCCAAATAAATTTTTTAATCTGTACCTCACAGATCATATAAGAGCATGGGAGAGAAAAATATGGATTTTTAATTGTTGTTTGCTGAGAGAACCGTCTTCGCGATCGATGTAAACAAAATATGCGATGTCATTAGTAAAGTCAGGCTCAACCTTGGGGAATTTGCTCATTATGAGATGTAATGAAACAACTTGAACACTTCCACACAATTTAATAGATGTAAACAAAATATGCGATGTTTTGCGCGGGATTTTCTAGGATTTCTATCTCCGAAACTATAACTCGTAAGTGGTCTCGCGAACTTTCTTGTAGTAAATGTTCTCTATCCGAATAAATTTTTAAATCTATACCTTACAGATCATATAAAACCGAGAGAAAAGTTTGGTATTTCACTGTTGCTTGACGGATGCCATTTAACGAGATACGAGTATAAGTTTATTAAAGTAATTATGTAAAGTGGAAGTTTTAATTGACGGATTCAGTTAAAAATCACAATTGGGCGATATATTTTAATAACGATCACTCATACTTAATTAAAATCTGTCAAGCGGTTTAGGAGATGAAAGTTATGACTGACGGACGGACCAGACGTGCCCATAAGGCGTTCCGCTATTACCGATTCGCTGGTAAAGAACGCCTAGTAAACGACAATTTTAACAATGGGCTTGTAAATTTAAAAAAAAATTGGGCAATGGGCTCTTGCGAGCCGACTACAGGTCACCACTGGAATTGGTGATAAACAGCAACTTTTTCTCAGTCTGTTATTTTTTCATTTTATCTCTCTCCATGTATGTACTGTAGAAATATTTCTAAAGGTGTTTAAAAGCTGTTATTTAGACTTGCACAGAGTTAATAGATATAAGGAAATATAATGATAATATAAAAAATACTTGGTGATATTTATGAAATTGGGGGGCTACATTTAAGCACAACAAGTTTTAATATTAATGAATATATTTTCATAGACACAGACAAAATTGCTCTTTTTAATGTGGTAAAAGTGCAGAATAACAATTTTGTTCTTAATTAATTAACGGGTTGTCTAACGAGTGTTTGTAGGTGAAGCCCCTTGCTCTTGGTAGGTTGTACTACACAAAATCACCTTATATATGCAAATGAATCAACTGGGTATTGTTAAGAGTGCATAGAAATTAAATTATATGCTCAAGAAGGCGATACGTCGTAGAATTCCATAAATAGAAAAAAAGAACTCGCGAGCGAATAAAACTTTTTTACAGAACTAAATAAATGCCAATATAACCATCACCATGGTAAAAGATGATGATGGTCACTATAAAGATATGAAATGTGTCAATAGTTTTGTGAACCGATTTTGGCATTGGCTTACGAGTTACATGCATAATGTATAAATTATGGTGTTTGAATCACAAAAGTTAAAATTATATTCCAGTGATTCCCTATGCTGACAATGCATTATCATATTAATGCTTGTTTCATTGGTTGGTCAGTACAGTGGTTGATACAGTAATATCTTTTTGAAGTGGGTTTAAAACCACATAGATTTCTATGATATCAGCAAGGACGTACCCAGGGGGAGGGTCCGGACCCCCCTCCTCCTCGATGTACAGACATTTGTGGAATCTGCGATAACCACACTTCAAACTTGCTACGTTTCCTTTTGCTACGCTGCCACTTGCTGCGTTGAGTTATCAGAACTAAAACCGTTATAAAAGTTTATATTATTTGAATAGGACTTTTATTTAATCAATTGCTGGAAATAGGTTGTCGGCCTCAGACCCCCCTACCCCCTGGATGCATGGATGTCAGGTTTGTTTTACTTGGTTATTTTGTGTCCTGAATTGCTCTATTTGTTTCTAAGGATAAGGTAAGTATAAAGTCATGCATTGAATTTTTTTGGATATAATCTTATCGGCCGGGGAGTATAGTAGGTTTTTCATTTTATTAGTTTTTCTAAATTTTACAACATTTTCAATTAATTCGAAAGTTCAAAGAATAAATTGTTAATAAGTTAATGATTACCTATTTGTTTTCAATACCATTTTATCGTCATAAAATATCTATGGCGGTAATAGCAATAATTCAATACTTTTTATGAAAAGTATCTTCTGATTTTGTTCAATTTATCTTCAAGTTTTAAACTTTATTACTAGTAAAACATTCGTTCAAATAAGGACAAGGTTCATTAATATTAGAAATGCGTTAAGCACGCTAACTATTGGCTGAAAAGTATCTATTGACGCAATAATTATATAAATATTTTAATTAATACCGAAAATATGAATTACCTTAGTAAATTTCCATCTTCAGGCATTTAAACCTTTGTATAAGAGACATCATAATTTTGTGATAAAAATGCGTCCTATACACCGAAAAAATACGGCAAATGATTATTTTCAAGTTAATACCGGAAAACCTAAGAAAGTGAAAATTATGATCTGGTCATTTGAGGTTCCATCTATTCAGGGACGTGGAACAGCATGATTCAAAATTTAAAGAAAAATAATAATACGAAAACATCTTTTAACTAATTTTTACTGCACTAATCACACAAATGAAAGGTAATTTTTTATTAAGAACAAAAACAAAATACATATATTAAAATATAGTATTCAGCAGAGGTCCAGGGCTGACACTTATTAGTTATGTCCCTGCTTCTATCATAGATTTTACTACAAATTATTAATTCTATTACTCTCATTGTAGTTATAATTTTTGTAAAATCAGCCCCAAAAACATATCCCAATAGGTACTGTATTACAATTCTCCAATGATTTTCGACGCTGTTTTTTCCAGCGGCTTTGGCAATCGTAAGTTATGTCCTAGAAAGAAAAACAATAATTATGAAAATATAAATGCAGTTTTATCTTGTGAGCTGAAAGACGTGTTTTTCGCAAACAACTGAGTACTTCTATATCAATCTTTATTCTTTTGTTTCTTTTCTCACAGCGGCTTCTACTTGATGGTGATTCAAGGACTTTTCTTCTTTTATCCAGACAATAGGTGCGACACAAAGGTCACCAAGCCCGGTCTAAAGCAGCAAATACAGCCATCAACTGTTTACACCTGTGCGGAGCGGAATCTACCGCTGGTGAGAATAGGAAAGACAGGAACGGCGGGGAGGCAATTGTACTGTTTGCTGGAGATATCTGGGCATTCTCTCAACCACGATCATAATTAAATATAGTACGGCATTTGTTGTATCCTTCATGTTGTTTTGATAACTGAAATAAGATTTTTGTGATGTATGGAATAGAAAAAGTATGTATACTGCAAGACATTTACACGCAGCACCAAATTTCCCCTCTGATCCTGTGATAGCTGCGATATAAATATAATCATGTATTTTTGTAAAAATAAAATTTTTTTATAGATAAATCCATGATATTTTCTTAAGCTTTAATTTAAAGTTCGAGTTACGTCTTGTTTGAAGTGGAGTTTGCGTCTTCGTAATACGAATCTGTGGATTTTCCATAACACACAACGAAAAAAGGAAATCGATAAAGAAAAATATTAATCGAACCTAAGAAGGAATGGAAACTACATAAATATATCCAATGGCATAAAGAATGAGCTTGAATGTAAATAAAAATATTAAAGCATTAACCTGGACGCGAACTCCGTTTAGACGTTTTGGTGGCGAGGCACTTTACCGTCAAGCTAACGATAGAAGTACATTTTTTTAGAAATTTCAAAAGAAATTTTCGCTGCTGCTCTTTCTCAGACCGATTAGTATAAAAATCCCGAGGTTGGTGTAATATGGAGCACCGCAGAACGTTGAGCATTGGGCCCCATAAAAGGCCTATTGAATACCTCACTTTAAGCTATCCCTTTTGAATGACCGTAGCTTTATATCCACAGGCGGTGGAAGGGTTTCACTCTATGGAGGCCTGTGATTGGTCGAAAACCGAGTGGAGTGAGAATTTTGGCTTCCTGAAGGTCGGCTTCAGGCCGAAAACGGTCGGGTGTGAGTTTTTGGTCTCTTTCACGGCCAAATCAGCGATTTTCGCGTTTTGCTCGAAGAAATCCAGTTTTGGAAGCGAAAGTGAAAGTTCAAGGTCATTATCGGGCGGGAATTTAGATGACTTCTTTGCTCCTTGCTTATGTATCACCCTTTACATCGTTTTATATATCAGTATATAATTATAATATATTAACTATACTCATGTATTATGCTTTGATGATCATTATGAAACAAGTAGAGCCCGCTTTTAGCTATATTTTAATTGATTTTTTGCAAATTAAACAATCGTTGTACTTGATCATTATTCAATCCTTTTTAAATATATTTCTTGCAACATACACTTATTAAACCTCCTGAGAAATTGTTGTAAGTCATTTAAAAATAAAAATGCACAGAATGTTTATGAAATTTTTATTAATACAAAAATTAGCGTTGAGAAACATTTCAGCTGCCGTGCCTTGACGTCCAGATGTATTCTCACTTTGGAGAGTTATTACACTGGTGAAACGGAACCGGGGAAAACTATACTTGACAGATTTTTTCAAAGTTCATCGATTTTAATCGTAGAAATGTTTATACGCATATATTGGTGGGTCAGAGCGACTGGACGAGGCGGGAGGCGAAGAACGGCCAAGCGTCCTGGTGGCGTCGTTTCTTACGCCGGAAAACATGGACTCAATTTACTGAGTCGTAACGCCAAATCACTATGAAATGAAAAGAAAATTATGATTTACTATCAATTATAACTTGATGAAGAAGTCGATCGATATTCTCTTTCAAATCTTAATCATTCGATTTTCTCTTATACGGAGTCTTTTAATTTATTAAGCGTGCCGACAAAATGCATTAAATCTTTCAAGGTCATAAAAGTAGCTGTTTATAACTGTGATAAATAGTCTGAAAATGGAATATATTTAGTGTTCCGCGAGGAAGGGCAATAAGAATGAAAGTCACCGAAAGTTTTTCAACTTTACAAATAATTAAGGTCCTGCATTATGCACAGAAAACATAATTGTAGCCGTTATTTAAAAACTGAAATTAGAATTTACTTACGTCAATATATTTTATCTAAATTTTCATATTGTAGCCCAACCCTAAGGGGCCATCCTTAAATGATGTCACGCTTAAGGGGGAGGGGGGGGTCTTGGAATATGTGACATTTTGTGACAAGGGGGGGGAGTATATGTAAAACAATGCGATGTCACAAATAAGTAAAGATTTTTGCCAAGATCTTGTGCTTTATTTCCTTAATTTTCTTGAAGTGACATTCACTAACTTTTATTTATTCTCCGTTTGACTCATCTTTCCTGCCACTGACCCTCTGGTGGAAACTTGTAAATAACAGTTGAAAAACATAATGCAAAACTAAACCTCGCAGAAAAACTCCAATAACTATTATATTAAGCTGTATACTTAATTATCAGCTTAAGTTGTTATTGTGTTGGTGTTCTAGTCGTCCTCTATGTTCTAGTCTCCTTGACTGTTATTGAGCTGGCGGCACGACCTGACATTGACTACTCTGACCGACCTCCTACCCAGGCGTCATCCCACCTATATACCACCCCAAATGCGGTGAGCCAATCGCTGGCCGAGATGGCATAGGGAGGTAGGATGGTCCGGGAAGGACGATCGGCCAAATTGGTCGCTGTCGGAACGTACCGCCAGGTCACCTTACGTGACGAATCCTTTATTAGTAGCATAAGCAAAGCAATATACATATAACATGAAAATAGTAATCCAGAGCCTTTCTGGACTGCGGCTAATACAGCCATATTGTCAGTATATACATTAATGTTTGAATACATGGGAGCATTTTTACACATGGACACAGCGGCCATTAATGCCGCTAGACCCTCGGCCCAATATATTGGCATTTCATCGTTCAAGGGTAAAATTTGACACAATTGCAAGGGCCGGCACACCCATGCCACTTGCCATGGCGTCGCGTCACAATGGCAATCAAACACTGCAGACCAGTTTGCAAACAACCGAATCTTCTTGAATACGTCTTTCATTTTTAGCAATTGAAGTCTGTTAACTCTAGTTATATACAAAAAATCTTCCTTTCTTAAGGGACTGTGTGACAACTTTGTGACATGGGAGGGAGGGGGGGGGTGAAGCTCTATGTGACACTTTGTGACAGAGGGGGGAGGGGGGGTCAAAAATCCCAAAAATGCTGTGACATCATTTAAGGATGGCCCCTAATGTGAAATACGATCATCTTTTTCTATCTGGTTTGCGCTCTCATATGCAATTATAAAGAAAGTAAGAGCATAAACAACTAAGTTCTCCTGATACATAACCTGTGAGATTGAGATCGCGATTTCTATAGCTGCTATAGAAAACGAATATTCTATCGCCTGAGGCGACAGAGCATAATATCACCCAAGATCACTACACAGGTGTACAGTGCCATAACTAGGGCGGGGCATCTGCCCCGGGCGCAACTAAATAAGGGGCGCAAAAATTGTTCATATTAAGTTATGCGAGGTTTCATGGCACAAGGACAAGAGCGATTTCAGTACTATACTTCTTCCAGACATTATGCATAGCAGAAACTATAAATTTCGGTGATGTTATTACTGAGTTTGTTGCATTAAAATCACGTATAATAACTCTTTAATATTAAAATATTTATACTTTCTGTATTTAAAATATGTACATTTATATTGAGAAATCACACACACACACACATATATATATATATATATTAACTAAAGGAAAAGAAAAGGTAGTGATGAGGGTGGCAACAAGGTGTTGAGGGAAGCCCAGTGGACACTCACCAAGTTGAGGACTATATATATATATATATAGTAGGTATACATTAATATTAAATTGATGCAAATTTTCTTTAATAAAATTAAATTAATACGATAAAAATTGATTTAATTTAGTAATAAATGGGCACAAATCTCACGTCGTGTACCTACTGTAATACAATTCATTATTAAACTCGGTACAGAAATAAAGAGACAAAATACACACTGTAACAATGATAAAAGACAAGTTGCATACTAAAAGGACATGTAAAAGTTATATTTAAAAATTTAACCTTTAAAAGAGTGTGGAGGTCGCTTAGGTGGGCTTTATGGGGAGGTATTGAGAATGGGTTTTTATTGGGATAAAGGAGTCCAAATGATCCGACTCGGACAGGATTAACTTAAGTGTACGTTCTTCTTTTTTGTTAAAAATCGAGAAATAGGTCTTTGAAAATCGCATAAACGTGAATCCGAACCGCGTTCCGTGATACTATAGTCACGTTATAAATTACGCATACGGTAATTGGGAAGACTATACAATTGTTTTTGGGGAGCTGGGCATCAAAGGGTTGGCAGGTGGGAATTGAAGAAACAGGTGTTGCGTATCATCGTAATAGGTTATAGTAAATAAAAAGTAAAAGATCCTTCACCGTCAATTAAAAGGAAAGAGAAAACTCACGTACGCGCTGCAGGTCTCCGTTGGGAACGTCGGGGACCTAATCCTTGATGAAGACACAGGCACACACACACACTCGAAGGAGGCACTCACACCATAGACTCTAACAAAAAAAATCGACATATATACCCCCTCTTTCCTTATACCACCCACATTACTGAAGATGACAGCGTAGCTGTCGAAACATCGGTGTCTAGTTTAAAAAAAATTTTTTGGTTAGAGTCTACGGTGTGAGTGCCTCCTTGGAGTGTGTGTGTGTGCCTGTGTCTTCATCAAGAATTAGGTCCCCGACGTTCCCAATGGAGACCTGCAGCACGTACGTGAGTTTTCTCTTTCCTTGTAATTGACGGTGAATGATCTTTTACTTTTTATTTACTTTGTATCACCGTGTCTCGCATCCCTTTTATCAGGTTATATAGTAAGACCATGGAAGCTCAAAATTGTTACGCGAGTACGACAATTATTACCATACTGTAGCAGTGCACGTTTGATAAGTAGGCAGAGCCAGTTTTAGGCGTGGGTGACCACCTAAGCAGGCTTTGCACTAGGAGAGTCAACCAGGTAGTGTTTTGAAACAAGGTCACCACTTGCCGTTTGAGCCGAATCGCCAGGAACTTCGATCGTAGCTGTTATGATCCTTGTCATTTTCATAAGTCTTTCTCAGAAACTGCCCTGCCAAATACACGCTACAGAACGATCGCGTAACAGGGCCAACAATGCACTACGCTTATGCTCCTTATCTGACCTACCTTTCTCATGTTTTCTTTTCCCTCTATTTTAATTACTGATACTGTAGACGAGGACCTTGGTGCAAGTTTTATTTCGTATACCATGAATACTATGAATTTTCAGAAATATCACATTTGAAAAACTTATTTCTCATCAAATAAGGTAATTCAAGGAAACCACCTTTTACAACTCCTACTTTGACCTCTCTTCCATTCACTTTATTTAAGTTAATTGCCAATGTAACATCGTTATGTTTACATAGTCTGTTTGCTTGTATGTGAAAGTAAGATGGAAAGTGAATACAGGAATTTCCATAATTGCGGCAACTCAGTAAAGACGACTCAATTTGAGCTAATGATGAAATTGTGGATGAAATCAAACACTATTAGATATTTGGACACAATATTTTAACACTGAAAACAAATTTCAGCTTCTCATATTAAAGTGAGAGGTGTATGCACTTAATTTTTTTAGCATATATGTATAATTGCAAATAAATATACAGCTAGAAATTTATACTCCTGATCTTTTCATTTGCATCATTTCTTTTATGTAGATAGTAAAAATGAAAACAAAAAGCAATTGTCATTTATCCTTTGGAAACGCAAGTTTTAAGAATCACCATTTGAATACTACTTATTAAGTAATGATGTAACGTCCAAGTCAATATATCCAGAACCAATTTTATATAATGCCAGCAAAAATTAATTCATATTTTTACCACATGCAAAAAGCACCGTTGGATTAATTTTATGGAAAAATATAAACAATAAGAAAGGAAGTGCAGCTGATATAAAATTTAAACACATCAGTCTATGTCAAATAGCTAAAAAAACTTTCTACTTTAAATTAAAATGCCATGAGACTAAAAATGTCTCTATATCAGTGGTTCCCAAGCTGGATGCCACAGCTGATTTTTAGGTATGCCACGATAAAATTAGTTTTGTAAATAAATCAACGATTTGGATGTGTTTACAGGTAACTAGGACATTAATGTTTTCTCTAATAAATTTATTATAGTGTGGTACCAACAAATGGATATGTTCACACGTTGTAATACTTGTTTGTGAAAATCTAAAAACCTTGTTTGAAGGCTGGGGTGCCACGAAATTCTGTTTATCTTGGAAAAGATAAACATAAAGGTTGGAAACCACCACTCTATATAAAAGAAAATGACAAATAATTTAAGCTAGATGGCGAATTGAAACCACAATGGCAAAGACTCTTATTTCTTGGAAATATAATACTTAAGGTTAATAGATTAATTCCCAAAAATAAAATTAAAGCTGCTATTTACAATAGATTGAACTTAAAAACCTTCTATGCCGTGCTAAAGACAAGATTGGAAATTTTGAAAAAAGTAGAATTTATAAATTACATTGTGGAGATTGTACTGCGGTTTATGTAGGACAAACAGGACGGAAATTCAAAGAAAGAATTAAAGAACATCATTCTTGCTTCATAAACAGTAACACAAACATCTAATAGAACATGGACACAACAGCAACTTTATTCTCAAAATTCTACATTATGAAAGAAAGGGACTGGCTTGATATTCTGGAACAATTGGAAATCATACAGTGTGTGGCCTCAAAAAACTGTGAAGTCATAAATGATATTTTGTATCCTTTTCATTCCCCACTTCATGACCTCCCATTAATCTAATTATTCCTCCCAATTGTCCCCATTGTCTTCTCATTACCCAACTTACCGGACTTCACATAGCTTAACTGATTTCCACCTTTCCACAAACATACGTTATACCTCTCTCTTTTCCTCCAATGATCGCTTGCTCCACAATCCCTTTCATTATCCTCTTCCATTTATATATCTTACTATAAATTGCTACCAGCTATTACTTTACTTCACCTTATGTTGCATTGCAATGAGCCCTAGGTCGAATATAAATAAAAGTTTCTGTGGAGTTACCAAATAAGTCTCTTTATTTCTACAATAGATAAATCAACACATTAGCTGAATAATAATCAAGTTATATCAATAAATTATTTATTGGTACTTTAAAAATTCTAAACTTGGTAAATTAACAGTGTTGCAAGACTGGAAGAACGTCATCTGTTTTTCCTTTTTCATATGCTTAGCAATACATTTATCTAGCAGTATTTCATAGTATTTCATCATACGCAGCAAAATTCACTCATGAAAACTTAATATTGAAAGCAGTTTTCTCAAATATTACATATATGTATGTGTGTGTGGGTGTGTATATATATATATATATATATATATATATATATATATATATATATATATATATATATATATATATATATAACAACTTACGGAAAAGGAAAGGTAAAATGAATATATGGATGTCAACAAGGTGTTGGGATGAGGAAACCCAGTGAGCACTCACCAATCAGACGACTTCAGGTTGGCGAGGCTCCGGGGATGTCGAAGCGACACACGTAAAATAACACAAAAACACAGAAACATCACAAACGTAAAGCTTTCGGAACTACTCCTTCTTCAGCTACAGAGAGAGTGTTATTTTACGTGTGTCGCTTCGACATCCCCGGAGCCTCGCCAACCTGAAGTCGTCTGATTGGTGAGTGCTCACTGGGTTTCCTCATCCCAACACCTTGTTGACATCCATATATATATATATATATATATATATATATATATATATATATATATATATATATATATATATATATATATAAACTTCATTATGTTAACTATATATAGGGTTACCAGATGCCAAAGGGTAAAAAGGAAGACATTGAAAATGAAAAAGGGCAATGAAGAAAAAATTCAGACAAACACTATTAGGAGTAATTGTATGACCTTTTCTTGGAGAAGACCATATAAAATGTTTCATATAATAAATTTTTACATTTAATTTTGGAGATTTTAATTATTTGATTCATAAAATAGCTTCTGACTAATTGTAGGTTACCTTTGGGGTTCATTTTGTCAAAAGGAAGGAACGTCAGCTTGAACTTTTCCAGGGGAGGACAAGAGGATAGGCAAGATACCACATTCAGGTTTGGTGGGCTTAATATTTTAGTGGTTTGTTTCAAGCATATTGCAGCGGGTCCCTACCTGCTTGCCTGACCTCAGACAAATTACCACACTAATCCCCTGACCTAATCAGACATCAATGATTGTTTTCCCTTGGCACAGGCCTGATCCAGAGGGGGTCAATTGCCCCCCTTACCCTTTAGAATGTGAAGCAATTCAGAAGGAAATTGGTGACTTTTTATAGAAGAATATAAAGGGAATGTAAATGGTAAAAGAACTACAAATAAATTACAGAACTGTAACATTAATAAGAAGAAAGCAAGTAGTGAGAAATTGAGAATAGGCACACACAATGTTAGGACTATGAATTCAGGGAGAAAACTAGAGAACTTAAAAAGGGAAATAAGAAGGAACAAAGTAGGTATAGTAGGTCTTAGTAAAATTTGGCGGGAAGGAGAAGGCGAGATAAATTCAGACGAATTTAAGATTATTTACTTGGGAGGAGAAAAAAAAGAAAGGGATGGGATAATGATGAGGAGAGATAGCTGAAAGAATTAACAAGGTAGTGGCAATTAATGATAGATTAATAGCCATAAAACTTCAGATGAAACCAGTAGAAATGCTTATAATTCAAGTGTATATGCCAACAACTAATGTTGGTGATGATGAAGCAGATGAAATGTATGAACAGATTATGGAGATATTGGAAGAGTAGGGAAAAAGAAGGATCACCACCAGACAGGAACAGTGTAGTCGGCAAGGGACAGAAGATAACATAGGGGGAAAATATGGGCTAGAGAAGAGAAATGAAAGAGGGGGGAAACTTATGGAATTCTGCCATAGAAATAGATTGATTGTAACTAATACATGGTTTAAGCATCACCAGTGGAGACTTTACACATGGAGAAGCCCAGGAGACGATACCGGATAGATTACATACTAGTCAATGAAAGATTTAGAAATAGCATTAAAAAAGTGAAAACACTACCAGGGGCAGATATCGATTCCGACCACAACCTTTTGGTGGCAAATACACAATGTAGACCGAAGAGCATTAAGAGAAACATAAGAGTTAACAAGAAATGGAACTTAGAGGAACTCCTTAAAAACAAGGAGGCTATCATGACTGAGCTGAAGGAAAGGTTGGGGGAGAGAGCTGAAGAAAAATAGGAACAATGTAGATGAGTAGTGGGGATACTTCCATAGCAACATTATAGATGTAATGGAAAAGAAGGTAGGAAAAATAATGGGTAAAAGAACAAAAAACCCTGGGTCACAGCAGCTATGCAACATTTTTAATAAAAATTGATACAAATTGAATTATTGTTCTGTAATGTATTTGTAGTTCTTTTGCCATTTACATTCCCTTTATATTCTTCTATAAAAAGTCACCAATTTCCCTCAGAATTGCTTCACATTCTAAAGGGTAAGGGGGGCAGTTGTCCCCCTCTGGATCAGGCCTGTGCAAAGGGAAAACAATCATTGATGTCTGATTAGGTCAGGGGATTAATGTGGTAATTTGTCTGAGGTCAGGCAAGCAGGTAGGGACCCGCTGCAATATGCTTGAAACTGTATGACAAAGAAGGCAGGCCAGAAAATATTGAATTAGATGAAAAAGATGATGTGGAAAAAGACCAGCTAGGACCAAGTATTCTCGAGTCTGAAGTTAAAAGAGCAATTGATGACATGAAAAGAAGGAAGGCTGTTGGGAGACTGGGGAGAGAGAGAAATGGAGGCAGCGATTCAGCTGAAACCTGTCTTTGGACAGCAGCATGATGATGATAATATTATATTGCATATCACACATTTCACTGATTGCATAGACATTCAGTTTGTCTCCTGGGTCCACTTGAGCATTTATGAGAGAGAAGACTATTTCCAGGTTTTTGTTGTGCACTTATATGATAAAAACAAACTCACAAATTTTGACAAGCTCATCATTCTAAAGAATGAGCTCCACTGTTGATGAATGGGTTCGTCAAAGAAAATTTCATCTTTGTTTTCTATAAATAACTTGAGGTTATAATACTGGTCAAATAGTTTAACATCATTAATAATTACATCCTTTTCCTTAAGCTAAGTCAGGCATGGTAAGAGATCTTTAAATTTATAATTTTTGTTATTCTTTAAAAACATTCAATCAAAACACAAATTTGTCAAAAGAGTTTATCCATTTTTCCAAATAACAAATGTATTCTTGATACACCTGCTGCATCTTCTCAAGAAAACAGCATTCTTTGTCCATACCCTCTGCCTGCAGTTTTTAAGTTCTCTTACAAAATTTTCACTTAGTCATAATTTCAAAGATGTTAATGGGGTTTGAAGGAAGTTCACAATTTCTAAGACAGGGTTATTTTCTGTTTGCATGGTTTCAATTTTGTTCTAGAAAACAGACGTCAGCAAAAGTAAAAACCAAAGGTACAATTCAGAAAGGTCATTAAAAAAATGTTTTTATCATAATCGGTGGTTGACTAAGGGATAGAAAATATTCTTTTAGAGCAGGAAATAAATTTAGAAGTCTTTCTAGGGCTGGAACTAAACAAAGTCAGCTGATTTTTCTTGAAGATAACTGTTGGTAGTTAATGTCTATATATTCACAAACCTCTTTCAATGCATCTGATCAGTACAGATAGAAAAATCATTATATCTTAAAAATGAGTGATTACACAGCAAAATTCAATACATATGCACCAAGGTGAATGCAGTTGTGGAGAATATGTGCAGGATACCCTATGCCTACAATTTTTGGTTAAGTTTGCAAACTGCCCAGCCAACTTCCCTGATGCAATTTCTGATCTTTTGTTTTTTTTTGCCGAGCTTACCAATTATCCAGCCAACACCAGGGGAAAATAGAATTGTCATATGCGATCTACTGTTTTCTTTTTTGACACCCACCCAATCACCGCCCACATGGTGAGGGTGAGTGTCGTTTCTGAATGCTCAAGGCACGTAAGCACCTGGAGCAGTATAAACCCTACATAGCAGGCACTAGAAACTAAAACCAAAGGGAGCTGAAGGTTCGCCAAGAAATATTTGAAAAATAGACAAAAGGAAATTGACAAATTGTTTTTTGCTGAACTTGTGGATTACCCAGCCTGTCTCGTTTGCCAAGAATCATCTCAAAAATAGAATTTTTACTGACTTTATTTACATTTCATATAATTACAAGTCAAAACAATACTGTTGTTGGGTATTCGCTCCAGTCAATGCTTCACACTAATTCTAGAAATTTGCAAACTATTTCCTTCCTCTTCATTTACTTTTTTGTTGAATATAAATTCACAAATATAATTTTCAAAGTTGCTGTCTGTTGTAGGGTTTGATTTTATGTGTTTCCAATTACTCTCTACTGTGTTTTGATCTATGAAATTTATGCTGTGGTTCACTTTTAGATGATTATATCCTTCTTCTGCCAGTTTGTCATTGGCTTTCCATGAATCACTTATTATTGTGGTCCTTGGATGTATCCAATCTTTTATTATGTTAACTAAAGTTTCTGCACTTCTGTCCTTTATCAGAACTAAAAAGATCTTGCCACTTACTCTCTCCACTACACCAAACACCTACTGACCTTCCACATAATGTCCTTGATCATATTTTCTTTTCCTGAACTTACTTTCGTCTACTTCCACAACTTTATTTTTTCGTTGTTGTTCCATACCTATTCCATTATCACTTCCTTCATGAACTGGTTTTAGTCTGACATAGTATTGGATGAAAATCCATATTCCTACTTTATTCACTCTAATGGTTATTTATTTAATATATCATATGTTACAATCATTATCCCTTCCAATGTTAAATTGCTGTTGCTGAACCATTATCCCCATCTTATGCTTCTACTACCTCTGCATTCCACACCTCTCTCTCCTTTCATTTCCTTTGACAACACATGTGGGAGAGCATCTGAGAATTGTCATTTTAAGAAGTGAAAAGGCGAAAAAAGGAGCCTTTAACACATATCTCTATGTGAAAAGGTGGACAAAGTCACCAAATTTAAAAAGCCAAGAGAACAGAAGGGAAAAAAGGAGGACATGTCCTCCTTTTGCCGGGCGTCTGGTAACCCTAACTATATGTCATAACTTGGACCCAAATTTTCTCCTTAATGCCTCACTGCAACACCGAACTGATGAAGAAAATTTGCTATAGTATTCTGAAAATGAGAAACAAGGCATGGTCTTTAATAAGGAAATACACGTAAAATAATAGATGATGCAGTGCAAGTAAATACCACATAATAGTAATAATTTAATGCCATGTCATTGTGATAACAATTGAAGAAAACTGGGAGAATTAATTTTTTTATTCAAAACACAAATTAATATTGGACACTTCAGTCTCATATCAAAGATTTCTTTCCCTCAAGTTTATCAGCACAGCATTATTAGATATATATACATGAAATATAAATTGAATATTTGAAATTTATCATAAATTATCAAAAATTTTCTATAAGAAGATATATAAATTACAGAAATGGATCAACTTATCATAATTATAATTTGAAATGTTTAGTTAAATGTGTGAAACATTATTTAAAATTAAATGAAACTTTCCTAATATTGTCATTATTATAAATAATTCGTAACAGTAAGAATTAGTTACGTAGTTCATAAAATGAAATGCTATGCTGAAACTCCAATAATGTTTCAAAATTTCGTCAATTAATTATTTAATCTAATATTGGATTTCATATTTATTAAGCAACCTAAAAATTAGAAACACGTAATATATGATTCTCTATCAGTTATCTAGTAACCGTTGTAACTATTTAAGTGTCTTTACTTTCATCTTGAAAACTCTCTAAATCTTTGGCAAGCAATAACCGTAAAGCTAAATAATCTTAATTATATGGCTAGTCCTAATTATTCTAATACAGCATATTTTGAAGCCTTATAAAAATAAATGATAATCTAAAGTCAAATCAATTTAAAAAATGTCATTGGCTGTTTTAATATCAACTTTCAGGATGTATGTTAAAAACAGGAATTTTGCACAAATTTTTCATAATCCTTTGACACTGAATTGTACACATATTACAAGATGGAAATTACAAAGTTACGGTGAGGTGTGATAAGAGGATATTCAAATTCATAAGATCTCTTGGAAATAAATAAAATGTAACATTACCTTTGGTATCCTCTGCAATTATATAGAAATGAAGTTACAAGACGAACAGAACGAGCTAGAATTAACAATATAGAAAGAATATATATTGAAGAATCACAAATTACAGGTGGCAATACAATGTCCTCTATACAGAGAGTAACGCCAAGGAATAATGTAACGCAACTTACTTAGAGGTGATCTAACGAGTAATAGCGGTGCGCGCCGACCTATTCAAATTTAAAACAAACGAAGATAGATTTGTACTAGAAGATAAAAAAGGCGCTTATGTAAATTTTACTAGGAAGAAAACGTTGTTGTAATATGGAGTTCGTCTTGCCATTTACAGTTTTAGCCTTTTAAAAAATCCCTTGAAGATTTGAAAGGACGTAGATGCACAGAATATTGTTGGAGAGCGAGGTATAGGGGTTTTCCAAGAAATTTTCCTGCTACCGCAGTCAGCGAGGTATTTTGTTAACTGTCTTTGCGATGTTAAAAGCCTTATCTCCGAAAACGGCTATTTAATTCTATAATAAATAAAGAAAACAATTAGCTTAAGTGCCCATATTTACACGAAGTATACATTTTCAGAACAATCTAGTTATTTTCCAGATTACAGTAATTCCTCGCAAAATTTATCCGTTCACCTTGAAGGCGATCGTAGTGTTATGCAATACTTTCAACTCGATAATCGTCATTTATTTTATATTCTTTGCTTATTTTTAACATAGTATGTTTTACGTACTGTATTATCGTGTATTATTTGGGGCACAGATATGTCACAAAATGTTCGACGTATAGCGGGGGCTCAATGTACAGCATTGTTATGTGAAATTATCTTGAATGAAGCAGAACGGTTTGTCACCAAAATCAGTAGATTGTTTGAAAATTTGAAAATTTGACAGAAATACACAAGTTTAAAAAAATAATAATAAAAAGAGCAATATATACAGCCACAATTCTAGTCAATTATTGTAGCAATATAATATCCACAGAATTCTACCAGTTCCAAGCAATAAAAAACTCCATAATTTGAATCAAGTAGTGCATAAAATAAAAGTAGTAAATTTTTTAATCAGCTTCAAAATACTGAAAGCAACCCAATATTGCTGGTACTGTCTCAAAAATAATCTGGAATCTTTATTAGATTAATTTCAAATTTTTAAGTTTCCTTTAAATCCCATGCTATATTGCATTTAAGGTATAACTCATGAATAGGACTGTTATTTATTTGGGTAAGCTAAATTGATAGCACAATCTTTCAGGAGCATTATTATTCTGGTAAGACATAACCTAACTGCTTGCTCCTGCCTCTCTCTCAAATCTCACAACTGCAATGCCTACATATGTGGCAGATACAGTGGTGTAGCTATGTTCTCCTGCACCTGGGGGCAAGTCACAGAGATGCACCCCTCTCCCTTTGCTCTGTACAATTTTTCAAACAAATGTAATGTGGGGAATGTGATGGAAACCCAAGCATATTATACTAGCATTTAAATTCGGCATATATTAAAATATTATTATTAAAGTTAATGAACGAGGCCGAGACTTCGTGGAATTCCATAATTAAATAAAATAAACATTATGGGATAATACTTTTTATTAGAAAACTTTTGCTACTTTCCACAAATAAATTCATTAATTTATTTGTGGAAATTAGCAAAAGTTTTCTAATAAAAAATACAATCTCGTAATGTTTATTTTATTTGAATATTATTATTGTTTATAAACAGAAACATTAATTTTGGTCCATGAGTTTGCACCCCTTCAGCCCTGTGCCTGGGGGCAACTGCCCCTCTCTGTTCCCCCCTCGCTATGCCACTGGGCATATATGTCAATGTAATTTCAAAACTTTTTCTTATCCTAGTAATGCTAAATCTTTCAACTATAACAGTAAGCTATGCCAATGTATACAAGCATTAAATGATCTATTTTCTTTTATCCAAATTTGAACACAAAGGAAAAAAGGCCTCTGGTGATAATGAGAAGGCAAAAGAACCTGAAGGATGTCTCACTCAGATAAACATCCTTACCCAACTGTTTATACATTTTAATATTTTAAAATTCAGTTAATAACATCATAATAATTCCTTGCTTGTGTGATATGTATAAGCAGTTGAGTGTATTAATTGAACTATGAGGTTGATTGTAGTGATGTTAAGAATTTTCACTGATTCAGAAAATCTTTCAACTAGAAATTTCTAGCATGTCTTATGATTGGTGATTCATAGAGGCTTTATACATTGTGCAGCCACCAACTAAACTCAGGTGTTATAGAAACCACTTTACAGATGTCATTGATCAGCCCATGTAATGAAAATATTTTGATTTCTAAAATGTCTAAAACTTTGGTGAAAATTATCTCATATCTCCTCCTAATTAATTCATATTGTCAGATTTTGTCATAAAGAAAAGTTGTTCTAGTCCATATTAATTACTTTTGTTTGTTTTTTCACTTTAGTAAGCAATTTCAGATGGAGTTCTGATAGATAATAATATAATAGAACATAGACTTTTGTGTTACCATAAATACCCGCGTATAATGCACACCCTCGTATAACGCGCAGGGGGATTTTCAGCCTCGTAATCTATGATTTTTCTATATACCCGCGTATAGTGCGCACAGATTTTTTTTAGCGTTACCGTTCCAGAATAAAGTAGATGGTGTAACGTGTTCTAAACCAATGATCGAATTATTGGTATTATGTATTGGTAACATAATGAATGTGCGAAATGAAATTTTCGAATAACGTTCCAAAAGAACGTCAGCTAAGTCAATCATTACATACTCTATGTTTACTTACAAGGTGATATTAGGATATACACAATAAATCGAATTATATTAATTTCATAGTAGGGCATATGACATTATTTGAGCTAATAAAATGAAGGAATGACGATAATCCTATGTTTATTACATACGTTTTTTTCACGCCTGAGGTGGACGGGTTCGCCCAACCTTCAGTTTTACCCTTATTAGAACATTCTGGAGCACGTAAACACGATAGGAAATAACCATAATTAACTACATACTCGAAGAATCAAGAATAAATCACGTATGAATGCTGAGAGATAGGTAGGGAACGATAACTTTATTTAGTTCTACAAGAAGCATCAACTTCCAGCGTACTCAAAGGCATCAGCTGTCATTGTTTCTAATTGTAAGTAGTACCAGTACCTCACCACCAGGCCGGGCGCCGGTGTGGGGTGATGTCATGCGTAAGATGACGATTCCGAGAACAACATCGAAGAAGAAATGGTCCAGTGACAAAGAATTTCTTGGCTTTTTAAATGAATAAATACTGAATTCATTCTTTTCATATCTAATTAATTTATGTTTATAGAATTAGTTAATAAATTTTTATTATTATCTATCTTACTTTTCTTAAAAATCACCAATAAAAATATGAGGATATCCGGGCAGTAATTACTGTGCCGAAATTGTGGAAATATGGGGTCAAATGAAAATAGGAAGATTATATACCCTCGTATAACACGCATTCTAATTTTTGACTCAAATATTTCGATAAAAAAGTGCGCATTATACGCGGGTATTTACGGTAATCACATATCTTAGCAAAAGAGGCATTTTCATCAAATAATATTATCTGTAATTTAGGGTGAAACTTTAAAAAACATTAATGTTGATATGCTGTCTTCTGAAACTTTTACACACTTAAAATCTACAGTAACAACATCATATAAATGATTTATTATTTTAAACTTATTCTGACAGCCAAATTAATGCCAATATAATTCAACATTACTTGTTTCAACTTTGATCCATTGAGAAAATAATTATGGAGCCCTCCTTGTAGAATCTATTGCCTACAAATAACCATTAATAATAGCCACACTGTAGTCTAAATGCACATCTAATGTTTTACATTTTTAGCCTACTTTCCAAAATGGAAATAGGCTTATAGTTTCTTCGTTGTTTCGGTCTGTCCCCCCCCCTATTAACTTTTGAATCAATAGACCAATTTTCATGACACTTGAAAGAAATCTCCTGCTACTGGGGCTGAGTTCCTGAGGATAGTTTTTGTTGCAATGATTGAAAGTTTCAGGTTCGATTCCAGGAACTATCCTTTCCATTTGATTTACATGGGAAATTTGAAATCCATTGTGCAGGGTAATTTTCTCTTGCACATAAGCTGACCTTGGTAGAGTGGTGGTTAGCACCTGTCTCCCAATGCTAAAGTCGCGAGTTCAAATCCTGCATGGTCGTTTGTGTTCTCCTTGTTAACGTTATTATGCTCATTGTAAAAGGCCATTAACAGCTGTTTATGAGCTAGTATAAAATAAATAAATATCTTAGAATTGTAATATCAGAGCAGGATTTGTCCTATTCTCTGAGGAAAGGAATGGAGATTCTAAGTTTTATCATAGAATGTTGCTCATTGATCGTATTTCTTTGAATTTTGCATAAATATTGGCGTTTTTGCAGTTTTTATCACTCATTATGAGTGTTGCCATAGCAACAACTAATGTTGGACTTGGATTTAGTATAGTCTTGTACAGTAGTTCTCAAACTCCCAATTGTCGCGGCCCCCTTGAATATCTGCAGATCCCTTTGAATTGAAAATAGTAAAAATAAGAAACTTGATTGCAAATTTCTTCATTTTATGTAACTACTAATAATTTTTATCATATCGTTTTTCCAAAAATTCTTTGATAAAATTTTATCATTCGTGAAAACTTTATTTTTCTTCATTTCACCTTGCATCCAAAATAATTTTGTGGCCCACAGTTTGAGAAACACTGGTCTTGTACATACATGCATTATTTTTGCCACACAAATATGCATTATTAATTTAGTTTTCCATTAGAATATATTTGTAATATTTTATAATGCTCAATTATATAATTTGGGAACACAAAGAGAAACTCATCTGCAGTGATTTTAAAGTTATTAAAGCCAATATAAATATACGATAAATATTTAAGTGGAAAGTAGGCATCAAAAGTTCCTTTTGGATCATCTTGTTATCTCTATTTTAGCTAACTTACCTACGAATATACCTATGAATACTGTACAGATTATGACATTCTATTTCTCTAAAAACAAAAATATCCAGTTTATTTTGTGTTAACATCATCATAGCTTGAAATTATAGAAGGATTCTCTCTAACTTAATACTTTTTGAAAGAGATTCTAAACAAAAACTTGATGGGTACTAGCACAAAATAAAAAAATAAACTCAATTTAAAATAAGGTCACATAATTTTATATAAAAATCAGAATGTTAATAACAATAAATATTACAACTGTAATAAGAAACACATACTTTTAACAATACTGGCATCCATGGGATTCCCATTCATTTATTTGCTATAGTTCTTCAAAATGGAATGGATCTTTGGTCTAGGCTGAGTCCAATGCTAAATAATGTTTTCTATCGTCAATACAAAGACTCAGTCAAAAGTAATAGATAACAAAAAAGGAAATAAATTTCTTTTTAACTGTTGTCAAATTATTTTTTACAGGTTGGATGCTTTATGTGTATAATATCAAAGTTGTATCTGGATATTATTGCAAAAATCCTTTTCACAGATATTGATGTAAGTTTATATTTACCCAAAAGCTTTATATCTTATTGTATCTTCAGAACACTAATTAACTTAAATAATTAATATAATACATTATTTTATCACAGAATCCATGCCAATAAAAACGATAATATGAATTATTCCATCCTTGGAATTAGTTATTTAGGTGTTACATATAATTTTTGTGTTTATACACTTTCACCATAAGTAGCTGTATGGTAGAATTCCCTTTTTGACTTCATTTAAAACCATTTTCACTTTAAGTTATGCATGTATTGAGCTTGTTTAACTTTGGAATACCTCATATGAATTGATATAAAGAAGGTATTTCATGGTAAAAAATTAAGAGCAATTAAATTTTCTATAAAATGAATAACTTAAGGTGATAAATTCATAAGTATTTGACAAACCTCAATTGCATCAAGTTTTTCATCATGAATAATTTTTACATGGTAAAGCACATCATATCTTAATGGATGCAAGTATTGGTTTTTGTGTCACATCTATGAAAGTGATTCTATTAAAGAAGAATATATTTGCACAGTATCCCACATATAAAGTTCAAGAATCCCATACACTGGAATGAGTACATTACCACCAGGAGATGGTATATTCATTGAGGTTGTCAAGCTGTCAAACGTGAAAACACCTCAAAGGTTAGCTGTTTTTAAGTTGGAAATACCATCACTTTTTTGCACATATTTGCTTTGCTTCATCCTGCCTAGCAAAAAAAGCCTAACTAAAGAATATTTTGGTGCTAGTGCCATAATGCGATAGCTAATACCTCAATTGAAGAGGTTTATTTTTTTTGTTGGCTTCAAAACTGTTTTCTTGCTCTGTGGGCATCCCTATAGCATGGAAGACCATAGATTATGAACAACCAAAAATGTTTGAGACAGCATCTCCTCTCTGAGGAAGACAATCACATCTAAGCTGTGGGCCTCTGAGTTTGTGTCTTCCACTGCACTGGTTGTTGTTGGGTTTGCAGCTGTTCCTTCTCCTTCCGCCTTCGAGGCACGCGTCTTCCCAAATGTAGCTGTACTTGTCCACTTTTGATTTCCTTGAAGACTGTAATCGCCTCTTTATGGCTTAAGCCATGCAAAGGCTTGCCATTCACTGCTAAAATTTCATCTCCTGCAAAAATAAAACAATGGTTATTAATGCTTTTATTATAACTTCTCTATAATAGTTATATATATATAGAAAGAGGAAGGCAAATTGGGTTGGATATTACCTGAGGAGAGTGAGTATGATTAAAGACATGTTAGAAGAAAAACTAGATGGAAAAAGGGAGAGGTAGGAAAAGGTTTCAGCTGATAGATGATTTGAAAGAGAAAGAGTTACCAATATATGAAGAGGGCAGCGTAAAATAGGAGTATATGGAGAACCAGGTTTAACCATTAATAATCACGGACCTGTCTACGGACAGACTACCTAGGATATATACATGTATATAATGTATATATATATATATATATATATATATATAATATTTCAAACGCTATTTATAATACGGGATTCACGAATTAAATTACAAATAGCACAATAATCGTAAATTATGGTATATCATAATAACTGTAGATTGGAGAATATTATAATTATTTGTTTTTTAGATTCTGTTAAGATAGAGATTAGAATATTTTGTTTGTAAACATATAACCGTCTTCAGTTTAGTTAATCGAGAAATTCTAATTAAAGCTCTTTAGCAGATCAACGACCCAGAAAAGCAAAAAACGGCTTTTCTCAGCTCAACTCCACCGAGTAATGGAAAATTTTAGAGATAAAATCTGCGGTAAGAGGAAACGGAAGCGCCAAAACACCGTGATAGCGGTTTGACATCTTAACAAGAAAAACACCGATGGCGCCTAAAATTAGCTTGAACCAGCGTTACGCAAAAATCGTTGCGTTTTCCACAGCGCTTTATCCGGCATGTGTGCCAACCTAAAGAGGCTGAGTCCAAACACTTATCAATCCATTTTAACCAAACGGAAACGGTCGAGATGAAAAATTAGAACAGAAGGAACGGATACGCTCTTATTGAAGTGCCACATCTAAAATGAAATAAAATCGCTCGCGGAAAAAAATACGAACAGGTAACGTTTGTGTTGCATAGTTCAAGGGAGAGAAGGAAGTCACTAACATATTTATTTATATGACTTTTTTATCATAGTTTGGACAAAGGAAAGGTGAATTGTCGCCTTCGAATCATCACGAATTAACGGCGTGAACTAGCGCTGCATGGAAACTCTTCCTTAAGTCTTTCCTCAGCACTTATGTTCCAAAAGTATTTCGGGTAAAGCTTAACAAAAAAAAACGTATTTTTACTTCAAGTTCAGTGTCATGCATTAAACATGGATTCTGACGAAGAATACCGCCAAAACTTTCCTTACATCGAATTAAGATCCCGAGTTGCGGATTTCAACTCGCAATACAGGATTTTCCTCAGGGGCGTGATCATGCCTCGTTCCCGTCGCGTCAGAGACAAATTTAGAAAATGGACACGATGACATTCCCCTCAGGTGAGCGGAATTTCCCCTCTCCGGTTGATATGGAATCCGAAAAGCAAACTCGATTCGCAACGCCCGTCCCAATTAAGAGGCGACGGCGGAGACTACTATTCCAGTCGATGATTTATTAAAGTAAGATGCTGCCAACTCACGGACTGCTTGCCGCGAACAACACCGACGAATCCATCGCCTGCGTGCGGAGTTTAAAAGGGTGAAGCGAGGCTGGAGGCGTTTTTTTCGGAAGGGAAAGGCGGCGGACGGGTGGGTGGGGGCGGCGTAGGAAGGGAGGCCACTTCCGCTCTCACCGGTCACCCATTGCAACCAAGGTCATGGAAGGGACTCCCGCGACTCCGCCGTCGTCCAATTAAAAAAATTTCATCCGTGGCCCCCAGCGGTCGCCCTTCCTCTCTCTCTCAGACGCCACGGAGAGATGAATGCTTAATTAATGCAGTCGGAGTACCGTCCGCGATCGCTCCTCCCTCGTTTCCTCCCATCTCTCTCCCTCTACATCAATTCAAAGCACACTCATTCGCGGCGTCCCGCATCGATATGTGCGCAGCGTGCGTTTTAATGTCCTCATGCAAATCGCACACTCGCTGCGTTACGGCCTCTAAAGCCGTTCGTGATTACCGAAGTTAGCATTTTGAAAAACTGTTAATCTCTCCATCCGTGTTCTTTCCATAGGTTTTATTCCGACTTCGCCGATGCACACGATACGTGAAGAAAGAAAGAAACGTTTGGATCGTGACTCGACCGGAGCAGTGAGTGGCGCTTCCCGGACGCGGAGGTTCGAGACGAAGAAAAACAAACATTATGCGATTCGAAGGAAGGCGTTAATAAAGGTAAGAGCTCGAAAGTGTTGCTTTTGCGTGCAGTTCAACAACCAGAAGGACGAAGAAGAGTGTTGTTCCCTCAACACGATGTAACAAGACGCGAGAGGTTGCATTTTAATTGGACTTCCCACCAAAACTTCTCGACTTTAAAAGGTCATAAAAATCCAAAGAGCATTGTTCGCAGGGAAACGTATTATAAAACGAGGAACGATTCAGGGTCGACGTGTGACCTTTAAACTGCCAGCATAAAGAGATTCAGACGAGAGGAAGATAAGACAACAGAAAGACTCCCTTTTCTCATTCCATCTTTGTTCGTTGATGCTACATTTTAACTGCTCTTTAAGTATACTTCGAGGTATTTCAGCGTACATATGATAATGAAATTACCATTACGGTTTTATCACAGATGCAAGATTCCTAGTGTGGTAGGTAAAAAAAATTAAAACCACTTAGCGTGACAATGGAACGAAGAGTACGGTGGTTTATGGTGAGAAATTAAGTCGCACCAGAACCATAAACATCTCAAACTAACTTTAAGATAATCTCGGTTTTTCATTAGACTCAGCCAATCGCATAACATATTCTTGAATACTTCCCTGAAAACACGGTTTGTTTTTAAAAACATTGTTATTTCATTTATTATACAATATGCACGTGAGAGCATGAAATGAAATTTCCAGATTTTATTTTATGTTAGTTTAGAAGTAATTGCTAAAAAATAATTGTTTTTTGATCGAAAGGGTATTGCGACTGCCGGATTTGAGAGGGTCAAATGATGTCAATAACTACCTTTTACTACTTAGTAGTTCATTAGCAGTCATTGTTTTAATATTTTTTTTACTGATTTTCGTACCTTCAGTTAAAATATTTCAAACGAATGTCTCCAAATAACTAACTGCAACGGCTTCGAATCTAAATCACAAATCAAACAAGACTGAGTTCTATTTCCTCTTAAACGTCCAATTACATTCAATGCGCGACTACGCGATAGCAACTCGTCAGCCTCACGCCTATTTATGCTTATATATCGATGCTACGAAGCAATATTTCTCCACCATGGACGCGAGAGGGGAATACGCGTCCCGAGCCAACCCGCCCATCCTCCGCTACCTGATTCCCCGTGCAACGCCTCAATCAACCGCACCCCAACCACCCTCCTCACACGACCGACCGCTTCTCCCATCCTCCCGAGCACACCGACACTTGCAACCTATCGCAGTCGATCTTACCCATTCGCCGCCTTCCCCTTCCTCCTCCTATCGCCGTGGGAACACATGGCTCACAACGAGACTCATTCAGGTAGGAGATTGCTCTTTTTCCCCTCCGCCTCTCCCCCTCTACACCGCCGTGGGATATTTTTCCCCGAGTCGCCTTCCCTTACTCCTCTTCCCCTCTCATCACCTTTGCCCCGTCACCTTCCTGCTCTTGCCCCCGTGTATGCAACCGCGCCTCCCTTCGCCACCCGCCGCGCCCACGCCTCGTCGGAGTTCTCGGTCGCGTGGGTTAGTGATGCAGGTTGAGGTGGCGAGGAGGGGGCGTGGCGGTCGCGCTCCTCCTACACAAAGGACTGCACAGTGCGGGGGAGTAAAGGAGCGAATCTGCGGAACGATCGGTCGAATCGGATTAAACGCCTCACTTGTCACGAGCGTATTTTTATGTAAGATGGCGCATGATGGAGGCGTTAAAGAGGTGAGGCTTTATGACCATGGCGTCCGAGAGTCTTTAAAAGCCTAAAGCAGCGGAAAGGTTTTTTTCTAAGTTTTCGAAACGATCTATTTAATGCCACGGGAAAATGTAGTTATGTTAGCAAACGAAACGGGTAAGAGCACGGCGAATGAGTTAAGGCGCAAGAAGACAGTCCTCAGGTGCATTCAATCCAGATTACAAGAGTCAATGATAAAACACAATGGACGGATGCACGCTACAAAGAGATTCATTCATTAATTTTTTCACGTTAAATCGGGGTCAAAGGATGCATAAATATGTTTATTTTTTTGCCCAAAAGTTTCACATCGTAACTCTTCTACACTTGAAGTTATAGCCGACTTCAATTCCGTTCACCTCTCACTTCCTTTTTTAATTGTATTACCCAAATATTTCCCTTTGAATTGGTTAATCGAATGAATCGTTTTGGTTAAAAATACTTCAATGTTACGATAATTTTTCTTCGTGCGTTTTTGTACAGCTCCAGTAGTTCATCTTATACTGATCATAAATCAACACACTATATGGTTTTAATGAACAAAATATGGTGACAAATAAAAAAGGATTTCCCCAATATTAAAATGGAATGTTGTCACTAACTATAAATAACTATTTTCCATCATCTTCTATTTCTACTTTCAATTTCCCCACTCACTTCAAACGGGGAAAAACTAATTAATCTCATAAAGAACTCGTTTCGTCAGCGCTTTTATTTTTAAATAAACCACTGGACGGGGAAGAATTTCACTCGAGTTCCCCTTAATACGCTACTTTTTTAAAACCGCAACAACTTCGCGAATAATTTCGCTCCAACCGAAATTCCCCGTTCCCCAGCCACGGGGAAAAGAGGAGAGAGGAAGGAGAAAAAAAATACAAGCGCCAAAATGTACACATTACGTCGTTGCCAACTCAAAGCCGAATAGAACGTCATCCGTTCGAGAGATACGATGTTTTCCCTTGAACTATGTGTACCTGACATTTGCACCGTTAGCTGCTCATTGACCGTGGATTTGCCTTTTAACGCACATCGTCGGTAAATGTTCTAGTATTATGGTTATCTCAATCGGAAGATCTCTCTCGCGCTCAGAACGCGCCTCTATTTCCCTCGCAAAGCGCTCACTATAATTCTATTAAAAGCACGGTTCGAGAGAAACACACTACACATCCTCTTTTTTCCCGTTAGCGCGATACTAATCGTCGTACCTCCGTACGAGAGTGGGGTTGACCCGAATACAACAAACGCACCACCTGTAATCGGAAAACACCTGCGGAATAAAAAAAGAGGAAGCGATTTTTTCCGGAACTGTTGTTGAGTGGTCTTCTAGATTTTACGTCGTTATAGCAGGATAAATAAGCAAAAAATCCCCCAACAGTCCACGGCTGGAAACGATTAACAATACTTTCGGTCTGGCCATTAAAATATATATATTTTTTAAAGGAAAAATATATAACAAAACTCCTCTTGTTCCACTAAATATATTTTTTTTGGTGCCGAATTAATTGACCTAAATGCATGTGTTTGTATACATAAATATGTAATTGGCGCTAAGCCTCTCTGGCATTTTGACTACAAACTGAAACAATTACAGATAATTTTCACAGCATTAATCCAATTATAAGCAGACCTTGACTAAACAATACCACAACGCACCGGGACAAAGACTTCCGGGTAATATATCACTGCCAAAAGGCCATAATTCACGAGATTCAACCACTGGAGTCCCAGACGCATGTGGAACGGAAAGGAAAAAAGAAAGTTTTTAAAAAGAACTGGATCATATTGGGAAAGGAGGGAAGAGGAGGGGATATGCAGAGAAAGAGAGAAAAAGGAGGATGAGACTTCCACCCCGTTCCTAGTGGCGATCATTGTTCCGACTGGTTTAACCTTTTCTGAGGCGGTATGAAGAGGAGTAGTTAAGGTCTTTTGTTTAGCAACCGGATAACCGGACCGGCATGCTTTAAATAAACGTATACATACATGCGCGGCATATATCATGGATAAATGGATTCAGTGTGTGCCCAAAGAGTTAGGAAGCCAAAGGCGGCGGAGAGACCCCCCACGGCGAGGCATAGGGAGCTGCAGAGGGGACGCAATTATTATCGTATTCTCTAACGAAACATTTTTCCAAGCTAATCGGGAGGATAACAAGCAGACGGCGCATTATTGAATGACGAATGAACCCATCCGTTTTCTTTTTAGTGTCCACTGCCGCGGGATATTCGAGCCTGCACTCCAACCGAAGTTCTCTCTTTCGCTGACCGCTCGGCCGCTCCCTTAAAGCGACGCATGGGACCCCATGCGGGGAGAATGACAATGGATTCGGCTGCACAGTGTTTGCGCACTGGAAGTTCAATGAATGCCACGCGCCAGGCTAGCGTAGGGAGGCGAGGGCCTAAAGGGGTGCGCGGAGGACAGGGAGAGAGAGTGGAAGGGGAAGGAAGGAAGAGAGTAAAGACGGCATATACGGGTTGAGGCCGAGACGGCGTGCGTGATCGTAGCGCCCCAGAGGACAACGTTTGGAACGAAAGGGACGGAGGCGAGGAGGTTCAATAAGGGTACGGGTGACAAAAAGGGTGTCTCTTTTTATTCTTTCTTCCCTGGCCGCGATGAGACGGCCATCATCATCAATTTCCGTCACGTACCCTGACGGGACACATTCTCTATGACTAAACCGTGGAGAGAACACAATGTCCCTCCCGTGTGTATCCGACGCACACTGAAAGACTTGAATAGACTTTTGGGTCGAGGAATAATCGGATTCACTCTTCACAGAAATGTTCGAAAATTTCGGATTTCTCCCGTGAATCGAGATGCTTTGCACACTAATGAGTAAGCGTCTCGCGTGCGCTAGTCAAGACGTGCGTGGAGCGTGTGAAATTGATTTATGTTTGAAAGTAACGGTAAAAAATCTCTAAGCGCTGATAAAACGAAGAGTTCGACAATCGCATTCGAAATTCTGTAACTAACCTTGGGGAGGCCAAAGGAAATTCAACATACAGAAATTTAGAGAAACACAACTTTACGTTCAAGTATGATAATGCTGATCAGAAAAAATATTTTTCGATTTATCGAAAATACGAGTTATAAAAATTTAAGTTATCAAAGCTCGACCCTATTTTTATTTTTCCTGGTAGAGAATTTTAAGTCACGATCGGTTAGAAAAAATGTTTTCTCTAATTAGAAAAATCAAAATAGGCCGAATGATTATGAAATATTGCTATTTGCGGTGAACTTCCGCGGTTTTGATTGGAGTTCAGATCGACCTTCGCACCAGTCGCTTTAGATAAACGTTAAAACCTCTTCGGAGGAAGACAAAGATGGCGAGCCCGACCGCATCCTGCATCATCTAAGGGTTCAAATAAGATAACCTTGTCGCAAAAGTTTCCATTGTTGGAAGAGATTGGGGGAAATGCGGTTTTAAATCCTGTATTGCAAAAGAAGGAGCAGAAAACAATATCAAATTTAACATTTAAATTTAACTAGAGGCAGGGATTGGAAATATCTCGCATTGCAACATCATACGGCATGGAAGAATTTCACCAGACCTTGAAGGCACAACAGGCGCGAACCTTAACAGGATTTTGACAAGAAGGGAATTGAATGATTTAAATCAACCTACCTTCTTTGACTTTTCCACTGTCTGCTGCCTGTCCATTAGGGAACACCGTCTTTATGTAGATTCCCATCATGCCACGTGGAGAATCCCTGCCGCCGACGATGCTGAAGCCGAGACCCTTGTTGCCCGGTCCCTTCACGAATGACACGGATATAATGCTGAATGCTGCCGAACCGCTCTTGAGGTGTCGAGGGAGCGTGCAGAACTTGCTCTCCTCGTCCTCCTCCTCCTCCTGGGTCTCTCCTCCGTGTCCCTCGTCTTCTTCCTCTTCCTCCACGGTGGTCTTCCCTTTGAAAATCTCCTTAGGGCAATGAGGTACTGTGACCTGGAGGAACATTGTGAAAAATTGTATTCATTGGAGGGCTAGTCGCAGAAAAAGTATTATTTCTCCCGACAGCGAAAACAATGAGGACTAAATTGTTACCGTAATCAGAAATTTCGTTGTTATTTTTATGAGTCACGCGAACTTTGGAATGGGAAAGAAAAGTTTAACACGAATCGATATTAATGCCAATCATAGAGCAAACTTCCAATTATACACAGAATACAACGGATATGCTAAGGATTTTCTTCCGTTTAATAATAAATGCACGAAACGTGTGTGAATTTATAGTCTGCATAAGTTAGAGCGAAATACCAATGACCATGGTTTAATTAATCACTACAGTATAGTCCTTCCTGTTTCTGAGTTACATATTGTAAATTACACAATTAATGTTTATATTTTTATACAGTTAGCTAATTTCATAATATTGACCCGCTTAATTATAGCGGCCGTAAACAATAGGTTACGCATAAGCTGAAAATTCCACAGATCTGAGGCAAACTTTATTTCTGCAAAGTGCGTCAGGAACTGAATCGATAAAAGAAAAAATCATTGCGATCATACATTGCCTTCCAGGCGTGCAACGAGCTAACGTATGCTCAAAACCGTGAGAAGGCGTCCTTGGATCGACGAAACGATTCCTAGCGATAGCGATTAATTCACATTCAACCGGATGCCGGTTCAACGGAGTCACGGCTCATACGCCACCTTTCTGACGGAAATGACCCATAATGCCCTTCCCTCCTCGGAGCGAACGGCTAAAAGAAAAGGCTAAATGCGTGGATCTCGGGAGAGAGTATCCCGAAGGATAAATCGATCACATCGTCGCCTTCCCTTCTCTTAAACCCATCCTCCCGCTCCCCCACCCTAGAACCCCAAACACAACCGAGCACAATAAGCGCGCCCACCCTACCTCCCTTTCTCTCTCTCTCTCTCCATGCAAACCACGATCAACCACCGTTACTCTCTTGTTCTCACCCTCCCCCATCCCTCCATCCTTGACTTCACCCTTCGCTCATTTTCTCCATTCTCTCTCTTCTTTCTCTCTCCCGTTCTCTTCATCTCCCGTCGCTCCGTTTAAATTCTCCGCATCCACTCAATCACATCCCTGCTTCCACACACCGCCACGCTTGCTCCACAACATATGTTGCTCTCTCTAAAACTCTCTCTCCCTCGCCCTTCATCCCCTCTCCCCTCACACCCCCTCTCCCCTCACACCCCCTCTCCCCTCACACACCCCTCTCCCATTCACCTCCTCTCTCCCTCTACCCTCTCTCCCATCACACCACCAACTGCCGCCTCACAGTCAATTTCCCGACCACTAGAGCTCTTCCTGCGACTACCACCCTCCCAAACCGAACCCCCCCTCCCCTGTCCTACGCTGGTTCCTTCCTCCCTCCTCCTTCTAAGGCATCCCGCTTCGAATCTCCGCTCTCGGGGATTGACCTCCGCGCTCGGTCATCCCTTCCTCCCCCACCCCCTCTCACTCCATCCCCTTTAATCATTTCCGTCAATATTCGTTCCTCGTCCTCCCTACGGCTCTGTGGGTAAATTCACCGTCAACCGGAAAAAAGGCGAAAAAAGAAGCGTATCGCGGAAGAAAATAACACAAAGAGTTAGGAAAAAAGACGAACGCCATTCAGCTATATCACACGGATGAAAACGTTCGCCTCAGGGAGTCCCGAATGAACCAACTGGCCCTCTTTGGATTATCTTTCTTTTCTGCACACAGATACGAACCTTTTGTGTACTTTTTACGACCTCGATGTCATTTTTACTTTCCGCGACCCTTGGCGAGACAGCGAATTGAGATATAGCGGACTGATTTTTCATTCGACATTTTTTTAAGAAAAACAATTTTACCAGATCCATTCTCGAGGTTACTCCGATAAACGAGATCGGCACTTAACGTACAGCTTAAATTTCGCTTTCCCATTCAAAAAAGAAACAAAAGCACAAAAATGCACTAAGAAACATTGTTTGGAAGGAAGAGTAAAAAATTTTAGGAAAATATTTAAGCACAAGAGCATTCATATCAATATCTATGTATTCTGTAGATAGCTATGTAAATAACCAACATATAATGTCAGAATTTATCAAAAACTTTTCATGATGTAATTCGTGAAAAAATGTCTATTAGTTCCTTGAGGCGTGGAGCTATTAAGCGAAGCACTGATAAGATCACGTGATGTTTGAAATCCATAAGACTTAATAGTTATCGTAAAACTACGAAAACCAGAAATTCTGGTAAGTCCAAGAAGATATTTTCCTGCACGTTAGCATACGTGCCAACATGAAGTTAGACGACTCGAAGAGCTGTTATAGCCTTCCCTTGAGATTTCGAACAATCGGGGTTAGATCTTATCTCAAATTCATCTGAAGGAGAAAATTATTCCAAATTTTTAACTAATTGTAAACTGATATTCTGTTTTCAACTCCCGCGTCGTTAGAGGTCGTTCTTAGCTCGTTGCACATTTGGAATTATCCGAACTCTTCGAACGATACACAAAAGTTTTCACTTGAATTAACTTGGCACGCCCTAATGGAGGGGTGAGATGCATAGAACCCTTTCGAAACGTGTAGCGTAGACTCGAAATAAAAAATGCACCCATCCCAGGTCCTGGATGCGCTTGAAATTAGAAAAGTTGCGAAACAACTTCTCGATCGAAGAGACGCTGTAACCCAATTCTCCTGCAGGCACCGGATAGACATAACACGTCCCTAATAAGATGCTTATGAATACCTGTTGTCCCTTTAAAATCGGTATCGCTCCAACATCGGCGCATAATAATAGCTAAAACTTATAATCGACGGATTATATCACCTCCACCCTTTATTACAGATCTCTTTTTTCAACTCTCTCTCCCCTTTCACGTGTTTACCCTCCCCTCTCCTCGACTCCTCCCACCTAACTTCCTCTCTCTCTCTCTCGAACCGGTTTTTTTAACCAACTCCCTCAGTAAATGCGACGCCATATTCAATTCTCCATCCTCCTCACCCCATCTTCGACCTCCCATTCTATCTCCTCCATTCTCTCCCTCCCTCTCCTCATCCATCTCCCTCCCTCTCCCCATCCATCTCCCTCCCTTTCCCCATCCATTTCCCTCCCTCCCATTCTAATCCTACTCTTCCCTCCCCACTACGGCCACTATTCGCGCCTCTCCTCTCCAACAATGCTTTTCAAACTCCCCTGGTGACAATGGACCCGATGAGTGCACTCAATGGAGAGTGGGTGACAGGAGGGAGGCGGGGAGGGAGACGTGGAGGAGGTTGGAATGAGACTGGAAGGGGAGGCATAAGAGGGTGGGTTAGCTTCCGATTGAACCGGTGAAGGGGGGTGAGAGAGGTGGAAGGTTAGGAAGGGAGGTTAGCGGGGGGAAAGCCCGTGATTCTCTCTCTGCGTCATTCCATTCGGGGCAGCTGCGGGACGTGGAGTTTAGGTCTGAGGGCAATGGGGGGGGGGGGGGGGGGGGTTGAGGGGTGGAAAGGTCTTCGTATTGAATGGGGGCGTGGTGGTTCCGTAAGGATGCGAGGTAGGCAACGCATCCACGCCCCCTTCTCAAAAGAAGATCACCTTATATTACGTTGGGAGTTCTTTATTATCTATTCCTCCTCCTGGAGTTGAAACCAGATACTATACTCTACGGTCTCACATGCACAAATCTCTCGTCGTAGACGTGCGTGGGAGAATCCGAACTAGCTCACAAGTGTTCCCTATTCCGGAAAATCATAGGGCGAACTCTTCCCAGGGGATCCAGAACGAGTGTGGGGGATGGAGGAGCCCAACAATAGGGAGGTGGGATGAGGGGGGGGGGGAGTGAAAGGGAGGGAGCAAGGTTGGTTTTCAGTTGTGATGGGTGGCCGACCGACCCTCCCGCTGTCCCGACTGTTCCATTCGCTTGTAGGCTTTGGATGAAAGAGACTGTTATACAACTCTCTTATGGACCACTCAGACGGGTGGTTTCCGATAAGATCCTGACCATCAACCCATGTAACTGGAGACAGGTTACCTGCTCTTGCAACGGAGGATGAAGTCATTCATGCATCTCGGGAGATTGAAAATCCATTTATAAATCGTGATGCTTATAAAAAATAACCCTTTCAATAGGAAATAAATACTTAATAAATAAATAAATATAACTTCACTCGGTTTGCTCATGATAAATTACTATCTTTGTGTAAAATATTTTATAAGAACAAGGTTTATTTTGACTTAAGTACAATAATTTTTTAATTGGGTGTGTTTATTAGGTAGAATTCATTATACTGAAGGACGATATCTAACACGCTTTCTGCTTCAGATCAAATTTAAAGAAATATTTCGACGTTTTGATTTTGATACAAGGTGATCTTGAAATCTTCCTTTAGCATAAGGCACATTTTATGACTAATTATATGATAATCGATTTCCAAACAGCAGTTATTGCGAAACTTATCATTGAATTTCTAATCTAATCTCCATATTGCGCGTGCTTCCTTCGAGAAACAATGGTGAACTCATAAAAATAAAAAAATAAACATCCTCACATCACCGTATCTAATTGAGAAAATTTCACCATCACTGAATTAAAGTTTCGGCATCTTAAATGCGATGAGATAATATAACACAATATGCAAATAAATCAAAAACAGGTCGTAACAACCTTGTATTTCAAATTTCATCTTAATTTTTCTGTATACGTAACCAAGCAACAGCACATCAAATCCTAACATTGAAGATTGCAAATTAGGATTTCATCTTCGCAACTCGTGCAATACAGTCAGTATCGGTATGAAAAATTATTTTTCTTAAGAGCTCAAAACAACTCCCATCGACTTTTGACAGTTGAGCATAAGGCATAAAAATTGATATTTGAAAACTTCAACGAACGATTATTACTTTTCAAAAATTTTTCTTTTAGTCCAGCAGTTAACGAACGAGAGCAAGGACCTGATGAATGGTAACAATAAAAGACGCTTCATGCATGACACAAATGTTCGGTCTTCTTATTAGCAAGGGACCGAAACGTTATTTCCTCTCACCCCTTGCTTCCACTCGCCCCCTTCCCCATTATTTAAAGGCTACCCGTCAGTCAGGCTACGTGGGATCTTGCCGTGTGAGGTGAGCGTGGAGAAGGGAGGTGAGGGAGAGTGAGGTGAAGGTAGTAAATAAGATGGCATGGAGGGAGGGTGGAGGGAGCGGGTGGCATGGAGACGAACGGGGAATCAGACGCATACCTTATTCTCGCTCCTCTTTGCGGGTGACGTCACTTCCTGCCTTTGTGGGTGCTCTCCGTTCGTCGTTCCTTTGCCGCTCCGTTCCAAGCTAACCCGCGGAAGCAGCAGGGGCCTCCGGTGAAGGGGCAGGCGGATCTCCTCCTCCGCCTCCGTCTCCCGTCCCCTCGCGGGCGTCCTCCGCCCTTCCGAACTGCCCCTGCGCGCCTCTTCCTCCCTCGCGGCCATCTTCTTGGCCATGGCCGCCTTGGCGGAGGCCGCTGCAGCCGCCGCCGCCACCGACGTCGCCCCTCCCTCGACTTCCCTGAGGCTTCCGTAGCCGCGCTCCCTCAGAAGGTGGTGGTGGTGCGCAGCCTTCCTCCTCTGCTCCTCGTGCACCGCCTGGCACTGGGCCAGCAACTGCTGCTCCCTCCGTTCGCCGACTGAGTCCTCGACGAGGGCGTCGTCTCCGCCGTGGGACAGGTACGGGAGAGAGGATGGCCCGGAATCCACCATGGCCCTGGATGCCAAGTGGTAATCTCTTACGCGGTAACCCGCGACTACGTGGTGTCCGGAGTTTAGGTGTGGGGAAGGGACTTGGAAGGTGGAGTCGGCCAAGGACCAGCGGCGGTGTCTCGTCCGTGACCCGCCGGTCTCGACCTCCTCGGCGCAGCTACCGCTGGCCGACTCCGTGCAGTAACCCGCGTCCCAGAGTGTCGACGAGGATTCGCTCCCTCTGAGGGCAGCGCGATCAGAAGCCACGCGTCGCCCTGGAGGAAATAAAGAGAGAGGTTAGCGGTGGTTGGACGTCGATTGTTTGGTTTCGATTCGACCGTATGAATATGCGGTAGAGAACCTAAAATATCGTCATATGAGAAAGAAGATCTGTAACGACTCTGAATTCTAGGCAAATTTTAAATGTCGATATTGAGACAATGTCAACGATTGAAAAAATTATTTCAATTCCATATTAAACCGATTATTCGCAAGCAATATAATTAGAAAACCGGTTACTTTTTATTTAACACGTTGCGAAGCAGCATATTTTTTGTTCGCCATAGTGGAAATTCATTCATACCTGAAGGAGTCCTCGCCGCGGAAGATGATGAAGACGACATCGCCGATGAGGCGGAGCTAGACGAGCGATTGCTGTCGGTGCTTCTCCTGTCGGCATCGTCTCCCGGTCGAAAGCCCCTCCTGTCCAGAGAACCGTACGCCAAGACACCGCCGCCGGTCACATGGGCGCTGACGACACCTCGACGTCGCGGCGGCCGCACCTCCGGTACCTGTGGCGGCAGCGACGACGGCCCATCGTCCCTGAGGCCGGGGGGCAGGGGAGAGGGAACGTAGAAAGTCGAGGGGACCTCGTGTACGGAAAGGGCTCTCCTCTTCCTCAAGCCAAGGTGGAGCTGGGAGAACTTGTGCCGGATGTTCTCCGGAAGAAGGCTCCTGGGGGTGGAGGAGGTGGAGGTGGTGGAGATGGCGTCCTCGTCGGGTCGAGGCGGTGGGGTGGCGGCGTCTTTACGGGGAATTGAGGCGGAGGAGGGCGAGGAGGTGTCGGGAGAGGTTAGGGAGGAGGGAGAGTCCAGGAGATGTTGGGTGGTGGGGGAGTGGGCGCTGGAGAATGAGGAACAACGGCGACGGAGGCGCCTCCACCTCTGGGAGAGGCTTTTGTTCCAGAGAGCCACGTCTGTGGAGAAAAGAAAAAAGATCGTTCCAAGGGTTAGAGGTACAACGTTAATTTTTGAGATCGATCAAAATATCGATCGAATAAAATACTTTAAAAATATAAGGATGCCAAAGAAAATCCTGTCGATGAAATTTTAGAAACAGATAAAAATCCTTTCGAGATATCAGACACACATGTCATGACACATAAAAAGCAAGCACCAAATACTTAAAAGGTAGACCTCTCATTGACAAACTGTACAGTATAACGAACGCTGTTGGCAATACCAATTTTTTCCAAAATCCGAATTCGCCCTCTCCCGCTAAAGAAAAAAAGAGCGACCTGTACTTTCATTACAGACCCTAATGATCGCATTTTATGAGAAAAAATTCAGAAGTCTGGAATAATATTTGTGATGATAACGAGCGTATAAGTATGATAATGTGTACGAGGAATAGCAACGATACGTACAATTTAGCCACGTGAGAAAAATAAAGGTATTAATAAAGGCTTGTTTCCTGCAGTCAAATAACTAATTCGCCTTAGTTGCCGGAACATGTGAGAAGGTTAATGAACTTATTCGACTCAAACTCTTCACAATTATAGTAGTGCAGATCGCAGATACGGTTCACGCGCCTCAACACCAACATGCCATAAGGTGGTTACTTACCATAAAATGTTTGACTCAGCGGTATTAAAATTAACAAGGGAGCAATTTTGTAAACTACGAGGGAAGAAGGAAGTAGTCTGCTGGAAGGTTAAGGGTGAAATCGATAAAGCCGCCTTGAACCCTGAGCGATAAGAGAGAAGTGAGAAAAAATTGACTATAAACGAAGTATTACTATGCTGACTAAAACTGAAAATAAAAATGTTGAGCGATTCCTTGAAAATTATAATTCAGTCTAAGCCATAAAAAGCTTGATGCGAAAAGTACGCTATATTAGTATTTCTGAGAGAAGAATTAATGTAATCGACATGAAGATAAATTAAAAGTCAACAAAAACTCCATCAAAATATTATTTGTGCATGACATTATGACATTCTAAAGTTGTAGCCAGCCGATGACAAAAAAGTAAAATTGAAGAAATGATTCGATATAGGGAAAGAATGCTCATAACACTGAAGAGAACGGAAATAAATGTGTTGAAGAAGGGACTGACACCAAGAAATGTAACACATAAACAGTATTTATTCAATTGATTTCCTAATAAATAAATAAGGATAATTGAACTGTATTGCGGTATTAATTCCTCAACCCACGAAACAAAGCTTTCGTTAATAGCTTAAGACAAAGAAAAGTTGTCCCCATGGATGCTATAATATAAGAAAACATACAATGAACTCCATAAATCGCGTTCGTGGGTACACACTACTCCTATAACGTTGAAACTGCAAAGTTCATGCTGCATGCAAAAAAATCCCCGCATATTTCTACCCTCCCCTATTCCAGAACGAGAAGTTGAACATTACAAGAGGTAACTTGGAATGTTTGTCCAACGGAGGCGTTAAAAAATAGCTTCCAAGAAGTGCAAGGAAATCAAAGGAGCGTTTTTTTCGTTATCATAGGTAACTTAAGGGTGGTATAATTGCCCTGCTGATAGGTGGCCCAAGGTAGAACGTGATGCCTCTCCACGACGACCACCTCCATCCTCCGGATGGGAAGGTGCCTGCACGGATGATCCATTCCTTCCACCGATTCCCTTAAGAACCTCGCTCGCTGCCGAGCTACCGGACAAGACGGAGGACAGAGCGCCATCACCGCACGATGGAAACCTTCTGACTGTTCTCTGGAAGCCGAAAACACGCCCTCTATTCCCCATAACTCTATTCCACATATCCCCTCCCTTCATCCTCCTCCTCTTGTCCACCCAATCCTCTTCGCCCCCCGCCATACTTTCACCAAGATGAAGATCTTATTTTTGCCATCTTTGCCCGCTCCTCACGCGGACGTCCCAGTCATCGTAGCATGCCGGACTAAATACGCTTTCCAACCTCGGGGTTAATTGCATCATTTTATGCGTTCCTGTGCCGTTTCTGAAGAGGAAAAAGAGAGCGGCACCTTGGAAGGAGCTTTGGAGCGTGCCCGTATTCGGTTTCCACGAAAGGAAGTCGTTTCCCTATGATGACATTCCTTATTCTTTTTACGACACCGGAGGTCCTCGTCAAAAACTTTTCGGAAAATCTATCCCGCGTCCATTCCGTGCAATCAAAGCCTATTTCCAGAACTAGTCGGAGAAGTAGGCATTTTCGAGGGGGGGGGGGGAGACCTGACTGCTCCACAAACCAACCTCCGAGACGTTTTTATCTGATGTAACGTCAAGGATGGCTCGATATTTTCCTCGGATTCGATGGTTTCTTCGTCGATAGCTATCTAGAAATCGGTGCTGCTCCCAATGAAAAATATTTCCCTTCCTTGATAAAAGAGACGGAAAGGTTTGATCCCAGGATCGAATTAGCCCCTGATCTAATTCTAACGACGGAGTAAGCGGGACATACCGGAGAGGTTTTTTTCATAATCAATGGTACATTTTGCCCTAGAGACGCGAACCAGATTCGTGCCGGTTTTGGAGGTTAGAACTTCCTCCAATTTGTCTTTCAAGGACGGTTCTCTCATAAAAGTCTTCGGGCGCAAGGATTTAATTGCTGGAGCAGGCATTGGCATTAATCTTTTAGTTTAATTTTAAAGTCCGGTTTCCGTTTTTATTGATGCGGAAAAAAGAAGTGGCAAATGAGCAGATCTCCGTGAATAAGCGCTACGAACAAGTCCATGGACAAAATTTTGATGCCGAGAATGAAACAAATGCATGCATGAAATCATTTTGTCCAGAATAAATTAGTTTCACATCATGTTATATAAATGTCTTACACCTCGCTGAAGGGTGTTTAGAAACCGTAACGGACTGTTAACATGAAAGATTTTTTAAAAGTTAAAGTATGTATTTGCTAACGGCGTGATGTTAGTCCATTTGTATATTATCTTAAAAATTAGCAACGATTACGCAGTAACATATATTATCGTGACTGATTAAGAATTGCTTCATAAAAAGCCGATTGAATTAGCCGTAGTAACCTACTTTTCCTTCTTCGTATCACCAAGTTTTTCACGGGTATATAACCGACAATTAAAAATCAGTTCCCATACTAAAACGCAGAGCTAATTGTGTTACATTAAAGTCTAAGACAGCGGTTCTCAACCGGTGTGTCGCGAAGAGCCGAAATATTTTAAGAACGTCTTGTAAAAAATAAAGTAAATTTTTTTATGCAGGGTTTTAGTCTTTCGCTTGCGTCATTTTTAGCAACAATAAAAACAATATTTAGGCTTCAACTCTTCATTATTAAGCACTGCCCCTCTTTCTTTAGCTCGGCGATTGTAGTGTGCAGTGTCACGAACGTGAACTTCGACTGTTATATGTGTCGCGACGGATAAAAGGTTGAGAACCGCTGATCTAAGGATTGGGTCTGCTATTAACGACAAGCACATAATGTTACTTTATTTAAACCAGGGGTTTTCAACCGGGGATACGCGTATCCCGAAGGGGTAAGTCAAGAGTTTTGAAGGGGTAGACGAAATTGTACAAGATTATAATTTTTCTCCTTACTTCATCCTTCATGTATGACTTCGGAATCAAGAGTTGCGATTCTACGACTAATAATACGCGATCATTAAAAAATGCTCTAAGGGGTATGCGACCGTTGGCAAAATGCTCTGAGGGGTACGTCAGCAAGGACAGGTTTAAAATCCCTGACTTAAGCAACTCAAATTCGTTATATCAAGCCGACCTTTTGAAATTGATCAACGATTCTCGAGGTCTTCTTTCCTTCTTTTGCAACGTGTTATGCATAAACAGGTACTTATTACGGCAATCCAGATAAAAACGTTATTTATGAAACATCAAATCTCCGATCTAACTTTTGCTTTGTAACGAAAAAAATCAGATAGATAAATAGATATATATATATAGATAAATATTCAGGTCCATTCTTACATTTATCGAAGCGCGAACGGAATTCTTTTCCGTAATGTCCGACTCGCATTACGCCCAGTCGAAACGTCGGATCGCTTCGAAAAAGAAGGAAAAAGGCAACCATGCGATAGGAAGAGAGAGAGGTGGGCGGGGTGTGGAAGAGACGGAGGATTGCGAGTCTCCGCTTCGGCCTCCGTAAACCACTGATAAAAAGGAGGTTCGTGACAGCGTCGAGGGGAAAGTAGCGTCGTTTCGCAGGCAGATCAGAAAGAAGAACCCGCCGTTCTGTTTGGAAACTTACAATGAGACAACTTCGGAGATAAGCTTCTGGGGAGGCGAAGATAAATCATCAATCAACAGAAATTTTTAGGGACGCTCACCTTTTTTCCTCTCCGGGGGGGATCGCATATTGCGACACCGAGGGGCAAACAAGGGATGCCATGTCCTCCACTCTTTTTATTATCGACTCGATAAAAGGGTTGATAAAGGGAGAAGGAAGCGAATATTTCGCTCTCCGGCCGTCTTATGCTGTCGCGATTAATTGACACGTCGCGTCCGTCGCCGCGGAGATTGCGCTTTACCGAGAGAACCAAAACAAGCCAAGTGCAGTTCCTCGAGAGTGGCCGTGAGTCACACATCCGTGGCATCGCATGCTCATAACCTTAATGGAGCTTCTTATCTGAAGGAGCGAAAATAAAAATAACAAACAGGCCGTGTCTGAACGCAGTTTCCTCCTGAGAAGGGAGCGCCTTAGAAAGTAATGGCGAAGGATGGAAATGGGGACGATGGCTAGGAATTAAAAAGAAAATTACCGAAAAAACATACGAAGTATTCTATAATAAGAATATAAGTATAGAAAGTTTTACCTCAATTTTCGATACTTAAGCTTATTCTGTAATTTATTTTCAGCCATAAAACGAGCTCGATAATTCTCTAGTGAACAAATGACGAGCATAGAGAATCATGCAAACAGTCTAAATTACGTATAGCTGACATAATTAGGATTAAATAATAAATTGAGAGAAAATTAAAAATTGTCCCAAAACAGCAGAGCGTGCGACTAATTTCGTTTCTGAGTGAAGATAAATATAAGGAGAAAATTCAAATGAGGAAAATGTCCGAGGATTAAATAATAAATTGAGAGAAAATTTAAAATTGCCCCAAACCAGCAGAACGTGCAATTAATTTCGTTTCTGAGTAAAGATAAATATAAGGAGAAAATTCTAATGAGGAAAATGTGGACTCTAAAATAAGGAAGACGGATTTAATCATCTTTTGCATTTCGACAAAAATAGTCCGCAATGCTAAACATATTCCGTATAAACATAAAGCGGAAGCGATATACGCCAAAAACTGTGCATATTGATAAGTGGGAGCCGAAATTGCTATCGCCTATCCGTCGGGCAAAGTAGGTCGCGTCAATTAGCGAGTCCGCGTTTCCAGTACGTTCTATTTCTGCCAACGGCTCCATTATTTTTAAATCGACACGCTTCGAATAAAAACATCGTCGAGGGATTTCCATAGTCAGGGAAGCACGCGGGAGTTCATCTCTCGGATAGAGAATAAATGCAAATCCGATCCGCGGCTTTAAAAAAATGTCGTCGCTGAAGTAGTTAGGGCCATCAGAGGTCGGTGACATTCGTCGCGAGAGCGATTCGAGCGTCGCAGAAGCACCAATGAGAGAGAGAGAGAGAGCGGTTGGTTGACGGTTGGAATTCGGATGAACGAATCGCAGATAGATGCATTCAGAGGGATGCTGCCAGAGAAGTATGAATGAGAAGATAAGGGGACAAGTGTCCTTCGAGCTGCATATCGCGCCAACGTAGCGTAGGGTGGTGGGGAAGGAGGAGGGGAAGGAAGATGGGGGAGGAGAAGGGGTGAAGAGGGAAAACAAAAGCGGAAAAGAAGGGGAGTGGAAGAATGGGGAAGCGGGGTGGAGGAGAGGGAAAGAAATGCCGAGGGCGAGGACAAAAGAGGAAAAAATTCATCGAGTGAAATTTGAATTTGGTACGAAAGAATTTGGATGTGTTTCGTGATAAATTTTGATTAAATCAACTTCTGCTGCTTCGTTGAGGCGTTTAGTTCCTTTCCAAATGGTCCCTTTCCACGTGCAATTACATCGAATAATTTTTTATATAAGCCGGTCAGAGAACAAAACAACAACGGCACGGATACAAATACTGAAAGAGAATCTAATTGTAAGAATAATCTATCCCATTCGGCGATATCGGAATATCTTTAAAAGTTGCTACTTTCATGCCCTGCTCAATTATATTACACATGCCATAATTAATTTTGTCCTCGAAGAGGTACAAGTGATATTTATCCTCAATTCCATGAGCAATCTTCGAAGGCTGGGCAAACATCCGCATACATTTCTTAGGCGTTAAATAACTAACTGTTTGCATGAACAAGCGGGAAAATAAGGCTTCATAGACAGCAATAACAAAGCGGAAGAGCTAAAAACACTGCTACAGAACGGCGGAAAATTACATAAATCGAAACCCTTCGCCGCAGTATGCACACAAATTATAATCCCACACAAAAGAAACCAATTATTTTGAGAAAAACGAAAAAAAAGAAACTAACCTAAACAAATTTAATTTCAGTGGCCACCGCCGGACTGTTAGCCATAAATCCGCGTCGGACACAAATTTCCCAGTGCCGTGAATTACAACATTTCCGAATTTCCCTCATTTTTCAGAATTTTGGAGTCGCATGAGCGGTGGCGGAAGATAAACGGTCGCGGGGGTGGAAAGAGGGAGAGGAGGCGGGGGCGGAGGGAAGGTGAAAGAGGGGGAGGAAGGGAGGGCGAGTGTTAGCGGGAAGGGGAATGGGAAGAGTTTGGCGAAGAGAAGGAAAATCGGACGGGTTGGCCGTGGATATACGTGCGGGCGGGAGGTGCGGAGGAGAGAGGAAGCGAGTCGGAAAGAAGGAAGAGAGAGAGAGAGAAGTCAAGAGATACTGTCTGGAAGCTAGAGAGGGGGAGGAAGTGTGGAGGAACAGGGCGAGGATGGAGGGAGAGGGTTTTTTGAGGCATGGTGACTCTCGACTCGAACGTTGCCTCCGCGGATTTCTCGCTACTCAACCGAGCGGGCCTTCGCGTCTTCGGACGTGACTCATCTATTCGCTCCCTGGAGAGAGGGAGAGAGAGAGAGAGAGAGAGAGAGAGAGAGGAAGGGAGAGGTAGAGATCGGAAGAGACATGAGACTGATCACACGAGCTATTCGCGGTCTTTCCTCTTCCCACGGGAGGTGAAGTGGGAGATGGCGAGGGGGTCGGATTGTTTGAAGAGGAGGAGGGGCCCTTCCGTGACGCTGTTGCGGATCAGGAAGCGGGATGAATCACGGCGCGACAGTGATAAACTCTCTCATTCGGAAGTGCGTAAGGATCGCCGCGGTTTCCTCCTCGTCATACGAACAGTCTCCAAATATTCCTGGTTAACCGCATCGATCCCACGTCAACGTGGTTTGTTTCTATGTATTCTTCTTCCCCCGCGTTTACGACGTATGAAAACTTAGCAACGTGACCGTCATCATACAACCTTCATAATTACGGTTTCGTTTTCCTCAAGAAAAAACTCCCGACTCGTAAACTCACGTACTCGAGATTGTTTTGATGACTGGACGCAAAAAGTAAGTCACGTACATCTTGAATGCATTAACAAACAGGTTTTCTTTGTTTATTTTCTTGGTAATTATCGCGTACGCCTTTTTCGTCGCAATTACCCCTTATTTTTTCATAGCCGACGACGGGGGTCCCGATCGATTTCCAATTAAAAGAAAATACGGCCATAAAAAGGAGAGAATCGTAAAAAAAATGCCTTTTCCTGCATCGCCGGTTGCACCCAATCCCAATTCTCGCAGTAAATAACTTCGCTCGGATGCAACACCGAACTCTGTAATTAATCCAAAACTGGCGCAAAAAATGTACAAAACTTCTCGATTGATAGCGAGACAAAAAAACCTGCATTTCCTGCGCGCTTCCTTGTCATTAATTGAAGTTCAAAGGAAAAATAAAAACCTCCCCTCGCGATTTGAACGCATTTTTCAAAACCCATAAATTTCGCTCGGTCGCGCATGAATGGGCGGCAATCGCCCATTATGCGGAATTAACCCTCGCACCCACGCAAAAGGCGTGTCGCGGGCACTTCTAGTCGGCGCATGCGCGTTTTTTCCCCATAGTAGAGGGGAGAGAAAATAGAAGAGCGAGTCCCACCCGCAGCTTCCTCCTCTTACCCCTTTCGGCGTGGGGGGAAAGGAGGCGAATAGGCGGCTAGGGGGTGGATTGAGTGGGTGGAAAGGGGTGCGGCCTGTGGAGGGGAGGCCCCCGGGGGTGGACGCCCTTGGTACGAGGGTGGCGCCCTGGCAACGCGCCACCGTCTTCCCCTTCATTATTTTGGCATTCCCCCCGTCGAGAGATAACCGCGTACATATATTCTGAATTCTCTTTTCGCACCTACACGCGCACACATGGTCGCCTACGTGCGCGTGGAAAAATGTAATTCGATTAAAAACCAGTTATGAAATCACGGAAGGACGGAAGTGCCGACAGTGATTATAAAAAAAAACCTATGCGCCCACTTGGCTGCGAGAGGGAGAAAGGTAATTACCGAGGGTTAATTGATTTTTGGTCCCCATCTTTATTCAACCGGATTTCATCACCGGTCGTAATTTCTTCTCGGGCGTGATAACGTACTCGTTAACCCGAAAACAAACTCGCCCGATTGAAATCCGAGCGTAGGTAGCTATTTGGGAGACTCATCAACGAGTCGACGACGTTTACATATAAATCATTTACCTTATTAGGGTTTGATATTTCGGTAATGTGGGTTGACTACACTGCAGGATTTTGTGGAGTCTCACGGGGATGAGACGGTCGCTTCCGGTGAAGGGAGTTGGGTAGAGAGAGGGAGGAGATCAATAAGGAGACTCATTAGCGATCGTATAATTACCTGTTCCATCGTTAAGAAGCAATCCTCTGCGTATCCTCGCATCCCTTCCGCGTTATTCCCGACTCTTAGAAAGTTATCCGTTCCGAGGTTTCCTCAAGGCGAATGCATTCGTGACAACGAGTCGCCGCGATTATAGAAAAGAATAACGTATGACTGCCCTGCATCATAACACCTGTTTGAACGACGTTTGAAACTTTGCCACCATTATATTGACTGAAGTTGCTCGCTTATGCAAGACTCGGCGGACACCCATTGTTAAGGCGTGGGATGACGGGAAATCGACTCTTTTTAAGATAGAATTCAATAGACTATGGAGATAAATATTAGTGATTTACAACCTGCCAGTGTACAAAGACCGATTCTAATTATAAAATGCCCACAACTTATTAGTGGTATCATTTTGGCGAGCAAGCTAACATTTTAATCGGCATTATTATTATGTAAGGTTTTATCTTTAACCCATGAACTAGTACGTGGCTAAAACAGTTTTATTATCTGATTGGCTGTAATGGGAAGAAATATGTAAAGAAATAATTAAAATTATGCGTAACAATGTGTTAGTAGGCTTTCAAAATTTGGCTCAAATGACTCCTTCAATATTTCGATGATGTTACAGTAGCTTTCTTATGTTCAAAAACCTAGAAAAATCATCTTCGGTTACCTTTAAGTAAAGTCATGAAGTTATGAATAAAAATAAAAACTGCTAAAACAAAATAAAACAAAAACAAATTAAAACTTCCGCTACAATCAAAACCATATATGATACGATTCGCCCGAGGTGATAAAAATTTTTCCCGAACTTGAAACATAAACAAGTCAATCGTCAAACTTTGGAACCGAAAGAACTCAAGAGGAATTCGCGTGGGTTTATTCGAGGTAACAGCTTACGTCGTCCCAAGTCCGTTAAAGAACAGCAGCAAGGGAGAGAGAAAGGCACGTTGAATAAAAAAAGACGGTGGAAAGTAAAAGAGACCCCGAGGGAGGGAAGATTCCTCTTCCTCCTTCTGCTGTTGGCACCAGGGCTGGCGCCCTTTGCTCCCACCCCGCCCAAATCCCTTTCGTCCTCATCCCCCGTTGCCTCTGCGGTGCCAACAACACCACCGAAAGTACCACGTCCTCTCTTCACCTCCTCCACACACACACACACACACAAACACACCCGAAGAGAAGAGGGACCCACAAGGCCACCGACATCCCACGCACCCTCTTCTTCTCCCTTACCCTTCCTCTTTCACTCCACCTCTCTTTCTCCCATCCTCCCTTTCTCCCCCCACCTCTTTCTTTGACCATCCAAAGCCGTTAGCTTTGGATATTATTACAGAGGAAGAAAAGCAAAGAAAGGAAAGAAAAGCAAAAGTAAAGACGAAAATCAGCAGTGATAGATTATTAATATTTTTCCTAAGCAACCACTTACTTCCAACGGAAGGCATTTCGGCTGTCTTTTTCGTTCGGGTCGAAATCAACAAGAGGTCACGAGGGGTCGACAGACCGTGACCATCGCGAAGACTTCGCTCTTGACACTCGAATCCGCGTGGTCCTCCCTCTGGTAAGTCGTACGTTTGCCTTAGAGCTGAGGATATCTGCTAGCACAAACACACACGCGAAGCACGCACACAAGCAGACGATCACCCGCGCGTCCTACCACGTCCCCGGAAGAGTTTACACTGAGCAGGAGGAACTCTGGAGGGACACTGCCACACTGCCCAACGCAGGAGCCGCAAACGAGGAGTGCGTGTGTTGGGGGAGAGAGTAGGGGAGGGAGGGAGTGAGAGGGGGAGGGGGCGGGTCGGATGGGAAGGGGGCGGTATCTCACTCACTAGCAGTGCGTGCGTATGTGTTAGGGAGCGGGGGGGCCGTTTCCGATGGGGCGGAAGAGGCCGGAATGAGGAACGGATGGGATGGAGGGAAGCGGTGTGTGGGGAGGGAGAGGAGGGGAGAGCAGGGAGGGGGAAAGAGGAGTATTCTGTGAAAAGAGAGAGAGGTTTTAGGGTGAGAACTAGGTTCGAGTGGGCGGGGGCGTGCTTCGCATCTGTGTGTGGCACTCTCGTGCAACGCAGGCAGTCACCGTTTGTGTGCGCATTATGGGTCCCTCCAGCAAGGAGGGAGAGAGATGAGATAAGGATGACGGCACCTATACAGTCCCCACAAAGCGACGCGCAAGGTAGATTAAGTTCCCGGAGGGGAGATTATTGTGACGCCGCGGGAAGCACACCTCCACGGCCACTCCCACCTCAGGCTTTTGAGGGAGAAGGGAGAGCAGATATCTTCTCCCATTCGGCATTATTCTCTGTATGCCCATTGTGTAACATATTCATAAGCGTGGGAAAATCCTACCGCTACATTGGGCTAATCGGAAACGTAGCCAATTAACGTCGAACGGCTTATGCGCGGTTCCATTATCCGTTTAGTTCAAAAGATTTTTTTATAAGGGCTCTTCGGGAGTTTTTAATTTTGTATGCGCTAAAAAGCGTTTCGAAATGTTTTTTTTAACAGCCTGCGAACGCGCAATCTGTTGTGGGCACAATAGCTTTTTCACGTGATATATTTGCGCGCTCGATGTGTCTTTCCGCTGAAGAGTTTCTTAAAAATGGAACTATCCGTGTACCGAATTTTGCGCAGATGTTGCGAACATCTGGATTAAATGGGAGTGATCTTCATATCTAATCTTGATCGGATTGATACGGTTCGCGGGTTCGTCCATACGTGCACGTATGTTCGTGCGTGCGCCTGCATGTGGACGAATGTTTGTATGCCTATTTTTCACACAACTGAATCGGAAATTGCTCCGCGTTTATACTAAACCAATAAAGGAATATAAAATTTCCTTCAAATATTTTGGTTCATTTCATCTCAAGTTGACTCTCGTTCGATGAACAAGCATTACTTCAGAATTTAATGATCAAGGATTTTTGGAATTGTAATAAAAATTATTCACTCATCACCTTAATCGTTCATCAGATAGTAGAAATATCTACAATGTGATAAAAAGCCTCTGAGCACTTGGAACCTAAAATGTACATATACAATTTAATAATTTTGTGCACAGTGACTTTTTGAACACCCTGTATATCTATTAAATTTTCAGTTACTTTTTATTTAAATTATTACAAGGGAATTATCGAGCTCACCTTATGGCTAAAATCAAATTGACAAATAGCAATAGCCATAAAATTTTAAAATTTATTATCAAAGATGATGGCTGAATAGTAGTGGAAATATGCTACTGATTTTCACAACATTTAAGGAGATGTTGGAGAAAGATAGTTTGCCAATATGGAAGGGACAGATCATCATTAATAAGAGTGACATACAATGATTAAAATCTTTTGGAAATTGAAGATAATCAGTGGAAACAAATCAAAACATTGAAGCGCTTTGTATATAAAAATCTTTTCCGAGGCACTGTAATTATAAAAACCTAGATTTATCTGAGGTCTTTCATGACAGCGATGATTAATGAGAAACAAATAAGAAAAACGACTCAAGCCGCCAAAGCGAACACAAAAACTTAAGAGAGATCTGTTATCGTGCAGACAGATCCGAGCATAAGCAGTCAACAGACTCCAAGCTTCCCACTTCTCGCGAAAAAAAATCTCTCACTCACAATCAGAGGCAAGTACATTTCAAAAGAGGGACGCGGTAGGACAAATACAAACACGTCGAAGGCAAAAAAAGTGTGAACTATTTCAGTATAAATAGTTCGAGGACCGTGCTCTAAGATGCTAGAGGGATGGATGACTAGGATGGGTAATATATACATGGACAAACTGTAAATATTGATCGACTGAATTAAATGAATGGCAAAAAATAGGAGAGTTTTAACAGATGGGCGACAGAGAGAGAGAGGCTGCTAGAGAGGAGTAAAGGGAGGGGGTAGGGGTTGATGGGTGAGCTGGGGAATTGAGGTGAGAAGATGGGAAGAGGGACGGGAGAGAGTGGAGCCGGTTGGGGAGGCAGAAGGAGAGAAAGGGGGGGAGTTAAAGGGGGAGGAGGAGACTAAAACAAGGGTGGTTTTTGGGAAGTATGCGAGAGAGAGAGAGAGTTTAGGAGAAGAGGGTAGCTAGGGCATAAAAAAGCGGCGTAGACAGTGAGAGGAGGGGGTGAGAGGAGAGTTAGGTAAAGGAGGAGGGAGGTGGGGGAGAGGGGGACCGAGTAGTCGTCGGTTTGCAGCCCACAACGTTGCCACATCTCCATCTCATTGCTCTCTACCCGAAAACCCCACACTTCATAGCCCTCTTCACCCCTTGGCGATCCCATTGTCGCACCAAACTACCTTCCCCACCCATACTCTCCTCTTCTCCCATTCCCGCACCAAAAATCCCCGACCCCTCAGTCCGCCATTCGCTGAAAGAGAGCGAGGGGAAAAGAGGGAGAGATGCAGCCGATGCTGAATGGGGTGATGGAGGAGAGAGAGAGAGAGAGAGGAAGGGAAGGTGAGAGCATGGGGTGGAAATTATGACGGTGGGTGGGTGGGGGAGAAATGGTGAGGTTGGGAAGAGAGAGGGATGGGACGCGGTGGGAAAAGTTATGGGATGAAAGGGGGCGGGGGCAATAATAGAAGGTATTGCGAGGTGGGCGGGGGAATAAGGGGTTGCGTGGAAGGAGGGGAATCTTGATGCTCACTTCTGATGGTCGGGAAAGGTGAGGGAGGAGGTTAGCTCGGGGACAGGGGAGGGGTACGTGGAGGGAGGGAGTGGATGAGGGATGGAGCGACCAAATCTCCGGGGTGTGTGTTTAGAGAAGCGAATTATGCAAGCATATAAACTCTGGGGGCTGGCTGCCGCTTCAAAATCTAACCCCATCCCCCCCATCTCTCGTATAAACCCCCTCCACACAGCTGGAACCCCAAAACAAGTCCGGGAAATCGCATTCGGTGGGAGGAGGAAGGTTTTTTTCGGCATTAGAGGAAGTTAGGCGAGGATACACGGATGGAGGAAGGGAAGAGGTTGTGGGACGTTATTGGCTGAGAGAGGGGAAGGGGTGACAATAATTGGAGACGGTGGGCGAAACGGGGTTAAGTCACAAAAAAACGCCGGCCACTCGAAGTAATCGGCAAGGAATTGAAGGGATGGTTATGGGCGGAAGGAGGGGGAGCGAGACAAACGATATATATCGGCGTGTCGCCGTTATCGTGAGTTGGGCACTCGCATGCAAATCTCGCGTGGAACGGAGTGGAACGCGGTGATTACATGGATAAGAGGGGTGTGGGCATGAGAGAGAGAGAGAAAGAGGTCGGCTGGAAAGAGGGTTCCAGGTAGTGTGTCCACTCCAGCCACACCTCCCTAATAACCAGATCGCCGTCTGTTTTTGGAGACTTTTGACAAATTAATTTGCGAACTTTTCCCCCGAGAAATTTATGCTTCCGCGAGCGACTCCCCGAATAGGAAAAACCACCCGAAATATTTTTTCCGCTTTCGTTTTTATCGCGCTGATTATGTCGCCGTAGTGTTTCGAGATGGAAATGTGCGCGAAAGCGATCGAAAGAATTTTGTAATTGCGGCTTTCTTCGCGGCCGCGGATATAAAACTTATCGAACGATTAATATTTGTGCCGATAGTCAAATCTTACTTTATAATGTTTGCAAATTAGGGTCGAATTGACGATATCAGCTTACGGCTCTCTTAAATAAACAACCCAGGTGAGTCCAAAATCTATAAATAGGCTGGAAAAACATACGCCCATTTCGCCAATGAGGTAGTCATCATCAGTGAATTATCACCGATCGCTGAATATTTAATACCGACTACAGGTGAGTCACCGACGATATATTTTACATACGCATGGATTCAGTAAATCGTTTTTCACGGCGTCAGGATCTACCGATATTATTTGTCTTATCTGTTACTTAAATAGATTTTTTCCTCCAGGTGCTGTAAATAAGTTATAAAACTAGAAATGTAAAAATGATAACAGATTAGTGAAAACACTCCCTGTGTATTTCGCCATCATCACCGCGCGACTATTAAGTTTTTAAAAATATCTAGTAGAGATTAAAGATCACGATTTACTATGCACGAAACAATGGCGGTCGAATCAAACTGTCCTGCTGAACAAATGCTCGTTACACTCAAGCTCCATTATGTTTCTAGGATATTTATTACTCCGCGCTGTCGCTTTGACATAGATACGGAAGATTTACACGCAAGGATTGATGGATTACAACCCTGTATTTCAAAAATACCAGCAAAAATAGTTTCCTATGGTGCACACGGTCGAAATTCCATTTAAATCGGGAAAAATAATCCAATATTCTTTAAACGAGTGTTTTATACTCACCGTTAATCGTTAATTTCGGTTAAGATAAATTCAGTCGCAAAATGAATATTCATTCCGTTTCTGAATAATCGGTTCATTTTAAAAAGGACTCGGTTCCCAATATAAGGCCATCGGGAATATATTATTTTTGCTGGAAGCTCGCAGATAAACGTCGTTTAGATCATATTAAGTCAACCATTTGAAAGGATTTTAATGGAATGAAAATATTTGCGAGAGGCAAACGAAAGAGTGTGGAAGGATTGAAGGATGAATAACCTCCTCTCTCTCTTTCTCTCCACTTCTGTTTTTTTCGTGACAAATGGAATTACCAAAATGAGTTTACTTAAACGAAGGGAGGACGTCCGTCGCTCCCACTCGCTCTCTCCCGTTTTAAAGCATTAGCGGATTCGTAATGTATGCATTAGGTTCCTTATCGCTCTCCATCTTGTGACAACCTCGCAACTTTCCATTCCCATTGTACTATGTCGAACGCATTTATTTTGAAACTCTTTTAATGGAGTAATTGTGTTCCTATCCCTTGTCACTCGCCATGCCACTCTAAAAGAAATCGCGCAAAGATAGAGTTGCACCAACGTCTGCCCGAAATGCAACAAACATTCCTCTGAGAGAAATACGGGTCCCGCTAGTGGTTTCCCATTCTCCTTGCTGCGGAATTGGGAGATATATTTAGCTCCTGAAAAACGTCCTACTTTTATGAGCATTCCGTGAATTTTTTCATCGTTATCATTACGTCAGAGGAAAAAGATATAACGGTAGATTAATCCAATTTTTTACACGAGCGGGGGCAATCAGATATGCGTTAAAAATCAAAGAAAAAACTCAGCTCTGTCGAGGGTTTATTGACCGTAAGGGTTTCTTATATTTGAGAAAAATCCCAGCAAAATTCCGCTCGAAAAAATTTCAAATGAAAATTTCGACGAGAGAATATTTTATGTAAAATTTAATCGTATCTTTTTAAACTCTTCTCGTGGCAAAGAACCTGATTTATGCGAGCAGACAGACAGACATACGGAAAAACTCTCGTTAATATGATATTATTTTACATGAAGGACCGGTACTGGAACCAGAAAATGACAAAAAACATCGGTAACGAAATAAAACGACGAGGTCCGGTAAGGAAAAATAAAAGAAGCTTAAAAACAAATAAACGCTCACCAAATTGCATTTAAATTTTGCTTCTAAAGCCTCCCAAAAACTCGTTACAACGACTCGGCCTCTTTCCGCAAATAACGAACGTGGATAATGAATGCGATATAAATGTCGTCAAATTATGGTAGTTTGAAAAGAAATTGGTTAGGGAGGGGAGCACAGGGGGACATTAGCATACGCACTGAAAATACACTGCAATCACACTCCTTTTAACCATCGTTACACTCCACGGCCCAGACGCATCTCCTCCCCTACCATCCCTCTCACTTCCATCCATTCCACTTCGCTGCCTAACATAACCGATTCCGCTTTCAGCTCCAGCGACTGCAACCACCAAACAAACTGGCTCCCTCCCTCTCTGTCTATCTCACTTCTACTCTCTATCTCCCTTCTCTCTATCTCTCTTCTCTCTCACTCCCCCTTCTTTCTCTCTTTTCTCTCTCTCATTCCTTTTTCTCTCTCTTCTATCTCCCCTTTCTTCTCTCTCCCTTCTCTCTATATCACCTTTCTTCTCTCTCCCTTCTCTCTATCTCGCATCTCTCTATCTCCCTTTTCTCTATATCTCATCTCTCTCACTCCCCCTTCTTTCTCTCTCCTCCCTTCTCTCATTCAATTTTCTCTCTATCTCCACTTTCTTCTCTCTCCCTTCTCTTTATCTCCCCTTTCTTCTCTCTCCCTTCTCTATCTTCCCTTTCTTATCTCTCTCTTCTCTCTATATCCCCTTTCTTCTCTCTCCCTTCTCTCTATCTCCCGTCTCCTCTCTCTTCCTTCTCCTCTCTATCTCCCTTCTCTCTATCTCTCTTCTCTCTCACTCCCTTTTTTTCTCCCCTCCCTTCTCTCTCATTTCTTTTCTCTCTCTTCTCTCTATAGCCCCTTTCCTCTCTATCCCTTCTCCCCATCTCCCATCTCCTCTCTCTCTTCTCCTCTCTATCTCCCTTCCATTCTCTATCTCCTCCGCACGACATTCACCACGAGTGATAGACTTCTCTTATCAATGAGAGATCGAATATATGAAATGCAACCTGATCGCATATTAAGTCGCAAGCAACTGAGATTAAAATAACTTCGGTGCGAGAGTTACGCTAGGTAATGTACTTTTTTATTCGATGGAGAATTGGCAGCAAGTTTTGCAAAAGACGAGGGCTTTTTTCTCTCGTTTCTTCTGCCGATCGAAAACGGGCAAAATTGATCCAACGGTTGTTCCGCGACATCATCATAAAAAACCGTTCGGAAAAAATTTCCAATGAGGTGGCGAGGATGGAATGCGGCGCATTCCCTGTCTCGGCAGTTGCGCCACCAGAATGTTTCCGTAACCGAGGTAATTCGGAGGCGATAAAACGAAGAAAATGCGAGGTCTGCGGAGAATGTACGAGACGAAAAATTCTCCAAGTTTAAAACAATTACGTCGAAGAGGAGATGAAGCCGAGATGTTCCATTCTTTTTTTGTTCGATTGTGCTCGATGAACCGAGGATTACCGACGATGTATGGATTTATTTATTTTCGCTGAATATTATTCATCCGTAATCGACAGTGAAGATGTGATTCGATTGCAGAACGCACATTAAGTGCAGATAATGTGTTAATCAAGTGATATCGCTCCTCCAGCGTTAAAATGTTCTCACTTTTTTTCTACTATATTCCGTTCACGAGAGTTCTCGAGATCGTCTTGCGGCTAAACATAAATTCAAGAACATTTAATTATAAAAAATTGAAAAGTAAGTTCTTATAATAGGTATCCCCGACAGCCATAACAAGGTTATGAAAAACCACTTGCGCATTTCGGCTACAACAGTCTTCAGTGGCGATTCCGCGCAATAGTCACTTACAGAACCTTTCAGTTAATTAAACTCTGACTGGTTCGTGTAATTTTCAATAAATTTAGTGATTACCTTGTTTTATCTTATTCAATAGTGACAAAATACCCTCCAATGTTGTAGTCTCCATTGTCAAGCAAATTGGAAGAGGACCAATTGAATGGTGGACCAGCGATATTTTTCTGATTATACTTCTTTTAATAGCATTTTATATTTCTCATTAATTTCTGATAAAGTAATTTTTTGTTTTTAAAATTTCAGACATATCTATCCACCTAAAGAGAAGAAGAATTTTAATTCGAGGTGAAAAAACTTCAATTTTTGTGGCTGTTTTAAAAGTTTTTTCTTCTTTCTTGATGACTAAAATTATAGATGATAAGCAATTGACCAGATAGCAGCGAGAAAAAAATTTCATCACGAGATCAAAAAATCCTGTTGCTAGACGCTCGGGTTATGGAGTTCTACCGTAAGCCAAACTACCTGGAACCCTCGAACCCTACCTGTTACCCTGGCAGTTTCGCTTGCGTGCAAGGTGAACCCAGTCTTCGTCGTGCCCTTCCTGCGCCCCCTCTCCTCATACCCCGACCGTCTTCCTTCCACGCAAAGCAATTAACAGGTGAGGGGGCTCGACGCGTGAATGGGGCGTTGAAGGATCACCTGTGGAACCGAATTCCATTTTCACGGGAACGCTCGCTTCCACTCGACCGATGTCGGCTGTTTGTTCTCCGCTCAACGGACGAGCACACGTCCCCTGAAAAAACCGTGCGAATCAGGCTCATTATAGTAAGGAACGCGACCATCTCTTCGCCCGTTCGTTTACGAATCCTTGTTTCCTGTATATCGTTTAGCACTACGAACAGGAAAAATCTCGAAACTTTTTATTGCCGATGTGGATCCCATGAGAACGAGCCTCCAGCGAAGAAGCAACTGACGTTATATGCTATTCCGGTTTTCTCCCAAAATTCCCGGTTTCGTATAATATTTGCATTGGTGCCGCCAATGAGGGTGATATTTGTAAGAGAAAAAAACATTTTTCGGTGTTTGTTTTCCCGATGTAATGATTCTCTCCCAGAGTTAACGATGGTTATTTCATCACAAATAAGACAGTCCTGGGCAGGGCCGGCTTAATACATTTCGCCGCCCTGAGGCGGAAAATGTTTGGCCACCCCCTCCCTCCCCTCCCATATTCCTAGGGTCTCCGATGATGAAGAATTTTACTAAATCATTAATATATAAAATTATCACACAATCGTGCCAATATTCATTTTCCTTAATTTATAAGAGATATGTTAACTACATATATTGGATGTCCGTTTATTGTTTTCTTTCTTTTCCGTAGCCGTACGGACTGTGTTAAAGAGTCACAAAGGGTACATTGCGTGTGTTTCGCTTGGTTTTCCCTTACCTCCCTCCATTTTTTGAAAATGTGTCTCTTTGAGCAGGGTTGCCACCAGTGCCGTAGCTAGGGCAGGGCAAGCGGGGCATCTGCCCCGGGAGCAACTAAAGAAGGGGTGCAAAAATTGTTGATGGCAAGTTGTGCGAGGTTGCATGGTACAAGGACAGGGGCGATTTCACCACTATAATTGTTTCAGACATTACGCATAGCAGAAACTATATATTTCGATGATGCTATTGTTGAGTTTTTCTGCATAAAAATCACGTAGAATAACTCTTCAATATTAAAATGTTTATACTTTCTGCATTTAAATTATGTATGTATGTAATTATATTATAATTATGTATTTAAATTATGTACATTTATAGTGAGAAATTATATCATTTATAGTTAATTTTTATTTATTAATTGTTCAGCCAAAATCCATATAGTAAAAAATATTGTCATTAGAGAATTTTTTATGGAGGGGTCGCATAATTGGTAGTTTGCCCCGGGTGCTAAAATACCTAGTTAGGGCGCTGGTTGCCACCTTTGCTGTAAGACCAAACTCGGCAAGAGGGAACGGCGTCAGTGTCAGGCATGAGGCCGCCCCTTCGACCCTGCGCCCTGAGGCGATTGCCTCACTTGCTTACTGTCTGAAGCCGGCCCTGGGTAATTCTGATCGCTATTCAGAAATAAAAACAGGCAACTTACATACTTGTGGAAACAATAGTCTTACTCAGCAAGGTCATGTAAAAAACGTATAGAAAAAAAACGAAAGCCGCGTCGACATTCATCGCGTCCGCCGTTATTAAGCATGGGGTTACATTCTGTCGATCACCTGGTTAGCTCATCCTACAGTTATAATGGAAGTTTCGCAGGCGTTCATTTATTGGAATAACGACGGGCGAAAAAAAGTCTCTTAAGGTTTAGCGGGGCGTCCACTACTTTACGTCCCGGAAATGTCGTGGTCAAAAGTTGAGGTGCTCAATAAACGGCATGGCTTCCGTTCCAATTTCACGCTTTCCGGACAAGGTAACCGCCGACGGCCGTGGCTTCGTACTTAGAAGACCAGCGCCGCCGCACGGTGAGAGAGGGAAGGCGAGATGGAGCGAGGGAATCAAGAGCGATTACAGCGACCTTTTGAGGAGACGATTCAACGAAGAACTTGGCGTACAACGAAGGATCGAGTTTTTGCTCTGGTCAAGGAAAGATAAAAACACAAAAGTGCCGTCGACAGTAAAGAATTTTTTACTCGATTCAGCAGACCAAATATTTCGGTAATTGTAAAAGATTTGATTTTCAAATGGATATTCGATTGATCTTGAATAATATGTATGCGGTTCAAATGACGCAGCTCCTTCAGAACATGTCCAAACAATTAAAGATTGAGGATTAAATAAGGAGCTTTTTTCGAAAATATCTTGTTGAAAATCAACGATGCAAAAGAGAATTATCAATCTCATCTCTTAGATGGAATAGAATTGATAAAGGCCACTAAAAGGTTGACAAAACCAGATGCGCATTCCGGATACAAAGCGACCGTCTTTGATGATGGTTCACCGAAAGCAGTTTTTGGAAGCCACTATCGGTGAATCAGCAATGATGACGTCTGCCTTGTAGCAGAAATGCGCATATGATTTTTAAGAACTATTTCCTGGCTATTGGGTCGACATGGTTTGTCAATACTATGAACGATGACAAAAATGTTTCTCTCTCTTACCCTAAACATTCTGTGCCTTACAAATATAAATGAATCGTGACCTGAGAGTTTCTTGGAGATGTTTTTGGGCAGTTTATTCTGAACCCTCATTCTATCGATATCGATAAAAAGCAAATAAAAATTTAGATTTAAAAGAAAAAAATTCGAAAGAGAAAACTAGCATTTTTTCATTTCTACACGCAGTAACGATGTGACAAAAATAATGTTTGCATAACATGAAACGTTGGTGATTATGTAGGGTTTTCCCCGACGTGTGAGTTCTTTACCAATCTTTGGATAAATAAATAATTGTAATCACGAGTTTGTTCGCAACAACGCGCGTGATTGACAGAAATGAATTTCATTACTCATTGTTTACATGCGGTAGCAAGGGAGATAATGGAGTGTTATGGATACTGATATTAAATGAATCACATCCAAAGGAAACCATTAGTTCTGGTTTTTCCCCCTCAAGCCTCTTGTATTTTGAAAACAGCACGTGCTTAGAAATGGGTCACCGAAAACTTCAAAACCACGCAATTTCCTCCTCCTAGTCCTTGGAAAAACACCATCGGCATTCTCTAATTCCCGGTACATTTTTTGAACCGTAACTAAAGTTAGATTGTACACATTTGAAATCGTGCGATTAATTATCAATTAAGCCTACATGGAAGATAGAGTTATTTTAGCGAATTAAATTAATATTCTATTATGAAGAAAAAGATAATGGAAGCTTGAATTCCATGCGTTTAAAAATTCACTTCTTGGATTGAATGAAATAACGTGAAATCTGTACATTTGAAAGAGATGCATTAATCAGGCTCATGTAAATACTATTCTGCTCATTTTTACTATAGTTATTTATATTTAACATTCGCCACTAGTTTATTCGCCGTATGTTGTGGCATTCAGTTTTTGAGGCATTATCAACAGTGCAAGTAAATTTTAAATGAATGCTTTAACACTTGGAATTATTTCTACGAAGTTGTCTACTTCATTTTATTTGATACAATTTGGACTGCTGTAGAGAGCTATGCAGAATTTTATTTATATCGATAATTTCGCTTTTTATCACATACTACTTCCTTATAGGTAGAGTATACAGGCATATTTATTAGAAATTATGTTAAAAAGGGTCTGGGAGTATTAAGAGGCCTCTTTGTTGTTTTAATTTCTTTGCTAATATGTGCACGCATGTGTATTTACATATAGAAATATACGTACTGCCATTTACAATCCACACAAATAACACCCTCCTTAATAGAACTCCCTATTTAGAATCAAAATATTTTTATAAGTGTTTGTAAACCTATCATTAGACCCACGCAATTATTGTGTAAAAACAGCATTTGATGTTTTCTTTTCCATCTTTTGCAACATCGCATTACCATCTCGGTAACGCCGATTCATCGTGCTGCAGCTCCACGACGTAAAAACATCGATAAATGCGAAAATGTCATATTATGCTAGTATAAAACGACTTTTGATTTTTTAAATGTTTTTTTATAATATAGAAAAATAAACCTTGGTATACAATGGTAATCGGTTATAGCGACCTCGGTTTATTATGCTTAAAAACTAATTATTCCGATATATTCATCATGCACCGAGAGCAACATTTTTCACGAAGATACATGTTAAATAGTCAAAGAATTTTTTAATCACATAGCTTTGTCTACATTCTGTTTATAAATAACTCAAATTTGTCTTATTCCTTTTCTGGGCGTCTCACTATGATTTGCAGCTTGTTTTTCTTTCGTCCATAAATTAATTCGGATGGGAATACACTCCAATAACCTTGGATATCGTCGTAACAGAACTCTACCGCGTACAAAACACATCTCACATTATCTCCCGTTGTCTGAAAGCATATTTATGCCATTCTCTAAACTTCCAAATTACTAAGAGTATACAAACTGTTTACGAGAACTTTTATTTTCGTTTCACCATAGCACATTAACGAAGCCCACCCCGCCCATCCCTGGAAACAGACTCCAAGATCCAGCAGTCACTCCTAGATCGAGCGCAACGGATTCCAGTATGGCCGGAATGAGGTTTCAATTAAATGGAGCTTCCGTACTTGTTGATCCGAACAAACGGATTCATTCATCGCTTGCGGGTCTCGAAGAGAAGGCGAGGGAAGAAGGCGATCAGGGAAGGAGAGAGAGAGAGAGAGATGTTTCCAAGTGCCCACGAAGAAGATATTTCATTCACAAGAGAAAGAAGCATTCACGCGCCGAGCGCATTCATCCACCTTTTGTCAACATGCACTCATTCCCTCCCCCTCTTTTTTAACGAGTCGCTAAAGGAATTATCCTCTCGGAAGTCGGTTATCCTTTTATTTTCTCCCTCTTTCCTCTCCCGCTAATTGTGTTCGTGCCCAAGTTCCTTTCTCTCTCTCCTACAGCTCTCTTTTGATGCTTCCGGAGGCTATATACAGTCAGTCGGCTGGTCTCCCTCCCCTTTCTGAGGGGTTTAGAGGCGGTAGATGATTGGCCTAGGGGAGTAGGGAGAGAAAGAGAGAAAGCGCACACACACATTCTCTCTCTCTCTCTCCCTTCCTCCCCAGTTGCTTGTTCTCTCCTCACCCCTCTCCGTCACACGAGGGAGAGAATGCGTGGCTAGAGAGTTGCGGCGGGAAGAGGAGTGCGTGCGGAGGGCTGAAGTGTGTTGGGGGTAAGGGAGAAGGGGAGATGAAAGAATCCTAAACACAACACTCCTCTCTCCTCGCCCATCTCCCACCCTCCCTTACTCGTCTCGCTCCCATTTTCTCTCCCAACACTCCCCTAGACGACCAAACTCTTGGTGTTTTCTCCTAAACTGTGAAGGAGGTGTCGGAGGGAGTTAAGGTTGAGCGCCAAAACCTCATCGGTACACGATTGGAAACGGTCGACGGCTTTCTGTTTTGTTTCGTATTTCAGAGCCAAATTGGAGGTCGGTTTTGGAGCAGCTTTGTCGACAAGATTATATGAAGATGCAGAGCGCTTACATTTTGGCGAGTAAAATTCCAGTGGGAGTAAGTCGATCGATTATTTATCGTTCTTGTTGATTTAGAGGTCGCGATTGAGATCGAAATATCGTTCTTAAATTAAAGTAAGGGTATGTATGTACTCGTCCTCCTTCGTTAAAACCACGAGAAAAATAACAATTATCTTTATTTAAAACTAATTTTCAATGTTAATTACATTTATGAGTTGATTCTTGTTATCTACCGCGCATCGAAAAAAATTAAAACAAAATTATTTGTTTATATATCTGGTGCTTTTCGAGGCATATTTATATCCTCAACTCCGTCGTTTGGAATTGACAGAAAAATATGAGCTAATATAAATAAACATATAAGACGTGACTTCAATATTATTCATAATAAAACAAAAATCGTACTTTTCCACAATACATTATATAAAAGTACTATTTTTGTTTTATTATGAATAATATGAGCGATGATAGAAAGGGCGATTTGATACAGTGGCATATTTCTCCACAAAGTAAGAGAGCGATATTTTTTAAGAAGCGACACATTATATCTGAAATTAGCATGAATATCTTGTGAATCAGCACCAATAATCAGTCATTACATATAATACTATATACATTTTGGATTCGAAATAAATACCAATAAAATGTCACTGCTTGGTTCACACCAAAGCAGCGGCACTAACAGTATAGGGATAAAGAAAAACTTTTACATCCCATATTTGGAGGGCTTTTATCCTTAAGATAAAAAGGAGATGACAGAAAACGCACCATAAAACTTAAAGACCTTTTCCAAAGAAGTCATATTTATGGGAATTCTGTCAACGCTTGAAGTAAATCAATTATAAATACTCTTTCAAAATGATACGCTATGGAGAAAACGTGGCGTTGTTAAAATAAAAAAAATTAAAACAACAGCTTTAATAACACTTCGGCTTATATACTGTTGTGTGGAATAAGCCGAAGCGTCATTACAACTGTGTGTTGTTATAATTTTTGTTTTTATTTTAATAACGCCACATTTCCTCCATATTATGGAATTCCACGAAGTCGCGGCCTCGTCTATTAATTTTGATTACTGTTTTGAATGCCTTTCAAATTTGTGGTTTTAATTTTCTGCTCATAAAGTAAGGAGAGCCTTCTGTTCCTAACATACTCTGTTAGTGGTAAGGAAGTTTAATTTTATGGTGAAAAGTCTCTTTCTCGTGATTCAAATTACACAAACGATAGGTGTCAACTCGGTTGACAGAGTCATAAAAGAAGGTCCAGCAACTAAAAATATCACTTAAGACTAGCGCAGTTCATATTTTAATCGAATCACTCGCGCTGTCTTTTTTGCAGCATTAAAACTTTTGTTTTCCAGACAAGTCAATTAGTAAACAAGTGGATAGATTATTCTTAATGGGTTTTTGGGAGCCAATCTTTTTGTGAGAAACACATCAACAGCAAATGGGTTCCCTGCCTATTTTTTCATCATAAACAAACAGCTTCCATTGTGATCAGCTCTCCATCGCCAAAACACATCAACGAAATTCCACGAATAATTCGTCAAAGCCTCATTAAACGAAAAGAACAGGAGCATTTTTTAACAGCGTCCTCGAGCGAACACAAAAGCCTTTTAACGGCTCCCTCCATTCTTTCTCTCTCCCACCCGCCATCCATAATTTTTTCTCCCACCCTCTCTTTCCTCTTTTCACTCACCCCCTCCCCTAACCTACACATCCACTTTCAGTCATCGGCATTTCATCCCACGCGTTTAAACTCCCTCTTCTCCCTCTAATCCCATCCTCCTCATACCCTCTCTCCTCTGTTTCGCTCATCTTCCCATTTCTCACTCCATTCTCCTCCGACTCTTATCCCCGACTCCCTCGCTCCCCCTCCACTCCATTCACGAAAGCTGAATTGTAAATCCTACACTACGCGGCTTTGGCAAGGAGAGTTGGGGAGAAAGAAGGGGGGGAGGACCAGAGAGGCTTAGTATATGCGACGGAAATGAAGTTCCGCTTTGTCCGTGGAGGAGTAAACTGAGAGAGCGTTCTCCATCCTGCTGCAACCCTTCCCTCCTCCCCACGTTCCCCGCTCTCTCTCTCGGACCCCCTTTATTTCTGCATTCTTTCATACTCTCTTCCCTCCATTCCACTCCGTTATTCTCTCCCTTTCTCCCTCCCTTTATTCACTGTCATTCTTCTCCCATTCATCCACCAAGCCCTACTTCCCTCTCCCGGACCCTCTTTATTTCGGCATTCTTTCATCCTTTCTCTCTCTCCCCTCTCTCTCTTCCTTCCCTCCATTCTCCCTCTTTCCTTTCCTCTCCTCCCACTCTCCTTTCCATTTTCCCCCTATTTCCTCCCCATCTTTTTTCCTTTCTCCCTCTCTTTCCTTCCAATCTCTTTCATCACTTTTCTTTCTCCCTCCCCCTCTTTTTCTACTTCCTCTCCCCCTCTTTCCTTCTAATCTCTCTCCTCACTTTCCTTCCTCTCTTCTCTTTTCCTCATCCCTCTCCCCCCTCTTTCCTCTCCCCTCCTCTCTCCCTCTCTTTATTTTCTCCCTCCTTCCACTCCCCTTCCTCTATTATTCCTTCCCCCTCTCTCCTCCCCTTCTTTTTTCTCTCCCCTCCTATCTCCCTCTCTTTTCTCCCTGCTTCCACTCTCCTTCCCCTATTATTCCTCCTCCCTCTTTTTTCCCTCTTTTTCATTCCCCCTCCCTCTATCCTTACACCCAATCGCTTTCTCCTCACATGCCTCCTTTCCCCTCTTTTTTCTCCTTCCTCTCCCCCTCCTCCTACTCTCCTCTTTTTCTTCCCCCTCCTCTCTTTTTCCTTAGTCCCAATCCCTTTCTTTCCTCATTTTCCTTCCTTCCTTACCCCCTGACTCTCATCATCTCTCCCATCCTCCCTTATTCACTCAACTATCTATCCTCTTCCTTTCAATTTCTTCCTTCCTCTTTCTGGCCACGTGGCTTCAACTTAAGGGGAAGGGAGTGAGTGGTCTGGGCTCAGCGGCGTTCTGATATTTTCCCTCCCTCCCTCCGACCTTTTCTCAACCCTTTCTCAAACACAGTGATCTCCATACATAGACCATAGTGCCCCCTCCCCTTTACTCTCTCCTCTGCGCTTCCCACTAACCTCTGACCGCGGAGGATAATAATCTCAGCGCTGGATCATTTTTGAAGCGAAGAAGAGGAAAAAAGGAATATCCATTAAAAGTATCCCAGTTCCGTTTTAGAGAAGGCGGCGAGATTAAAACGGTCGTTACAGATAAGGAGGAAATTAAAGGGGGAAATCTAGAGTGTTAGGTTGTGTTCACGTCAAAACTTTCGGAGAGGACTTCTTTTGCTAGGAAGTGTCAGGTTTTCATCTTTTTGAGGGATTATTTTTGTTTAGAGAGTCTAAAAAGGAATACGTTAATATTTTTACGTCCCGTCGTCTTCGGAGACCTCGAACAAAGTTGGAGGAGATAGCGCGGCTATTAATGTAGGAAGTTGTGTTCGAGTGAGGGATTTTAATGGAAGAGCCGTATTCGGGACGGCTTTTAACGCGCTCGATTTTTGTGTGAAGGCAAAAAATTGGTCTCAAGTTTAAGATAAATGAGGTTATTATGTTTACTATTAAGTTCAATTAACTGGAATTCAATGTTCTTATAGATAAGATTCACTGTTTATTATATCATTGAGCATATGCGAGATTGGTATTTGCCAATTTTTTAAATCTGTGGATTCTGATGAACTATAAAGCTGTCTGTAGGTACAAGTAATCGTCGTAATCTATCTTCAACACCAGAAGTGCTACATTAGCTTATAAAACTATTATAATGGTGAGAATGTGATATTCAGTTTAAAATATGTCATCCAGTCTTTGGAATAAGAAATAGCCTAAAAATGGTATCAAAATATTGGTGAGTGATAAAAATTATATACTCCGAAAGAATATTTCGCAAAGATGATGCTCAGTAACTATAATTATAACGTAACGTAATTATAACGCCGACAACTAATATAAATCACGAGTTAAAATTAAACCCACATACTAAATCTTTCTAAAATATTTAGACATCTTTTTAGTTCGAATGAGCGATATTATAATTTAAAAAATGAATTTGAAGTTAACATTTTTGAAACACGAAATAGTAACCAAATGGGGCCCAAAAATATATTTAGCAAGAAGAGAGAGATTTTTCAGCTTATGAGTCTTAGCGTAAAACCCTCCTGTGCCATCCATGTCCTGCCTCAGTTCCATCTCCCCCAAGAGCACAAGGATGAAGGTTGTAAACCAACCTTTCCTGCCTCAACCCGTCTGGAGACCATAAATTTTTATAGCTAAGTCGAGGAAGAATAAATAAACTTTTTAAGGCCATTACGTCTTATTTAACGCGGTACATACGTTTCCCTTGCGTATTAACATCGCAAAAACTCGGAGATGAACGTCTCTTTGTGCTGAGCTTATCTTTTTTTAATGCAATTAGCACGATAGTGATGAAATTTAAATGCCTGTGTTAATAATTAACGCAAAAGCAAGAAACTAAAAACAACTCTTAACAGCTTATGTTCTTATCGCCATCAAATCCTCATCTAAGGTTTTAAAAAATATCTTGAAGACGCTTTCTAGTTACAATTCGATCAACAGACAATCGGTAGAAAAACAAAGTCCTCGATTAAAATACGTCTAAAATCTGAGTAAACAGTTGAATATACCATCTCGTAATCGCGCAACGTATTGTTACGTATATACAGAACTTAACTCCCAAAATTAACATAAAACTAAGTATTTTATAAAATATATTTCAAAACTCTTCGAGCAGGGAGTAGGTATAACTAAATACAAGATATAAGAAAATTTTAACAATGAATCAAAAAATTTTACTAAGTGTGTAGCATATCATTTACAGAATAAATAACCTCCGCCATTTCTTTTGATTATTGAGCTTAACTTTGCGAACAAAATTAATAGATAAATAGAAAATAGTGACCGTTTTACCACAAATTACGTGACTTATTTAGATTTCAAATACAATCCTATTAGATTTTATAGTAAAATTACTTTAGGCCGTATCGTAATCGACAAAACCGTCCGTTTGACCTTCCGGAGAACCCCATCAATTAAAACTAAACAGATAAGAAAATTATCTTCTTAATTTATAGCACAAAACAAATTTATAACCGAGGAAAACAACAACAATTTGGATTCAATAAAATTGAATTTTAATGAAGAAACGTGATGCGTGGATTCAAACATCAACTTAAACAGTATGGCGATATGGTTCGTGAATAACAAAATCAAGATATATGTGACAAAAAGAATGTCGACAAAGGGTATTTGTTGTCACATTCATGGACTGAATCGCATATATCACTACGAAAGCGGAGTTTCGATATTTTTCTTTGAAAAAAAAAAAATAACAAGCAGTCATCGTTCAGATCCTCACACAATAGCGCCCGTGGCAACCGATAGACACAGGAGACAACTCAAGATACCACGCCGAGTGTCAAGTCAAGAAGAAGAGATTTATCAAAGTCTCTTCCTTTCTCTCACCTTTCTTGACGGGCAGCCCATCTTCGTGACCCGGCTCCGAGTGAGACGACGCCAGATCCTCGTCCTCTTCCAGACGCCTGGGCATCCGGAAGCTGTGGTGCAGCGGGGTCATGCGGATCAGCCGCGGTACGTCGTCCGGGGACTCCCCGGAAGACCGAAATAGAACCATTTGGAGACGCCGTTCGTCAATTGATAGCCCCTTGTTAAAAACCCGCTCCTCCTCCTTTGGGAAGGAAAGGCGATCCTTCGCTCCTCCCCACTTCTTTTCACAGCCTCCGGGCCGACCTCCGAGACCTCAAGACATCGCCTCCAGACTTTCCACCGACCGAAAAACTCCACCGGCTGGAACCTGACCAACGCGCCCCCTTATTATCGGTCCGACGGGCAGCAGCTCCAGGCGGTCGCTTCCCACGGCGGAGCCCAAAGGCGTAATGTGGATCCGGCGAAGCGCGGTGCGTGGAGAGTGAGAGACCTGCGAGTGGAGAACATGAGAACATTACAGAGGGAAGGAGGGATAGTTCGTGCGTAGGGAGGGGATAGACCGCCGACGACGCCGGCACCTCCATCTCCCGTTCTCCTATCTGCTTAACCCCTCTCTTATTCTTTCCCACCCGCATCGAGGGAGAAAAATGAATCCGGCACTTCGAGAAGAGAGAGAGAGGGAAAAAAAGAAGGACGAGACGAACCAAGGTCTCCCTATCTATCTCCCTCACCGCCATTTTTCCCCGGAAGCGATCCCTCTTAATAAGAAATACGGCGGCGCTCGACTTGGTGCGGGACGCGCGCATAACTTACGGAAAAATGAGAGAATGGATGAGTAAGGAGATAAACGAAGCCACTCTCTGGTGGAAGGAGGCGCCGTGGCGATCCTATTCCGACGCCACTCGGAAGAAGTCGCGGACTGCAGTGTTCTCTCGCTTCTACCCGCTCTCTAAGCCTCCCACGCCCCGGTGAACACGAGATGGCCCCCGGAGGGAAGGGAGCGGTGCCCAGAGGGGAGAATAGGATCTCATTGGGAGGAGGGGGAGAAGGGAAAAGTGCGGAGGAGAAGTTTACGCAGCGGGGAGTAGACGGAATCCAAGAGTTGAGGGTGGAACCGCTCTCCTCCTCACCCCTCCTCCTACCGCCCACAAAAGCCCTCTGCGACCCCTCTGCCGACACCGCACCCGACCCCTCGAGCACACACGCACACGCAGAGACACACGCACACAACAGCTTCCATCCCTCCCTCATCACAAACGCATTACGACGTGCGTTGGAGCCAGCGAAAACAAGTTCGGCATCTAAGACGTCTCGTGCTTTATCGGATGGTTTCAATTCTCCATCAGAGGAGATGGGGAGAGAGGCGTTTCGTGAGAGATCGTGGATCAATCGTCGGGGAAAATTTGTGAGACATCGGTATACCCCCTTAAAATCTCGTCTCCCTCTGATATCTCCCATTTCGTCTCGAAGGGAGAAGTGGGTTTTTTTGTTGGCTGTCTGGTTCGCCGGATGACGGCCCATGATTAATTCTCTATCTCGGCGATAAAACAAGCGGGATTCATTCGGCTTGTTTTTTTTCGGGGGGAATTTATTTATAGCGCGGGGAATATGCATCTTCGATCTGTTTGCGCTGCATTAATTAGCTCCAAGGAAACGCTCAGGCAGGAATTATATCGAAGGGTTTGATTTCAGTAATTTTTTAGGTCCGCCATAATATTTGCTAATGCGTGTGCATCGTAATGTTACGTATTTTATAGATCGAGCTTACAATTAATTACTTGATTTTGTTTTTCGTGGAAAAATTCCAGTTCTCATGTCCTTAAAATCTCCAAACTTAAACGGCATATTTCGATTCGAATGGAAATTTTCTTCAATAAAAAGTCTCCCGAACAGCTTATGCCACTGTTGCATTAGTTGCTACAAGCAGTAGATCGGTATGAAGATCAAAGTTTCACGACTGAGTCACAAATAATTTTACGCCATGGTAGGTGAAACATACGCTAAGGAAGGTGTACAGTATCCAAACGACAGTGCATATAGGATGACGGGCAAAGCGCATGTTTAACGTTATCCGACTACCAGAGCGTTAAGAATGTTTCGCTGCGTCATTACTCACATCCATTTCCATACTGATGCCAAATAAGTACATACATCGAAAATAATTTTAACGGTCAACGGCAAGGATTTTTTTACAATAACCACGAGATCGCTAACAAAGTTCTCACGAGCATTTGATTATTACACATTCGAGTTTGGGAGAAATCATTGCTGCTCGGCTAAGAAAGGAATCGACGCTATTGGTTGCAAAAAGTGAAACAACTCAAAATAGAATTCACTGGTCATAACTGAAATTCGCATACAGTTCACACATTGTAATAATCAACGATTTATACATTTCTTTGAACCGCATGCTATTTTTATTGTTTTTGTTTAAATGAATACTTTACTGAAAACGAATTCGAAACGAAACGATTTCTTCTCGGTTTAACAAGCCAAAATGTAAGAGGGATTTCTTACTCATTCCACTAAATAAACAATGAATCGCTCATTCATGAAGGTAATATAACGTTTCTTTAATGTTGGGTCAACGTGGTCATGATGCATCACTGAATTTGACCTCCGTTCTACATTAAATGCAAGCATGAAGTAATATTCCTGAAAACATAGTCTTCGGTATAGGAACAAAAGAAGAACATTCATACATCGTAGTAAGTACTTTTCTGCCATAACTTATTTCGATTATTTCCAGGAGGAAAAAAAGAAGAGAGCACGTCAAGAATGCCAATTTACCAACAATGGTAGCCACCTCCCGACACGCCTTAGGCGTAACAAGCGCGGCATTTTTGGTCTCACACTAAGGAAAACCTTGTGAAGGTCCTTAAACCTCGCATAAAAAAACCAACCACACTCCCCGCCACCCCTCCTTTCCTACCTCCTGCTCGCTCCCATGGCCATGGCGCCTTCAACCCTCCGGAAACACTTCCTCCTTCCCCCCAATAAAGTATCGGAAGAAAACGCGCCCTTTCGAAGACACTTGAACCCGGATAAGGGGTCCCACCCTCTCTCGCTCCGTCTCCAAACCCTAAAACCCCCGTGACGTTCTCGCCCTATCGCGCCGTCTCCTCGCGTTCACCTAACTTTCCCCTCCGTCCCCTAGCACCCCCTAAAAGCGAACCCTCACTATATCCTAAAACGTCATTACTCACCTCACTCCCCTCCCTGTGCCGTCACCCTCGGATGTGCGGTTATTCCTTCTCTCATCACCCCCTCCCCATCTCCCTCCTCCGATCCACACCCCCCCCAGCAGCGGCACCACTCCATACATTTGCTTTGTTTCGCCGCCACCCCGGGTTTTCCGCCAAACCCCCTCTTCCCGCTCCCTTTTCCGTGTGTTTTAAGAGGCTCGCGATCACACACGCACGCACCGACGAAAGACAGGGAGAGACGAGGCAGAAACAGCGATAAGGGAGAGAGGGTCTCTGTGAGAAGAGGGGAAAACCCCTTCTCGACAGAAGGAAGGAGAGAGAGAGGCGTGAGTACTGCTGTTCCTCTAGTGCTGAGAGAGTTATTGAGAGAGGAGGGGGAGCTAGGAGTGAGGAGGGGGGTTATGGGGTGAGATGAGCGGAAGAAATTTCCCTTACTTTCGAGAGCGTTAGTTTTCCCATTCAAGCGTCCCAGGGAGTTTTTAAGCGCTTTCGGAGGTACTCGAGGAAGCATTTAAAGCAATCGGGCGTAATACGCCAGTGGGTTTCGAGTGGTCCTTCGCAGTACTCCATATGTTACTCGGGTGTTATTTCTTCTCTCTCTCTCTATCGCCCCTCCCTATTCCCATGTCTCCCTCAATCTCTCCCCTTTTCGCCGAAACATCTCCCTCCCTCTGTGTCACTCCGTGAAAATTCGGGGTCGTACGAGGGCTCATTTAAATATCCCTGCGTAACAATGTGCAGCCTTACCGCTTCCTCCCCTAGTCTCTCTCTCTCTCCCCCCTTCTTTGCTCCGGCTTCCCCATGTTATTCTAGGGTGTAACAACTCAACAAGGTATTATTGCAACACATCGATCGATTGAACTTAACGTGCATCGATTCGACAGCCAGAATCGTTCGCAATCCTGTCGTCACCCGTTTTTGAACTTTCAACTTCCACGTTTGCATTTCTTGGCACGAGTTTCCTTGATATATCTCCCATCTTTCGATCACGTTTGATTCTATTATATTCCGAGAAATTTCTCGTTTCCTACCGTTCTTGATTGAGTTTATCGAGAGGGAAGCTGTTCTTTCAGATGTTATGACGTTATGCAAAACGACTGACTTAAGACGGCCATTAGCAAGATACGAGGAAATATCGCACCATTTTATGACCGACTGTTGGTTTTGCCCGATATAATATCGCCTAGAACTCAAATATGTGTATGACAACTTGCTATTCGACATCACCCAAATAATCGAATTGACTGTGCCTGTAATTTGCTCACTGTGAGATCGAAAGGTGACTGCATGATATAATTTAAGGGAAAGCGTGATGCCAAAAATGCTCCATGTTCTTGCTGCAGAACTCGTAATGACGAATGAACTTGTAGAGACATTTCCCATATCGATTCACACCCAACTTGGCCAGAAAGACGAAAGAGAAGTTTCGCAGAAAATAAATGATATTTATAGGTGATGGCAATAAAGGAAGACGGTTGGAATATATATGCATAATTATTTATTTTATTTTATTATCTCTTTTTTCCGTATCGTTATATATATATATATATATATATATATATATATATATATATATATATATATATATATATATATATATATATATATATTAATTAAAGGAAAAGAAAAGGTTCCGAAAGCTTTACGTTTGTGATGTTTCTGTGTTTTTGTGTTATTTTACGTGTGTCGCTTCGACATCCCCGGGGCCTCGCCAACCTGAAGTCGTCTGATTGGTGAGTGCTCACTGGGTTTCCTCATCCCAACACCTTGTTGACATCCATATATTCATTTTACCTTTCCTTTTCCGTAAGTTGTTATATATATATATATATATATATATATATATATATATATATATATATATATATATATATATATAAGCGGCTTTTAGAAGAAAGAAACGCCTACTTACGGGAAATATAAGGCAAGATATCCGCAAGAAGTTCATAAAATGCTATGTATGGAGTATAGCTTTGTACGGGAAGAAACATGGACGCTAAGGAAAAATGACATAAAATACTTGGAAAGTTTTGAAATGTGGACTTGGAGGAGAATACTGAAGATAAAATGCACAGATAGAATGAAAACCGATGAGGTGCTACGAAGAGTTGGAGAGAAGCGAATGATTATACAGACTATTAGAAAGAGGACGGCAAACTGGGTTGGGCATTACCTGAAGAGAGAGAGAGAGTATGATTCAAGACGTGTTATAAGGAAAACTAGATGGAGAAAGGGAAAGAGGTAGGAAAAGGTTTCAGCTGATAAGACTATTTGAAAGGGAAAGAGAGTTATCGAGATATGAAGAGGACAGCGGAAAATAGGAGTATATGGGGAGCCAGGTTTAACCATGAATAATCACGGGCTTGTCTACGGACAGACTACCTATGATCTTATATATATATATATATATATATATATATATATATATATATATATATATATATATATATATATATATATATATATATAACAACTTACGGAAAAGGAAAGGTAAAGTTCTCTCTCTCTGTAGCTGAAGAAGGAGTAGTTCCGAAAGCTTTACGTTTGTGATGTTTCTGTGTTTTTGTGTTATTTTACGTGTGTCGCTTCGACATCCCCGGGGCCTCGCCAACCTGAAGTCGTCTGATTGGTGAGTGCTCACTGGGTTTCCTCATCCCAACACCTTGTTGACATCCATATATATATATATGGTTTATTGACCTCATATTTCGTCGCGTGAGGAGGTTTGCACACACGCTCTCGAATGCGAGTCAGACAGAACGAGATGGATGGATTTTAAGGATACGGCGAAGGACGCGCCGCTTTCGTTATTTTTCCCCTCGATTCTCCCACAACCTTGGGAGAAAGGAGTTTCCGAGATCCGAGAAGAGTTTCGCAACGCCCCTCTCGTTTCGATCGCTGAGGGAGAAGAGGGAAAAAAAGGACACGGTGTTATTTTTTACTTCTTTCCCGCTTTTGCGAAAACTATTTCATTACCCAGACAAGCAGCATGTAATTATGCATCATCCTTATCTGGGCATGGTAAAATATATTAATTTCTTAATTCGGATGCGTGCGATTCAGAAAGTCCTGTCTCGTTAGAGAACTAACCATCATGGCTGGTTTCATTATCCCAACTATAGAGAGAAGACGGAATCACAGCGAGCAAATTTCCCGAAGTTAATTGAAGAGTTCGCAGCGATTTTTTTTAATCGGCCGTCTATCTCATAACGCTTTCACGCACAGCGATAGTTTTCTTTACGCGTTCGGTAATTAACAAGTCTTTCGACACGTTCATTTCCCTCATTTCGGTTCTCTCTCTCTCTCTCTCATTATTTGAGGGCAGGTAACGTTCTCGCGGCACAGGTAGACAGACACTGGTTATCTGATTCAATTTATCGTTCTTTTGTATTGCTTCTCGCATCATAAAATACGGCTGTTCGCCCTGAAATGCGAATATACAAAACTTAAAACGTATGGTTGGTCTGTGTCACTGCTTTTCGATGTAGTTGCCACAGACGATCGTCAGTCCTTTTCCGGAATATTTTGCTCAGGAAAATTAATAATTTTGGTTCGGAAATGTCAAAACATTTATTTCGCTTCAAAATTTTGCTCTGTTAAAAACTGGAATCCCAGCGTTATCACCTTGCTGCACCCATGCCTGATTTTATATAGATACATGTTTCAGTGTAAAAGCGAAACCTCTTATACCTTAATCCGGGTAATAATAACTCGTCAACAACGGCATAATTGTGACAAATATCGAAAAAATATACTCCCAATGCAATTTTTAAAAGGTATAATCGAACACAGGAATTTTTACAAATTCAAAAAGAATGATCACGCTCGGCTTACGGCTTGTGCCCAAACGATAATCTAACGGTAAAACAATTTGCTAAACAATTCTTCTATGGTTTCGCGACTACGGATGTTACCTAAATCATTTATCAGGCAGAGGTGAAAGTCTAAAACGAAAAAAGAACAAGTGGAACGAAAAATATCTTTGATGATATGTTAGACGGAGTATGACGGCAGGTGTTTCGCCATGGATAACATATAGATTTTTAATAATCCTTATTCGCGATTTCTCCTGGAATTAAACGAGCGGCAATATAAACTCGCCTTGCTCGTAATAGTCCTCCGAGTGAGAGAACTGCCTCACAGAAAGGCGCCGGGCAGAGAGAAGAATGAACGGACGAGGTGAGAAAGAGGGGGGAAGCGGCTGTCTTTTTTGTATGGCCATTAAGAATGCGCATCGCTAATAGAAACTACATTCTCGAACGATGAGTGGCGATAAGTGATTTCACGTGGCAGGAATCCCTTGAAGGGATTCCAACCCACAAAACCTCCGCGAATGGAAACGCGAGCCATCCGACGCCGATTTTTTGTTGACATGGCAATTCTTATATTATTTTCGGTCGCCGACGCGCAATTTTCGAAGACAGGTGCCTTTTAAAGTAATCGATTGCTGATCCTTATTAATAATCATGAGCATCCTTAATAACCTGCCAAAAATAGAATAACCAAATGCATCATTTCGATCAAACGAGCTCTTCACTGTCAATTCACCTTTGAAATTGTGACAGTAAAGCTCTATAGGCATATCAAATAATGACACACAGCACAAACATTACATAACATTAAGAGCAAGTTGGAACCACAGGTAAATGACCGAAAAAGTCACTGGGAGATTTGAAAGCATGAAAGTGATCTAAATCTGGTAAACATGCGGAAAACCCAAATAAAAATTAGACTTGAGATTAACACGATATTACATGAAATTATTGGAACGGAATGATGAAGTAAAAATCGAGAAATAATAACTTATCGAAAAGGGTCGACAGATATCGTCCTGCTACATCTCTTCGCGCACGGATATTTGGAACGATGCATCAGCGAAGAACCCGAGCGTCGAATTCGCGCATCCAATACCTAGGGCAAGAACAAAGAGGAAGAAATCGGAACTCGGTGCCCTCGGGTCACGGAGCTCTCCCGTTTAATCTCCCGAAGGACGCAAAAGTCAACGAGGATAAAAAAAGCGGCGCGTAATCTTTTTTACCAACAACGGTTTTTTATCGGTTGAGAGTTGGAGGGCATAAACCCGCTCGTTTCAGTCTAGCGGTTTGTTTATGCGCCAACCTCCATCGATTTACGATCGCAGTTTAATGCATTCGCCCATCCGCTGTGTACAAACAACCTCTCATCCACTGAGCAGACGAGTGAAGAAAAATCAAGGACGAGAGCGAGGGAAATTTGGCTACCGACGCTCGTGTCTGCGACTGTTTAGGGAGCATAAGAGAGATTGAATATGGAAGCAAAGGGGAATAAGAGGATGTTGCAGGTTGCAAGAGGACGTGCGGCTGCGCAGATCGGAAGAGGAGGAGAAGAAGAGGGGAGGCAAGAGAGAGAAAGAGGGTTTTTAATGGCGATGAGATAAAGGAGGTCTTTTGTACGGGAACGTCAGCTGCGAAAGATAATTCCACCTTCGTGGGCCACACGCAGCCGCGCCACCGCCCGAGTCAGGATAAAAAAGGGTGAGTGACAACGAGGAGGAGACCCCACAAGAAGGTTGAAAGGGGTCGAGAGGGCGCGCTATTTGGGGATGCGGATTTTTTTTACAACAGCTTTACTCAAAGTTATCGGTTCTGCAGAAAAGAATTACCGGTGAAGTTACTCGAAACACACCATCGGGCCATTCAAAAATCAGTTACCTACTCCACTCAGGGGCGCTGACAGCCAATAAGGGCCCCTGGACAAACAACTCGCCGAGGCCCACTCTACGAACATAATTCTCTCTATAGTTCTTGGCCACTGACGTAAACCTTATATTCTCTTACCACATTAGTAAACATTTTTCTTTCAAAAACAAAATTAAATGGAAATTGAATGACGTCGCTCCGTTTTATTGTGAATTCTGGTATTTAGGCCGTTAGACAGATATATATATATATATATATATATATATATATATATATATAGTAACAAAAGGTTTTCTGCAACAGCATATGTATATAATAAACAAGATTGGAAAGGTGTGCTCCATATCGGAGTACAGAGTTTCCAAATGCGTTCTTAGAGATTTCACAATGTTCTCAATATTCTTCGCTCAGAGTATTTAACGAGAAGCTAGCGAGGTTGAAAAAAAAGTAAGTCCTTATGCTAAGTGTTGGTTATTATTGTCCGATTTTAACCAAAATTGTAATTTGTCGACAAATTTTAGTAAAACTCCCCAATTAATTAATTAAATAAGTGTCAAAATATCGAAATGTAATAAACAGAGCGACATTTTCTTATTGCATCTAATTTCAATATTCTCACAAAAAATGTTGCAGAGCATCAGGCTTTAATAAAATCAGAGTTTGATTTCGGGTATACCTCGATACATTCCCAGCTGGTCAGCTGTGGATATTACATTTTATGCTTTTGGATATCAAAGCTTCCGCGGCGTAGCGACGACCATGTTAGCAAAATAAACAAAGTAATAAATTGTATTTATCTTTCACATATTCGGTATTAGTATTCAGTGGGAAGCCATTCTGACATCGAGCAGCAATGCAAATGCATACATCATCACTATACATATCTTATTTACAATTCTTACGTAATATTTTTTTTGTTAAAATTCATAATAATTATTTATAGATGGTGAATTTTCTAATAAAGCGACTTTAGGACAGTAGTACCCAAACCTCGGGTCCTGGCCCCATGAGGGTCATCGGGCCCCGGAGCAGCGATCCCCACTGCCCTCCCCCTCTCACCATACCAGGCCTGGCTCCACTCCTCGATAAAAATCGTATCAAAGACAACGTCTGCAAAAGTGAATATCAAGAAATCGTTCACCGCTTTATTTTTGTACCAAAAGTTTTTAAATTTATATAAAACCATTCGATGGCAGTATCTTATCAAAATACCTTGAAATTCTCGTGTGATTCCGTTTTATACAATTATTTATTTTGTGAACTGACGGAAATATCCACAGTTTGGTAAAGAGATGGTTAACTAGGGTCGCGAGTTAGAATCCTACTCTGGTCATAGCATATATTATAACATGTGTAGTTGGAGAAAAACTACTTGTTGTACTTATTATTATTATAAATAGTATATATTGGTCCTATTTCAATTTTTTTCATTTTGTAACTGATAACAATGTAAAGGAAAGATAAATATATTTTAATACAATCCCCATAAATTTACTTTGAAAGAAACGGGTATTATTAATTCAATAAAGGAACCAAAAACACTTATTTAAAAACAAGTTTCATATCGATAAAGATAAAGAGTACAGTTATCATATTTTAATAAAAATACTAATGCTCAAAATATCGCCTCTGGACCATTCCAGTAAGTTTAACGACCGGTTATGAAATGCGTGTTTGAAAAATATTTTCACCTTCGTCCTAAACTGGAAGCCAGTATAACCTGCATTTTATACAGAAGTAAGTTTTGAAACTGTTATGCTGGTATAACTGGCGGTGGGTTGCGAAACATTACATATGGAAGTAGATTAAGAGAGTGCTAAGATATTTCCCCGCATTAGTTAGATCTGAAGGTTTCCTGGGTGTAAAAATTAAATTGTGGACACTGTATAGTTCCTTGGATCACTGATTTATTGAGGAAGTTAAATACTTAATAAAATTTATCCCCTATCCTCCAACGGGTGAACACATTGTTCACTAAACCACAGAATGAAATTATCGTTCAACGGCTCCGGCATACACTCTATGTTTATAACGGTTTAACGCATATTTGTATGCAAGAAACAAGTACAGAAATTAAATTATTCTTCAATGAATAAAAAATTAAAGAATGCGTATTTAGTTTCTTGGATATAAGAGGGTTACGAAAATAAATAAATAATAACCGTTCATTTGCACACGTTAAATTTTTAAAGTAACCGTCGAAAGGTCTGAAAAATATTTTTATATCCTTTCTTACCTGCCGCGAAATAAAATCGTTTGAAATCCTCTGGCATAATACAGATAGTCATCGCTTAAGTATGCCGACGATTTTTTTCCTTTTCGGGAACGAGATAAACAATATCAAACCAGACGATAAATAAACGAGACGTCCGTGGCGGGTAAATCCTTTCGCGAGGAATCTTAATCGAGGCCGTAAAAAAATACGAAGACGGAGCGCATAAACTCCGCAACACGTCAAAATACGGCGCCCGTGCGCGGTTCGGAGAGAATTAACGATCGACTTGGTGAATATTTTGCGGCGTGAATGAGAGAGAGAGAGAACGTCATTTTGTTTTTGCGCTGTCTGCGTTGCAGTTATCGAGGAGCTTGTAAGAATCCGCTCGTACTTGGCGCACCGCTCTCTCTTTTTCTCCCTTTCTCTCTCTCTCTCTCTCTCGCGGGAACAAAAACGCGTCGGTTCATCTCGCGAGAGGATGCGACCGCAGATAACCGCACCGGGAAACAACTGTAAAACAAGTCCCTTTTTATTCACGCAAACGAATTTAATCGGCTTTTCCGCGCACGGGGCTTAATGACCGACTCTGTCCCTAGTGTTTAAGAGGGGCCATCGGATTTCGCGGCGGATGAAATGAATGGCGCTTGTAGAATTTTTATTCCCAGGAAGTTAAAACAAAAAATTAACTTCCGCGTTTAAAAGGCTTGAAACATGCAATGGAGAAGAGAGGATAAGAGTGTGTGGTTGTCCTTTTATGAGCGGTCGCCTTTTTTTCTCTGATTGTAACAACTGCGATAAGAAGTGGCGCGCAAAAATGACCGAAGAAACAATTGTTTCGTACAAAGCAGTGTCATTAAGACATATACGGCAACAAACAAAACTGAAATAACGGGGAAAAATTCCAGAAAGTGAACCAGAGGGATGAGTAGCACGTTTCACTTATAAGGGTTGCTGATTTATCTGACTTTCTTTGTTCCTCATTGACAAATTAATGCATCAGCTACTGCATTATTAGTAGGACTGCACTGCAGTCTCAAGATAACAATTCCGGACTGTTAGTTTGTTGATGAGACGCTGAATGGCTATTAGATTTACCTACCTGTATAGTTTCATTGGGTACAACCATCATGGTTACCTCTCTTAGCGAATTTTTAATTTATCCCTTTAACTGTGGACATCTTTTGCGTGCCGTGCAGTTAGTGAAAAGCGAGAACTGATTTGATTATTTTATATATCCAAAGTAAAACTGACTGTTTAAACTCTAGATCAGTGGTTCTCAGGCAGATCTACCTTGCGACCCACTCCGTGCGGATGTTCGGTCACCGCGCCACCCCCATGATTTTTTGAGATGTAAAAAAAAACGGATTTCTCCGAAAATGGGAATTTATGATAATAAGCTAAAATCTTACCGCTGAAATTATTTTATTTATAAATATTTACGCGTATAGATAGATTTTTAGAGGTTTGTCATATCTACTTGTTATTTTTTGCATTGGAATAACCAGGACGGGATCTAGGAGGCAATCAAGGTAAGCAAGGCATCGGGACGCCGATGACCGGGGGCCGCTCAGGAGCCTGAGGGCGGCTTCCCAATATTTAGTCTGCATTAACATTGAGAAGGTGCTCAACCTAGTACTTCCGGATGTAAAACGCCTTCCCCTTGATAAGTTTTTCACACCTATACCTATATGCAATAAATGAAACATCAAATGACGATGACAGCACGTTTTGTCAATATTAACCCTAAAGCAACAGCTGATTCTCTTAGTTTTGTTAGCGTAGAGCAGCGTTTCTCAAAGTGTGCTCCGCGGAGCCCTGGGGCTCCGCGAGGTCAAAACTATTTTCATAATATATAGAATTATCATTGCCGGTTATAGCGAAGGTGCAATATCATTAGGCCGATATTTTTCAAAATTAATACATATAAAAAGTATACTTAAGCTTCAATATTATTTTTTAGTATCTCTAACAACCCCTTTCATTCAAGTATAAAAAATATTTCGCATCATTTTTGCAACATTTTCCCGACAATTTTATAATGATTTCATGAAGTTAAAAGAAAAATAAAATATTGCTAAACGACGAAGGTAAGCGAAAAGACAAATCCCGTATACATACGTACAAAACGTTAATAGTTTATTTACCAATGTCTCGGTGGAAGAAACTCCTCAAGTAATCCAAACCATTCTATCTAATGCGAATGTGGTTAGTGATTGTATACAGGACTTCATGAACTTATTAAAAGTGTGCACCAGCCAGAACTTTTTCCTATTCAACAACCAATTCTACAGGCAAGATAAAGGTCTCGCTATGGGCTCCCCTCTTTCTCCACTCATAGCGGACATATTCATAAATCACGTGGAAAGTGTATTATTTAATTCCGACTCTCACTTAATATTGTTAACTGGCACCGGTAGGTTGATGACATTCTCTGTATTTGGAAGGGTGCTGTAAGGCAACTGAGTCAATTTGTTTACCTCCTTAACTCCCTACATCCATCCCTATCCTTTACCCACGAACTAGAAAACAACCACTCCATCACTTCATTAAGAATAACCATAGCACCTCCTTCTCTCTCACCATCCTAAAGGCCTAAAGCTCGACCTACTTAAACAGTTCCAGGTCCTCCAACACAAATGTTCCTTTAATTTGGCTAATGAATACCTATTTTATCTCAATCCTTCCCCCTTACTGAAAACAATGCTCAAACCTCTATCCCCTCCCTTTCCTGCCCCTCGTGCTGCACATCCTTAACCACCACACCTACCTATTATTCTTAATCACCCTACTTTCCCTCCCAATCTTGTTTACTGGTTCGTCTACACTTGGTTCTTTCTCTTCCCCCACCTAATTTTCCTAGGATATATATTCTGCTTGTTCTGCTTCCTTACATCTACATCTACAAGTTACCCTGCAATTCACCAAGTTGGTGGGTGGCAGGGGGTGCAATGCACCAAATCCTACCTAAAGATTGTCTAACGCAGTTCGAAATTTACCCTTATATGTGAATTTTTGCCTACACATACAACTGGTGCCGAAATATTCAATATTGTGAAAAACTTTTTGAATCATATGACATCCTGGAACAACTGTGTTGACATTTGCACTGATGGTGCAAAGGCAATGGTAGGTAAAACTGCTGGCGCCGTAGCACAAATCAAGACTGTGGCACCAAGCTGTACTAGTAGTCATTGCATTCTTCACCGCCACGGGTTCGCAGTAAGAAAAATGCCGGTCTCACTCAAGAATGTCCTTGATGAGGCTGTAAAAATCATTAATTTCATTTAATCTCGACCCCTGAGTACACGGCTTTTTAATATTCTGTGTGACGAAATGGGAAGCACTCATAAAGCGTTACTGCTGCACACTGAAGTGCGATGGTTGTCTCGAGGGAAAGCACTTGTGCGATTGTTTGAGCTGTGATCTGAACTAGCCGCTTTTTTAATGGAACACCGGTTTTACTTGAAAGAACAACTGACAGACAAACTATGGTTATCCCGACTTGGGTATTTGGCAGACATTTTCACAAAAATGAACGAAGTGAGCCTGTCACTCCAATGAAAACAACTATCAGTCTTTGTTGCCAATGATAAAATTCGAGCTTTTAAGAGAAAATTAGAATTTTGGATAACTTGTATCCGCCACCGTGAACTTGACAGCTTCCCAATACCTAAAGACTTTTTGATGAGATTGGTGGTGATATTTACGAATGTGATGTGTTGATGTTGTTTAGTGAAATTTGTCAATATTTAGATCTGCATAACTCGGTGAAGCAATATTTTCCGAATGACCAAGACATAATTTTACAAAATCATTCACGAGTAAAAGATTAATTCAAAGTGCGGGATAGACCAATCGATTTCAATGTAATGGGGTATGAAAAGTTCATTGATATGGTTTCAGATTCAACATTGCAACAAACCTCTCAGACACTACCACTTCCGGAGTTTTGGTGCAGTATCAAAGAAGAATATTTACAATTATCGGAAAAAACTGTTAAAATACTCCTTCCTTTTCCAACTACATACATGTGTGAGGCCGGATTTTCTTTATACGCTTCGGCCAAAACAAAATATCGCAACAGATTGGATGCAGAAGCAAACATGCGAATTCAGCTGTCTTCTATTAAACCAGATATTAAAGAGCTTTGCAAAAATGTAAAACAATGCCACTCATCTCACTAAAAATAACAATGTTTTTGCTTTGAAAAAAATAATGTGATTGTTCTTAAAAAAATATGATGTTTAACAAGTCATGGATTCATTGTTATTATATATTTATCAAGTTATTTATGAATAAAATTAAATGAAATAATAAATATATATTTACAAAATTTCTTGAAGTTTTAAGTTCTAATAAGGTAAACATCGATAGGTAGAACCCACATAAACAAAAGCTCTTTGGGACTCCGCATACATTTTTAGGAGTGTAAAGGGCTCCAGAGACCAAAAAGTTTGAGAACCTCTGGCATAGAGGAACATTTTTTGAATTTTGTTGAAGTTTCCAACACAATCGGAGAAGGATTAACGAAATATTTGCGTGGTCAGGGATACGATAACGGAGCTAATATGCGAGGCGGGAAAAAAATTAATTCCGAGACTATAAGTTTTTCGGAACAATTCAAGAATTCAAGAACTTCTTTTGCGCCTCAACAAAGCGTTGGGATGTTTTGAAAAAAAAACATTCACAGTTGACACTGAAACCTCTTTATAACACTATGTTGGAATCTAATTATAAGATAGATGCAGTTCGACCATTGCGACATCAGATAGGAGAGTTGTACGACACGTTACTTGAAATAAGCGAGGATGCAGAAAGAGATAATGTTACCAAATATGAGGCCCAGGTTCTAGCTTCTAAAATTCAGGAATAAAATTTTTTATGTTAATTAGTACTGTGGCATAATATTTTACAGAAAGTAAACATAGTAAGCAAATTGCTCCAAAGCGTCAACCAGAATATTGTGTGTCCCTTGGAATCCATTAAAAATTAATATTTTTTATAAAGGAATATCGCACAGATGAGGGATTTCAGAATTCACTTGAAGAAACTAAGGAATTGTCTATAATATTATAAGTTTCTCCCGAGTTTATAACGAAAACCGAGGCACGGAAACGCAATAAAAAAAGGCTTTTCGATTACGAAACTGCAGATGGATCACCAATGAGCGCTGAACTTAAGTTTAGAATAAATTTTTTCAATGCAATTTTGGTTACTGTAACTAATTCGTTACAACAAAGGTGTGAACTTATCAAAATCACAGTAACGCATTTAATTTTCTCTTCTGCGAACTGAAAAAATGCGTAATGAAACTCTTAATGGTAAGCGTATAAATTTGGAAAGAATTCTTACTGATGGGCAAGACAAGGACATTAACCCAACAGAACTTTTTGACGAAATGAAAACGTTAAAGGATTTTATTGATCTAGAAAATTACAAAGATCCTGTAAGCGTAATAGAATATGTGTATTCAAATAACTCGGAATCTACCTTTGCAAATTTAATTGCTTCCTTGAGAATTTTATTAACCTTACCCGTATCAGTGGCGAGCGGTGGTCTTTTTATAAACTAAAAATAATAAAAAATTATTTACGGTCAAGCATGTCACAAGAGCGTCTTGTAAGACTATCTATTATAGCTATAGAAAATGATATATGTGAGAAGTTAAACAATGATAAATTAATCAATGAGTTTTCTAGTCTGAAAGCAAGGAAAATTCAACTTTGAGGACATTAATCTGGTTGAATGTCCTCATTTATGTTTTCTTTTGTTTTTTTATTTTTATAATATATGTATAGAAAATTGTTGTTTATATGCCAAACACATAAGTGTAGAAATAAAGTAATACATATTTAAACTGATATTCGATTTTTAAACTTTATTATTCCATTTTTATACTCCAGTATTTTTTATAAAAACAAATAAATTATAGGTTGTACATCAATATAATTCACATGAAAATATTAATTTATTTTCTTATTTGAGAAAAAAAGGGAAAGGGGGAGCTTCTGATAAACTTCGCATCATACCTAGAGCCAGCCCTGGGAATAACACATACAGGGTGTCCGAGAAATCATCATACCCCTGATTTACCTTCATGATGTATTCGTTACATTCTCTGAAATGTAATCGTATTTTATTAATCCAGCAGCACCATCATATTCGACACAGAGATTGATGCGTTGCCATGTCCTTTGTGGCATCTTCCGCGGTATTTGTGTTGTTAGAGAAATGTTGTTGTTTGGTCCAAAGGGAATCCTTATTACGCGTTGAAGATGGAAAACAACCCACCACACGTGGCATTGTGGGCAGGTATAACTGCTAGTCATGTAATTGGCCCATATTTCTTTGACGAACCTGTCAACGGTGCATCATATCTGGAAAAGTTGAAGAATTATCTTATACCATAGCTGACCAGCAGAGGGATCATGGAACAGGTGTGGTTCAGCAAGATGGCACGCCAGCCCATATCGTGCTACATTTTTGCTACTTCCTCAACGAAGCATTTATTCTGAAGATTCCAACTGTCAATCAAACATTAAATATAGGCTTATAAACTATAAATTAAAACTGAAGGATTGAAAGAATTAGGAAAAAATCAGTTGGCATAGCGAAGACTGCTCGCGATCTCTGCAAAGTTTTCTTGTGACCCTTGGGGGTCGCGACCTTACGTTTCAAAAGCACTTCTCCAGATCGTCCTATCAACTGAGAATATTCACTTACTAGTTTTTTATAACCTTGCGGCTATTGGAGGTACCTGAGACAATATGCTTTAAGTACTTGTTCTTGGATTTTTTTCAGCCATAAGACGAGCTCGATAAGTTCCTGTTGAATTGAGAATATGTATAATCTAATTGATGTAGTGAGACAGAAAATTGTGAGTAAAGTTGATTATTTTATGCGGCTACACTAAAAATGAGTGTTGAAATTTCAGATCACTCAGTTAAGTGAGAATGAGCAACGCCCAATTAATGTTTGGAAACAGATGAGAGATAGCTAGAAGAGACTCAAATTAGATCAAGAGCACGTACGCTTTCAGCGAGTATCGTCAAGCGATCACCGTAATTCTAGTCATTTGATTCCGAAATGAAACTGTGAATCTTTAATAAATCGTTGCGCCATTTTCCCGTTTATCATTTTTTACAGTTAATGGCCGAAAAAGGGATGGAAGTGGTCCGCAATCGACAAAATTTAAATACACCTCTCTCGGACTGTCATTACGAAACTGAGTGAATGCCTCCCAATACTTACGAGAGAAACGCCGTAATTAGAAGCTATTTTCGCGGGCGTTACCGTAACGGGAGGAAAGGAAAATTCGGTCCACTTTTGATTAAACCGCCTATGGATATTCATGGGCCTGTGACTGAATCGGACTCGTTGATGGAATAAAAACACGGCTCCGGATCATAGGAACCGCCTCGCAAAACATTTTATTTTTTTAAAAAGACATTTTAGGGATGACCTCCACCAAGGATCGCGCGGTAATAGATAATCAGATTCATGTTTATGAATCCGTTAAATTGGAGTTGGATGGGACGGGATGGAAGGACGACTCCGTCCTTCTCGACACCGCGCCCACGCTCCAGATCGTGTCTTCACGGACCACGGATAAAAAATAAACGAATTCCTCCAAGGACGCATCATTCCAAAAAACCCACTGGGGAAACGTCCACCGATGGATTCCGAGCACTGGGCCGGAAGGTAGGCATCTTCTTCGAGGAATAGGTTATGGAGTGGGAAGGAGATGGACGGGGAGGTGGGAGGGAGGGAGGAAGGAAGGGAGGAAAAAAGGGAGACGGAGGTAGCGAGAGGAGCGGGCATCTCGGAATCGGAATGGCTGCGGTCGGCGTGATGAGCGGTAAAGTGCGGTCCACGGATAAGAAGGGAAAGATAGGAAGGAGTGTTGTTCGTTTGTGTGTGTGTGTGTGCGGTTGGTCCTTTGGGAAAGAGAGCAGAGGAGATTGTAGGTTGATTGGGAGACTGGAGTGGGGAGTGAAAAAGGAGGAAGGGGAGGGGGGAGAAAAACCGAGAGCGTCCTGAATGCTACCCACTGTCCGACTCATACGAAGCGGAACCCTTTCTCCTCCTTCTTCATTCGGTCGGCGGGTCGGGACGGATGGATCACACAGCCACACGCACCAACGAAAACACACACGGGGAAGGGGAGGGAGAGAAAAAGGTAGAATAGAAGACGAGAATCTGACGGAGTAAACAGACGCCACGTAAGTTCTTATCTTTTAGTGAGATGCACGAGGAAAGTATTCATCGGCATAGAGTAATTTTAAAAAATTCCGTCTACATACAAATACTCCGATGCTAGAAATAATGAATTTTTTCTAGTTATTAAAAATAACAGCTTGGCATAAATGTAACGCCATGGTTTTCGTACCTTTTCTCTACATAACGGTGAATAATGTAATATGATATATATTTTTTGTCCGAGTAAATCGCAAAAAAAACATTTACTTCTGTAGAACACATATTCTACGGTGATGGTAATATAACCTACGTATGTTTTGGAGATAAAAAATAGCTTGAAATATATACTAGGGATGTATAATTCCAGATTATTCAAATCATATTTTCAGCGGCATGGCAAAATATACCAAACATATTTTTATTCGATGTCACGTTCGAATAAGTACCTACTTTAATAACTTTCGTTTTTGAGCTTGTAATTATCTCCTGAAACACATCTATAAAATAAGATTAAAATTCAGTTTCGATCAATGCGAATGTATTTTGGTTTAATTATAGACGCAAAATTCCTTGTATTGACTCTTGATGTAGACACAATTCAAATGTTCCACGAACCTCCTCGTTCTTTGAAAAAATCCTTCAGTAGGTTATTCTAATGTTTAATTCAGAATTTTACCAAAGCGAGTGAAAATTAGAGAAAATTAAAGGATAATCTTGAAGGAATCGGCAGAAATGTATCAATAGTTTTAAAATAGGTTATTAGATCAGATTATATTAAAGACTTAATTAGATAATATTGGAGCCCTACGGCAACTCATTCCCCGTGAATAAAACCGTGATGGCAATGCTGCTAACCCAAGTCTGGGCTAAACCTGAAAGTTTGTAAAACATCTGAAACGCAAAAGACGGAAAACAATGGAGCTTACAGGAAAAAAGCATACATTAGAATTGGATATTCATTTGAGGGAGCAACTTGGAAAGCATCAAAGAGTAGTTGGAGAAATAGGAGTGATAATACATTTTTGTCTTGAGCAGGCGATAAAAAACTTTCTGTCGCTTGATTAAATACCTTAATTGAAAATTTAGAGTAATTTCTTTCAAGAGATCAACGGATTCGATGTGTGGTTAATCGCTCTATTTCCAGCCTATGTGGGTGTAAAAATTACGTCCTAATACTTTGGTCGCGATTTCGAACTCTCTCGGCTTCATGAACTTCTGTGTTCGTCATTTTTAAAAAACTCTTCTTAACTTTCATTCAGTATTTTTCACAAGCAGTGGATGAATAAATAACTTATTTTTATCGGAACATTTATTCTGGCAAAAATACTCAGTGCCCTAAAATTCTTAATAAAGGTGAAATACTCCTTTAGCCAAACAATTAAAGGGTTACAACACCCAATGCATTTCGCCCACAAGGTGGGCATCGTCAGGGGTAAAACCTGTTTCAACAGTGACTAAAAGCCAACTGCCAGGTTTGAAACGGAAAGTGTTAAGAAGACGACCGAGAAACAAGTGAAACGCGGAAAATTTTCACCTTTATTAATCTTAGCCAAAGTTATTGAGCTACTATCAATTACCCTAAAATTCTGATAAAATATAGAGAATTAGGTGTTTGAGAGGCAATTTTATTACTTAACTGGAAGAGAAACGTTTAGTTATGTTTTTCGGAGGAAAAAATAAGCTTATCCGCAATAAATCTTGTATACGATGTGATATTTTGATGAAATAAGAGGAAGAAAACATGCGAATATAAACGAGGTAAAGGTTCGACGAAAATCAACTGAACAAAATGAAGCCCTATAAAACAACCCACGACCGATTGCTCAAGGGACTGCGTAGAACAAGCATTGAGGAACACATTTTTTTGCATCATCTCCAGCCGAGTAGTTGACAAGATATTATGAAGACATATTACGAATTTCCATAAAGGCATAAGCATCCAAATCGAGGCGTCCTACGTTAGGTGGCCATATGGTCCAACGATAAGCGGTTTTTTGCGAAAACGGAATATCGGAGAGATCGCTATTGCCATATCGATCATGCATATGCAAATATGGTTATTTGGATCTTCGGGGTGGCGGTATGTAGTCAGACCCTGAGGTGGTAGGTGGAGCTGATCTCACCATTGGGAGGGAGAGGGAGAGAGTGGGATAGAGAAACACCGAGAAGGCGAATAGTTTCATGAGAGCGGAGATGTTGTGGGAGACGGCGTGGGAAGCGGGAAGGGGCGGATAAAGGATGGGGAAGAGAGACGGGAAGGGAGGAAGCTGGATGGAGCGAGGGAAGGGGAGGAGGAGAAAGGGGAGTGGCGGCGAGATGCGGCAGCGGAGGGAGAAGGGGGAGATATGGGTGGAGGAGGGCTATGTGGGCGTGTGTTGGCCTCGCGGAGAGCTTTTAAACTGTGGCACGTACACTTATTCACCCATATACCAGATCGCCCTGATATACACAGGAAGTAAGCGAGGAGCTTTGACTGGCTCGGTGCCAATCGGTAGTCGATCACGGAGGCTGTATCCATCGATTCCAGCGGGGTCATTCGGTTCTGAATATATACATTTACCTGCATTGTGGGCATCGCTCGAATCACATAAATTTCGATTTTGGGAAAGAGAGAGAGATAGCCAGAAGCAGAGATTTGTCGAACATTGATTTTTCGATTAAATATTTTTCAAAGGAACACAATAAGCATCGGCGAAATCCGGTCCATAATAACACTACGTAAATGGGATAATGATAACATCAATTAAAAAACACGCATCTTTTTGGTCATGCATTCTATCGAACGTTATCAGTGTTTATATTATTACTGCATAAAAATTGTTACAGTCTCCGCAAAATTTTCATATTCATTCATAATTTACGACGAATTAGTCCTACAAAATTTACATTTCTCCTTATCCAATTGCGAGCAAATTATATTTTCAGATCATTTATCGATTTTCTTTCGCCTCAAAAATACTGTTATTTTACGGTATGTACTCTGAAGCGAAGCACAAAGGCTAAAAGCTCGAATGGAACGTCTAATAAAATAGCACCTGAACACTTGATCCATAACCATTAGCGGATTTACATATAAGCTATGTGAGCACGAACCAAGGTCAGATGAACTTTACTGAGCCCCCTATCGACCGAATTCCTGACCTGACGAATTACCATAACAAAATATCACTAGGAATGGTAAATAAAACTTGATACCTAAAGAAATTTTGTGATACAATTTTTAGTGGTTTTTTTATCTGAACTGATATGAACTACTTCTACACTGTTCAAGTTAGAGCAAACAAATTATGAGAGATTGTTTATGGCCTTAAGTTCTTCCCGCGGTTGAAATTTGGAGACTACAAGGGCAGCCTAATGGGTAGTGGGGGACGCAATGAATAATAAAACATTAAATTAATGAACTACTTCTACACCGATCAAGTTAGAGCAAGCAAATAGGATAGTTTTGGGTGGTGACATTCATCAACCCTATTGATTATGAAATCCGTCCGTTTGTCTTTTAGCAGAGTTTAAAAAAAACCTTTATTATTTATCTATACGGGTCCGTTACTACGGTAGGTAAGTTTTCGTTTTGTTTACGTTGCTACAACAATAAAAGTGAAGCGTTAAACGTTCAATTAACTTTTGAAAAGAGATAAAGATAATATTACAACTACTTAACTGCGGTGAGGTATGTTTTAAATAAATTTTGATTATAGCGTATACCTATATTTTTTATTTAAAAAAACCGCCTCGAACTTTTGATTCATCAGGTCTTTCCTTCCTTTTGTTTGTTACACTTTTCTGAGAAAGCTTTACCACTTTAGAATTTTGTTTCCTATTTTATAGTTACCAAGAAATTTCATCAAGAATTCCCTTTATTAACTTTATTGAAAACATTTCTTGTGGCTATATTGTTTGACGGTAGATGTTTAATTGTTATATCCAAATATATATTTATGTAAAGAGAGGAAATGAGAATTAGCTAAGAGTCCCTTAAATTCACACTCTTCCTCTCTCCATGACCAGATTTTTCGGTATTAATTTGCATCAATTCTCCTGCCAAGCGCACGACATGATGAAGTCTACCCCATCTTCCGCTGAATTTGGTTCTCCGCTCGTGTTTCCGACGCGAATATGGATCGCTGACCAAAATGAGATCCAGGAGATACAGTCCCACTGTTTAGGAGACTGACTAAAAACAAGTCCACCGGATGACACCGACATGTCTGGGGCCCTCTGGACGCTAAATTAGACACTGCTCTCTCCCTCCTCTCTTTTCTATCCCTCACTCCCCTGCTTCCTCCTCTCTCTCTCTCTGGCTCTCTTCAAACAGAACACGCTCCCTCTTCTGCAACACCTGCGACTATCGAATGAGGGCCACGACCTCACACTCCGAGGAACAAAAGAGGAGAGGGAGAGAGAGAGAGAACTGGCGGTGGATGTTGGGGCCACGCCCCCCTCTCCCCTTTCTTCGTACCTCTCTCATTCGCCCTCTCCTCTCATATCCTCTTCCCTCCTTCCATCTCTCTCCCGGAGAATCCCTCTATGTGGGCTCATTGAGGCGGGGTAGAGATAGGAAGGAGATGGGAAGAGAATAAGGGAGAGCAAGGGGGGTGAAAGTCGGTAAAGAGAAGCGGCGGAAGGAGGGAGGATGGAGAGAAATGAGGGAGGAAAGGGATGAGGGGGAGAGATTGTCGACTGCGTGATTCAACGGAAGGGGGAGAGGGAGGGATAGAAATAGAGAGGCATAAGAGATAGGGAGGGACAGAGATAGAGAGGGGGAGAGATAGAGAGGGATAGAGACGGAAGGAGAGAGGAAGAAGAGAAAGGGGGAAGGAGGATTAGAGGTAGGGAGGTATAAGGTGATGGAGAAAGAGGGGAGAGAGGGAGAGGGGCGAGAGGGAGAGAGGGGAGAGAGGAAGCGTCACGAGAGGGAGAGGGGAGAGAGGGAGGAGGGAGAGGGGATAGAGGGAGAGGGGGGAGAGGGGAGGAAGAGGGGAGAGAGGGAGGGAGAGGAGAGAGATGGAGGGAGAGGGAGGGAGAGGGGGGAGAGGGAGAGAGAGGGAGGGATAGGGGTGAGAGGGAGGGAGAGGGGAGAGAGGGAGGGAGGGGGGAGAGACAGAGGGAGAGGGAAGATAGAGGAGAGAGAGCGAGGTATAAGAGAGATGGAGGGAGGGAGAGGGGAGAGAGATAAATGTAGAGAGAGGAGAGGGAGGGAGAGAGACGAGAGAGGGAGAAATCGGGGAGAGAGAAGAGAGAGGGAGAGGAGGAAAGAGTGATAGGGATAGGGAGGTATAAAGAGAGGGAGGGAGAGGGGAGAGAGGGCGGGGTAGAGATAGCGAGGGGGGAAGGGAAGACGAGAGGGAGGTAGAAAGGGAGCATAGAGGGAGGGATAGAGATAGAGAGAGCTGGAGGGATGGATGGGGAGAGAGGGAGGGAGAAATCGGGGAGAGAGAAGAGAGAGAGGGGGGGAGGGAGAGGAGGAAAGAGTGATAGGGATAGGGAGGTATAAAGAGGGAGGGAGGGAGAGGGAAGAGAGAGGAGAGAGAGCGAAGGAGGTATAAGAGAAATGGAGGGAGGGAGAGAGAGATAAAGGTAGAGAGAAGAGAGGGAGGGAGGGAGAAGAGAGAGGGAGAAATAGGGGAGGACGAAGAGAGAGAGGGAGAGGGGGAAGGTGTGATAGGGATAGGTAGGTATAAAGAGAGGGAGATGGGAGATAGGGCGGGCTAGAGATAGCAAGGGGAAAGGGAAGAAAAGAGGGCGGTAGAATGGGAGCATAGAGGGAGGGATAGAGATAGATGGAGGGAGGGAAAGGGGAGAGAGGGAAGGAGAGAGAGGAGAGGAGGGAGCGATGCAGCGAGAGAAGGATATAGAGGGAAAAATAGGGGAGATAGAAGAGAGAGAGAGGGAGGGACAGGGGGGAGGAGTGATAGGGAGGTATAAAGAGAGGGTGGGAGGGAGAGGGGAGGGAAGGCGGGGTAGAGATAGCGAGGGGGTAAGGGAAGAAGAGAGGGAGATAGAAAGGGAGGATAGAGGGAGGGATAGAGATAGGGAGAGATGGAGGGAGGGAGAGGGGAGAGAGGGCTAGGGGAGAGAGGGAGGGAGAGAGAGGAGAGGAGGGAGGGATAGAGCGAGGGAGGGCTATAGAGAGGGAAGGATGGAGAGGAGATAGGAGTGAGAAAAAGAGGGAGAAGAACGGCAAATGGTTTGGGGGCGTCGGGGCGTGACGGGCGTCTGATTTGTCGTGAACAAGGACGCAGGATTCTCTCTGACTCTCGTAGCGGCATCCTCCTCTCTGCATCTAGAGAGAGAGAGAGGGAGAGGAGCGTGATTCACGCCTCTCCCTCAATCCTTCACTCTCTCCGTCGTGCCCACCGCCGCCGCTGCAGCAATCGCCCACAACGCCTTTTGGCCCACGCGCATCACGCCACCGCAATCTGCCGTGTGGGATATTGCGTTCGGAAGAGACACTCTCTTTTACGGAGGACGACGCGAGGCGTCGATGCGAAAGATGGAGAACGCGTCCGACGGTGAGATCACGTCCTTATATTTGATGGAATATATTTCGCGGAGGCGTTATTTCCTTACAAGGAGGCATGGGAAGAAGGTGTCAAAGTACGCTTCATTTTTTAGCCTTTTTCTTTGAGCTAAGTGAAAAATTCCTTTCAAATCCAAACCTCTCGATCGCTGAAAAAATTTGCTATAAACAATACTAAGCACTTTTAACGCACTTTATCACAAATCTTGGCATATTGTCTCTATAACTGATTAATTTGAAATAAATCGTTTTTATCTGCATTAGAATGAAACAACGATCAAGAAACTTTGAGACATTTAATTTTTGAAAGAATAATATTCGACATTTGAGGCCATTTTCCAGCGTTTTCTTTTATGAGATAAAAAGCATCCACTCTTTAATAAGTCGGTTTATTCTTCAATAGTTCATAATAGTCTCATCTTTATCCGCTCTCGGGTATCATTGTCTCACAAGTTTCAAATAGAGAACAATAGAATATCACACGTGAGGAATGAAATTTTTAGCTATTAGAATATTATTAAAATTTTAAATTCAAAATCAGCATAACTGCCCAAAACTATGACCTAGCTACATTATGTGCGTAAATCAGTGGTATGTGGGCGATTTTTGTAATTTTCACGGAATTTTCCTCCGTTGCGCTCCTAAAAAGGTATTTTCCGGCTTAAAATTAGCAATAATTTCAGTAAAAAATGTGCGCTATAGATGACGCAATCGAATCACCAGCCATACTATCACAATTCACACCATATGCTTTCCGCGCTATTTCGGGGTGGGTGACATAAGTCGCCAAATTGCACGTCTGGTTTTCGCGAGTCGCAAGCGGCGGTATTTTCGAGCTTCAGAAAGACGCGCAAGGTGAACCGAAGTAAACCCGCTATTAGAATTAATTACGAGAGAAGACATGCGAAAAATGAAACACCGCCGCGCTGTGAAGTTAATCCAATCATTCCGTTGCAAATTTCGTACAAATTTTCCCACCTGCCAACTGAAAGTGCGACTCAGATTTCAATTAACGAACCAAATGGCAATGGAATTTGCTTCTATTTTTTAATGGGGACGTGATTAAGGTTTTGTCACGCCCGGCTCCATTCCGAAGGGTATGACGTCTACCGATCTCGATGAAATTTCTTACAGAGATTATTAACCATTGATCGTTATCGTCGATTATGAAATTTGATTGATATGGTGACATAAAAAAACCAAGCGTTTCAGTAGAATTTTCCGCCCTGGGTCAGAATGACATACGTCTCTGATGCTGACTGAAAACATCAGAACCACGCATCGAAAGCAAGTTTGTCCTCAAATCTTGGGCGAAATCGTAGGCTTTCCCTGTCACCTTTAAAGCCAATTTCTGTCCCCTCCCACTTGTCCTCGGCGAGCACCACATGCTGCGTAAATGGATATGAAGAAAATAAAAATAAACTGACTCCGAGTTTGGATCTTTTTAAATAGAAATGACCGTCACCGAAAGGGCTATAAATGACGTAGTCTCAATCGTAAAAACGCAATGTACACGAAACAAAGCATGGGCTGAACGCGCGGGAATTTCGTCCTCCGATTACCATGAACGGACTGCGAAGGCAAACGGAATAGCGGTAAAAAAAGACGAATCGGAGTTTCCCTAAAAGGGCTGGTTGCTTAGCTCTCTAATGCTTTCAAATTCACATTCTCTAATGTACATATTATACTAGCGAAATGACAAACAATACACCATCGGCCATTTCCGTGACCCATCTCGACTCCACGTTATATTACTCATCTCTATTTAATTTCTCCTTCTAGGAAAATTAAGACGATTAACAAAGGCCTACGGGAAAAACTGTCACGGACGCATCAAATAGTTCCAGAAAATGTTTTGAGTTTGCCCTTGTCAATTTATTCCGTGGAGAAAAAAACAGCCTCTTCTTACTTTTCGAGAACAATTGGACGGGCGTTAACCCACACTCGAGCGTTTCCCTTCGCCGCCTCCTTCTCCTCCTCCTTTTCCTCTCTCCCCCTCCACTCCCCTCTCCATCCTCATTTCCCTCCTCATCTCCTTCCTCCTCGCTTTCCACACCGTTTTCCTTTCGTCTGCATGCGTGGGAATAGACGAAGACGGATCTCCGAATTTTGAGAGACGCGAGTTGGAGAGAAAGGGGGAGAGAGAGAGGGAGAGGGAGGGAGAGAGAGAGAGAGGGAGAGAGAGAGAGGGAGAGAGAGAGGGGGGAAGAGAGAGGCAAAGAGATAGAGGGAGAGAGAAAGGGAGAAAGGGAGAGAGAGAGGGGGGGAAAGAGAGAGGGAGAGAGAGAGAGGGAGAGAGAAATGGAGAGAGGGAGAGAGAGGGAGAGAGTGAGAGAGAGGGAAAGAGAAGGAGAGAGAGAGAGGGAGAGAAAGAGGGAGTGAGAGAGGGGGAGAGAGAGAGAGAGAGGGAAAGAGAGAGGGAGAGAAAAAGGGAGAGAGTGAGAGAGAGGGAAAGAGAAGGAGAGAGAGAGGGAGAGAGGGAGAGAAAGAGGGAGTGAGAGAGGGATAGATAGATAGATAATCGTCTTTATTCGGGCGAATTTGGACCATAAAGTCCATTTTTACATTTAGCCCTTCGTCAATACCATGAATATTAAAAATAAAAGTATTACAATAAAGAGTATATAAAATATACAAAACATAAAAAGATATGTTAAGACAGATTCAAGTTTGTGGGGAAAACATAGGAAAATGCAGGCTTTTTCTTCCTAGTAAAACCTAGAGAGAGGGAGAGAGAGAGAGGGAGAGAGAGGGAGAGAGAGAGGGAGAGAGAGAGGGAGAGAGAGAGGGAGAGAGAGAGGGAGAGAGGGGGAGAGAGAGAGTGAGAGAGAGGGAGAGAGAGGGAGAGAAAGGGAGGGAGGGAGAGAGAGGGAGAAAGGGAGGGAGGGAGAGAGAAAGGGAGAGGGAGGGAGAGAAAGAGGAGTGAGAGAGAGGGGGAGTGAAAGAGAAGTCTGGAGGAGAGGAGATGTGGAGACGAAACACCCCAAGACCTTTTTATTTCGAGGAAAGTGGGCAGAAAGAGAGAGAGAGAACCATAATTGCACTCCCACAAGTTAAATTATTCTCCTCCAGAGATAATTATCTCGAGCGATAGAAATCTAAGCCGAGATGGATATTTTTTCTTAAATCCAGGGGAGAAGAGTCTTTAAGGGAAAAAAAATTAAAATCCGGTCCCGTCATATCGTGGAATAATATCGTTCATCCAAGATCCCGTCCCTTCGACTCAGGAAGCAGCGAGGGAATATTGTGACGCCACCGCGCGTCCCCCATCCCACCTTTTCGTCCTCTCCGCGTGCGATCCCCCATACCCTCTTCCCGTCCTTCATGGGTCTAACTCGCGCGCGCGCACACACGCGCTTCCACTGGCCCGCTATTTATCTTCTTTTTTCCGCGCATATGCTCCCGGCGACGCCGGGTTCGACGGCCGTCACGCGCCATGTCCCCGACGCCTCCGAGGATGCGGGGGTGGAAGAGGGCGCGGGGGGCGGAAGAGGAGGAGGGGGTGGAAGAGGGGGAAGGGATGGATGAGGGGGAGGGGTGGAAGAAGGGGAGGGGGTGGAAGAAGGGGAGGGGATGGAATAAGGGGAGGGGTTGGAAGAAGGGGATGGGGTGGAAGAGGGAGAGGGTCGCTTCACCGGAGATGCCCTCGGACTGTTTTTAACGCCGTGTGTTTTTGTAATAATCGTGGCGGAGAGTAATTCCTATAGGTTCGAAAGAAAGCGAAGAGAAAAAAGGAAGGAAATAGCGCACCGTAAAGAATTAACGGGTTTTAAATTTTTGTCGCGGTCGGATAGGCGAAAGGGAGGTTTATTTTTTTATTTTTGAAATATTGTTTTGGGAAAGGAGTCACCTTTATTCGATGAAGCGGTTAATATTCCAACGTCGATGATTTCAAGCGTGGGCAAAAAATATTAACGTTCTTGCGGAATGTCGCGAATTATTTGCAAACCATAAAATAAGCTTTACTGTGCTAGTTTTGTTAAAAGTTTATATTCTGCAATGATTAAGAATTATCCAAATCGCAATTTCCAAAAATAATCTGATTCTACCACACCTTTATAAACGGAAAGAAGGATAAAACTTCTTGGATAAATGAAATTTGGAGAAACGCCAAACAAGTCTGAAAAATTGATCAATATTTATTTTTTTGACGGTATAATTGAAAGGGAATGATGATTAAACTGACAAATATGCGCGAAAAGACATCGCAATTTCTTAAACGACGATCGATCCATCAATTTTTTTAATATCGAAAGTTGTCGCCCCTTTCACTTTGTCGGAATGATTTCCAGATTGTATTAACATAAAACGAGTTAGCATATTTACCGATCGCATAAAAATGATCCTCGAAAACAGAAACACGGGAATGTTTCTCAAAAAGGAAAGGACAAAATGAAAATTTATAAACCTCTTCCCTTCTCCATCTTCCTCGTAATCTAACTTATAAATCACAAGTCAAAAGAATATGAATTTGGAACCGCACACAAATGAACCCATCGATATTAAATGCCGTCGTACGAATGAGCGATGTGCGACTCTTTGTTAAATCCTTTGATTTGCCTAATCAATCACCGATGAAGTAATGACGCAGGCAAAAAAAAGAATACCTTCGCCGAACCGTGCACCTCCCTTGCCCCTTTACGCCCCACGCAGTCGCCCCGCCTCGCCCCATCTTCCTCGCCCCCGCTCGAGTCTCCACCCCGTTCCTTCTCCCCGGTCCCACTGCCCTTGCCCTCGTCTTCCTCTCTCTCTCTCCGTCTCCTTTTCCTGTCAACCGCACAGGTGGTGAAGAGAATCTCGCCGCGAAATTTGTCAAGTCACGCTTCGGTTTAACAGCAGAAACAGATCCCTGCGAAACACAATGGAAGGTCGAGTCGCCCAAGGCAACGGAATCGGTACCGATAACTTCGTCATTTAAATAGAAAAAAACGCCTCGAAGAGGGAATATTGAAATTGAAACATTACGTACATGTTGTTTAAAAGCTGACTCCAATAAATACACGCCCCCGGCTCCAGTCGCATTTCGAGGAAGCACTTGGATCGAGTCCCAGACAAATCTTCCTCCCGCCATAAATTTCCGGGAAAGGCGAAAGCGTGGGGGGATATGAAAGATAAGTGGACTACAGAAATTCGCCTTAATTCCATACTTTAATTCTTTATTGTATAAGTGCTCAATATTTAACCACCATCAGGGCAGTGCGTATATCTTCGACCCGCATATTTAAGCAAATTTCGGCAAAGTGATGAGTCAAATGAGTCTCGTCTTCCTTTCTTGTGAGAGCGGCCGTGAATTCATATACCGTTAGGACCGCGTTTTGCTAACACCTGCCCCACCATCTTATGCTCCTGAATATACTCGGTGTTTCTCTTCTCACACTGAATCGCAAAGTTTCTCATTCAACCGAGCGTTTTTTGTATTCTTTCACTTTCTATAGAGTTATGTTCTGGCCAACGACGATGTGTCTGGTCCAACGCAATACGCTTGCTCGCATAAAAAAGCGCATAACCAGACATATGTACTCATCGGCTTTCTCTTTTTGTTCTGATAATCCACTGTACTAAGAAATTCCATTTACTGTCCAAGTTGATAGAATGATGGGATGAAAATCGATGTTCAACGACCTTTTTTTCAACAAATGGGCAAATTCATTTTGAATATCGTCTGATTTTTTTCTATCCAACCTTAACTACATCTCCAATCTGTCTTTGGTTCGCCGAAGAATCTTGGCTTTGGCATATGTAACTACTTCCTTCCTGCAATTTTACGCCTCTCTGAACTTAACGAACACCAATTCAGAATTATCTAAATTATTCTCAACGCACATCTTTTTCTGTCACCAAAATATTGTTGAGTCCCATAAAGCACCTCTTCGCACGCCTGTGTGGGACTCGGTGCGAGAACTGATGATATCTCCCCCTCTTGAAAATACCGAAGAATTAAAGCTATAATAGGATTCGTTTATCACGAGAAAAAGGTGGCATCACTAATTAATATTTCGATATTATAAGTAAACGAAAACTGTACATTTTACGTGCAAACAAAAATAAAAACCGATATTTATATGTACCGTTATTTTATGGGCCCTTTGGGTAGGCTGCGTAGGCTTAGCTACGCCACTGTCGTCGTAAACTATCGCTAATTTACTAAATCATCCATGATTCAAATATGGATATGGTTTTGTCTCCGGCACACAAAATTTTATAAATTTGAGAACATTTTTCAAAGTTTCACTGAAAAGTTTTGGTAGGATTATTTTATTGATGTACTCATTTTCCCACTACAATATTCGTGTTCTACTAGAATGTGCACATAAATATAATAGTCTATCATTAATTATGTGGTTGCTATGAACATTTACGTGGATATTACGCAAACAATATCATTATCTTTAATATTTGAGACTAATTACTATTCCTTAAAATAAATGTAAGGGAATATATATATATATATATATATATATATATATATATATATATATGTGTATATGAGGGAATCCGCTTAAAAAATTACAGATTTCCTAATAACGAAATAAGCATTTCGTAGATATTATTTCATAAAAAAGTCTTTTATTGTACTCTGAAATTTCAAAACAAAATATCAAGCTCCGAAGTCACTGAAAGGGAATTATATAAAATAATGATTTCATCGATGATACCCAAATTGAAAGATTGGAAAGGGGGAGAATTTATTCGAAGTACTTTGAAATCAATATATTCCATCCCGATGCGGAAAATAGCATAAATCACTTGTTAGCTATACCATCAAATCATTTAAAAAGAGAAGGCTGACTATATGAGTCATCCTTTTGAATTATAACTTATTCGAAATAAATCGGGGTAATCTTGGTTTAAAGCACGGCCGAGAATATAGAGAAATCGATCACTCACGCCACTAAATCCAAAACCAACGACAGCATTAGCCCGCAATTTAAGGAAACCAAATTACAGTACCATATACCACAATTTACACGGAATTAGAGGCTGCATCGAGAGACTCCTCCTATCCCACCCACTCTGTTCCTCAACGACTCATTTTTCAATCTCCTTACGACCACGTATCACGAGCTCCGAGTTGTCACGGAGCGTACTTTAAATCACTTCCAACAATAAAGGTGTTCCATCCCTCACACGCCTATTTCTCCTTGCCCTGCCATCGCCAGAACTTATCCACTCCCCTTGTCTCTCGTTCCACGCGCCTCTTTCTCTCTTCTCTCCATTTCGTCCTCTTCTCTTTTCAACTTATCTCTCTTACTCTCGTTCCGGACTCTTTGCAAAACTCATCACTTCCCCTCCTATTTCCATCCCATCCATTTTCTTCCCTCCCTTTCTCCATCCTTCTTCGTTTTTCTACCCTTATATATCTCTCCTTCGCTTCTCTCCCTCTCTATTACTTATTCCCTTTCTCTATCTCACTTTTCCCTGCTCTCATTGTCTCTACGCCTCTTCGGAATGGTATCGACCGACGTCGCCTTCCTCTTCTCCTATGATGGACGACAGCCCGCGCGCACACACGCACTCACGTCTTGCGAATCTCCACCTCTTGCGAAACACACGTCGGTTGCTCAACAATCAGCGAATGAAAATTTATAAAAAATAACAAAACACTTTCGTCGGCCGTCTCGCCCTGTGCCGCCCAATTGCAGTCAGATGTCATTGCCACCTCCGCGTTCCGTCGTTAGAAAGCGAGGATTATTATTTCAGAGTGGGAGAGAGAGAGAGAGATAAAGAAACTGCGATCTACGAGGAGGCGCAAATGCGAAACCTCTCTGCGTATGATTATACTAGGCGGAAATGAATGCTTAACAGAGCGTATTTCAATTCTACACGATAATCGAAGCAATTTAGCGTGCTAAAAGCGATGCGGATTTAAGATCTGCTATTTATGAGAAAGATAAGAGCTGGTTTAACGTAAAGTCGCCAACGATCTCCGGACGAACAGAATATTTTATCTGTAACTTTATGGCTTTTACCCATTTTCATTAAATAAAAAATACTCTGTTTATCATTAAGTGAATTTTTTAAATATTAAAATTATTTTACGATAAATAGTATTCTTTAAACATTAAAAGAATGGTTCTTGCCTTAAAGCAAATAGTTTAAGAAACAGAAGGCGCATCGAAGACGTGACCGCAGAACTTCTTGACGCTTGTACAGATAAAAATTTATCTCTGCGCAGAGGATTCGCGAACAAATACAATTCAAAATGGCTTCTCTGTTGAAATAATAGTCTCACTCGGAAGCAAGTGGCGTCATTCGTTTTGTTTTCTTTTCAGAACGTTCCAGCGAATGAAAAATCCCCATCAACTGACCGCCGCTTGCGATCCCTAGGTCAAGGCTGAGCGTAGGAGACTCACCGGACTCATGACGCATGCCGTGTGTATATTGTTATATTGTCAGAAGATACCTGACCTCACGCGGCACAAGCAATCATGGGCTTCCAGACTGACCGGACTTGCAATCAATGATTAATATCTATGACTAGCAGAAACGCCCGGCTTCGCTCGGGAAAGAGTTCTTTTAAGTTGCAAACGATTTTTATTATTTATTGTTTTATTGATATATCACTTTTGATGTCATCTTACAATAAAAAAATACAATAAATTTTGAAATTTACTTACTTATGCTACTGAGTACCCCAAGTTTTGAATTGCTGGTTTAGGGGTTTGGGGGCGGAGCCTCCACAAAAAAAGATCCATACTTTACCAAACATTCCCCATTCCTTAATTACGCATGCGATGTTTACATTAACATTTACTATTTTATGTATTGTATTGCAAAGTTTTAACATTAATATAATTACGCATTGACGTCTTACTTAATATTCACATGGCTAGATGCACCGAAGCCTTTAAAGCATCAATAAAATTATGTGGATTATGCCAATACTATTAGCCAAAACGTAAACAATAAACAACATCTTGGTTACCGAACAAATGTAAATAGATGTACCGATTTATGTTGCGATAAATCTTTCAATGTTAATAGTAAAAGATAACAATGTTCTAATATTCCTAAAAAATCATTTGACTCACTTTAAGAGTATTCATAGACTCTATTTAGACGTTGGCTATTCTTCCTCTACGGCGTGGATTTTCCGGAAATTTTGGAACCCCGATCTCGGATCCTTAAAATCCAAAATCTCGGGGTTTCGGATTTTTCCTGTCAATTGTGAGCTAAAAGCTACCAGTGTGCCAAATTTCAACTTTCTAGGTCTTCTGGCAGTGGGTTAAATATTTTGGACATACAAATATACACCCACTCTGTTTTATATATTAAGATGAAATTCAAGCATAAGCACTTGAGCATATGAAATTGAAAAATTGGTACTTAGATATCTATTATTATTTTCCGATTTTCGATATTTGTTTATTTATGAATTTGTTTTCAGTCATAAGACTGAGTTCTATAAATCTCCAGTGAAACTGAGAATGAAATCATTATATTTATTTTTTCAGATTTTGTTCAGTATTAACTAACCAATTGCTATACATTTAGAGGAGTGAAAACGGTAAATTTTCATCAATTAAGTGTTTCTCCGACCTTTTTGACGAAAAATAACGATTGTGACGGCAATGCTTTTTCCCAATTTCAAATTGAACCCAAAAATAAAAGCTCAACGAGAGCAATAGTAGTCAATACGTAGACCGCGAATTAAACACATATTTGTAGAAAAATTTCCAAAGCCATAATAAAATATACCTCATCGAATTAGGTTAATATATCTTAATGAGTTGTCAAATTAGTTTATATGACTTCAAAGCATTTCAAACGAAAATGGGCCATGTCCCGAATATTCGCAAAGTCAAACTGCAAACCGTTTAAAGTTCAAGGTTGATAGTAAATCAATTTTGAGGGAAGCGATCTCTTCTACGATCGCAGGGGGAAAAAACTGACTTTTACCACAAGCATTCAGTAAAAAAATCATCGGACAAATTTCTTTCTCGTGGTTATTGCCAGAAATCCGGGAAATGGATTGCTTTGTTGTTTTGTGTATCGCTTATTTTCCTCCAAGGACGTTTACAAAGAGAAAGACTTCAAGAGAAGTACGCAATTAAGTGCGGCTGATGAAATTTATTCTATAATCATCGATACTCTCAGGACTTCCTGCCTAACTCTCAACTTCTCCGTTCAATCTTTCCATAAATGTTGAGTTAGAATAAAATTCTACGGCTCTCCCACTGCCATTTCTGCTGGATGAATCAGTCTTCAGAATAATTTTATTTTTAGCTACGTATTTTTCAAACTCGCGCTAAAATCCCCATTAATTAGCTTTGCATCATTTAACCCAAACGCTGCAGTTAAAATAATAGCACATTATTTATCAGCGCTGTTTTTCGATCATTCTAGTTTTAAGCTGTTTTTGTGACGCACCGTACAAACTCATTCTTGTTTTCATATTACCATTAAAGGATTTAAGAGGCACTTCTTGTTGAAATTAGTTTGCAGTTCCAAAGTACGCCAAAGAGCTCTAAGGCTCAAACCAATTGAAAAACGCCGAGTTGTGTTTCTGTATCTTACTTTAAAATTCATAAGTAAAAATCGGAATATTTTACAAGCACTACCGCCTAAACTCGTTACGTGGACCTCTTCTTTGTGTATTTAAATCGCCAACCATTCTCTGGATTCCACCAAAAACGCAAAAATTTTAATTTGTAATTTCGATGCAGAAGAACGACCAATTCAAACATTTTCCTCGAGGAATTATTCCCAAAGAAATGGAGCACGACCTTTGCGAATCAAAAGAAAAATAAGATCGCAGGTGTCAGAACAGAATTAAAACCAGAAATACAATAAAACCATAAACTCGCATTTTTATTACTATTCGCCCGCTATACGAATTATTCTCAAGTTACACAGAAACTGCGAAATTATTTATGTTGGCTCCAACAACAGAAAAAATTAATTTATGGAGATCCATCTTGTCTATGGGTGTGCGCGTGACTCGTTTCGAATGCGTGTGAAAACGCGAGAAAACTTTACCCGACCCATTGTGTAAGATTGGTCGTATTAACTTGTTTCGCGCAGTGTTTGACCAACCAAAAATATACGCTACACTCTTCATTTACTTGTCCGTAGTTCAATAAAAAATTCCGCATAAAATGCTCACACGGGCATCATCAAATATTCTTACACTATATCGTACACCTATCGCGCTCGGATAAGTCGTGTTTACACGTATACGGGCGTGTCCACTTTTGCCCACGACGCAATAGTAAATGCGCTAGATGTGCCCAACTCTGGAGGTATTTTAAAATTTTGCAGAATTATGTAAAATTTCCCGCGTCGTTACGAAACACATGCCCCCTCAGTACGCAAACTCTCCTTCGAACAAATCCCCTAATGCACTAAACAGTCGCGTACGAACGATAAAAATCGCAGATAAAAACTCTCGGCTTCTCCGAGAGGCTTGTCCACTCCTTTGTTCCCGGAGACAACGCGAGGGAATAATAGACGGCGAGGAAAATCGTGTTTCGTGCTTCGAAACCTTCGACGTAATTCTATAGAACACATCAATGGCGACTCCCTGGGACCGCTTTTTGGTACCTCGGTCGTGCATAATCACATTCCGCGATATTGGCCTATCCGCGCGCGTTGTTAAGGAGTAAAGGGGAGGGAAGGGAGAGGGAGCAACAATGGTTGGGGTCGCTTAGGTATTGCTGCCACGAGGCGGCTGCTGCGACGACGGCGAGGCGACAGGTGGGGGATGAACCAGGCGAAGGGTTGCGGTGGGCAGGGAAGAGGAAGGATTGGGGGGGGGGGGATTAATGCGGTGAAGGTTGACCAGGTGCGATAATAACAAAAGGGAAGGAGGTGGGGAAGGGGCGCCTCGTTTTTTTTTCGCTCCGAACCATCGTGTCGAAATTTCGCGATTAGCATTAAAGCGTTGCAGGCCACGCGAAGAGGGAGAGAGAGAGAGGGGCGGAATTGCGTTTTGGATTAAGGGAAACGTCCGTGGCGGGGCTGTCATAGAGCTGATTGAGCTTTCCCTTTTACGGGAAGCGTAAATTATCGACGGGCGAATCTCGCGGTATTAGAAGCGTCGGAGCGAGTGCATGATAAAAAAATGCTCCGTCGAATCCGAATGCTTTTTAGCGCATCTTGAGTGCTATCGCCATCCAAGTATTTGAATCGCAAACAAAGAAAGACAATGCTCTATAAAAAGGAAAAATGATTTTATTCAAAATTATTTACCTCGTTTTATTAATGTCCCGAAGAATAGGAACCCAAATTTATATTTTATTTTAATAGACCTGATTTTTGGAAAAAAATAAAGAAAAGGAAAAAACGACGTAGATAAGATAAAATAAAACAGGCAGTTGGCATCAAATAGTCTCTGTTTTAACATTGGGCTATATTACTTTTAATTATTTATCGCTCATAATACCTTCTTGGGAAAAAATATTGAAAAATAAAAAAAACACGATATTGAGAGCACAGAAAATTTAGCATTTATGTCATCATGAAATTATTATTGAAAGTATTAAAATGGCCAAAGAAGAGGAATTTAAATATAATATTTGGGTTTTCAGATGACAATACCGATATTTTGGCTTAATATTAAGATGTATCGATTTAAAAAATATTCGTGTGTCTGTGAAAAAAGGAGAGAGAGGCTTAAGGTGGATGGAGATAGGAGAGAGAGAGAGAAAGAGAGAGAGAGAGAAAGGAGTGAACGGATAGGTCCGAGAGCAAAGACCTGGAAAAATATGCGACGCATCTGGCCTCATGGTCATAAAATTTCGTCCGCTCGCACACTCCCCAATGCTTTTAGCGTCCTTTTTGTTGGATCTTTGTTTTCCTTTTTCGATAGGAGCGATGTAAAGAAAATGGAGGGCGTTCACAGTTCATTTGGAGGTAATCTGCTCGACAAACTCGAGGAAACCATCTCCTTCTTCCAGAAGAAACACTTTTATAACCTCTTCGTTAGATAATCGGTTTTATTCGGGCAATTAGGAAATCGTGTTTCTTATGCGTTCCGGTGTTAAAATAACTTTCGCTTTTCATATACCAAGTTTTTCGTCGTTTCTCCATCTTTATTTTTTATCCGTTCCTTTTACGGTTCTCGGAACCCTTCGTATCTCCGCCGTTAATAACAAATATCCCGCTTAAATGTTGTATCCAATCCTTTTGGACGTGCAAGACGTACTTAAAGGAACGTTTTAGAGTATCTTGTTCGGTCCATGTAAAACTGAGAGCAATTGAGAGTACATACACCGCTTTTCATTTATTTACACGGGGAGAATTAGCGACACACTGGGAGTTTATGGCGATATAAACGACTGGCATACCATAAAAGGTTGACATGCAGACAGATTGGGCAGTTCGTGAAGCCAGTGGCAGTACATACAAGGTTACGCGATAAAGAGAAAATACGACAGCTTCGTCCGTAAGACGTTGGCGAGGTGAAGGTCCAGCTGGCTACGCACACAAATTCTCCCCCTCCCAAAAACTCTTTCTCTCTCTATCTCTCCCTTTCCCTCTCTCTCTATCTCTCCCTTTCCCTCAATCTCTTTCACTCTCTTCCCCTTTCCCCCTTCGACAGCATCCATCCTTCCCCGCCATGCCCACCCACAAAACCACGAGACGCAGGCTCCCCACCAAGTGATTCAGGGAGTGACACGGGAAGCGCTATATCGTGACGAGAATTCCGTGAAACATATCTCTCTCTCTCTTATTCCTCCCATCCCTCTTGGCAGCCGCCTCCTCTACCTCCTCTTCTCCTCCTACCCAACACTACGCACACAAAAATGCACACCCCCGCCTCCTCCACTCCTCGATTATCCTTCCCATTCTCCCCTCCCCACACCCTTTCCCCATCTTGGTTACGGCAGGAAGGGTGCGATAGGGCGGTCTGTCACGCGACGGCCAGTTCAGAACAATGGCTCTCAGTCTCTCACATCCTCTCCTATCTCTCTCTCTTTCTATTCCCTCTCCTCTCTTACTCCACCACTAATCCCGACCTCTAAACGCATATAAACTCTCCAATTATCCTTCACCGGTTTGCGCCGTATACACGTTTCTTTTGACTTAATTCCGCTCAATGGGCGCCACAAAGTGCGTTCCATTTTGGGCGGAGTCGAGGAATTTATTCGGAAATTTACACCAAATCCAAGCGTTTACTTCGCCCTGGGAAAGGAACTCAAAAGGGTCGATACGAAATAACATGTCATTTATTCAACCGAGGGCATTCGTTCCGATGCAGTTTTATAATCGACTTATTCGCCTCGGAGTTTATTCCGACGAATTAAAACACAGACTGCAGATTTTGAAAAAAGCCGGAATGGGTTCGTCCGAAGTTTTACGAAACGTAACGGTTTGGAAACGCTGGTCGAAAACTAGCGGCTCCGAAAAACGAGAAAAAGAAGAAAAAAAACTCGCGGCCTTGACTTCAGGTGAAGAAATTTTTTCCGCGGCTTTTACTTTTTTTCCGAGGAATAGAAATCCGTAAAAAAATTACGCCAACGATAAAACAAAAGCGGCGGCGTACGAAACTGGATTCGCGCAACAGTACGAAACAGATGACGACGATGAAGGCGACCTTTAGAATGGCAGAAAAACGGCCCAGTTTCCAAAGCGTCGAGATAACATATCGGCCGAAAGAGGAAGAAAACTCGGTCGCGGATTTCACTCAGAAAATTGAAGTTGCGACTCAGAAGTAATCAAGCGAACGGGTCCGCTTAAATCGAAAACTGGAAACCGTCGTCCAAACTCTTAGTCCCTGGACACAATCCATTCGAGTTTTCATAGCGTTTCTGAAAATAAAACAATGGCGAATGGGAAAAACTTCACTTGTACCGAACAACGAGGGTGAAGTTAAAACGCACACGATCAGAGGGAACAGTGAAGAGGAATTCATACATACACCAAACTAAAATCGGTATAAATAAAATACAGAGAGAGAGAGAGATTCGAACCGAAATTCTCTCCTCACGAAAACACTTGGGTCGGTGGTATTGAGAGAGCGACTCGTTCTCTTTCTTAGGAAAGCTTTGTTGTCGCGTCCAGGGGGTAGAAATAAAAGAGGTTCGTAGCGAAGGTTCCGCGAGCACTTCCGGTTGAACACTCACCGCTTCCGGTCAGCCGCGCGCGGACCTGCGAGGAAAATCGTGGTGCGAGTGGCGCGCGTGCACGCCGAGGAATCCGTACGGGAGAATTCTTACGTCCCTGAGGCGAGGCGTGCCTTACAATGGAGGAACCGTCGTCATCAATCTATTCGGCCTTTGATATGGGCGAAGGTATGGCGAAGCGGCTGAGCGCGAAAGGAAATATTTTCGCCGAGGAGACCTCAACGTTTTTCCAATAAGCGATGATTCGGTGAAACGTACTTTTGCGTAGCGCGAAACCTGAAACCGTGGCTACGGCGGCGTATGTCCCACAGAGAAAATAACGGAGCGCGCCTCTCTGCTCCGAGGAAATAATTTCGACTAGTTGTCTGTGTTTATTTTTGTGCCTTTTTAGTATAAAGGTGCCAGATCTGAATTTCCTACCCTCGGGTGGACATCCTGTGTCAAAAATAACTCGCATTATCTCCGAGATAAGGTTAAAGAAATTGAGTGAAATGAGGCCAATTAAGCATTACGGAAATGCCACGTCTCTTTCCACTTTTCTCGAGAAACAGTTCCTTAATACGCTATTAAAGATTCAGGTCCTATAATTCTCCTCGTACGATAAAACTACACAGTTAATTTAGCTTTCATTGAAAGTGACATTTATAGGAAGGAAATTGACAGGATTCGATCATGACTAATCAATGGAAGGCTCCGAAAGTAATAGTGATATTAATTAATTAAATCCAACTGATTATTTATTAATATACAGCATTTTTCACACACATTCCATTATTTTCTGAATAATATCACGGTTTAAATCTATGCGTTATAGTGATTACTGGCCTTTTAGATAGGAGATAAGGGCGCGTCTCCCAACGCTGGGGTCACGGGTTCGAATCTCGCCAATGGACACGAACGCGTAAACTCATCTTTGTTACTATTAAAAAATAATTAACTAGTTCGCGAGGTCTCCGTCTATCTACTTTTAACCTTAGAACCTACTATCGGTAAATAACCACTGATTACGGCTACTATGTAACCAAAATGCGTATCTGGTTTTCCTAACCCTATTGGAGAAGCCTAATTTATCAATATGATCAGTATCGAAGGTCGTGAAGTGCCCTTTGTGCACTTCCTATAAATAAATGAACGTAAATAAAATTAATAAGCATTCAAGGAAGAATAAACAAGCTACGGTCATACTAAAATTTCACCAACCGAACAACATTTTAATTTAATGAAGCTTCGCGGCTTCGGAACACCAAGTGGTCAACGTGGAGGAGTTGATTGACGGAAGTTGGTGTTAATAGCGACCAGGGTTCAGTGACATTCGAGAAAAGGGCTGCGGAGGGTGACAACAATGGGCGCATCCATTTAAGGGATCTTATAAACCGTTGTCTTGGCGTCCCCTCCCCCTTTCCTCCTCCCCCCCCTTACGCAGGCACGCACGTACACGCGCGAACCTCTGGAGTCCAACCACCCCCGCTAGATCACTTTTCTCTTTCCCTTTATTTTTTCACGCCCCCTCCAGCCGCCGCAACTTCCCGAGGTAAAGCGCCCTCGAAGTCTTGCAGGGAACGACGACCGAGACGCCAGCCAAACTACGCTTCGTTCGTGTCGATGCAGAATGCATTCCAACTCTCCCTCCAGACGTTGTTGGACGGCGTCTCAATCTCACCCTATACACATCCCATGGCGGCGGCGACGTCTCCTCCCTCTTCCCCTCCCACTTCCTCTTTCAACTTTCTCCCCCACTCTCCCTCTTCGCGTCAACGCAACCTCCTCCGCCACCTCTGCCCTCTCTGCCACTAGTACTAAGGCCAAAACGGATTAAATCCCTCGTCCTTCTCCACCTCATTCTTTCGCTATCGTACCCTCTCAATCGGTACATCGACATCGGAGCTATTTTGGCACGATCCTTTGGGAGACTCTTGGGAACTCATATCGGAAAAGAGGTGAGAACCCTCGAGGGAAACTCCAGCGGTGTGTTGGAGTGCGGGATGAAGAGACGGAAGGAGGGAATGAGAGATGGAGGGAAAGGAGATGGGGGAGGGAGAGATATATGGAGGGAGGAAGAGATGGGGGGATGGAGATATAGGAGGGAGGGAGAGATGTAGGGATGGAGAGATAGGAGGGGGGATAGAGATATGGAGGGAGGGAAAATATATAAGGAAGAAAGAGATGAAGGGAGGGAGAGATGAAGGGAGGGAGAGATTAAGGGAGGGAGAGATGAAGGGAGGGAGAGATGAAGGGGGAGATGAAGGGAGGGAGAGATGAAGGGAGGGAGAGATGAAGGGAGGGAGACATGAAGGCAGACATGAAGGCAGGGTGACATGAAGGGAGGGAGAGATGAAGGGAGAAATGAAGGGAGTGAGAGGTGGAGGGATGGAGAGATAGGAGGGAGAGATTGAGAGAGGTAAAAGAGATGGAGGGGGAAAGAGATGAAGGGAGGGACCGATGGAGAGATGTAGGGAGGAAGAAAGAGATGAAGGCAGGACGAGATGAAGGAAGAGATTGAGAGAAAGGAGGGAGAGATGCAGGGAGACAGACGGAGAAAGAAAAAGGAGGGGGAGAGTGGGAGGGGATAACAGAAAGAGGAAGGAATCGAGAATAAGATACAGAATGTTAGCGAGAGGTTGCGATAGAATGTGCCAGAGGAGAGAGGGAGAGGGGGGGGGGGGGGAGAGGGAGGATGAGATGGGGAAGATGATGAGTTGTAAATTGTTTCAGAGTTTTCCACGATCTAATGGAAACGCATACCAGCCGTGATTGACATTCTTGGGAAACTCTGTTACTACGTCTGTCTCATTTTTCCTTCCTCCTCTCTCCAATCCTCTTCCTTTCTCTCTCTCTGTAATCGCCGTCCCACTTACGTGGCCTGTTGCCCGTTGCGTATCCATCGGAGGGAATCCGACACTCACCGACGTCCGTTGCATCACTGTGCTCCTGAATGGCTGAAGGTCGCCCTCAGGTGGTGGTCGCAGTTCGATTACGCTTTTTTTCACTCTTCGCATCCCTATTCATTTCCATCGGAGAGAAACACTTGCCCCGCGCGATCATTGTTAGCGATTTCATGTTCGGAACGGAGCAATTTAATTCGATTATCTCCGCCGCAGGGAGGTTGAGGGAGGACGTGGAACGATTCATGGAAATCGCAATTCCTCCCCCTCCTTACCTTTTTTTTCCTCTCTCGGATTCCTCGGGCGAGACGTGGCAGCGATTCGCCCAAATGCTTTTTCCTGGACTGAGGAGTAGTTATCGAAATGGCATCCATTACGGCGGCCGAGGAGGGATTTCTGAGGATTCCGACGAGATAAGTCATCGCGACGCAGCGAATGGTAAGATCGAACACCTCCGCGAAACCTATGCAGTTGTAGGGAGAGCCGTTTACGAGACGACGGCTTTCTCTATCGCGCTTCGAAACGAGAGGGAAACGATAAGAGAGGGGCGACGCGAAAAGCATCCCGTGGTCTATTCTCCCGAAATCCTAAAACGGGTGGGAAAGTCCATTTAGCGATCGTAGAAAAAAAACACAAATGGCCTCACGACGTCTCTCTTCCTTCCCTCCCCTCTCTGCCGACGGAACACGTGACCGACTCCCGACATGCGTTTACGTCTCATCCCCTTCTCCGTAATATCCGTCGTTGAGCCTCATCCCCTTTTTTGGCCGCGGATGCGGATTTCGCCATCTTTTTCTTTTTCCTTTCGTTTTTCTCTTCCTCACTTTCATAATTTTCCTTCGGAGATCTTTATCTGCCCGCGTTATCTCGTTCTTTTATTCCCTCTCTTTCTTTCCCAAGACTCGGCAGAACTCCGTAACGGCGACTTCGGTTATGTTGGAGTTGGGATATGACGGCGAAATATACCAGATCCTAACTAACTCCACACACTCGGAGAATAATATATTCCTCGAGGAAACATCCGCGGCTCTATATCGGAGAACTAAAACAGAGACGGAAGAGATATTTCCAGCATTCCGATTTTGGGCACGAAAATATATTTTATTACTCATTAGATTTCCGACGGTTTGCGTTATAACGAATGTTGTTTAACAAATTTCTTCGTTCAATAGAGATTTATCGAGCTCGGCTTATGACTGAAGACCAAATTATGAAACATATCTCTCCAATACCAATAAAGAGAACTTCCGGCGATGCAACAGCGACTGCGGCTGCTTCGCAACCGAAATGCGTAACTGGTTTTCCTAATTTTTTAATGGCTATTCGAGAGACAGAGTTTATCTCTTTGTGACAATTAAGATGACACGGTTATCGAGTACAACGGCGTGAGTTGTATGGCCTGTTGTAAGCCCTATTTACCCATCTTCGTTGTATTTTCCATTATCCCTCATTAATGCTATTTCTTCTTCTCACGTTCTGCCTAACCTCTTGCCCCTCATCAGCCTCTCTGCACTTCTCTTCTGGGTATTTTATTCTCGCCCTTTTCTCATTTTCTCCCACGTCTTTATTTGTCATCGTCTTTCTTTACTTCCCGTTCTCCCTCTTTCCTTCTCCATCCTATTCCCACCTCCTTCACCTCTCATTTCTTCCGCTGTTATTTCCCACGTCTCCATTTTTTAACACTCTCTCTCTCCTTCCGAATTCGCCTCATTCACCCTTATACGTGCCCATTTTACTTATTCCTCATTTACGCATCCATCCATTCCTTTTTTACGGCCTCAACATCTCTTATTTCCCTAACTCCATCCAAGTTTCCGGCCCCCTATTCATCCATTAAAGTCACGTCTCTTTATTTCCCATTCCCCCTTGTACTCAACTCCATCTCTAACTTTCTCCCTTCTTCTCGTCTCAGTCTTCCATCTCTCTTTTGCTCTCTCCATCTATATGTATATCCCTTTTATCCTTTGGCAACTTCCTTTCGGAGCTTTTCTTTTCCCCTTTCATTATCACCGATATCTTCCTCTATCAGTATTCTTCCTCCGTTGTCCTATCCAATCAAACACTCTCTGTTTCCCACACACGCAGAAACACACAAAACACAACCCATCTTTTTCTTCTTATCATTTTGAAAATCTACATTCTCATATACTTCATTTCCTTCGTTCCAAAAACTTCTTTTCCGTTATACAAACAAGTGGGATTGTAAACAGTCGCCTGCTAAGTTAAATTTCCACTGTTATTCCACTGTCGACGATTACATCGAAATTGTCATTCCTCTCGTTAGAGGGAGACATTTATTGTTATCGATTCGAAAGTTATAAATTTTTAAATTAATAAAATTATCTATTTTTACCATATCGTAAACATCACTTGTATTAATGCTTTAGGGTTGAATTTAAGAATTTTATAAGCAGATAACACTGAACTAACAGAGACAAAACCGAATGTTTTCCTACTTAGTCTTTTATTTATGTTTGTAATGAATCGTTCATATCACTGTGACCAAACTGTACTAACATCTTCATTAAATAAACGATGAATACCCGAGGAATAAGTTAATTCACTCCCCTTAAACACAACGTATATAACAGTAGGGCACGTAGGATTTCTAAAGGGCGGAGGAGGTCCAAAGTCTAAAAATGTTGATAGGAAAAAATATTCATGCAAGATACTGTGCGTTGTTTTATTACATATCCGAATTGGTGGTGTTAAAAAATGAATAAAATCGTTATTCGTGGAGTTTTTATATACGCCATTGTTAAAAGCTCTCATTAATTCAATTTTTAATTTGAAAAGATTGAACTCGCTGTATCTCTTGCATGAGTGCCTTTAATAATAAATGCACATACGGCCGTAAGATTTACGCTAATTTTATTAAGCGAAAACATTAAAAAATTCCTCTTTCTTCCTGAACGATGCATAATAATATTTATTATACATTATGCTGGTAATCTTCGTAATCGATATTTTTTTAAGGTAGTTAGAAAGCTTAAATTAAATTTTACTCGCCTAACCTCCCTTTTTCGTTTGATAATTTAACTCCAAAGTGAGAAGGATAGAACTTTTACGGTTATTCTTTTTCCCCGCAGCTCAAATTTTGCGAAAATTGAACCAACGCATGAGGAAAAATGCTCCCCTATAAAAAAAAGGAAACAGACTACCTTGAAGGAGAACCAGACTAAAATCCACTTTCATTTTCCGGCTCTAATAAAGCGATGGATTTTCCGTGTTGGAGCAAAGGAGCGGCAGCAGTATGATGCCCGATCGAATCCTGACCCTTCCAAGTGAATTTGGAAGAGGCGTAGCAGACGCCCAACCCCGCCCTTCTAAAGACCTTTGGCGCTATCTTTCGTGACATAAAGGCTATAAGGTCACGAGGCTGGTATATACCCGCGCTCAGAATCATGTTTTAGTGCCTTCAAAACGAAAGGGGTCGTTAGTAAAAATATCTCTGATATATACCCGCTAATAAAAATAACAGCTGGCTATTTTAGCGTAGAATTTTTGAAACTAATTTCATCTTCAGCGCGTGGAACGTAGTTAATTCCCTGCAAATCTCAGAGTCGACTCGATTTTTCGAGGTAGTAATATAATCCATTCCCGAGGCTTTCTTTGTGTGCGTTTTTTGTGGGTACTTTTCTTACGCACACATTTTAAAGAAAAATAATAAACTCGCTTCAAATTGACTCACTTTTGTTCGGCCGCCTTTCCATCCCTCCCACTCCTCCCTTAACACCCTCCGGTGTTTCTACAGTCGCATTAACGAGCAAAATTTCAGCTCCGAAAAAACAGCTTGTGTAACACCGGCATATTTATAAGTCTCTTGTCCTTTTCTCTCCCCCTCTCTCGCATACATACACTGATTGTCGCCGCGTCTCACAGACGGCTTTTAAGGAATGACTTCCGACAACAACCAGCGACGCCAACTACGGTACTAATCCTCCAGACGGAGGTTACCTAATTTGTTTACAGAAGGGACTTGAGTCTCCATCTCCCTCATCTCGCTGCTATCTCTTATTCATTCCGCGCGTCAATTCGATCGCATCCCCAGCACCCATAAACTGCGCTCCGAGGAACATTGGAAAAAATAACGGAGGCGCGTTGCCTACTCGCGGACCTCTGAGCACGCCTCGCGAGACGACTGCGCCGCTCCTCGATCCGTCGCTCTTCCGGATCGGACTTTAAACGGGCTCTTATCGGAGGTTAAGTATGGAATGCGAATTGACATCCATCGACTCAAGGGTTACGATGATATGTTATGCCAGAAGAAAACGCGCCGACGCCATGCACTTACTCGGGAGCCTTACCGAGACAACGCAAAATTGATATTGAATGATCGATCAAAATGTGAGCGATAATAACAATGAGGCAGAATAAATATGGTCTTATGAGACAGCCATGCACTTACTCGGGAGCTTTTCTGAGAGTTAACGCAAAATTTGTATTGAATTATTATTAAAAATGGGAATAATAATAACAACAATGGTCTTACGAGGCAGCCCATCTTGATGGTGTACTTATCCTAAAAAAAGACAGAGATCCTAAATTCAAGAATTTTGGGCATCTATTATTTGTGAAACCCCACTGATGGTGGCCACTTTATACCCGAAATGCCTTTCTGGTTTTTCTAACATTCTTATGGCTTTTTGAGGCACATAGTTGTTCAACAGATGTGGAATATTTACGCTCAAGAATGGTTGAGCGAATCCTTTGCCTAAGTCAACATCGCGGAATCGTTTTCTCGGTTACGTGTTTAAGAATCCTGAGAATTTTTTCGCATAAGTTGTTTTCGAGAACTTTACACAAACGGAGAGAACGCCATACAAGGGAAGGAAAAAAAATGCGATAACAAACATTTTAGCCTTTCGCGAGAAGGACATCTCCAATAAATCGGGCAAATATTTAATCTCCCGTCACTTTTCCCTACCTCTTGTTTTGATCGTGAATCTGAGGTTCCAGTTGAGAATCGCGCGCCGAACGAAGGTCCCACTCCCTCTCTATTTCTCTCCCGCGAAGTCTTCTCTCTTTCTCCTCCCCGCCGTAAAGGAGCGTGCTTCCGACACGAGACCGTCACAGCGACTGAGGACGAAGCAGGCGATCGCCGGAACCGCCACTCCCCTCTCCCAACCTCACCCCATCCCTTCCTCTTCCACTCCCTCTCTTTCTCCCTCTCTCTTTCTATCCCTCACTCTCCCACGATCATGTGCGTGAAGACTCCCCTCAAGCCCCCTCCTTCTCGTCTTCTTCCACCTCCCACTCTTCGTCTTCTTCCTCCATCTCATCCTCTCTTCCTCCTCTTCTCCATACTCCCACTCTCTCTCTCTCTCCTCTTTATCCCCAAACACTCTTAAACCTCCTCCTCCTCCCTAGCACCAATCCCTCCTCACTCCACTCATCTCTTCCCAACTCCTTCCCTACCACGCCCTATCCCACTCCAAGGCAATCTTTAACTACCCAACTCTCCTACTCTCTTTCTTTCTCTCACTTTAAAATCGCTTCTAGGCAACCTTCTACCCATCTCCTATCCTTATTACCCTCTATCTCTCCACCTATTAATAGCACAGTGTTCCCTTTTCCACAGCCCTATCCCAGCGCGCTATCTGATCTTCCTGTTTCTACATAGTCTATCTCCAGAATTTCCACCAAGGTCTCTCGACAAAAGGGAACCTTTTTCGAGTTTTTGTTCAATATACTATCCCCCCGGGCATTTTTGGACGGCTCGCGAGGGAAAGTGAGTTTTGGTTTTTGAAAAACTAATTCATTCGTTAAAAGAAAGCCTATAAGTGAGGTTTTGTCGCGGTTAGGAATAGGACGGGTGTACCACGCAAATTTAGGAGCCGGATCGCACGAGCAGATGTTCTAAGGAGATTTTTTTATTCTCCTCTCGTTCTTTCGTAACAAAAGGTTGACTCAGAGGGAAGGTATGGCCGATTATATTTTTTTGCCACTGAAATATTTTTCTTCTTTATCCTCGGCCCTCGGGCTTGTTGGATTTTCTTAACTTCGACTTCTGCGAAACCGGCTATTTTTTCCTCATAATATATTTGAAAATTACAGGTCTCATTTTAGCAGGAAGCTTCGCTCTATCGAGAATAAAGAAACTTGTTTGAAAGAATTGAAATCTTTTTTTTACACGAAAAGAACTTCGGATTTGTGTCTTCATTTCAACAAGTCGGGTTTTGATTAGCTTCCGATGAAAATCTAACTGGAAACTAAGTGGATATTGGCATCTAGTTGCGAGAATCTAGTAATAAGCCTCGCGATCGAACTAAAACATTCCGATACACAGGAATAAACAGGACGAGAGCTTCGATAGCTTTTCCGCCAACTTTTTTATCGGCGTGCTCGCCGCGGTTCTTCGCACAAAAATTCCTTTCTTCATTGTTTTTCTTCAGTCCACACCTATCGCGTCCCACTCGGTCCCTCTCATCCCCACCCACACCCCCTCTCCCTCCCTTTCTCCTAGACCACCTCTCCCTCCCTTTCTCCTAGACCACCTCTCCCTTAATCCTCCACCTTTTTCTCCGCACAACTCCGCCCCTATTACTTCCATCTGCATCCCCCCTCCGTTTTTCCACCTCTCACTCCCTCTTTATCTTCCTTCTCTCTCCAAACCCAGTTTTTTTATTCCTCCGCCTCTTCTCACTCTTTTCCTCCGCTAATTCCATTCCCTATCTCCCCGTGCCCCTCTCTCTCGCCCCCCCTTCCCTTCTCCCCCTTACCTATCTTCCTCTCCGCCTCTCTCTCGTCTTTTGTCTCACCTCGGCTGCTTTTTCCACTCATCTCCCACGCCGTCCTCCCGCTCCCCCCACTCCCTCGCTTCCACACCTCTTTTCCCCCATCCGTCCCTCACCTTCTACCGTCCCTCACCATCTACCGTCTGACCTCACCCCACCCTCTTATTCCCCTCTCCCATCTTTCTTCCCCTATTCCCGCAGCGCTTCGCCCCATCCCTCTCGCCCATTCTGTCACCTTTATCTCTCTCTCTCTCTCTCCCTTTCCCTCATCCAATCCGGAGAGATTGACGCTCCGAAGGTTGAGCGTGCCACTCCTCCGGGTATCCAAAGTTAAGGAAAGACAGGCGGCGTCGACTAATAACCTTTTGACTCTTTTTAATTATTTCATAACGCGGCGAGAGCGAAACATCTGCTTGTTATGAAGAGAGATTGCAGAAAGCTGCCAATTAGCTTTCCGCCGGGATGATTTTTTTAAATTTTTAATTAAGTGGGAGAAGAGAGAATATGGATCCATAGCTCCTAGTAAAAGAGAAAGCCTTAAAGTCGCGTGTTTTCGTGCTATTGCTCGGAAATTGCGTGCAACAGTAACGAGATAAAGAAATTAAAAGCGGTCGGTAACAACCGCCTAATGGGAAATTTTCTCTCTTCTTTGATACATCAACGAAGCTGCTTCGAAAGAGTTTAACGATTGTCTTTACTTCTCAGGTAATGTAAACTGTTTAAAAAATACCCATTAAGGTCAAGTGGATGGATGTGAAATTTGTCTCTATGGAGAGGCCTGTACAGATAACACCTTTTCCGAGAAAATTCTAATTTATTCATTAGCTCATACGTAAAATTAAAACTAAATAACATCCTATGATCTATTAATGGTCAATCTACTCAAATGTTGGAAAAGCGAGGATTTACATTAATACTCGCATTGAGTTATCTACTCCTCATTCGCTTGAAAATACCCCATAATTATCGGTTTTGTTATTTTTTTCCTTTCATTGGATCTTATTAAGTGCTTCCATACCCACTAGATTCGAATCCAGGATCTAAGTATAGGGAGGTTAGCCACTCTTATTCCAAGGACAGCTTCAATTTATAGTTTTTTAATTTACTCGAATTAAATTAAAAAATAAATTTAAAAAAATTCAGACTTTATAGAAAGATATGGGATGAGTAGCTTGCGGATTCAGTAGGTAAAAAGTAGAAATGGCACGATATTTTTTTTAACTTGAAACCGCGAGCCAAAAGCTTAACAGCATCCTAAAATCCATCGATCACTTGATAACTTGGTTCCAATTGATGACCTGGATGTGGAACGAATTGACATTAAATCGAGTAGCCGGTAATACCGAATGAAAGCTCCATCGTTCTTTTTAATAGAACTTAAAAATTTCTATCAAATGTCATTAATATATGTGGATTGACAGCTAGGTATGCTGAACTCGCATGACACTGGGTCGATGCCCAAGGCAACTACTCAAATTCACAACACACACAGTGAACCCAGTATTATTATGTCTGCATCTCGTCCTCCTATTCACCCAATTTCCCCCTCCCTTCGTGTCTCTCTCCCCATCTCCCTAATTTCTTTCTCTCTCTTTAATCCCCAAACGCCTCTCTTTGTACGTCCCTCGTTTTATTCCCATTCTCATTTCCTCCGGCCCATTTTTCTCCCCCTCTCCCCTCCATCTCCTAACCCTCGTTATTCTTCTGTCTCTCTCTTTCTCCTATTCTTATTAGTCTCTCCATCGCTCCCTCTTCTCCTCCCCCTTCATCCTCCTCTCTTGATGTCATTCCACTCACTCTCCTCCTCTCTCCCACTCCTCTATTCTCTCTCCCTCCCCTTCTCTCGCACGCACTTTACTTCATTTCAATCTCTCGCCTCATTATCTCTTAGTGCGAATCACTTAGACTAATCACTTTCCTTAGCGGGACTTTTTGGGAAAAAAACGGTTCCCATGACTCTCAACGGGCGAAAGCTGCACGAAACCTTTTACTGATTTTGGTTAAAGTTCCAAAACGACTTAATGCGTCTGCAAGAGGAGAGATCTTTAAAACTTCGTCTAATGGGAAATAAAATGCTTTAAAGTTAGAGCGGCCAAAACATGTACGACATCCTAATTTCGCGGATGCAATTTTTTGTCATCGGGTAAATTTAAATGCTTTAAAGCTAGCTTATTGGTACAAAAAATATCGTTTCATTAAAACTACTTGGAAATTTATAAGTTAATACAGTTATTCATATTCGCTCACTAGCAAACGTGGAATATAATCTAGCATTATAAACAACGCTATGATTTCTAAATATCTTTATGTAACTTTACGTTTTCATGCATAATGCTCGTCAAAATGTCTCTTCGATATATGAAAAAACTAGCAGACCCCTTTCTTTGCCCAGAGTTTTTGTGATTAATAACTTGAAAAGATTCCGTTGGTAGGTACATACCAATCATCATTCATGACTCTGAAGTCTTCATAGCTTTATCTTCTTCGACCGCCATAATTTTGAAAAACGCATTGAAAACCCTTTTTCAAATTGAAATTTTACGTTAAGAAAATAAAACTTCATTCTTTTTTCCGCTCCTGGGTTAAAATCCCAGATTCATACAATGAATATAAACAATTTTAAAATGCGCATGCACCACTCCCATGCTATTTAAATTGATGGAAAAAAATAATTTTGTCAATTAAAAAGGTATATAAAATCGGTTTAAAAACCTTATCACACCACTTTACTCTTTACTGTGGTTAAAATGGCACCTTTTTTGTTTCTACGCTATGTAGTTGTTGAGTTATAGAGTCACACACGTACAAACACTTTATTTTATAGATATTGATGAAGATATAGATAGTTGAGAAAACCAAATGGGCAATCCGCCTCGTAGCAGCCGTTGTCGTCCATTCACTATTTTCCTATAAGATACAAAATTTTTTCGACCTAATGATAAAGGTTTTTTTATAGGCGAAATGCGCTTTTGATTTTCCCAATCTTTTTATGGATATTGGAAAGACAAAGTTTATCAGTTAGACTTCAGCCACAAGATGAGTTCGATAATTCTCTCTTGAAGGTATGACGTTTAATAATTTTAATAATTTTTTGCTCTAAATACAAATCTCGTAAATTGATGCCACGAGAACAGTAATCAAGTAATTTATGAATAAAAAATATTAATCGATAGAAACACAAGTTTGAACACATTTGTATTCGGCTGCGATGAAAATGGTTTTGTTTTACTTACTGGTATTCAATGGAGCTTGATTGATTAATATAACTCAAATATTTATAAAAAGGGTAGGAAAACCTAACCTATTGGAGAGATATATTGTGTCAACTCCTCTAGTATTACTGTTTTTCAAAAATAATAGGACTAACATCTTCAAATTACTAACGAAATGATGCTAAATTGTAAAAATGGCACATCTTTTATTATATTTCGTTATGTTTTTCCATTCTAAATTTGCTTTTACTATGATTATCAAAATATCAATTGTTCTTAGAATTGTTAATGTACTATTTATTTTTCAAAAACTATGAATATTGCAATGTCATAAAATATTTATATTCACAATAAGGAGCAAGAAACACATCAACTAAAAATATAATAAAACATTTCTCATTTTCTACGAATGATTTATAACTGAATTTTTCTAAATGTGCAAACGGAAGTATTATATTGGTTTCTCATAAACAAATATATGCTGCCCATTAACAATTTGCCGATAAATTGGCGGGAAAGAGCGATCAGCAAATATGGGAATAATATGAAGTACTCATGGCAACAAAATTGGTCTTTTCAGAGATATGAGAAATTCTCACTTTTTAATATTTTGATTAAAGTTTTAATCGTCTTTGGATTTTCTCCTAGCATCCTTGACATGAAAAAATAAACTTAATTCTTTTTGAAGCTCATACATTTAAGTCCCGAGTTTGAATCTTGATTCTACCCAATTATAAAATTCAAATGCAAGATAAACTACCCTCACATAAAAATTCAATGAAGAAAGTAAAATCTTCCGAGAATCTTATCATGAAAAATTGAACGATTGCTGGCCTAAAACCTGTAAGAGGTCACACCGAATATCTAATGAAATATTCGTCGAATTTGAAATGACCTTTCTTGAATTACTTGTATTGATTGAATATACCCAAGATGCCGTAACTGCGTGGAATCGCATTTTTGAGAAAATGTAATTTAATAAAGATATTAGATAACTTAGTACAAAAGTCCAACAAGTAAAATAACTATACTTGTAGAGTCATCCCTAAGGGAGGAAGCGTGAAGGAAAAGTGATGTGAGAATGAGCCTCTTCCGATTCGCTAGACACATTCTCCCCTTCCTCTCTATACATAACATATTTTATTAATTAAAATTTTGTATTGACACTCATTAATTAAAGAACGAGACCGCAATATATAAGTATAAATAAAAAATAACATAAAAATAGATATTAATTGCAATAAGATACTTGGAACCTGCTTTAATTACTTTGATCTGTTATCTAAATTGCGTTATAGGGATTAAGTTCTTTTACGAGCACAAATTTCACACATTCACCTCGCAATGCCCGCATAGGATCTATTGTCCGGGAATATTCATCCCACTCGTCCTGGCATGAAGCGTCTCTAGGTCATCTCCTTCATTTCCGTGAGAGCTGAGGGTCTTGGGGTCGAAATCACGACCCGTGACAACAGCGCGTATCTAGGCCTCTCTCTCTCTCTCTCTCTCCGCCCATGACGGTTCTGGAAAGCGCCGCTCCTCTTTACAGGACGACGCCGGACACAGCCTCATGCCCGAAAAACTGTTTCCAACACACGAGAAGTCGAGCATGCCCGAAACACGTAATGTGATATGAGATTCTAGCTTTTGAAAGATTTTATAGTCAAGGGTGTCAGATAAATTCAGTGCTTTTAAATTTATTGAGCAAACAGTTAAGTTTTAGAACGAATTGAAGCGAGTTTTTACTGCCGTGGCATTCTTCAAGATTTTAAATCAGATATAGCAGACATTGGTTTTGTAGAATATAAATAGTTTTTAAATATTTAGCACTACTATAATATACATAATATCCTTGTTCTGTACGTTGGTCCGTCCGTCCGTCTGTTGGTCCGCCGGAACTTTCTAAAGAAATCCCCATAAGAGAACACTTAAAAATATCTTTTTTCCACTTGTAGGCTTTTTTCTTATGCAAAATTAAATTAGAAGTAATTGACCTACGATCTTCGGACCTGGACCTTTTAAAGAAAAATAAACATAGATTCTTATTGTTATCGTCGACCTTTGCCTTCGGTTCGTATTCGCTCAAGTTATACGTTTAAATCACATTTATTGGAAAATTTTAAGCTTTTTAAAGATATGTTGTCTTGCCGACCGTGTCATTGTTAAACCTCGAGATTGTATTTTCGTCCTTATACTATATGCGTAAGGAAAGTGTGTTTTGAATGACTTAGTACGAGAGAGAGAGAAGGCACCCGAATTATTTATAATTAAAATCGTGTTTTTCATTAATTTCTTTTCAGTTAACTTCCTATTGACATTTTTGGTAATTAACTATTTTTATAATTATGTTCATAGTTTTTTGCAGTTCATCTTATAATTAACCAGAGTTATAAATTCGCATCGCATATATGAATCATGCAAAAGCCATTTCTTGACATGTAGACCTTTTTCGTTTACATTTTAAAATATTTCAAGGATGAGGTATTTAACTAATTATGCGAAGAGTAGAATTTAAATATCATTCGTATATGTCCAAAAATTACGTTTTAATACGATTTTTCACGTTTTCACGCATTTTGTTTATATTGGACCACTGTTGTCCCAATTGTTGAATTCTATTCTTGACCTCATAACAAAGGCACCAACTTAGTGCTTTAACACGGGTCAGACTTTTATACATGGGTATAACTTATTTACTGAATCTATTAAGTAATTAGAGGGAGGAAGGAAAAGAGAATGGGAATGAGCAGAAATTGAGAAAGAGGAAGAGGACGTAGCATTTATATAGGATTAAAAGGAGCTGCCGTAAAAAATTAACAATAATAAATTATAATTGATCATAAAAAATGTTATACTATTGAATCATGCACCATTTCCAAATTGTGGAAATTCATAAAACTTAATATATGTAGGTTACGTAATTTTCAATGGATTTCTTTAACTGATAATACAGCAAATATTTTGGACCGAATTTCAAATAGGAGTAAAAAAATAACATTTTATGATTTTTATTTAAATTTCTTTAACTAAAGTGATTTTTCTGGAAAATTTTCCAAACTAATATAGTTAAAAGAAAAGTGCGATCTTAAAATATAGTTAAACTCATTGTAGTTCATGTAAGTATTTATTTAATAGTAAGTTACTATACATTTTTCCTTTGATGGTAAATTGACAGTTCGTTCACATTTTATCCTGTTTTATACGAGTTAATAAGAGTTAAATAATTCATTTATTAAGTTAAATTCAATAAGTTTTAAATAACTTATAATATGATCAAATATTTAAAGCAAATTTCAGCTGCTTCTTTATGCATTATATCTTATTATTTCGATTTTCCTCTTATTTTGAGCAACTATTTGGATAATCATTTGGCCTCTCTACTAATAATTATTTAGAGTATAATTAAAACTTTCAAAAGCACTGATTTGATTGTGCATGAAAGCCAAAGCAGATCATAGCATATCTTACTGATTTTTCATATCGAAATCATATATATTTGGAATACTTTTATGATAATCCCGTCATATTTGACAGGCAATTACGCTTGTTATCAATTATGGTACTAACATACGAAATATACTTTTTATTTAACATTAATATTCATTTTAAAACCTTTGCTACAGCGTTAACGTCAAAATCACAGCTGCAATTCAGTTTCTCCGTATATGAAGTTATTAGTGTCATTATTACCGTCGTTTTGATCATGTTAACGCAGAAAATTTCACTTCCTAAAGGAGATAATTCATCAAAAAGCAGAACTACACAATATTTTTTCCTATTACAAAATAAATTAGCGACAGGTTTACAGTTAGTTATATAAAATTGAATGGAAATTAGTTGAATACAAGCTCGTCGTAAGGCCTTTCCGGTCCTCGAAACGGTCTCCGAGCCTAAACTTCCACACTCAGCTTAAGAAGTTTGCCCTTCAATCTTCCAAATAACGCTCATGAGCTCTTAAACGTGTTCACACATAAAATGTTTCTTATTGACCACAGACCTGACCTGTAGTAGTTTAAAGTTCCGAAGAAAGTTCTTTAATAAATGCTTTACGTAGCCATTTTAAGGCAAAACCTTAGCAATTTTCTATTGAAACCTCCGTGCTATTTGAACCTCGATAAATTTTCAAACAACCTCGGATTAGTCAAAAACACGATGATGTTTCACACAACTGCATCATATTCGTGCTTGAACCCATTTCCGCGTTTTTTATGCCCCAATAAAAGGCTCGTATATATTTTTTCTGTCTCAAAACCGGTTTCGTCGTCCAAAAAGGCAAGTGTCCTCCATCGGACCATGAGATAACGGGTTCGAACCTCCGCGTGGGAAACAATCCTTGTATCGTTTACCTCACGACCGAGCATCTCCGAGATAAATGTCCGCGATAATTTATTTGCAAATAAAAATATAATCTTCGCAAAAAATCTACCTCATAGACGAATTCGGGCGAATCGAAAGTTCGCAGAATTATTTTTCCACAAAAAATAAGGCGTTAATATCCACGATGCCTAACAGGAGAACGGGTTTTATTGCAAAATTCTGGAAGTCTTAGCAACCTGTCGCGGCAGCGGTTTCCGCAAAAAAAATCAATTTCCGCGTCCTTCTCGCCCAAGGGCGTGAAGTTGATGGATGACGACGTCCTAGTAACGTTCCTTTTCCGTGGTCCGGTGTGAACGCCCGGTTGCTTCTGCCTGTTAAGTGTCCCATTGTAGCGAGAGAGAAAGAGGAAGGATAGGAAGGGGAAGAGCGTAAGAGGGCGTGGGGAGGAGTGAGGGAGGGCAGGAAAGAGTCATCGAAAACAAACATCGGGTGCCACCCGCACTTTGACCGCACCAAACGCTGACAACACGAAGGTTTTCGTCACGGCGCCACCTGGTCCGCATCTATCGCTCGGGGGAGGGAAGGGGGGAGGCGCGCATCACATTTATGGGATCGTTGTTGTGGATCGAATAAGGAGACACAAAAATTTCGAATGTGAACAGGAAATCAATTTCAACCTTACACCTTATGTGGTATCCCGTCTATGGTATTTTTAATCCTTAAATATTACTAAATACGTGCGACGATCGAAATTATTGTATTACTAAGATAGCCCATATATAGATTAAAAATTTAAATATTTCCCTACCAAACGTGCCCCAGAGACGCAATTGGCTTCCGTTGCGCTTTGGTTGAGCCCTTCTCTTGCGACGGTACGGAAAATTACTATCTTAAAATGGGAGAAGAAAGATTTTAAAGTGTCAGCGCGAAAGTTTTCTCCATAATTATGACTAACAGTCGTTAAGGAAATTCAAGCTAATCGAATAAGCTAACGCTTAAATCCATAACTAGATAAAACTTAGGCGAAGAATTGAGTAGTCGAACGAGGCATAGTTGCGAGAAACTGGAATTGATAAAATTTGATGGTAGACTCACTATCGCCGAAAAGAGGACGATATTACCATGAAAAGGCCTGTTACAGCAATAGAGATAACATTTTATGAGATATTTTGACTATGGGCAGGGAGACTCCTAAAAAAATACAAATAACGGGCCACTTGGTTTGGAGATGTTTTTCTAGGCACGAAATGGATTTGAAACAGATGCTGTCTTAGCAGAAAATAGAAAAAATATTGCATTTTTCAGTTCGAGTGATAGTGCTGATGCTATAGACGATTGAGAACATCTTATAAGTAACACACCAAAATAGTCGGCTCATAACTAACTAAATAGCTAGATAAATTACAACGTTATTTCAGTATTTATTCGAAAATCGTTAACTTGCGGAGTTGAAAAAATCTTGTCGACTATATTAAATATCTTCACATACCAATGGGCACATTAATAACTCCCAAATATTTACTATACTAGCTCTAGCAATCTTACTGCAAAAAAATTAATTTTAATTAATTAAATACGGTGGCGCTAAATCGGGGTTTGACTGTAACATTTTTCTAACTTCCCAAAATGTAATGTGGTTTGGACATTTTTTTTCTGTTATTTAGGCATACGGGCGGATCAACGTATCGGGCATTAGGGTAGGCCCCGATGGGCCGTTCACATTTACGCTAAAAGTAACAAAATTTAAAATGTATAAAAAATGTTGAAATATTTACGCTGCGACATGGAAAACAATAAAATAATGTTAATACCTATGTAAATAATGTTCTTAATTTTGTTTGTGAGTATATATAAATATTCGAATAAAAATATCATATACGGGCCGGTTCAGCTAAAAACCCCCGGACCGATATGCTCCCTCCATCCGCCCCTGTAGGCATACTCTGTTTTCTCTTTTAATGTAGAGGTGGAATCAATCCACCGGACAAAGTCATTTCAATATCTGAAAATAGATATTAATACAGGATGAATATATCATGACTATTTCCATAGATGAATTGCAGCCTCATAACAATAGGTGGCTGACAATTACTCAGTGATATTTCTTCCTTGTTTATTCATCTTTTGAAAATAATTTGTGGAGAAAGCAAATATTTCAGGCATTTATTTTTTAATCAACTTGATTTACTGTGTTTATCTGCGAATTAGCATTTGAAAATTATCGTTTTCTCTGGCACACAATTTTTTAGAATAAATTCCTCGCGTTCTATCTTTCACAAAAATAAGAATCTGCAATAGAATATATATAATATATACAGGGTGTTTCAAAATTATGTATACACCATTTAAAAATTTATATTTCGTGAACCAAATGTACAATTTGCACAATTTTTCTTTTAATGTAAAGCTTAAATGCATAATAATGTTTGTAATGAACAAAACTCTAGTAAGATGTTCAAAATGTCCACCACCAGCACTGATCTCTCTTGAACAGAATTACATACTACAGTGCACAAGTCAGTTGAAATTATGTGTGCTTCTTGCTGTATTGCCATCCACAGATCCTCCAATGTTTGCGGTTTCTGACAGTAAACTTTGTTTTTCAAGTATCCCCATGCAAAAAAATCTAAAGGAGTGAGGTCTGGAGACCTTGGAGAGTATTCAAAAGCACTCCCCCTGCGACCTATACATTGCTCAGGAAATTCATTGTTCAGGTACTCCCGCACAGTTGTATGAAAATGTGGGGGTGCACCATCCTGTTGAAAATACACCAATGTATCCAGAAACATGTTTCTGATATTAGGTACTGCATATTTTTTAACATATCATGGTAACTTTCTCCATTAACAGTGCCATTGAATCTGTAAGGTCCGATTATTCCACGAGAGGAGAATCCCATCCACACAGTAAAACCTGGTAGATTGACATCTTTCTCCAATGTGAAGTGTGGATTTTTACCTGCCCAGCAAACGCAGTTATGACGATTCACATGGCCATTCGGCATGAACGCGGCTTTGTCTGACCATGCAATTGAATCTTTAAAAGCATCGATTCCACCATTTTTTCGAATGTACCACCCACAAAATTGTGTTCGTCGATCTGGATCATCTTCTTGAATTTAATGCCTCTGTAGCTGAAGAAGGAGTAGTTCCGAAAGCTTTACGTTTGTGATGTTTCTGTGTTTTTGTGTTATTTTACGTGTGTCGCTTCGACATCCCCGGGGCCTCGCCAACCTGAAGTCGTCTGATTGGTGAGTGCTCACTGGGTTTCCTCATCCCAACACCTTGTTGATATCCATATAATAGATGATATATATATATATATATATATATATATATATCTGCGTATGTTTCGTAGACTGGCAGAAGACCTTTGGTAGAGTAAATTGGGTAATGTTGATGAAGATATTAAAGGAAATAGATGTAGACTGGAAAGACAGAAGACTGATCAGGAATCTATATGTGAATCTAGCAGTAAAAGTCAGGTTGGAGAATATGGACACCTGCGGAGTAAATATTGGTAGAGGAGTAAGACAAGGCTGCTGCCTATCGCCGACCCTATTCAATATATATGGAGAAAGTCTAATGCAAGAAGCGTTAGAAGGCACAGAAGATTTCAAAATTGGAGGAAGGATTATAAGAACAGTAGAATAGGCGGATGATCAAGTACTTCTAGCAAGAAAGGAAGAAGAACTCCAGAAAATGATAAATAGACTAGTAATACCAGATAGAAAATACGGCATGGAAATAAATACAGAAAAATCGAAGGGCAAAGAAGAGAATCTGAACATATGTATTGAAGGAAAGCCTTTAGAACAAGTTTCAGATTATAAATACCTTGGAAGCATTATAGCAAGAGAAGCAAAATGTACGGATGAGATCAGGACTAGAATAGAAAAAGCAAAAGAAGCTTTCAGAAGAAAGAAACACCTACTTACGGGAAATATAAGGAAATATATCCGCAAGAGGTTCATAAAATGCTATGCATGGAATATAGCATTGTATGGGGCAGAAATATGGACGCTAAAGAAAAATGGCATCAAATACTTGGAAAGCTTTGAAATGTGGACTTGGAGAAGAATGCTGAAGATAAAATGGACGGATAGGATGAAAAATGATGAAGTGCTACGAAGAATAGGAGAGAGGCAAATGATTATACAGACTATCAGAAAGAGGAAGGCAAACTGGGTTGGGCATTACATGAGGAGTGAGAGTATGATTAAAGACGTGTTAGAAGGAAAACTAGATGGAAAAGGGAAAGAGGTAGGAAAAGGTTTCAGCTGAGAGACGATTTGAAAGGGAAAGAGAGTTATCAAGATATGAAGAGGAGAGCGGAAAATAGGAGTATATGGAGAACCAGGTTTAACCATGAATAATCACGGACCTGTCTACAGACAGACTAACTATGATGATATATATATACACTACGAATCATCACTAAACACGCACATACACAAGGATTAATGTCAGAAGATTAAACATTACTTGGTGGTTACATTGAAAATATTATTATAAAAAATATTATTTAAAGGAAAAAAATATTTATTATTGCGACTTTTAACGAAAAATAGGAACTTGTTCTAATTTAAAAAATTAATATAATAGCCCGACTCTACCTCGCAAATTAAATCGCCATTTTGGTTTTTAGGCGTTCTTTACCAGGGAAGCGGTAATAGCGGAACGCCTTATGGGCACGCCTGGTCCGTTCGTCCGTCCGTTGTAACTTTCATCTGCTAAACCGCTGGACGGATTTTAATTTAATTAAGTATGAGTGATCGTTATTAAAATTTATCGCCCATTTGTGATATTTAACTGAATCCGTCAATTAGAACTTCCACTTTTCATAATTACTTTAATAAACTTATACTTGTATCTCGTTAAATGGCATCCATCAAGCAACATTGAAATACCAAACCTTTCTCTCCCTAGCTCTTATATGATCTGTAAGGTATAGATTACAAATTTATTCGGATAGAGAACATTTACTACAAGAAAGTCCGCGAGACCACATACTTACGAGTTATAGTTTCGGAGATAGAAATTCTAGAAAATCCCGCGCAAAACATCGCATATTTTGTTTACATCGATCTCTAAGACGGTTCTCTCGGTAAACAACAATTAAAACCCATGTTTTTCTATTCCACGCTCTTATATGATCTGTGAGGTATAGTTTAAATAATATTCGGATAAAGGACAACATTTACAACTAGATAATCCGTGAGACCACATAATTACGAGTTATGGCTTCGGAGATAAAAATTCGAGAAAATCACGAGTAAAACATAGCATATTTTGTTTACATAGATCGCGAAGACGGTTCTCTCGGTAAACAACAATTAAAACCCATGTTTTTCTATTCCACGCTCTTATATGATCTGTGAGGTATAGTTTAAATAATATTCGGATAAAGGACAACATTTACAACTAGATAATCCGTGAGACCACATAATTACGAGTTATGGCTTCGGAGATAAAAATTCGAGAAAATCACGAGTAAAACATAGCATATTTTGTTTACATCGATCGCGAAGACGGTTCTCTCAGCAAACAATTAAAAATCCATATATTTTCCCCCATGCTCTTATATGATCTGCGAGGTATAGATTAAAATATTTATTCGGATAGAGAACAATATTTACTACAAGATAGTTTCCGAGACCATATAATTACGACTTATAGTTTCGGAAATAAAAATTCGAGAATCGTCCAATCTTTCGATACCGTTTCATACGTATTTCCCATTAAGAACGCCTTTGAAATATCTGTGCATACTATTTATAGAGTATACTTTTCCATCTTGTTTTATTTTATTTCTGAATGTCTCTACGAAAAAACTACAAACTATAGGGCACCTAATAAGATAAACTACAACGATGTGACTTTTTCGTCGACTTACATGCGTTCAAATTCGTTTTGTATACAAACTATACAATTTTAGTTACTGCAAAAAGATTTTTAATGCTCCAATGAAAGTAAAATAACAATACAAAGAAGTCTTCGTTATGGAAAGAATTCGATTATGGTATTTACTATCGAACATAAATCATTTTTAACTATTTCGATAAATTCAATAACAAGCAATTAAAAAATGTACTTGCCATAGGTATCCCGAATTAAAAAAAAATTATATTGTAATTATAGCTACGTGGCAGCGAATTTAAAGAAGCGTAGAGTCATATTGTGTTCGAGAAAATTCCACCCAATTTCTAGCAGGGATCGTCATCTCATCGGTAATTGAATTCACATGAAAGACTTCTTGCAAACTTTTTTTTGAGATGCTGATTTTTCTCTTTCCCCTGCCTTTCATAAAGTCTTTAGGGTCAGCCTTCCTACATTCCCTTCTCCACTTCCTAACTTTTAAAACACATTCTCCTAACGTTACCAGCATTACCATTGCTTTAAATTTATTTTACGTTTAGTGCTGCCTCCCTCTTTGCCGTTTTCTCTTTATATTTGTATTTAAAATTACTCATTCAATTTTCCTTCATCTCGCCTGTTATAGTAACTAAACCTTAACCCTCTCTCTAACACTCTATCTCTATCATTTTTATAATTACCGTCAGAACCTAATAACTCGAGGCTCAATCGAAAACAGAGAATGATCATATTATCAAATATTCGAGCAAGAGATATTCGAATTTATATAAATTTTTATTGGTGACGATAGTCAATTCTTCATTTTCTCATTTCCGCTGATTTCCATCCGACCAATTTCCCAAAACGAAGAGTCATTGAGCGCCACATTAAAGGTTATTAAACTTTGCCCACTTACGCCTTGCGCAAATATTTCCCGATGATCCCTTCTGCCTCACTTGAGTGTTATCTTGCTCTCCTCCTTCACAGTGATCACAACTTCAAACAAGGAACTATCTAAAACTGACAACTGGCTCCGAATCAACGGAGCGCCATTCCAAGAATGCTGTCGAATCCCGAAAAATCAAACAACTATTACTCGAAAGTTTACGACTCGAAATTTAGGCTAATCGAAGAAGATATTATTTCGTCCGTAATCTTTTAAATTACAATGGCATCTTATGATTCGAACTTTAGGCAAACCTTACTTCTATGTCTTTCCTTTAGATTCGAATTATCGATTTACAACTGCATCTCTTATGCAGGAAATTCTCTATTTACGTTGTTTCGATATAATGCTTTGTTCGAAAGGAATTACCCCAACTCTTCCAACGTATATAGGAGAAAAATAATTTCTTATGAATACTACGTAATAAATTACTGCAGGCTCAAGGAGGTGTAAGGATGGGGCACGAGCAGGGATGCCAGACGTCCCGCACAACAATGAATCGTCCCGCGTCCCGCACGAATTTTCATTCGTCCTGCCAAACCATTTCGAGGTATATTTAGATGTGCTCCTGATAATCATGTTAACGAATTGATGTATAATAACAATGAAAGCTTTCGAAACATTGTTGCGGGAAAGTCATCCGCTATAGGAGAAGACCTTTAAAAACAGAGATACCTGAAGGGAAGTGGAACATCGTTTCAATAGAGAACGACCAATCTCCTCGTCCTCGCGGCGCAAGGATCGCGCTGTCTCTTTTCGAAAATGGCTTTTCATAGTGTACAGTACTGTTAACCCGAGAATTCACGTGGTAATACAACTACTAAACAACGGGGAATAGAACCAAAACATAAATGTTATTCAGTTTGCATTTGTTGAATCCCTGGTAAGCAGTCTGATTTTGAATACATATTCTTGGCCATATAATTAAAACTGAACTTCTGATTTAGTGCTCATCAAATGGATTGGTATATCCAATTACCGCCATTAAATAATAAAAAAATGTATTTTACACAGCTAATTATTTAACTAATTTCTCGTGTTATATCGGAAGGTAAAAATTCATATTTTAATTTAGAAATGTAATATTGAAAATAAATGCAAAGTAACAATGCCAATACTTTGAGCATACTTTATCGTATACAATTTTTAATAACATGTCAATGCAAAAAACGAATTTTTGAAAATAACTTTTATTTTAGCTGCGTTTTTATTGACTATTTAAATAATGTAAAACAACATGAAGATTAAAGTATGCAATTTTGTTCATATTTCTAATTTTATATAGTTATATATATTTTATTTTTATATATTACGTATATATATATATATATATATATATATATATATATATATATTTGTTTCTTTATTTTTGTTTTCATACTTTCCATTTATTTTTACCGTTCTTTACATATCCTCGTATTATTGGTTTCTTTTTATTTAAATTTACCATTTAAATACAAAGTTACCTAACTAGAAAGATACAAAGCTTTTTCTTTTTTATATATTCTAATAGTTTTTTAAATTTAAAATTCTGTATTTTCACTATCCATTAACATTTTTTATTTAAATTTGCTATTCAGGTTGTGTACAAGTTCAAAACCAGCAAAATAAAATATAAACCTATTTCATTTTTCTAATGCCTTCCATTTTTTTCGAAATGATCAGTCAGATTGTTATTTCCAAAAATTGACCTATCAAACTGCGTAAAATTCAAACTAAAATAGTTATAAATGGGAAACTATTATAACTGTTATGAAAATAGGTAGAGTTCTCTATATATTGAGAAGGTATTTATGTAGTTAAATCTAATTTGCAGAACCCTTAGTACAATGTCAGCAAAGGAAGAAATTAGCAAAGGTCTAGATTCAGAATCTCAAACAGGAAGACCGAAAAAGAAATCGATAAGACTAGTATGCTTCAATGAAAACTGGAAATTAAAATACAACTGGATTCAGTCTGGAAGAGATAATTTTACGGCAAGATGCCTAATTTGCAATAACTTCACGTTCACAATAAGCCATGGTGGTGAAAACGATGCAGAGAGACACTTAAAATCAGAAAAGCATATGGTAAATGTTAAAGCTGTAAGAAGAAGAATAAATTACTAAATGATCACCCATTTTCCATTTCCACTGACGCGTCAAACAAAGGAAATATAAAAATATTCCCACTTATATTGCGGTATTTCGATACCCTCAAAGGAATCCAAAATGCATTAATATCGTTTTTTTCGTTAGAGGCAGAAGATTCTGTCACAATTTCCAGTGCACTAAACCAGCACCTCCTTGAAAATAAACTTCAGTGGAAAAATGTTACGGCTTATAGCGCAGATAATGCGAACGTAAACTTTGGCAGTAAAAATAGTGTATATACTGCTTTGAAAAAATATAATGAGAACATCATTCCTGTTGGATGTAATCTACACATTCTGCATAACGCCGCTAAAAAAGGATCTCATACACTAAGTATTGATGTGGAGGCAGTGGTCATAAAAGTATATAATGAATTCAGTTCTTCAACTAAAAGAACAACGGAACTCAAAGGATTCTTTGAATCGACAGAAAATGAGTGGTGTGAATTGCTCCCACATATACCAACAAGATGGTTGACACTTTTGCCAGCAATAGAGGGACTACTAAAATATTACGAACCAGTCAAATTATATTTTATGAGAAAAAAAAGCATTTCACCTATTTTACGAAAGTTTTTTGAAGATGCACTAGGTACTGCGTACCTAGGATTCGTCATGAATGCATGTACTGTATTTCAGAAAGCACTAAAAAAGTTACAAGAGGAGGGATTACTCATTGTAGAAGTTTATTCAATTATGGATACTGTCAGGCGAAGTTTAATTGAACGGAAAAAAGAAGAATTCTACGGAGCGATTGCTCGTCAAATTGTACAAATGTATGGTAATAGTGATGCTGTAAATAGGTTTAAAATGGAAGCCAATAATTTCTTTGATGTCGCCATTACATATATTGAGAAGTGGTTCGATTTTAATGATACAAATATGAAAATTTTAAATAATTTAGGCTTACATTCAGTTCCACATTTTAAGGATTTATCAGATATTGCTTCAAACTTTAGAATAGAAATAAATGAAGATTTGTTGTTCGAAGAATATATTTCTCTGAAGAGCTTTATTAATGAATTGAAAGAAGAAGAGAAACAACAAACTTGCAATATGAAGTGGTCAATGTACTTCAGAAAGTTTAGATCTCCAAATTTAATAAAAATGATACAATATATATTTTCAATTCCTCACTCAAATGTATTACCCGAAAGAATTTTTAGTATAATGAATACTGCTTGGCGCAAAGAGAAAAACAGGTTGCTGATAAAAAATTTAGAGGCGGAGCTAATGGTTAAGCAAAATTTCGGGATGAACTGTAAAGAATTTCAATCATTTTTAAAAAGTGAAGGCACGGAAATCTTAGAAAAGATTAAGTCAAGTGAAAAATATGATGTCAAATAAAGGTTTAATTTGTTCTTTTCTTTAATTTTCTTGTATTTATACATGTTTATGATAAGTAAAGTAAATCACTTATGGAATTCTGCTAATTGCGATTTCCAAAGAATGTGAGGATATAGAAATAGATATTTTTGCCTTTGTTTTGTTTAATGCCATTTGCCAAATTTTCTGTTATTTCTAAAAAAGTATTATTGTCAAACCAATAGTATATTTATTACTTAAGTAATTAAAAGTTATCATTTCCAATGGTCGGAGTCTATCATTATTTATTTTTGTGGTGCCGGATTTCTCATGTAAATGTCCCGCGCAGAAATTTCCATGTTATTGGCTAACTTTAAGAATGTCCCGCAGAGAATTTTGAAAAATCTGGAATCCCTGGGCACGAGTGATGAGAGGGACTGAAGCCTTCACGTTAAAGTCCTGATTCTTTGCATAACAAATTCATCATTTCCTCGCCCCGTACCTATCCAGGCCTCGAAATATCCCTCGGTATTATTGGGCATATGTTTAGGGACGCTTTTAGTTGTGGTCATTATTGATTTCTTAGTTGTTTTTATAATAAAGTACCTTTTGGTATTAATTTGGTATTAATTTTATGCAAATTTTGGCCAAAAATCATCAATTTGTATAATTTAGTCTATGGTGATATGCATAAGTTTCGACTTAGTCGTTTCGTTCAAGATCGTCCTTCACTCATCCACGACATAAATTGAGGACTTCCAATTTTCTGTTTTTTTAACGAATCGGATTACAATATCTGAAAATAGAACAAATACATTTAAAATGCTTTAATTAGGGGTGGCCAAATAGTCAATTCCGAATTAATTTAAAGTAGAGCTTACTACGTCATGAAAACGACTATTGTTAGCCGTAGGACAGTTATTCTTTATACCAACAGTTCTCAACCTTTTTTCCGTCGCGACACACATGAAAGCCGATGCTACGTGCGTGACACGCTGAACACTACAATCGCCGAGCTAAAAAAAGAGGGACAGTGCGTAATAGTGAAGAGTTTAATCCTAAATATTGTTTATATTGTTGCTAAAAATGACGCAAGCGAAAGACTAAAACCCTGCTTAACAAAATTTACTTTATTTTTTACAAGACGATCTAAAAATTTTCGGCGACACCCCCCGGTTGAGAACCGCTGCTTTATACAATACAGGCGGCCGATCGTAAGGTGAAGAAATAGCGAATCTGCGTTAGTCAAATGTTGACGTAAAGGGTTGCGTTTCTTACTAGTGACGAAATCAAATATACCTATTACTTGGAAGTATACTCAAATAAAAATGCACGTTTTAAACAGTATTTGGATATTAGATGATGTTATATAAGCATAGTGCCCTAATTTTTTAACTGATTTTTTCATTGTAGTTTATGCTTTTTGAGTGTCTTAATCCTACAATACGCAGACCTGAATCCAAATTCGACTATATCTCTAATGTTTTAGTGGGAGAGCAAATAAACAAGTTTCTGAACAGTTATTTCACAAGTTTCCATAATCTTGGCCTCTTGTTCTCACTGCTCCAGTATATTTGCCTGCTCTAACGAATGTATCGCTTTTATATCTACATTACTGCACAGAAAAAGCTCCCAAGATGTCTCCTAATTCTTAAATACCACACATCATTTATCTAGCAGAGCAATTTTATCAACTGCTGGGAGACTGAGCTTGTCAGGTTTTGAGTGACACAATGACTCCTTGATCATTGGATTGGATCAGCGAAGTTGTTCTCGGTGGCAGAAACGTCACATCTACATTAAAGAAATGGTCAGGCAAATGTGATTGATGATCTGGTGCATTATGGGCATTATGTAAGACCTCCGCGCAGTAATATAAACCAGTCCTCTGGCAGATATTCAGGATTTCTTATTCGGTTTCTAAAACACCAGTAAAGGGCGAAGAAAAAAATCCTTTTAACGGTCTAGTATTCGGGGAGTGGTAAAACAGTATGAGCATTTGAAATGTCCATCAACATTTCCACAAAACAGTGTTGAATTCAAGGGGGGAGCAGGGGGGATTTTCACCCCCTGTGGAATGAAATTCCCCTCCGGGAAAAATTATTAAAATTTAATTTAATTTATTTAATACAAGCAGAAGTACCCGGCCTTGCTCGGGTTTAAGGTTAAGAAGAAATAATCAATGCCGGGTATTCAGAAACACTTTAACTACGAAAAAGTTTAAAGTAATTTGACTCATTTCAACGTTGTTAGGATTTCTGATTCAATATTGATAAGAAAATTATATTCGAGTGTTAATCATTCAACCTTATGTTATATAACATTCCTGTATTAATACAATATATGAAATTTAGCAAAGATTCTTTTAACAAAAAACTTGAAATTATGACAGTGAAGAGGGAATCTATGAAAAACAGAAATTTCTCCATGAAGGCCCGAATGGGCTTTATTTGGATCATAAAACACATTTTCTTGCAAATTTAAGTAAAGTTGTCTTCACTGGCACAATGCGATTAAATAATTAAGGGTATACGTTTGGGCTGGGGGAATTTCCCGTTGAAGTATTTCAGCTCGCGATTTCAACACCAGCGAAGACTCATCGCAGACATAAAGACTTTGCATTTCTAGCAAAAGATATGAACACCAGGAGTGAGTTGGGCTCACTTTCAAAGATAATGAACTTTTTGAGAGCCAATCTTGCGAATTTGATACGTGACTTCAGTTAATAAACCTTAATTTTCGAAGCTAAACACATTTTTTAATTACTGAGTAACTTTCAGAATTTTTTGATACTTTGTTAATAATGTTACACCCAATTTAGTAAAATATTAATTATTTTGATGCAGGAAAATATTTCAAGTTTTGAACTGTATAGTTTTGACATATCTGATGAAGTTTGTTATAAATTAAATTTTTTACATTTTTCTCTACTTTTCCGCAATTTTATACAATCATATATTAAATTCTGTGATTTATACTAGATTATGTATATGTGAATTAATAATTTGTTTGATATTCACGAATTACGCATTTGAAAGACTTTTCTAGTGGTAGTGAAGCTGTTGAAATGTCATGTGATATTTATAATACAAAGTGATTTGAATTTAATTGATTTTTATAACTATAACTAAAAACTATTTGTCTTTCAAACTTCAAACTAATGTTTATTTAAAAAATACCCCCGAAGTTTTCATTTTCCCTCCATGTCAACAATATCTGGATTCAACACTGCAACATAACAACAGAGTTCGTCTAGATTCATGATGAAATTTCTTTTAAGCATTTCTACCAAAAATAACCTAGTTTCTTCGCCATTCTAATATTGTTTGGCTATATATTCAGTGGAAGATACTGTAGTCTAAAAATTTAATTAGAACGAGGAGACTACATTGTTATTTCTTTAAGTACCCGTAAAACTTGAGCACCTCCGTAAGATTCGAATTGATTCGAATGCTATCTTTTTATGAATCTGATATTTTACCCATCGTCTTCACTGTAAAGTTCCTCATTACACATTCAAGAAAGAGAGTTAAACATTTAGATTTTTTCAGCTCTCATAATCCTAACGCTGCTATGTAGTTTCTGGAAATGTCGTTATATATTTCTATGGACGAATGTTTCCTGACCTATTTGTCTGAAGGTATCATCTACGCTAGTGAATGGTTAATTCTGATGTCAACAGAGGTTTTTGACTTCACACTTTCCTGGGTGTTTCTAGAAAAGCCTACGCTTATATTATTGTACTTTTAACTGACTTCTCACCAGTTCATTTTCCTTTATACTTACAACGTTCCTTTACCTGATATACCTCCGCCTAATGAGTCTATTTAAAGTATTCGGAGGAAGTCTTCGCAAAAATAATTCCAGGGATCCTTTCCATGCCATAATCATCAATAGCGTGTGCCGAGATCAATGAAGAATATGCGATTTAGTAATTTAAACTTTGTTGAAAAAAATCGCGCGTTGAATGATTTGAGGAAAAACTCCGGACCACCACGCTAATAACATAGAAAAAAAATAAAAATATGAATGTGACTGCTCGGTTAAATTTTGATGCGAAATACGAAAATGGATTTATAAAAGGAGGAAGAATGGAAAAAAAAGCTACCAATTATGCGTGCATTAAGAAATTTATATCAGTTGACGTGAAATAGCAATATTTAATCACGATTTTCGGGAAAACTACCAGCCGTATACGCCCGTATACACTATACACCTACCATGTTTCATAAAAATCCGTGATCCCAACACCGTGTCCTCTCCTTGTAAGAGCTCGTAAAATCGGCAAACACATAAATAGTATCTTTTTAGAGTAAATGCCAACTAATGGGTATATTAAAACGTTTCATATTTGCTATTGAGTATTCATTAGAATAGAGATAGATTGAATATAATAGAACGAACTCGGAATTCACAGTAGAGTGGCGTCTCCGTTAGTTCAAAAATATGTTTAAACACTAAAAGTCTATGTTTGTTGAAGAGAAAATCTGCCCTAAGTTAAGACAAGTTCCTTTTTAATTTATGAAATGGCAATTAGTTATTATTTCCATTAAAACCATTAGATATACAGTGGAACCTTCATAACTCCAAAGTCTACAACTCGAATTTTCCATAACTCGAAGTGGATTAATTTTACCGGGCAAAATCTCTATGGGAAAAACGTATTTCCATAAGTCGAATTTTCTATAACTCGAATATTTGTTTGTTTCCCTTGAAGTTCGACTTATGGAAGGGCTTAGCTTTGGAATCCCGGGGCCACGTTAACGATGCGATTTTCCATCTTCTTTTGTTTTACCAGCAAGCAACATGGACGCGACGCACCCAATCTCCAATACGTAGCAACATCGTACTCTGCCCCGCCGAGAACTTTCTATAACTCAAATATTGTTTTGTTTCCATTAAAGTTCGACTTATGGAAGTTCCACAGTATATTTATTGCTGCAAGATTCATTTCGAAAGATGTTTACTCCGAAAAGATTATTTAAAACATTATAAATTAGTTTGAGGATTTTTAATTACACAATTTTAAGCCGTTTGTAAATAAAATTAAAGTTTTTAAAAATCTAAATCGAGGTACTTTTCGACAGGATTAACTATCTAATAATAAGATAATGACAGATATACGGTTTAGCGGGAAGATTTTCCGTAATTTATGATTTAAAGGGATGTGAAAATACATTACATTTTTATTCAATAATTCCACCTTTAAATTATTTTGTGTTCATCGATACGTTAATTTTGTTATCTTATTAAATAATTTATGCTTATATTCCTTAATCTTTGTGAATTAAGTGTGACCTTTTCTTTAAATTTCATTTTGAACTATAGTAAACTGATGATTTATTGTAAAATAAATGTTTTTAGAAAGTTTTACTAAGTTTTAAAATTAAAAGTCAAATAATGAACAAAATATTTTTTGTTATAACTGAGCAAATGAAAACTATTATACCTGCGAATCATGTAACAGGCTCTCTAGTTGCCTTAAATTATCGTAGGATTTTTCACGAAATTACGTAATCCTAATGGAACTGGGATTTAGTTTGGATTCTTTTGCCTATCTAAACGACTATATAGGTAGATATAGAGTAAGAATGAGGAGGATGTGAGGAGGAGAATAGGAAGGAAGGGATATAGAATGGAAGGTACATAGAGAGTAAGGGAGGTATAGAATTAGAAAAGGACGGGAGGAAAGAGATAAAGAGGGAGACGAAGAAAAAGAGGGAGAGCTATGGATTGGGACAGGAGGGTATGAGAGGTGGGAGAAAAGTGAGGCAGAGAGAGGGAAGGAGAGAGAGAAGGAAGGGAGGGAGAGAGAGAAGGGAAGGAAAGAGAGAAGGGAGGGAGAGAGAGAAGGGAGGGAGAGAGAGAAGGAAGGGAGAGAGAGAGAAGGGAGGGAGAGAGAGAAGGAAGGGAGAGAGAGAGAGAGAAGGGAGGGAGAAAGAGGGATGGAGAGAAGGACGGCGAGAGGGAGGGAATATTATTATTTATTTACTATTATTACTGCATTTTTGACAAGAGGCTCATCATTGGAGAAAACAAGAATGAGAAAAATTCTCCCGAATCTCTATTTTGGCAAATTTTATACAGGCTCTTACTCAATAATTACAGCTGTTATTATTCATTTCTAAGTTCCCCGTTGAATTTAAACAGGCAATCGCACTATAAAAATAAACTAATTTTGTGATTATCCATAATAATGAGTTACGAATACTTAAGATGTATGGTTTCAGTAGGATTACCAGTCATAAGACGGGTTTTTCAACCATATAGTAACTGACACCCGTCATTTGATGGGCAATACACTAGTGGTTATATATTTTTCTATGTATGTACATATTATCTAATCTATTTTGCTTATGTTTTATGTTATGTACTGTTAATTGCTGCCACTAATGTCTAATTTCATTTTAAATAAGTAAATAAATAAATATCACGTCGTTTGCACGTTTTCTCGGTTAATGCGCATCGACTGAATAGAATATTCGTTGGCCGTGGGTCTCATTTTGGTCATACTGTATTTTTCTCTAAGCATAAAATTAATTCATAGGCAAATAATTTCAATTCGTGGAATCGCTCTGATTCGCGAGTTGCTTGAACAACGGAATCGTTTGTCATTTCCTCGACCGGATTTCGGCGCGTCTGTTGCACCGCAGGCACGTAAAAGGAAGGGGGAGGAAGGAGGCAGGGATTCCTTTGGTGTTGCGAATCACTCGCTGACCATCGCTACCATTACGTGTCGCCCACGCAATATTGCATAACCAGTGAAGCGAGGAAACTACAATTACGAAATCGCTTGTATTGAACGTAATTTATTTTGTTGCAGAACAAATGTACCTAATAAATATAAATGAGAAATAAGTTGAATGGTAATATTCTTCGTAATAAAAATAACCTTATGTTTTCGACTTACTCGCAATCAATAATGTATATCAGCCTCTCATGATTTAAAAATGTGCGTGAAGTTATAGAATGTGTGCTTCCATGCAAGATAACACTTCAACATTCCTCTTGCTCAGAAGGGATCCGTCGAAATTCAAATAAAAACGGTCGAGTTCTAAAAGGTAATATCAAGATCGTTTTAATTCTGTAATAGCATGATGATTATTCTGAATGTAAACTTATTTCACCCAGTTATTTGCAATTAAGTTTTCCATCAACGCATAGTGAACAAGCGTTCGAGCAAAAGAATTAGAGATAGCAGTGGTCAGATACTGAAGAGAATAACTACCGTAAATTTAAATGAGGAGAGGAAGAAGAGATCATTACAAGACCATCGTCTTATTCACCTTAATACATATATCGTAATAATTTTAAATCTATTTTTTTGCGACCTGCTGATTCTCTCTTGCCTACGCGCAATGGGTATCTTAAGAGGTAGTGTGCAATGAATAGCTGGCCAGTTTCAAAAGTTTAGGAAGAAAAGTGACTTCTTCTGTTAGCATTTTAATTCTAATCTGTAGCTTTCAACGTGCATTGCTCAGATGTAAACGTTTTTTAAAGGTTTAAGCGAAACGATGTGCAAAATTTTCTTGGAATGACAATAAGCATTTCTTTACATTATAAACTCAATTTTCTCATCTCATTTAGCAAAGGAAGTTAATAAGTATATTTCCCAATAAATATTCAGCATCTTAATATAATAATATATAAATCTGAAATGCTGTTTGTTTATTTGTTACTCGCAGGGCCTTGGTTACGTGTAAGCGCTATCATACGGAAGCCGCGTGAACTGCACGCTGTGCTACAATAGATGTCAGCGCCTACGGACGGCTGCCGCGTTAACTACGTTCGTGCCATCACGATGCATTGTGCGGAAGCTGTGTGAAGTTGCGGACGAAAGTAGCGTGAAGCATATCACAATTATCTCAATTTGCTATATAAATCGCCATAGGTCAGTCCGACTTCGATGAAGCTTTAATTTACTCAGCGTTCCTGACCTTTGTGAGGCATCAAACAGAAGTGGAAGAAAAAGGATTTCACATTTACTTCAGTCCGACTTCGATGAAACTTGAATTATAATAAAAAACAAAGGTGTTGAGTGACTTCTTATGCATGCTCGCATAAATCTGAAATTAAATTTTGACAATTGAGAAGGAGAAAAAATCCTGTACTTGACCGGGAATCGAACCCGGGTGTCCCGTCCCCGTCTGCCGAATTCTTGGCGTTTCTGACCTTTGTGAAGTATCAAACGGAAGTGGAAACCAATTATTCATATATTCATATGCTATTAAAAAAGCATTTTGGTACATACTACATTACTAAAAATTATTATCTTACGCGCTTTTTTATATCCACGCTATGATCCCATTTTATACCTATATATTATTATATATACATACATACATATATTATGTCAATACATTTGTCGTTTTTTCTTATTCAAAGCGTATTGTAAACCGCTCGTCATGGTGCACCATTTGAGGAGTATTTGAGGGTTTAGGATGTGTTTTATGTGATGTGTTGTGTTTGTCCTTGCGACCCCAACATCCGCCCGGCCGTGGCATAGCGAGCTCGCTGAAACCAAAGTCCTCTATATCACGCACGGCCACTCACTAAGTCTTAAGACTTAGTGAAACAAGGATACCACACACTTTTCACCTTAAACGACAAGAGTCGACAGGTGCCGCTGGAGTTCGACTCTGCACCGTCCGCGAAGAATGAACACGTCTCACCGAACACCACTCTTCGTGCTAGAGTAAGTATGCTTCTATGTTATGCTTCCATTCGATTGAGGTAGTTCTAATTTTAATTGATATTTTATTTTGCAGAGCCTCAGTGATTTTCTAAGACAGGACGTCGCGTACGGATGTGGTCTTCCAGTCTTCTCCTGGAGGTAATCACCGAAGTTGTAGCGGAGTGAAGACAAGGGAAGTGCTTCGCGAAAGTTTTGGCCAACTTAGTATCTCTCGTCTTTTTCCCAGGAAGGTAACGATAACAATTAATAATTGCTTAAGTCTCTAAACGTCTTACAAATTTCGATGACATTAACTTTCACATAGAGTGCAAAAGTGTTCATTATCATTATTATTAGCCCATAGTAACTTTAGAACCGATAATGTGAAACGCTTTGGAAGATTGTTTTATTTCGATATGAAGCTGGGACAATGATAATAAATAACTCGTATAAATAATGAGCTAAACTTGTAGTTTTGTTTGATTCCATGACACTGTTGTCGTTAAGAGGAACCGTATTGTTGCTATCTTCATGTGATTTTCCATAACAAACTAGAGGAATTACCCGTTGATCATCAACGGGACTTTGTAGCGTGATTAAAATTTAACTTCTGAGGGGTGTGCGTGTTCAAAACTTATAATAGACACACAGACTATACTGTTGATATATGCAACGGGTAATTCCGATAGTAAGAAGTAGTTAGTAGAATAAAAATAAAAATGGCAATATTCGAAAAAGATTTTACAGATTCATATAATATGTACCAAAAAATCTCGTAGTATTTCTTTATAAACAATATTTCTTGTGTAGAAACGACCATCTTTCATCTTTCCCTGTCCATAGCTTTCCAAGATCTTCGCACTGATGTCTTCTTAACGTGTAACTCTGGAAAAGGCGACGTATAGCTGTCTGATGGGTGAAGCTTAAAACACCTCGGATTCCAACAGTTTAGAAGAAGAAAATAAGAGAAGTTAAAATGTAAGAACTAACATGAAAAAACCTGAGCTGGCTGGGAATCACCATATGAAAAAAATATGAGTGCAAATGGTTAATGGCTGCCACTTTAAATACAAATCAATGCAAATGAGATTTATAGGTTAACTGAAATTATTTACGAGGCTATCTAATACGTTTGACGTTGCTACAACAATAATTTCGATGTTTCATAAAACTCGCGAAGCGAATAACGTTACTTTGTCTATTTCAAGGCTGAATAGACGCTAATTTAATCGGAGGCAACAATGTGGGTCGCCTTGACAACACCCGGAAAGAGTACGAAAAAGTTATAAAATTTCGAAAAGAAAAGCGTGTTTATGACAAATTCTTCCGTTTAACATCTAAGCATTGCAAGAATAAGATATTTTATAGGTATAGCCATCGAATAAAACAAAAACGGGGAAATTCGGTCCATATTTACATATTTTAATGACTGAATGAAATAAACCTTGCACCTTGAAAAATCGAAAATCCCGTGTAAACTTATGGGAAAATATAATCGGCCCCCGGAGTCGAATTCGGGACTTTTTCCGGAATGTTTGATTTTTCTAGGGACCACCTCATGGGGGATTAACGATTGTAAAAGTTTCAGCTCTTAATTCCATTGCTAAATGCCCAAAACCACTGGGACAGACAGACAGACGGACGGACAATCGAGAATTATTATATAAGGATTGGAATTTATGTGACGTAGAATGCTATTTATTGAGCTGTACAGATTACAGACGTAATTAGTGTATTGCTTACACACGCGGGAAAAGTATAGTCATTAGAGTAAATTATAATGAAAGAAACTGATGTATTTGCGTCAGAATGAAAGTAAAATTTAAAGTGTCACATTAAAATGTTTATACTTTACATAGTTTTGTATGTATTGTAAATAATCATCGTGTTTACGATTTTCAATTCCTTATTATATTATTATTATTTTCGTATTGTCCAAGGGAAACGGTTGGGAAAATCATGCAAGTAACTTTAATGAGCGAGTTCATAGAGGTATGATGATAAATGTATAATTGACATATATTTTGAAATATTCGATAAAAGTTGACAATGAGCTTTGCATATGTTTACTTATGTTGCTATTTTGTATAAATGCTTATATAAGGCGTACATATCGAACTGTTTTTATTTTAATTTAATAGTTTAGTTCATACATACCCTCACTCTGATAGAAAAATCCATTAATATATTAATAATAATAATAAACCGACAAAACTTCTTTGGAATAGCACTGCATGAGGCATTTATTATCCGCAGTAAGGAAAAAGTATTGACACATTAAATAGGGTTTTATGATCGAAAACGTTACCGTGTTAGGAAATCGTAAAACATCTATTACTAATTTAATGATCACTCTTAATTACAGATCAGCATCAACGCCATCGACGTCTACATGAAGAGGAGATTCCTGCTTCGTCGTGGGACGATTCATGTAAGTTCTCTTTTCGTTGATTACCTTGCGCACGTTACTTAACGTTAGATTTCTGAAATACCTATCTCGTAATAAGGTAGGTAGATGGCCTGACTGTATTCTCTGGCCTGGTAAAGATTATTGTTGTTAGTAGGGTTACCATCTCAACGACTTTGATGATCCCGAGTCTTGGGATTTGCGGTACAATCCTCGGGCTCCTGATTACATTTACGGAATAATTAGCTGTACGAATAATAATCAATTACAATTACGAGAATTTATTTTTGGTGATGTTAACATACGGACATATTCACGTACCCAAATAGTTCCTCATTAAGGCGAATTTCGAAACTACTTGCTATGATTTTACAAAATTTTCAAGTTACTGATACTTACAAAGAATATTTTTAAAAGATCTTTAATGCAATATATAAACATATATGAACATGTAATACAATATCATATTAGAAATGGATACCTCAACCATGATGATAATAATAATAATAATAGTAGTAGTAGTTTACGTAGTTTCGTGTAATATTTAACATTAATGAATGAAAAGGAAGAATATCAAACTAAATGATTTACTAGTTTGAATTTTCGCTTAATTAGTTAAAATATACGTTTTAGATGCAATGCTAAGAATAACAACAAATTGTATTTTCGTTTTTACGTTATCAACATTCGTGGGTTGAGTTTTAGTTCAAGAGGCAAAACGTTTTACAATTTCGGAATTAAGATTTTGTACTAGTTGTATTAGTTAGCATGATTAAAGGGTACGCATGATTAAATAAAAACATTTGAGGGTGAAATTGTTATACGGCTAGGATTAGCATACTATAAGTGTATTAGCATGATTTTTGTTTAGGGTGTTGGATATTACTTTCTACTTGTATGAAAACGTATGTGGATGCTATATAAATCATAGCACACTAATTTATTTTTAAATAAAATGCATTACCACTCTCTCTGTCCTCATTCCGTAGTGAATACCTACAATCGCAAATCGCATGCATTGGTAAAACAACATTTGCAAGTCTGGCCGCATGGTCAATAATCAACTTAATTTGCAGAAGTGATACTATATTACCATTAAAGGGTGTCAGCCGATTGCACGTCTCAGAAACTTTTGAGAAATTTAAAATTTTAGCTATAATCCCTTTGTAGTATGTAAGCATCCAGAGCTCATTTCACACTAAAAATAACATTTTAAGCGGGTTAAAATATATTTTAAAAGTTTAGCTGACCTACCTGAGAAAGTAGGAGGTTTCTTTATTCTGCAGCCCATTGTGCGAACATTGCTCGTTGTAACTGCTCCTGTAAGAGAATAAGAAATGATGTTTGAGCATCATTCTCATAACTAATAACAACCCTTAAAATATAACTGTCTGATTAATTACCATGACAAAGTATTCCAAGCATACACACTCATCGAATTCACTTCTGTTCACAGATTTAGCAAACATCTATGAGTGTTGGATATACCTAACACAAGGACTTAATTTTTCAATTTTCGATACATAAGTCCTTATTCTGGAATTTGTTTCAGCCATAAGATGAGACAGATAATTCTCCAGTGATTTCATTTGGTGCATTTTCCTTTGATTGTTAGTTGCAACATTCCATGGATATGACATATTCGCGTGTATCTCATGCTTTGCATCTGCAGTATTTCTTCAGAGTTCTTTCCTAGGTTTAATTCCAGAAGAATGATTCCATTGCATTCTCACCCTTTAAGCAATTTCTCTACATTTAGGCATCGTATAGATTTCAGATTCCTCTATAGTGTTAAGGAAGATATTGCGTGTTTTAACTTATGACTGAGAGTGGAGTAATCCTAGGCCCAGAAATTGGTGATGCATTTATTCCAAAATTTAGTATAAAAACACTTCTTCAATCAATGAAGATCAATGTCTTATTTGGTTGAGTGCTGATGACTTCAATAATTTTAATAAGGAAAATTTCAGGCACAGACTGACATTTTACAAGTCCCTTTTTTAATTGGGTTTCTTCCTTTAAGAACTAAAGCAAACTGAATCAGCTTGGCTTTTGCCACAGTTTCATGAATGTATCGCCTGTAAAATTTAAATTTAAATTTGAACATTCCTAAAATTGGCGATTAAAACTATTTTATTCTTGTAAACGCTCATGCTATGTTTTTCTTTCTGGAGCCATTGCACTCAGATTAATGACGTTATGAATACGTATTATCATGCAAACAATGCATTTATTATTGAAAAATTGAAGAAATCTGTACGAGTGAAGATGTGCTTTAAATTATACTAATAATTTTTAAACTTTTGCAAGATTGCGACTGCTGAGAGAATGAGGAATTACAGTGAATCGTGCGTACAGTGAAAGGAGTGTACAGTAAAACATGTAAACAGTAAATCCTGTGTACAGTCTATCATGTGTACAGTGAATCGTGGTTACAGTGAATCGTGCGTACAGTGACTCATGTGTCAAGTGAGTAGAGGTGTGATTGCGAGTAGAGGTGTGCATGAGTAGAGGTGTGCATGCGTAGAGGTGTGCATGTGTGTAGGTAGAAGTATGTAGTGTGTGTGAGAGTAGAGGTATATAGTGTGTTGGATGAATGAATGGCTCATCGTATCATCGATTGCTTCATTTAGACATTATAATTGTGCATCTTGAGATGTGAGAGCATTAGGACAGTGAGCATTAGCATGGTGTAGGGCTGGTGTAACCCAGTGAACTCACCATGTAAAATAATGAGCAACGAAGGCCTAAGCATTGCCTCCTGGGCGGCCTATGGAAATATGCTTAACTTGTAAGAAATAAAAATCATTCCATTCACACTGAATACAACCTCAGCTGACAGATGCAAAGCAAGTTCAAGCAGTGTTCCAGTTTTGTATTTATTAAGTGATGACTGAGTCTTTGGCTTCTATGTTGGTTTCTATAGTGGAAATATAATTTATCTTTGTATATTTATCTTAAATTGTGATGTTTCTATAATGAAGAAATGTAGTATACATGTCCTCAGAACTTATTTAAATTAGAAGTTAAATAAAAGTTTAATGACATTAACTGATTTTTTATATTCTAAATAAATTAATACCATTTATATATTAAATTGTAGTGAGCTTAAATATGAAATGAGTTTTTCTAGTCAGTTATAAGATATTTGTCACCAGGAGTATAATTAATAAGTAACATAATTGGCAAGCAAATGAAGTTGCAATAATATGGAATTTAAAAAATGCCTACGTCAAGTTTTTATCACAGCATATCATCTTTAGTCAGAGGAATAGGTGAGAATAATTTTTCTTTCTCTCACTGAAATTTGTTCTGAATACATCTATCACAAAAAATTAATTCCAGTATGATATTTTATCATGAGTTATTTTTTATAATGAAAGTGTGTAAAAGTTGAATGTATGTATATTTTGACCTCTTGTGTATTTTTCAATCATAAGTGTAATTGTATTTTACATACAATATGCTTCACTGTCAAAATATAAGAAATATCAAGGGTATTATTGTCACTAATGAAACTATTCTTATTTCAAAAACTCTGGTTTATGTCACAATTCATGCCTATGATTTCATTAATATCTCCATTTTAAATTTCAAGGTACAGTTCAGTTATTTGACACATAAACACCTTTTTATTTTTATGTAAATAAACATGGCTAAAAACAAGTCGGTTTATATTTACGATTTTCTATGTTAGTTGACTTTTAAAGATATCACTACATAGCAGCAAAATTAAATTTGATTAAAACATGTAAAAAGGTTTAAAATTGTCATTTATCTGATTCAATTTGCATTTTTCTCAAATACTATCTATTCAAATTATTAAAATTGTTAATAAACGATAAAACTTGTTTAACAAAGGGCATGAGATATAATTCGATAATAAATATTAATCCAGCATAGCATCTTACCAACAAACTTAATTTTATTTCATTATTACTGATCAGTTTTGCCTATTTTAAAGATAACACTTTTTTATGAAGAGAGTTTTAAAAAGTTGAAGATAGCAGAATATAAAAGTATGTAGAGAGAATACTTTCATGAGCCTGTTTTTGGATGAAATACTATTGATGACAATTTTAGCTATGAAAACTCTCACTTTATGTGACTCGGATTCTATGACACACTGAACCAAATTTCATGATATTCCGTTAAATCTTTTTGTCCCCCAGGAGCCAAAAAAATGAAAGAAAATAAATCCCTCTCCCCCACGAATGAAGAAAATTATGGCAAAAATCTAGATTTTTCAAAATGCTTGAATATTTAGCTCGAGTTACAAAATAATTCATTGGTAAAAATTACCAATTCTCCAGTTAAAAAGCAACCTAGTTTCAGTTAAAATCAATGAGTCATAAAATGGATGAAGAAAAAAACAAATTTGGATTGCAAAGGAGCTGCCCTCAGAGGTCCTCACCTGTCATTGATCATTTTCTTTTTAGAATCAACTTTAACTGATTTCATGACCAGGATTGTATATTATGGTGCCCCATGCAATAATTCATTCCATCGCACCTTTTTCTTCAATAATTTTCAAGAATAAATTTTAATTTTTTTTGCAAATGGTAAAATGGAAAAAATATGGACTAAATATTAAATAAAGGGCATCAAGATGACCGCTCGTTCAGAGATATTATTATACAGTTAAAATACAAGTGTAGTTTATTCGACCATTGTACAGTGACAGTTACATTATAAAAGGGGTCTCCAAACTACGATCCGCAGGCCATGTTTGGCCCGTAGAGTGATATCATCCGGCCTGCCTTACCTCATATATTTCTTTAAGTTTGTGTATTTACCAGCAGCAGTTGTTATTAGATACCATTTATGATATCTAAACGATTTTTTTCCAGTACTTGGATGCAATATACTTTTAATATAGGCGAATAACATATTACAAAATTGAAAAAATTCTCAAAACCTGCTCTTTGAAATTTTCTCGCAGTTCACTCAGTCATTTGAAAGGTCTTATGTGGCTCGCACAGTGGTTCATCAAGCTTCACGTGGAATTTTCAGGAAAAAGTTTGGTGACCCCTGCATTATAATGTGCTGGTTTGTTTATTTTGTCATGGCAAGGGTATCTGTGCTCAATGCAGATATATTTGGCATGGAATTCCCCCTTTGTGTAGCGATGGTTACATTATAACAGGGGTCTCCAAACTATGGCCTGCGGGCCACATTCGGCCCACACAGTGATTTCATCCGGTCCACCTTACCCCATATATTTCCTTAAGTTTTGTGCATTTAGCAGCAGCAGTTTTTATTAGATATCATTTATGATATCTAAATGATTTTTTCCAGTACTTGGATGCAATATAGTACTTTTAATATAGGCGAATGACATTTATTATATAAAATCGAAAAAAATCCTCAAAACTTACTCTTCGAAATTTTCTCACGGCCCGATAAGTCATTTGAAAGGCCTTATGTGGCCCACACAGTGGTTCATGAAGCTTCATATGGCCCTTTCAGTAAAACGTTTGGTGACCCTTGCATTATAATATGCTATCTTGAGCAGAGAATATGTTTTCTCAAGGCAAGGGTATCTGTGTGCATTGCAGATGCAGACATATTGTTCAATAGATCACCTCTATTATGGGTATCTTCAATATGCGTCTTAACTGTTTGTATTTCCTAGTCATTTGCATTAATTTAAATTTACATTTGAATTTTTATTAATCTACATTTCACTCTTAAATCCACCAGATTGGTGTTTAGAAGAAATGCAATACAACAAACTATCCATGACAACATTGGCAGATTTTGACTTCCTGGAGCCCCTGGAGCTAAAAAATTGGGGGCCCTGCAATATTAATACATAAAGAAACCGCTCCTAGTGACTACCTCCTATTGCAAAAACCCTACATAAGAATCTTTTTCTATGAAACCATATTATATAGGTTTCAATTTGGACAGTTAAAAATAACCAAAGACATTTGGAATGTTTTCATATAAGATACATCATATTTTACATGATATAAGGCAACATTACTTTGAAAAATGTCATTCATCATAAAATAGAGGTGGCAACAAACAAAAATGAAAAACGTATTTCATTGTATGCACACAATAACATTTGGTTAAAAAATAAAGACAATAATTTTTGAAGTATTGCTAAATAAAAATTACACAAATGCAAAATAAATAAAAATAAAAAACTGTTATTTAGGTGGGTGGTTCGTATCTTTTCACATAATTTTGAGATAGGGGAACGGAGGGAGGTAAAAAAAGGAGGATGGGAGGCAGGGAGGATGGGAGGGAGGGAGGATGGGAGGGAGAGAGGATTGGAGGGATGGAGGAAGGATGAGAGAGAGGGAGGATGGGAGGGAGAGAGCGAAAAATCGTAATTTATCCAATTCCCTAAATCACCTTCTAATACAAAAATAGCCCACATTTTTATATTGTGCTCCTATATTTTGAAATATTTTTTCATGTTGATTGGCACACGAGCATAAAATTTATTAACCAAGTTCCAACTTGTAAAAATGTCTGGAGACCCCTGTACTATGAAAATTAGAAAGAATTGACCTACGATCTTCGAATATAAACTATTTTAGGAATATTAATGAAGTTTCTTATTCTATTCATCTTTTTTCCACCTACCATTCGAAATGTATCATATTAAACATATAAATCTCATGTTTTGGGAGAATATCGGTTTTTAAACGGTATGTTGCCTTGCCGAGGGAGGGATGGGATGGAAGATTGGAGGGATGGAGGATGGGAGGGAGGGAGGATGTGAGGGAGGATGGGAGGGATGTGAGGGAGGATGGGAGGGATGAAGGGAGGATGGAAGGGCTGGAGGATGGGAGGGATGGAGGATGGGAGGGAGGATGGGAGGGAGGATGGGAGGGAGGGAGGATGGGAGGGAGGGAGGAAGAGAGCGAAAAATCGTAATTTATCCGATTCACTAAATCACCTTCTAATACAAAAATAGCCCACATTTTTATATTGTGCTCCTATATTTTAAAAATATTTTTTCATGTTGATTGGCACACGAGCATAAAATTTATTAACCAAGTGCCAACTTGTAAAAATGTCTGGAAACACCTGTACTATGCTCCTCGCCACTTACGGGGCCCAACGTTGAAAATAATTAATAAACCCATGTAAGAAATTTTACAAATTCAAAATAAATTACGACTTTCTTGTAGGATTATTCTCAAATTTCTCAAGAATAAGTGGCAATGATGTGGAAATGAACGCTTTAATTTTCAGCTTCCCATCTTTTACACCTTCGGAAATATTTTAATATTGCACTGGCCCATATTGGACCCTGTATAGTTTTCAAAACTTAAATCTAAAGAAAGAATTGTAGTCGTACAGAAATCTGCACCCAAAATTTCAGCTCTCTATCGTTTATAGTTTCGTCACAATATTTATTTAATCAAGTGCACAGACAGGCGCAAAATTGAAAGTATAAGCGTATTTTTAAAAACGCCCCAAAAATTGGATTAAGACACCGGATAATGAGTGAATACAGAAGCAAGCTGTTCCCAGAAATATATCTTAGAAAGAGTATCCGTGAAAAAGGACTCACAAAACTGGTTTTCCAGAATTATTAGAAATATTACATCATTACCGCCAAAGAGGATGCGGCCTCATGAACGAGTTCCTCTTTTTCCCCCTAAACACCGAAATTAACGCCACTTTGACTTTATTCCTCACTGAATGGCAAAAATTCCATTACTTAGCTCTAAGGCTAAAACATTACACTGATCGAATTCATTAACTGTAGGTTTAACTTAAAATATCATTATTTTGCAACGATACCGAGGAAAAGAAGGTTTAAATTAAAATTCAAAATTATTCAGTGAGATAGCTCCGTGGTCTGAATCGTGCACATAATCCAAATAACAATTGCAGCCTTTTTTATCACAAGTTATCGGTGAATTATGCATAAAGAGTTGCTGAAACACGCATTTGTCTTCAACAATAAGTTTATGTTTACATAAGTGAGCTCCACCCTCAAAAAAGTAATACAATAACTGAAATGATTTTTGACGAAATATTAAACTGAAAAATATATTCAATAAATAAACATTCCAGGTTTTATATCTTCATTCCCATTCGAAATTGCCCTCGCAATCTCCTATACTAGTTGACCTTTTCGCCGCGAGCGTGGCAGCACAAAAACTCTTCCGCAGACAAGTTTCTCCCTACTGGGGAACGAGTTAAGCAGGTAGAGATGTACCCGCGAATTCAAATCCTCGTCAGAGTACGCAGCCAACACAGATTCCCTTTATATTTGAAGGATATGTAAATCATTACCTAATTAATTAAAGTTTAATGTAGTGTAAGAAGTGTAAAATACCTATTCATATGGCTTAGATTTTCATCTTAAAGAATTCTGCATACAATTTTTACTAGCATACTATTCAGAATTGCAATTACTAAATTAATAATTTTTTAAATTGAAAAGAGAAAAATAGATTTTTACTCCATAATGATTATTTGTGAAATAAATTATCTCATGGATTTAGTCATGGTATTTTCTGGGGCAGTGGTTTTGCATCTTGCGACCCACCAACCATTTTATCGAAAAACTTTGGTTCCACCATGATAAAAACAAACCCCACCTTTTCCAAGAAGTGGATTTTTACGCCAACTGTATTGCAGTATTATATTAATCATAAATGGAAATTTTTAAGTACCTTAAATAGTTTTATTATAATTATCCTCGAAACTTCGCGTCCCACCAGCGGGATGCGTAACGCCAGTTGAGAAACACCGCTCTAGGGAACATATTTAGGAGAGCAATAAGATCAAAGTAAATAGTTGCACTTAGCAGAAAAATTTTAGGTGGTCACCACATGACTTTCTCCATACCTGTAATATTTCTAAAAATTCCAAATAGGTTACATGATAATAAATATTTTAAGAAACTGCGAGAAAATTTTAGACTACAAAGAACAGAAATAAACTCAAACCATAGCCTTCTGATATTGGATAAAGCCACAATGCTCCAACAATTAAGAAAAGAAAAAGGAGCGTTACTAATACGTAACTAAGTAAGCATCAATTGCATCAATAGTCGTCGGTGGGTGGCGTGGTGGTGGCAGCTAAAAATATAAGATATCTCTTAAACAATGCATTATATGGAAACATGTTTCAAACAAAGATTGTAGAAAATTAAATTTCTACAACTTTTATTCAAATACATTTTTACAGTTATAAAAAAAAGCAAATATTTCAAAATAACGGATAAGTGACAAGAGTAAACACCCACTTCCGGTTGACCGATTTTTACCAAAAACTAATCAGTACTTTTGACTTTTATAAAATTGCTAAATATGAAATTTCGCGTTGACCTAATTAATAGTTTTTGAGTTAGAGCACCCACAAAAAGCTATCACACACAGACATCATCGAGAAAATGGTCAAGACGTGTTCAGGGGACCTCAAAACGTGTATTTCCGTTGAAATCTTGAAGTCGATTTTTTTCATGAAAACAATACTTTCCCCTATACTACGTATATGGAGAAAGTAACAAACCAGCTATTATTTTACATTTGTTAGCTATATCGCAGAGGCTGAGAGGGCGCAAACTGAGGAACCGAAAATCACGTTGCATTGGTCTTTCTTTGGAGGACTTCTAGGTTGTGAACGGCAATAATGATCAATAATGAGTTGAAGGCTTTCGCAGCGTTGCTGAATGCTGGTGGAGGTTTTTGGGTTTCGCTGCGTTGGCGAAACGTCGAGAGCCAGAAATGCCGCCAACGCAGCGAAACCCGAAAACCTCCACCAGCAATGATCAATAATATTTATCATTTAAAACAATGTGATGGAAAATAATTAATGAAGTATAAGATTTAGCAGCCCATCTAAACAAAAATGTTTGGTGATTTAATATATTAACTTTAAATTATATAAACGGGAGAAAACAACCGAATGGTTTTAGTTATATTTTTTAATATATGGTATTTTCAGCCTAAACTGAAACGCGGGAACATCTAGGTTCACGGGTGAAACTAAAATATATAGTGCGGTTACACTGTTTTCTAAGGATTTCATTTGTAAAAAATAATATCTATGCTATGTTCGATATTTTTTAAATTCTCACCAAAAACTGCAAAATATATGCTTACAATCTACCTATGGAATCCGATGATTTTTTTTGTGTTCGTGTGGAATTTCTGGCTAATCAACCTTTTGGATTATTATAGCCATTACTCATTTCGCACCGAATACACACAAGAGAGGAGGGAAAACCGGTGCCGGCAGTAGCCTACTCTTTACGAAGAGCACCAAGTGGACCAACTGCTTAACGTCCCTTCCGGAGCGCTGACTTGCGCGGTCTCCTCAAAGCACGCAAGTAGGGGACGGAAAAAATCCGATCTCCGCCGGAGTCGATCCTGGGACCAACGCTCTAACCACTCGGCTACCGTCACCCCCGGGATTTGGGATTTATGCCACGATTTTTCAAAAAGAGGAACAAAAGTTGGGACATTTAACAAAGCAGGACGAGTGATGAAAAATAGGCACTGGACTGTCTCTCAAAATCTGGGACGGTTGGTCACCCTACCCTAAAATCGTCGTATGAATTACATCTACAACAACCGATTGGCAAACAGGTGTGGAATGACTACTCCAGCCAATTAAATGGCAAGCAGAGGTAAATATTAAGAGTAAAATTTGCACATAATGGAGCCAGTGGTTAGCCATATCTGGAAACTGCTGCTCCTCCACTGGTTATGCAAGCTACGAGACGAAAATTTCTTTGAAGAAATAGTTCAAATAGATTTTAAAAATAGAGGTTATGAATAAAACACATCAAAGTAACAGTTGAGATAGATAGGAAGATGCGTAGTGATATTTAAGAATCGATTCGAGCCACAAACTTGTAATTTTTTCGACGATTTCAAGGCTACCATATTATCGATTAAACAGCGAAATGGGGAATGTCAATAAATGTTAAGTGGCATTCCATAAAAATAATAAAGGTATTAAAAAACGAAAACAAAATCTCTAAAGTAGTGATCTTACAAGTTGAGTATAGTAGTGACTTGACGAATTTATGGTTTTCGAAATAAAGTGGAAATTTACATGTCACGGTGTATTTATCTCGAAGGATTTACGCAATGTTAAAACGAAAACAGAGAATTTTACGTCATTTGAATAAATCAACCATTTGAAGGCGACGATCTGGGACGGCACGAAGGTCGCATACGGCTTTAATATGAAAAAAGTATCGAGCATCGTGATAATAGGGTTAGTTGGCTTCCACATCACGGCGAGGAATAAAACCCAAAAGCAGAAAAGCAGTAGGCGTCTGGATGCATAATTCAACCGTCATAAATTCCTTTCATTGGTTTCTTCCCATTTAGAATCACTGAATTCGAAATAAAAATATATCAACTCAGATAATTTATGTTTTTAAATTTGAATAAGTATTTTTTAAATTTCTGATAGAAAGAATAGATTACAAATTTCCTCGGCATCTTTACTGCAGTTCAATACCACATATGGATCGCACACACGCGATCATTGAATCGTGGAAAACATTACTAAAATGGCCGAAGGAACGTAAACTTCATTGAGCATTTACAAAAAGGAAAATTTAAAGTGAATATAAACCAGTAGACATAAAAACTATGTGACATTCTCCATTACATTTTCCTCCGTCAAGTTGAAAACTTTTACGAAAAAATACCAAAGCTGTGAGCTAGAAAATAATTTAAAAAACAAATATGAAAAATTCAATTGATTAATTTGCTTTAACTCGGCCTTTATCGGATTTTATATTTATTTAGGCATATTTATCTCCACGATTTTGACAGTGCAACGAGATTTAAAATAGTAGCTACCAAACATTCGCATTTTTTCGTGGATTATCCATTTTTTAAAATTGGCCGAAATGAAAAAAATTGAAAAGTTGACAAAGTTGGGGAGATCGTTTAAATAATTTTAATTTAGATATTGCAATATTTCACAAAATTGTGGAAAATGTCATAATTTACGCAGTGGTGTCACACCAGTCTATCGTATAATTAAGACGCGTGAGAAACTCATACAACGGTCTTTAAACGGCCATAGGTCACGCAAAAGTGTAGCTCGTATAGATGAGAATAAGCGATGAAACACGGAATTCCAACACTTCCGTGAATTAAAATAATCACCGTCGTGATTATAGGTTGAAGAGATGGAGAAAGTACATAAATAGAGCCATCTGCATGCATCAATTCCTCTTCGTTGCGTAAATTTGAAAGTCTTTGTGTGTGGAGGCGGGCCCTGATCTCGCTTACAGATACGGAAAAGGTGTCTTCTTCTTGCGCAATGGAGTCTTAAACTAATGCATAGCATTCTTACAATAATTTCCATTTTATTCTTGCTAAAATCCAGCATAAGTCAAGGAAGAATACGAAAATTAACACACCAGGAAATCAAAGCGACCCATAGTTTAAAGCGAATTACACCAGAAAGAAGATTAAACAACGCGAAAACATTCATTTATGAGCATATGCTGTAATGCGAAGAAAATATTTTTCAAACATCCATTTGACGCCAATACTTCTAAAAGAATTGTTTCTTAACGCGTCATATTATATCTTGTGATAATTTATATACGGTCAGGGAAACGTTTATTAGCATGATTTACAGCTTGGTTTAAATGAAAAGGCAATTATTATAGACTCTTTTACTTCCTCGGTCAGATTTTTTAAATAATTAATTCGTAAGTGGAACTATTTTCTGCCCATCATAATAATATGCAAATTTATGCCAACTTCAGTGTTACTGTAACTATGCAACAACATAAAAACATAGTATATTTTAAAGCCTAAAGGCTCTGAGGATGAAAATTGGCGGATTTCAAAGACTGAGCTAACCAGTCTGCCTGTCACAAAAATACCCTGAATATTAAATACTATAGTAAAATCCCGTCAATATGACGGAAAAATATATGATCTGTTTTAAAAATTATATTTTCGCCCTTTTTTTTCTTGGAGATCAGTTAGTTATATTTCTTAAATATCAAAATTATTGAGTTTAGCATAAATTTGATTCCAAATAGCTAAATAAAGGAACAAAACCCTTGTGTATTGTCAAATAATGTAATAGACAATAGCGTCATACATGGAAAATAATTATATGCTAAGCAAACAAATCCGTCATTTATTTCATCACAGTTGGAGTTCAATAAACACAGCTCAAGAATAAAGACGCTTTTCTCTTTTCCTCCTGTTCTCTCTCTCTCTCTCTCTCTTCCTTCCTCTCTCCTTATTTAAATACCATTTAACCTAAGTAATTTAATGAATACAATGAATTTGGTTGTTCACGGAAACGAAAGATTTTCTTCTGAGAAAACCTCAACTTTTCATGTGCAAAACAATTTTATGGACCTATTAGAATCGTAAATTAAAATCAAAGCAAGGAAAATAAATTTTCATTCTTTTAGGCGTTATTTGGCTTAACTTTTGAGTTTGTACGATGATTATAATATATTTTAAAATGCAAATAAAAAATACGTTGCACCGGTTCTCATTCTATTCAAACGGAGGAATGTTAAGTCCCTCGAATCGAACCTGATCCATTACCATGCTCAGCGATTATCCAAGTCGTCTTTAGGCGTACGGGCGACTATGCACTGAATGAATGGCCAAAATTTATTCAGCCATTCTCGAGTTATTTGCCAGTGTAGTGCGTAGCAGGGTTACGAACTGACCATTATATAAATTGAGATAGGACTTGCATATTTATTTGTATTTGTAAACATTTCTTTAACTACGTGGATTCGTATAAAAGTCTCCCCTAACTATATGGACTATTCCCTTTTAAAAATTTTAAAAAAACCACGAATGCAAATCATTGCAGATATGTAAATAATTTCCCTTATAAAGAATTAAATTGGAGCACAGCAGCGGAATAAAGGGAAATAATAGGTAATTTAGTCATTCGATTGGCATAAAAGCTGCTGAACATTCATCTCGTTTAATGGTCATAACGATAAAAATCTGGTTTCAAAAACGTTATATCAGTTCAACATTCGTAACTTAAGCCGCGAAGTGTGTAATCACTACACGGAATCTGATGCGAAATATCGATAGCTTAGAAAATACAATCTTGGGTAATAAACTCCAATTTTATTACTAGTGTATAGAACATATTCTTCGCAGTTTATGATGTGGGTTAGGCAGAAACGGGTAACTCAATGAAATTTACATATCTCTTTCGACAGCGTAAATGCACTTGCTGTGGCACGTCGCTATAGGAATAACTTCATAACGAAATCTTTAAAAATTAGATCATTGTTTGACTTTAGAAATGTATCGCATATATTTTTTTCTCATGTCCAAAAATGAAACCACCATTCATTTCAAGCTGATTTAATGCGAACAAAGAGATTGTATATGTATTACACACTTTTTAAAAATTGTCATATTGATGATTTATTTGTTATTTATTTTTAACTAGCACATAAACGGATTTTTTAAATTCGCGCAGCGATGATGACAAAGACAATCCGATGCGGCCATGCTCTCGGTAAGATATGAACCCGCAACCCTAACATCGGGTGTTTAACACACTAACCACACCTCTACGAAGACCAGCAATTGATGGTATTAACATATGGAAGTGGTAAGATCGTTCTACGTCTGAAACAAAAAATCTTATATGCTATGAAGTTAGAAGATTCATATAGAAATAATAATTTAACATAAAAATTTCGCCTTAACAGAAATTAAAAGTAAGTTAATAACCTAAAAAGTAGTTTTTATCAATTTTAACGCATTTTTTTAAATATGTGATTAAGTTTTTGTGTCCTTTCAGCATGGACTGTTAGCTATAATTTATAAGAATAGATTTCCTGCAAATAATTCACAGGCCGGTAAAACAATTTCCACAGCTATTGTTTGGTGTGTAGCTGGTGCCAACGGCTTGATAGTTACATAATTTATCATATAATTTTCTCATTTTTAAGAAAAGAATGAACATGAAAAATTGAGCTTTTATCATTGTTCCACACCTAGGCCAGTGGTTCTTAAACTTTCAATTGTCGCGGCCCCCTTGAATATCATGCGGTTCCCTTTGCATTAAAAATAATAAAAATAAGAAACTGTAATACAAATTTCTTCATTTTATAAAACTATTATTAATTTTTATAACACTGAATTTCCTAAAATTCCCTGCTAAAATTTTGTTGTTCGTGAAAATTTTAGTTTTTGGCACTTCACTTTAAATCCAATATAATTTTGTGGGTCGCGGACCCTAGTTTGAGAAACAAAGACCTAGGCCATCGTAGGAATCGCTGTTGGTCGACCATTATTTCCTTAAGGCCGACATCGGCCAGGCCTCCAGTGACTGCCATCAGGACGATATAACAATAATAACCTATAATAATAGCCTATTTCTGTATTTTTGTGTGTTTAACCCTGTTAAAGCAACAAAAACAAACAAACCCTAGAAATCTAGGTCATTTTCATAATATATTAGCATATTAATTAATGCGTTTTGTCATTCGGTAAAATAAGAGAGCTAGAACAGCTTTACGATAGGGCCCCGCGGGTTCTTTCGTACAAAATGAAATTGGATGTCTCATTTTCTGTTACAAAAATAAATAAAATATAATCCTCAGACTATAACAACGGTTTAAAACAGAAATTGAACTAATGAAATATATAAATAAAGGTGATAAGACAAGCAATGAATTACATACCAAAGTCATATGGAAGCCATGTTTATTTATATGAACGTTAGTCATTTGTTATTTAGGCAACTTAACAAATATTCAACTGGTGGGGGAGCACGTGCAAAGATTGGAGTCGCGTTTGAGATTGAAGTCGTGCTGGGTGCCTGCGGCGCCTTGACTAAATGACTGTCACCCTCCCGGTGCCAGCAGAAATTGGGTGTCCGAAGCAGAGCAAACGCCGTAAAATTAAAGGTCTATGAGATACAAATATGTACATTACGTACTTCCATTGCAAAATTTTTCATATGTTGGTATTACTAAGTTCAAATAAAATACGTCGGAGGCGCTGGGATGCGACGGGGCCCTATAGTAAAGCTAAGCCTAGTTGGAACAGTTTGTCTTTGTGTTAGCTTTTATTCGTATCAATTTTCTGCTTCTTTTCTCTTATGAAACGCAGCACGTGCATAAAGTTAGACTAGACGTATTTACTCACCAGAATTCAGCAGCAGCAATAATATAAATTTTATTTCTTTCGAAGGAATGTAGGATTTATTTGGGCTATTTGTTGTAGCCATGAAATTAAACAACTCTTAGAAACCTATTTGAATAATTGATTTATGTATTTTTTCATTCTGAAAATAAACGAACGATTATAAAATTTAAAATCGAATCTAATAATATGATTGTGTTCATAAAATTGGATAATAACACAATTTTCGTACCCGTCATACCGACGGGCTACCTATAAAAATACGGGACCTTCTATTTATACCTTGCGTTATCTATATGAAACAACAATGGGGTTGAGTAAGCAATACGCACCTCGGTCTGGGCAGTAAAAAAATTTCATGGACATTTGATTCATACGGAGGGGGTTAGAAATTAGCATTTTCTTTTGGACAGAAATATACAAAATTCGAATAAGTCAAATTAGAATAAATATCTTTCACGATGTTTAATGGTTGATTATTTATTTTTTCCTTAGTAACGGAAGTTGGTCTTAAGCCATCGTAAGCTCTACGAAGAACTAACGCACACGCAATCGAAAACATGTTACTTGATAAGGGAAATCTCTCCGATGCCACAGTTTACGACTACGCCACTACGCTGTAGTCGGTCCATACTAACTTCTTAAATGGGTATGCTGGTGCTATAATAGATAAAATATTCGTATACTCTTGCCTGGAATTTTGCTTATGAAATAGATATTTTTATAGACGTACGCATTAAATTGAAGCGATAACGATCACATTTCAATTATTCCATAAACTTCGACAAATAATGCAACATTGAAAATAAACGTATTTAGGTTCATTTATTTGACGTGGGTAATCCGTTTCCTTTCATTTACTATATGCTGTGCGCTCACGAAAGGAAACTAAACGTATTTATAGTCATCATCATCATAGGTAGTCTGTCCGTAGACAGGTCCGTGATTATTCTTGGTTAAACCTGGTTCTCCATATACTCCTATTTTCCGCTGTCCTCTTCATATCTTGATAACTCTCTTTCCCTTTCAAATCGTCTATCAGCTGAAACCTTTTCCTACCTCTTTCCCTTTTCCCATCTAGTTTTCCTTCTAACACATCTTTAATCATACTCTCTCTCCTCAGATAATGTCCAACCCAGTTAGCCTTCCTCTTTCTGATAGTCTGTATAATCATTCGCTTCTCTCCTACTCTTCGTAGCACTTCATCGTTTTTCATCCTATCTGTCCATTTTATCTTCAGCATTCTCCTCCAAGTCCACATTTCAAAGCTTTCCAAGTATTTGATGTCATTTTTCCTTAGCGTCCATGTTTCTGCCCCATACAATGCTATACTCCATACGTAGCATTTTATCAACTTCTTGCGGATATCTTCCCTTATATTCCCTGTAAGTAGTTGTTTCTTTCTCCTGAAAGCCGCTTTTGCTTTTCCTATTCTAGTTTTGATCTCATCCGTACATTTTGCCTCTCGTGTTATGATACTTCCAAGGTATTTATATTCTGAAACTTGTTATAAGGCTTTCCCCCAATACTTATGTTCAGATTCTCTTCTTTGCCCGATATTCGAATGACCTTGGATTTTTCTCTATTTATTTCCATACCGTATTTTCTACCTGTTATCACTAGTCTATTTATCATTTTTTGTAGCTCCTCTTCTTTTCTTGCTAGAAGTACTTGATCATCTGCGTATTTTACTGTTCTTATAATCCTTCCTCCAATTTTGAAATCTCCTGTGCCTTCTAAAGCTTCTTGCATTAGACTTTCTCCATATATATGGCCACTCTCCCGTGTCGTAAATCTTATTAATTAAATTCGTGATCGCTTTTAGTCCTTCTGATCCTATGACTTTAAGTATCTCAGGCGGTATTCCATCGCTGCCCGTGGCTTTCCCCTTCTTTATTTCCACTATCGCTTTTTCTACTTCGCTTTCCATAATACTTGATCCTAAGTTGTCTTCCACACTACTGAAGATGACAGCTTAGCTGTCGAAACATCGGTGTCTAGTTTAAATTTTTGGTTAGAGTTAACTGTGTGAGTGGATTTTGCATGTTTCTGCGTGTGTGTGTCTCTTTTTGACTTAGGTCCGGCGACGGTGTTTACCAGCAACCTGCGGCGTGAGTGTGTTCCCTTCCTTTTTACGGTGAAGGAGTTTTTGTTTATTTACTATTGTATTGTTTCACCGTGTCTCGCAACCCACTCTTTTCATAAATAAACGATATTTTATGAGAGATGACTGAAGTTCATTTTTTGTCACTTTTAAAGTGGCATTCCTGATTAGGCTATGTGAGCCATTTATATTATTTTACTATTTATTTCGCGGTAAAGCCCTTATTACCAAATTTCATAAACATCCGCCCGGTAGTTTCGCAGATGAAACATGGTGACGGACGGAGGAGAGGCGCTCATAAGACGTTCCGCTACTATCGCTCCGCTGGTAAAGAACGCCTAATATTTGGAAACATGCTGAGAGGAATTTAGAGTGATTTTTGTTTGTTATCTCAACTACTTTTAAGCATTGTGAAACAGTGATAAGAGTTATAAAATGGAACAATTTTCAGATTTTTTAGGAACAATTCTCTGCTGAGGGATTCAAAAACACATCTCACAATTTCCCCAATCATCGCAATGTTTTTACGAGTTTATTTACTTATTCTATTCCAGGGTCAAATCACGGCCCTTTTCCCTTCGAATATTTACAGAATAAAATTCGAAATTATTGTCCAATTTTAGCGATTAGTTGGTAAAATATACAGATAATATCACGGCTGACATTTCTCGGGAATTTGAAATTTATCACTAAATTCACTCGGATTCTCAGTTCCATTTATACCCCCCCCCCCCCTGTCTACGCTAGCAACGATCAGTAAAGATAAAGGCATGATGGATGCATCTTTCTATCATGAAGCTTTCCAGATAAAAGGGGCCAGCCGCGTTTAAATCCACAGGAATGTTACGTCGTTCACGGATATTCAGCTATCAAGCGTATCGTTTGAGAAACTTGGATCGAGTTTTCCGAGAAAACGCCAATAATTACCAGGAAAACTTCGAGGAAACAGCGAAGTTGCCTTTATCGAATGAAAGTCGTACTCAAAAAGGGTAGCGCCGCTCGTTCGAATTTTATCGCAAGGTAATTCGATTCGGTTTCTTCGCAACAAACGACAGAATTCGTTCAAATTTTAATGAAACGAAAATAAAGGAAATATACTCGAAGAACTAGACTCATTTCTTTTTTTCTCAGATAAGATCGTGAGATGAAGTGAATCAAAAATAACCAGTTTCCTCTCCGTTCGCAGAAGAGGCGGGTTAATGCTGGCCTTATGGATTATAAGAGGTTTTGAGTAAGAAAAGCTCTAGGACTGCCCTTCTGACGGCAGAAATTTAAAGAGGATTGATTCTCTTGGTAATAGTAGGGAAAATGACGGGAGCGCGCTCCTCCTCCGGGTTGTTTCCTAACCAGGCCATCGATGACACCACACTCCCATCATGATCATCTTCTCTCCGCCTCTCCCTCTTGGCTTTCTTTCATCGATGAGATGATGAGAGTGAGCGACTGACCCCGTTTGCGGTCAAAATAAGTTCGCTTAAATCCTCAGTCTGGATTCTGCTCCAGGTGGGCGTAGGAAAACTTTCTAAGTTCCGAGTCCCGCCCTACACAGTCGAAAATAATCTTTTCCGAAGCATTCTAAACGGAGTCTCTATATCAGGAAATTTCCCTGTTTAGTTATAGTGATCAATGCCAATTTTGTTTATTTTCAGAATACAAATGGAACCAGTATGCTCTCAAATTGCCCGTAAAAATAATTCATGGGATACATAAATAAAAAGACAGAAATTCTCCTTTTGAGTGCGGGCTCTGCTCCAATTCTCGAGCGAATTATCACGAGAGATATTTTTCTCGTTGTAATGGCATCCTTTCTCTCACAACAAGGTCAGTAAGATGCGTAAAAAATGAATAACATTTTTCAAATACCTAAGTAACAAAAACAAAAAAGTAGGCAGCTCAAATAGACGAAAAGGAATCAGATACGCAATACCTCCATGAAACAGCTGTCATCATTTGTACCCAAGTTAAATTCTTAAAAAAATACATTTTATATAAAAGCTACATAATTTTATCAACTGTACACCAGTCCAAGGCCAGCTCGACAACTCTTACTTTAAAAATACTCTGATTTTAATTGGACATTTTTAAGTCTTTAGATAGGACTTCATCACAGCTGTGTTCCTGATATTTTACTTCCCAATACACGCTATAACCTCTCTGAATGTCACTTTAGGTTTTATTCGTAGCATGATACAAATAATCTCCATCTGCAATCAGAAAAAAAATCTGAAATTTTCCTCTAGTATAGCTCTTGACCAGCGACGATTATTCTTATAATGTATGTTTTTAGTTTCCGCTTCAGCTTCCTCATTCTCCAAATCATACCAAACAATCGCCGTTGGGTCGTTATGCATGCTGAACTCCAAAGGTTTTACCAAATTTTAATGAGTTTCTACCCATTGGAATCAAAATACGAGCGCAACGTTTTTAATGTCCATAAAAAATCGTGTCTCTTTATGCGTAACATTTTATTTAATTTGCGTTCAAGGTTTGCGATGAGTTCTGTCAGCATTCTTTTAGGAATTACCGAGCATTTACATAGTCTTCGCCAAAGATCAACCTTGGCACCTATTCAACCTTACATGGGGTTCTTAATGCCATGCCTACTCTCTGTTTTTATGTTTTTCAAGATATGTTATAACACGACGCAGACGTCTCTGATTTCATAATTTCATTTCGTAGAGATGACGCCCGGCATTGAATTGCTCCGCACACATTTTGACAGCTTCATATTTGCTAGCCTACAATCATACTCCTAATATGGTTGTCGATTTTCCGCGTACAAAAACAAAAAAATTCAAAATAAAGGTTTTTCTTGAAAAGCAATTACAATTACAACCATTTCCGAGCTTATCTATATCCATAGCGGCGGAGAAAACGCATTAGCAAAATTATCCCATTAAAAATTGATAAAATATTCTGCTTTTTCATTGAAACGCTTAAAAATTTCTCCTTGAAAAAGTAATTTTTTTATCCAGAGAAGGTCAATTTTATATCTCAAAATATTATTCAAAGTTTCCGAAAGTAATTTTTCGTGTGATCGAAAGAGCGATTTTCTGAATATGCTAATAGGGAATACCAAAGTAAAAATCGCATAAGTTTATGCCAAACAGCCCATAGCAGATCCGCGTTAATGGTAGTCATCAATACGCCAATAATTTCTTGCATTTGATACACAAATCAGAATCGAACGAGGAATTGTAGAAAAAACATCACAATTCAAATTTCACAATTATTATTTAGTGAACCTAAATTTATAGAAAGGAAACTTCACTGCAAGCATAAATGAAATGGTTTCACTAGGAACATAATGAACATTAAGGAGTGGTTACTTGCTTCGGAACTCATAAACACGGTGAAAGTAGATCACTCTCCAGTAAATTCTTAATTATAGTTTTGTGCATTGCCGCATGAACACCGTAAGAGTAAAAAAATCATCACGGAGTGGTTTGAGCGAATCGCTGTGATTCGTTGCGAAATCACGCACATGTCCACACAAAGGGAGCTCATCAACTCGTATATCTTCGTGATTTAATAAAGAACAGGAGAGGTTTTAAGATAAAAAACGCCCTTAAATCGAACCTGATAAGGATATATTTACTTTTTAGAGATAGAACAGCGCAATTTTATCTAACGGTTTCAGTCTTAACCCTCCGTTAGTCGCGCCACTTTTTAAAACGCATTTAGTCGCGTGGCGTCTATCAGACTCCATTTAATTATTACTTCGGGAAGTGTACAGACTTACAGATAGTGCTTAAAATTAATAATATTTATTCGCTACAAAGGTACAAGGTAATGTAATCGGTACAAAAATATCTATAATTTTAATGTACATTAACATCTATTGTTAATAAATTTGAGCGCACGTTCCTCTGACATACATTTAAATTTTCTCGCATCGTAAACAATGTTTAACTAGTTTTATTTGTACAATTAACACAAATGTTTTCGGAATGCTCTGAGCAAATATAATTGTTACAGTTTGTACATTTATACTTTGTCATGCGACTCTTTTTTCGCTCACAAATGTAACACTTTTTTCGAGCAGTAGTTTTACTCTGTGTTTCCTTTTCCTCTGTCTCCTTGTGTAATCGTTTAGAGGTGCCAGCACTTGACTCTGGGGTGTTCCTTTTCAATTTCAACCTGAGTACTATGTTCTACTGTTCTTTTGTTTAATTGTCTTGGTAAACAGATAATTTGAAACCTTTTTTGTATGTGTTCTGCTACTAACTCTTTTGCAAGGGTTTTAATGAAATATCTTCTCTACCGAAGTTTTTGGGAATCAGTATTATTATTTTCTTGGTAAATAACCTGAGAATTTATTGCTCCTACATTTAGCATTGTATAAAATATAGTCATAGGCCACCGATTGGTGTTTCTTGAAACAGAGTAGGTCGCGCATAATTTATCTACGACATCAACTCCAGATTTCATAGCATTATAGAATGTCACTATTTCCGGTTTTTTGGCCGTACCTGTTGTTTCGTCAATAGAAAAATCATGATGCATTGACGAAAGTAGGAGGACATTTTTCCTTGCTTTGGGTATGTAAGACATTAAAGTGCAATGCTTTTGAAAACCAAAACGAGATGTAAATGTTTCCCGACCTTGTGCTGAAGCACAAGAGGGTGGAAGCTGCCTTTTATTGTTCCTTATTGTACCTACATATGTAAGCCTGTCACTTTTTAGAACGTCTGTAAGTAGTTCGCAACTAGTAAACCAATTATCTGCGGTAATATTACGTCCACTACCACTAATTGGCATGATCAATCTTTTGACAACATCATAAGGACTGTTGCTAACCTGAAATGGACCATCTGGCTGTTTCCCTGCGTATATTTCTAAATTTGCTGTGTAAAAGTTTTTAGCGTCTGCCAGTAAAAATATCTTTATTCCATATTTTCCGGGTTTGGTGGGGATGTATTGCCTAAAACTGCACCTTCCCCTGAATTTTGCCAGCATTTCATCTATAGTTACATATTCCCCCAAGGAATAACTTTCACGGCAGTTCTGAATAAATATACCAAAAGCTTCCCTCACAGGTGCAAGTTTATCTAAAACTATTCTTTCATTCCTGGTTACTTTGTCACCAAAACGAGTATTTTGTAAAAGGAAATGAAAGCGTTTCTGAGACATTAACAGACGAAAAAATTCAATCCCAGTACTATCAGTATTCCACAAATCACTTGTATTCAGTTTGCTGTTTCTGAGGAAACCAGCCATATAAAGAAGCCCAATGAAAGCTCTAATACAAAGAACAAAATATAGTAAGTAAATAAATTAACAAATATAACTATATATATATTTGTTATAAATAAAATAAAATAAAACCCATTAAAAATGATTGCAATGGACAGCGCAAAAATAAGGATGCAACCCAATCGAACGTAAGTTGTCGCGTGGCGTCTATCAGACTCATAAAATATAAAAATAGTACTATATAACCCGGTAAGGTGACGAAACCCGGAAACGTTTAAATGATGGGCAGATAAGCTTGAAATAATAAGATACGCAAAAGGAGAAGTTCCTAAATATCCAAATCTGCTGCGTGCAAAGAAAATAATTTTACATGGCGTCCAGCAGACGCCACGCGACTAGCGGAGGGTTAATATCTCTCCCTATTATTTCAAGTCCTGCATGTCCTTCCCAGAATCCTTCCCGTTCTCTCCTCAATCCGAAAATCCCCGAAACTTCTCTCAGGACGCAAATCTCCTGACTACTCGGACAAAAAACTTTTACAGCCGAACTCCCGATCTTCGACGCCTTTCCTTGCCGCTACTTTATTTTCAATTACCTTTCGGTCGTTCCGTGAACTGTAGCGAAGTCGTTTCGCGAACTCGAAAGATTTAAACTCCGATAAAGATTTTAAAATTATGCCCACGCGAATCCAACGATGCTTCCCTCCGCTGCTTTCCGTCACGGCCTGGAAGTTCCTGTAGAAGATATCTTCGCAACGCCACTCCTGTGGAGTATACAAAACATTCTTGCGGATTCAAGGTCTGAAGAGTAGGAAGAGGACGAAGAGGAGGAAGAGGGAGAGAGAAAGAGAGAGAGAAAGAGAGGAGGGAGAACGGAATGAGGGAGCGGAGATGTGTTGCATGGGAAGTTACAAGGGCAGAGGACCACTTTTTGAGACTCGCGAAATAATGTTCCATCGGTCGACATTCGCGTAGGTGTAGCGGCACCATCGAGCCTTCATGCGCATTTCCTCCTTTCATTTGTTAGACGACGAAGACTTGCGGACTTAATCGACGCATCGACAACGGTCAAATCGTTAGCCTTGCTTTAAATAGCCTCTATTTAAATTATCTCTTTAGTACACCGCAGCCATTTATGACAAGTTATTTTGGAGCTTACTTATAAAGCGAACTGAGCGAACTTTAATTCGTGTATATGTACACGCCGTATGTGAACCGAGACGTACGATTTGTGCGAGTAGGTTTTTAAACTGGGGGATTTCTCAAAGAATGACTAATATTTTTCGATTTCACCGCGGCATTACCAAAATCAATCGAGCCGACATTTCCGCCGAGAGGATGCCGGTGTCACGCATGGGTGTCGATAAGAGGATGGCCGGCACTTTGCCGTGGAAGGAAAGAAACCATTTCCGGTAGCCATTTTAATTTTAATTTTCTAAAAAAGTCGACTCGATTCTGCGGCTACCGCCAGACTCCTTAGCCCGAGGGGGTAGCAAGATGGTAGGTGGTGATGTTGGCTGTGTGTGAAGGGGGAGGGGAGGGGGGTTTGAAACCCATCCGAGGCCACACTCTTTTTCTCTTCTACTTAGCCTCTGCCGTTCCATCCATCCACACACGCACGCACATTCGCGCGCGCACACACACACACACACGTTCAAAAGTGGCTCCATCACACGCCTCCACTCAGAATTTTCCGCGTGGGCCGCCGCATTACGGGGCGCGGCAATAGGCGTGGGATTCAAGGCGATCCTCATTTGTTGAATCGCTGCCCGATAATGGAGTACCTCAAACAACTCTCGAGGATCGGGCCAGCGGTAATGGAGATCAATCAATTTTATTCTATGCATTATTTAGTAGTTCTTCACACCCATTTTGTCGCGTGTACTTTTATATTTATATATATATATATTATTTTTTTATAGGCGGGGGTTCACACGGGAGGATAATTTACCCGTATGCATCGAGAGAGTGATAAAATGTCCTTGCCTCTCGAAAATATCACGTGTCAACGCCGAGGAGCAGTTTAAGTGGGAACAACATCTCGGAGCTCAAGACAAATCTTACGTTTACCAAGTAAAAGCGCAGGAGTGCGTGAGAAATTCTATACTTATCTTCCCATGAGTTGCAGATTTCTTTAATATTTTTCTTAATATTCCACCAATATTTGTAGAGATTGCGCGCAATAAAAAGGGTTTTTTTGATCGAAAGAATAATACTTGTATTTTTCGGCACATTCATCATATTAAAAAAAATAAAAATGTCGATTAATTTTGATTCAAATAGATCGGAATGCTTGCTTCATGCTTAAATTATTTTTCACGGAATACCTTTCTCCGAACGGAGTCGATTTCGATTCGGGCAGAAGCGATCGGTCTTAGAAGCATACCGTGACACTTTCACATCAAATATAGTCCGATTTCGGATTCTGGCTCGGAATTTAATGGCTCTCTTCTTACTTTTTTGTTACAAAGTGGCGATAGAAGATATGGCGTTGAGAGAAAACGTATGCGATATGCAGAAAGTGAAAAATGCGAAGTGCTTATTCAGAGGGAACTCCCACCTGTTCGCGTAGTATCCCTTATCTCATGGTTTTACCGCATCTATCACCCATTCAAAGTTAAATAAAAAAAAGAAAAGTGCTCTTAGCCGCATGCATTCGGCCAGTAGTCATTGTCGATAACTTTCTCTACTGCAATCTTGGCCTTGTAGCCTAAACGTAGTAAAACTCCTTGTCAGCGCTTCAACTAAAACTAGGAAGAAATGTTTCTAATTAATATGTTAAAACTACGATTCGCGCTCCATATAATATTTAATCTTCACTTTTCTCACATTAAATTCCATGTAACATACATAAATTTCTCCGTTAATCATAGTATTTTTCCCCTAATTTTCTTCTCGATTATTCCACATGCGCGATCATTTCCTCATTCGGTAGAGGGACAGCGTTACAACAATTATCTACGGAACAAAGAAATTTACCTTTTTTGGAGGAGGAAATGACTACGTTAATGGTATAATTTTAGGCCGAACGGCTCGAATAGCTCTCAAAATATGAATCAACCTCCTTCCTCTCGGTTATAAAAGGGCGAATCGCCAAATGAGCGTGTACCCTTCCCCGTGGAGACGCCTATATTTCTCCATCGAGTGGAACGAAGCAATGCGGTTAATTGAGAATGAAAAGAGTGATCAATAGTTTTCTTCTCTCTCGCTACTCTGACAAAATGTTTTACGCAATTCAACACAATTTATTTGCAAATCTGTGTCGTAACACTTTCAACCGACACGCGGGAAATGATACGTTACGCGGCTGGAACGATTCGAGAAAGAGAGAGAGAGAAAGCTAAATGTTAAATTGCATCTGTAATACCTAATCCTTTATGACTACAGCAGCGAACGAACAAGTTGCTTGCCTCGTTAAAAACCGCACCTCGAAGCAATAAACTAGCTTACCTAAAATAGGCAAGAGGAGGATGCGTACTTTTATCACCCGATAAAAGGAAAGAAACAGCTTCAGTATATTCACAAGAATGAAGTTTTTATTTAAATTCATTCAACGAGAAAAAAAATTATTTCGCCTAACTCCTTGAGTTTCTAAAATTAAGGGAAAATTATCGTTTATTTTTGTCCTTACTAAAGATATTTTAATAATAATAGCGCGTTATAAACACAGTTTTAACATGAACACAATTTCCGATAAATTTAGAAAATATATAGCTTTATCCGACTTCACTTTTTTGTCTCTAAGATAGTTATCGCCAGCAAAAATGGCTCCATTTTTAAATATTTTCACCGTTCATGTTTCTTCGTAGAATTTTTCATTCGAGCGTTTAATAAACACCAAATAAGTTGCACAAAATACATTAAGACTGGGATAATATTGATTTGTTTGACACTAATGAAAAGCGAATGATTTAATTCAAATGAAAACTTTTTCGGAACAAATTGTTCCTCCGTTGCTGCCTTTCTGAAGAGCATCTATGAATCATCAAAAACAACTAAACGTTTAGAAAAACAATACGCTCTTAATTTTAAAATCCGCGAAATGTTCGCACAGATGCTTTCATGCTTCAGGGAAGACGAAATCCGTAACCACCTTCCCTAAACTGAATTCTCTAAAATCCAACCAGATAGCAAAGATGTCAAGACATGAGATGATAATTGTTGTTATTCTATCACACTTTTTTCAGGAACTTCACCAATAACAACAATCTGAGCATGATTTATTTATAAAATATTACGAAATTTGGATTTTAAACTAATTATTCTCTGAATAATCTTATGTTTGTTTGTTTGAGCTCCCAGCCAATTCGCCTCTCTTACAGCACAAATGGGTATCTCAGAGGCAGTGCAATGAATAACTGGGGAGGGAGGAGGGAAACCCGGTGCCGGCATTTGCCTGCTCTTACGAAGAACACCAGGGGGGCCAACAGCTTAACGTCCCTTCCGAAGGACGGAACAGCTGAATTTGCGCGGTCTCCTCAAACCACACAAACAGGGGGCCGGGCGACCTTGGAAAAATCCTACTTGCGCAGGATTCGTGCCCGCTGCCTTTTCAAGCAGCAGGCGAGTAGCAGCCAGCGTCCTAACCGCTACACCACCGACACCCCCTGAATAATCTTAGAAATGATAAAGTGTTTTGTAAATTCAAATGCTTGACGCTTTGACTCGTAAACTTTAATTTTTCGAATAATTAAAATAGCGGGGAAAACTATATAAAAACCTTGTATATTTAATATATATATGGAAAAAGTTCATTTAATGTTTGAAATTAAAGATATTAACTCAATAGCATGTCGGAGAACTTGCATAAATAATAATAATGATATCCAAATTTTGAAACTGATATAGCTGCCATCTATGAGAAAAGACGTAAACGTAATTATTTTCATAAGAAGGGAAACTGGACAAAATTGTATAAAATAAACCGAGTTGAATGTGGAATATGAAAAACATGTGGCGTGATATTACTCACCGAAGGAATTTCAAAGGTATTTTTTTTAATACCGAGATTTCATGAATATGTGAATTGAATCGGAAATTTTTGCGTCAGCTTTTTTGATGCCTATTACACTGCAATATGCACTTAACTCATCATCGGCATCACTCTTCAGATGTCTTCAAAGTCCTGCTTGCTAACGATTATGTCTGCCTTGAAGGATCTGACAATCCCTGCACGGTTCTGCACCAATCAATACCACCCCCGACTTCCTTAACTCACTGCCTTCCATTAAAACGCATTATCGGCAATATCTCAAAATATGTAATTTAAACGTTTGATATAAGCGATTTGAAGCCGTAGGCGGAAAATGATGAATAGATTAAGAAACTTCATATTCTTTTCTTTAAAATGATTTAGATGCGAAGATCGTAGGTTATTTTTTTCTAATTTAGATCTCAAAAAGAATAAAAGCCTGCACGTCGAAAAATTATGGGAAATGGAAATGTATTCCTTGGAGTAAAACCCAGAACATTTTTCGAGATTTTTTTCGTCACCTTAAAATATGTGAATCGAGCATTCCTGACAAATTTAAAAATGTATCTTGGTCCTTTTATAGAGTTATTCGCATTTATATAGCGTGACGGAGGGAACCACAAAGGGACAGAAGAAGACAAATCTAGATATACCCAGGTATTTTGGACAAACTCCGAAATATTTTTAGAAAATGCATTTTTTCGGGATTTGCCCCGGCAATTCACGATGTGACCAAATCGTTTTGGACAACACTAGATGTGGCGGGGCTCACATCCTATATCCGTCCCGAATTTGTCCCGGTATCCCGAACATCTTTTTCGGGACGTATAATTACCGATCTCGTTAATTGTAATGAATTACGGAGCAGATATTTTCGTCTTCAGCTCGTATTAAGTCATTTTGAAGATAAAATTCGATCTACCAAATACGAGGCTAGAGTTACCGATCCAATCTAACCAAACCCAACCCAACCCGAAATCTACGATACGCTTTGAGATTTGCCCGGGTATATCTAGATCTGCCCAGACACTTGTGGGGCTTCGCGTTATGCCCGGGCAAATCTATTTCGAATTTAAACTCTACAACGGGATTTGCCCATTACATTTGGGCATATATATACACTGTGTACCCCAAAAGGTATATTACAACTTTATCACGCTATAAAACATGCTGAATGTGTTGCACTGACACTTCTTGCTACACATGATACAATAACTCAAAATTTTTATGAGTATTCAGTCGATCTCAATATGCATGCATATTGTAGCACGCAACACATCCAAGCGATATTTCAGTTCTAACCATGTACGGTGTCGCATATCAGCACAACACGGGCTAAGTCTTTAACAAAACCCCGCAAGAAAAAGTCCAGTGGAGTCACATCAGGCTAGGAAACCAATCCACCGGCCTGGAAAGTTCATTGAGCAGATCACGCACAATCATGGCCCAATGAGGAGGTGATACGTCTTTTTGAAACATAACTGCAGGCTGACGATCTGCTATTTGTGGTAAGAGAGGCAGTTCCAGCATGTCACAATAATTTGTCGCTGTAACTGTTGTCTCCGTGAAAGAGAATGGTCCAATTATTCGATCGTGCATAAGACAGTGTGATACATTAACTTTAGGGCTATCACGTTGAATTTCCCTTGTTACGTGGGGGTTCTGCGACCTCCGAATACAGATATTGTGCTCATTAACTATTCCAGAAACACTTTTTGAGATATTGTATCATGTGCAGCAGGAAGTGTGTGTGTGTGTACACACACACACACACACTGGGTGTCTCAAAAAGACGTATATACATTTTAATAAAGAAGAAATATCCGATATGTACCTTATTCAGAAAAGGTCAATATTTGGTGTGTGCAGAAGCAATAGTTTGTGGAACATGGTGAACTATCGCAGAGGATAAAATTACCACCGTTAACTTCTAGGCACTGTTGACAGCGGCAAACAACTGAGTGACAAACGTTCAGCAAGGTTACTGCTGGGACGGCTGCGCACGACTGTTCAATTTCATTCCTTAGTTCTTGGAGTGTTACTGGTTTTTTTACTGTACACTGAATCCTTCAGGTAACCCCACAAGTAAAAGTCAAGTGGACTTCAATCAGGCAAACGTGGGGGGAGGAGGTAATCGACAATTCCTTTTCGGCCTATCCACCGGTCTAAGAAATTGTCAACAAGATAGGCCATGACATCATGATGGAAATGTAGGGGTAGTCAATTTTCTCATCTCCATACAGCTGATGAATGGAGGGCACAATGGATACCTCAAGCATGTTGAGGTACCGGTAACTGTTCTTTCAAAGAAATTAAGCCTACAATCAAGGCCGTAGATACAGTTTAGTAAAGGGGGGGGTTTAACAGAAAATAGTTTCAAAGTTTTAATATTTTAATACATTACTATAAGTACCATAAAAATACATTTTATTTAAATAAAAAAATTTAAAATAAAATTATTCTCTAAATTACAAATTCTTTTTTCTATTTTTTAAAGCAAATTTTGATATAATATCATCTACATTTAAAGGCACACTGCGATGCACACTCCTCAATGCCAAACCCATTAGACGTTCATCTCTCGTTGAATTCCTAAGCCAGGTTTTAAGGCATATTCAAGAAGAAAAACATCTTTCAAGGGTTGCTGTAGAGCAGGGCAAGGTAGCAAGAATCTTTAATAGTCTTTTTATACTAGGAAAAAGCATATCATCGCAAACTTTGAACGCCTCTAACGCTGTTTTTGGCAAATCATCTTCTGACAGCAAATTCCATTTACACTGCCATATTTCAAATTCTACTATAAGTTGTCCAAAGTCTTCACCATAAATTTTACAAGTCTGTTGGAAAATTTCGGCCTTTTCATTTTTACATTTAGTAGGAAGCAGTAGCTGCAGTTTAGCTATTAGTTTATTATGTGACGCTTTCTTTCAGAATCTAGCATACACACTATATCAACTTGCTTTCCACTTATAACATTTAGAAAATTATCTGCATGCATACTAGCCTCAATATGATATTTTATTTTCTCATGTTTTCCAAAATATTCTTTCGCATTCTTCCAGTTTAGATAGGCTGTTGTTACTAATGCTCCTAATGCTTGATCTCCTCTGCCTCCAACTTGACGAGCAAACAATACACATATTTTACAGAATGCTCCACCTGCTCTTATGTCTCCCGCATAAACGAATGATAAACATTCTGATATAAAAGAATGTGCTCTTCAATTCAATTTATTTTAGCATTCCTGTGGTTCCAAAAATGTAAATCCCACTTAATAAATTATAAAAGTATTCTTCTATTCAACGAATTGATGGAAATGTGCGACTTTGGGCAATTTGAAAGTGCTCTGATTGTGATTTTGCGGAGCTATCAACTGGCAAGCCATCTACACTGATGAAGTATGTTTTGAGCAGTTTATTTCACTTCCTTCACCCTATGAGTTGCCCAAAAATGTTCCCCTCTCCAATGGTCAAACATAGTGACCTTTCTAGGTCACTAAGTAGCGCCTCATGTGCCTAAGCATAAATCTGCCCGTCTGAGTTGCAGTTAAAAACTTAACATTTTGTGTTTTCCTCAGTCATTATTTCTTTAGGTTCTTAAGAAAGGAGAATCCATAAGGGGGGGTTTGAACCCCTCAAACCCTCCCCATATATACGGCCCTGCCTACAATATGACACATCACATCAGACTGTTCTGGTAAATTGACTGCCTTGTCCACATGAATGTTCAGATTTTTTAGAATATCAGTATAAACAAATATATCGTTTCACTGTACTATTGAGCTTGAATTTTGCTTCATCATACCAAATAATCATGTCCACAAACTACGCATCCTCGTCCACCTTCCTTTGAAACCAATCACAAAACTCAACTCTCCGATCGGGAACGTCTTCAATCGTTGCATGTAACAGCCTCGGCACATAACATTTCCACTTGGCAGTTTTGGGACTCCGGTGTACACTTGCACCGCTGATTCCACTCTCACGAGCACACTACTTTACAGATTTTCTTTGCGATTGTGTGAATTGCTGTAACACCATAGCAGAATTTCCTCCGCTCGTTGATGAGCAAAGTCTCCCAGATCGTTACATGCACACGTCTTGCACAGTACCGTCAGTCACAAATTTATCACGAATTCTTGAAATTATTAGTCGTGTTGGAAATTCACGTCTCCACCGTCTCTGCACTTCGCACACATTATCAAATTTCCAGTACCACTTCAAAATTAATTAGCGTTTTTCGAACGTCAAGCGAACCTCTGCCATTTTGTATTACGCTCTTAATCATGGGTATTGCAGTTTTGCATTGGGACTAACGCCATATGGCAAGTTCATGCTACACTTCTTACAGGCACATTAAATTTTGGTTCCATCTTGAATACGTGAATAGATATTCGTTATTAAAATGTGTATACATTTTTTGTGGCACCCAGAGCCCTTTTCAATCCATTAACAGATGAAGGCCTCCACCATATTCCTGCAGTTCTCCCTATCAATTGTTCCCCTTCTGCAAGTTGGTCCGAAGAACTTCACAAGCTCTCTGCTTTCTCTCTTACGGTCTTCATTTCGGTCTCTTGATGTTTCTTGGGATCCTATCGATGATAACTGACGTCCAACGCTGACCATTTCTTGCAACATGATCCGCTCACTGCCACTTAAGCTCTTTTACTCTCCTAATTACGTCACAATCCCGTCTTCTTTCTTACCCAGTCGTTTCTTTTTGCGGTATCTTCGGGTGATCCCCAGCATACATCTCTCCTTGCTCTTCTATGTTGTTTGCCGGCGTCGGACAATTCTGGCGTCCATAGTCCATCTTTCGCATCCATAGGTCATACAATCTCCTTTTTAGAAATACTGGAATATTTGATTTGAAGGTTTAGATTTCTGCCAAAAGCACTTCATCTCATCTTCACTCTCCGGTGGATTTCTCCTAGAGTAATCCGTCAGTAGTGATGAGATGACCTCAGTAAACGTTTCTTGTTACTTCTCCGAGTTCTGATCCGTTGATATATATTTCAGGATTTGTGAAGTAGTAGTACATGACCTTTGTTTTATTAAGATTCATTTTAAGCGCAGCTTCTCGCTTTGCGTGCTACAGCTTCTCAGTTCTTCTTCGGAGCTCTTCTGGGCTTCCTGCGAACAGTATGATGTCATCAGCAAAGCGAGATGACTTAGAGGTTCTCCATTTACCTTTTTCTTCTCAGTCTAGCTAGTTGAATACTTCATGTGAAGCTGATGTAAATAATTTAGGAGACCTACTCTCCCCTTGCCTCACTCCCTTTTCAGTCTTAAAACGACTTTTTTATTCGTGCAGCTGGACAGACGATATCGCGTTTTTATAGATATTATTGATCTAAGACATTGGCGCTTAACCATTTTAGGCGCTCTTTATCATCAAAGCGATAGTAGCGGAACGTCTTATCCCAACACCTTGTTGACATCCATATATATATATATATATATATATATATATATATATATATATATATATATACACACACACAATTAATCTTCGAATTTTCTTCATATTTGATTTGAATTTAATCTATTAAGAAATTAATCAATACTAGTGTGACTTCACATAAAATTAACATACATTTGACAATTTAGTACCTCGTAAAATACATTCACTATTTTAAAGGATTTTTACCATCCATTGCATCGACTATCATATTTATCCTTAACAGACATCGAATATTTGCGAAAATTATTATAAATATTTATCTGAGCTCTCAAATATATTTTGCATAGGATATTCTTACAAATGGTATTGAATCTTAAAATTTACACAATATCAAAATAGTGCGTGACTTTATAAGCTAATATGCCCGATAACGCTATTTAACGCAACACGTGATAATATTGGTTAACGCCTCGATGATTGCAAAAATAGCACTTCCATGCAAGAACATTTATGAAGTACATTCAATTACCTAACCTACTTCCACAACGTCATTTTCACGAATAAATCACTTATGACATGAATAGCCATCCTGTGTTGTCATCAAGTTGAATAGCAATAACTAATGGCTAACGTCAGTGGCTCGTTTGATATTAAATACGAGAGATATTTTTAGAAAAATGCTATGGATCGCATTTTCTCAATTTATCACACGATGTGAAAAATTGTTCAAATGAAATTAAACTCACTAGGTATGTAAATTTATACTTTAATTAGAGAGGAAATTTACATATTGAGTTTGATATATATAATATTCCAAGAGGCTGATTCGCCAGAATAACACACACACATTGATTTCATATGCATAATGTCGTTCCTTGAAGTGACACGTTCTTTGGTTAACTACATGAAAAATTGATCTCGACAGCGAGGGCGACTTTAGTCGAGGAAACCGACATCTGTTCACCGCAGGTTGATTGCGGATAGAGTTCCACCGCAACATTGGCCGCTTATACCAATAAATCGCTTTTCAGCGGGTAGATTTCGATTGAAGAAACACATAAGCGGAAAACAAGAGTGTTCCAGAGGCAAGAGGGAAATAGAATTAATAAACCGAGCTTTTCAATCAGCTCCTGCTTTCCCGATGAAAGATAAAGGCGGAGGAGGCAAAAAAAAACATCGGAGGAAGTGGAGCGGAGTCAATTAAATATTAAAATTTAATCTAGCGAGATGTAAAGGCGTATGGCAATTGCAATGAAGGCGAAACGGGAAATAAGATCAAACGAATCGATTGAAATTCCTGCGGGAGGCATTAGATATGCTTCGCGGCGCGAAATGGAAAAAGATCTTTGAGTTAAACGCGTATTTCCGCGATCTCTTTGCTTTCCTAGCGGAAATCGTACAGGCCTCGGTATAACCAGCTTCAAAATGGCCGTCTCCACAGCGAAAGCCCTCGATGCCTCAACTGGAAGAGCGCTCGTGTAGCGACACCGCACCCAAGCACGAGGAAATGCAACCTCTTTGACCGGCCGTCCGTGGCCTTGGGCGAATCGGAGTGCGGGCATCCCGCGAGCCGCTATCTTATCAATCTTATCGCGATGAGCCCCTCGGAGCTTTGTAACGGACCTAAGCTTCGTGGGGAATGGGATTGCTGTAGAGGACGAGAGATGCTGGTAAAGGGAAGAGAGAAACAGGAAGAGAAAAATAGGAAGAGAAATAGAGAGGTCGGGTCATCTCGTCACGCGTGCGCGGGAGAAACGTGGTCGCCTCCGCAGATCCTCTGTTAATAATAGGCGAGATTAACGGGCGTGTCGGCAATGTTGAGAGAAAGAGAGAGGTAGTGAGGAATAGGAGGACAACAGGATTTACGTCGTCACGAAAAGGCCGCGACCGCATTGGATGAGGCGGACTTTAAGAGACGTGACATTTTTCTAGATAGAGAGACAGACAGACAGACAAACGACTTTATTTAGGGCAAAATTGAGACTATATAGTCCCTTCTTACATTTAACCCCTTCGTCATATAAGTAGTTACAATATTTACATATTAAAAGAAATTAAATTACATAAAAATTACAGTAAAATATATACAAATTACAAGTTAATTATATATTGGTTAATAGATGACAGAGTGTTACCAAAGAATATTGTTAGTTTTGTGGGTCGAAAAAAACTGTGTATCAGTTATATTTTAACACAGAAAAAATTTCCCACTGCGGAAAACACCTACGAAGAGAAGAAAGGCGCAAAAAAACCGTGAAAAATTCCTAAATAGTTCAGAGAAAGAGAAAAAAGAGAGAGATGGCGCTTAGGCGTTGCGGAGATTGAAACACGGGTGGAAAGCGAGGAGAGGTTGATGGTCCGTGCAAACTTTGATTTCGTGACCGGGGTCATTTATCAATCGACTCTTTTTCTTCTCAAGGATATGAATCTAATTGCTTTTCTTAAAAGAAGTTAATGCAGCTGCGTCATGGGTCGCCGCTAACAGAAAAATATCCGATGGTTTGATTTCGAGAAAGCAAATACCTGGAGTTCGTAAGTACTTTCTCCCGCAGCACTTTCGAAGGAGTTAGACCAGTTTCGGTAATTGAATGATAAGAAGATTTTATCCTTGCCCGCGATGCGCTCTTGGAAACCTAAAAAGTTTCATTTTACTTGCATACAATGATTTAATTAAGTACTAAAAAGTACGCTGGATTCGAGAGTATTAATTAAAGTAATATCATGGTTGCACTAAATTTCGTCAATTAGCTGTAAACCGTCGAAATTCTTGTAACGCCATGAAGGAAATTCTCTGAAGTTAGTTCTTAAGCAGAAAGACAAAATCAAATATTTCTTTGGGCAAATTGAAGTGGAGCGTTTCTTGGCTTGTTTTTATCCTCGCTCCCTCTTTTAAATGTTAGGAAAAAAAAAAAAAAGAATCGCATTTCTATTTTTATATATTCTAACGTAATCTGAAAGAAACACATTTTAAGTATGTGATATTTATGAATTATTTTAAATTATCATTTAATGTAAATTTGTATTTTAAAATTATTTTCTATTATTAATTTCTCTGAAGTTTTCATTAATCGACGCTATTAAGAATTAATAATGCAATAAATTTTAACTCGGAAGATATACGAGCATACAACAATTCAGCCTTCTATCGACGATTAATTTGAAGATACAAAGACGCCTGTAACAACTGGAGGCAAGATTGATATTTGCTACTTCATCTAGTAATTTACCGCTCTTTCGAAGCATTTCATACCGACGTTCTTTCTTTGAAAAATTTAATGCCTGCTTTCCTCTTTGTTTTGAGTGATTTTGTCCTACCCACCAGGATCCGGTTGACGCGAAATCCGCTGGAGCTGAAAGAATTACTGTTAACTTCACCTTACCAATATAAATGAATAAGACGCCGCCGTAATCTCCGACAATTATTTTTCCTTTTGGAGAAACATCCATTTGCTTGATGGGGTGTTTAGCTTTTTTGCTTCTCTCCTGCCGCTCACAATACATGAAATGACATAACACAGGTCATTCTATAAACGACGGACTAATACCCGCTATCGTTCATGAAAAAAAAATACATGCACTCAAACATCTTACTTTCATGTCCGAATTCCACCTCTTCGAATTTGCCTTTCGAGACTTTTTTTATCTTGTAAATTTCCTCCTTTCTGTGCGTCGGGAGGGATATTTTTTCGTATTCTCCGCTTTATGGAATGTCTAGATTTTTCAATGCCCACAAATAGACTATGTTAGTCAAATAGAAGAGCATCTACAGCTTATTCATTCGGATAATATTATCCATAGACACACTCGTTTTTCAATACATTTTGACATGAAATTTTTTTATTGCTTTGATATAACAACTCATTACATGACCCTTTTAAGATCTTCATGCTGAGTACGTATGGATCCAATTAAGGAATACCTTCCGCAGAAACGTACACGCTAACAGAAGCCATTCACTACAAACGCGAATATAAATTTAGCCAGAGCCATCGCAAACCTTACACTAAAATATCAACATAGAGAAAATCTGACAGTTAACTTACGGTTTTGAGTTCAAAGCGATTATTTTTTTTCTGACTGTTTTATATCGTGAATATAAAATCAATGGCTAAAATAAAAATCTCCGAGCCTTTAAGACTACTCAACAACCTTGATAAATAAATACAGGTGTATAAGACGTGAAATATAATATCTCGCTTTTATTTCCTCGGTGGACGGGTTCTCAAGGTCAAATATTGGGTCGCGTCGAACATATGATTAATGATTGTAATAAATTAATGTCCAGAAGAACAGGCTGATACTTCGTATCGCTATTTCAATACGTACGATATGTGTCAATTTGAATGAATGACATGTTCGAAATTTTTAAAACGTCAATTTCGAGCCGTTGAGAAATTAGGAATCAAATAAGGCTCGATGAATGACACCTTATGAATTAAAAATTTAATAAGAAATTATTCTGTTGTTGTATTTCCCGAAAGTCTAGATTATAATTGTATTTAAATGTAAATACGTAAACGACGCCTCATGCCAGACTTTAGATGAGGCATCTCAAACTCGCGGCCCGCATGAGGACAGCGTGGTGCATTTATCCGGTCCGCGAAATAATTTACTTTATACCACACGACCCAAACTCAAATGCATTTCTTGTAAAACATTTCACGTTAATATTTGTAAATAAACCCAACAAATGTAATCAGAGCAATAAATATCCGCGGTTAATTCCTCATTCCCAGTTGGGTTACATATGTTCATTTCACTTCCAGTGTGTTTCTTGAGTATCCGAAGGACCTAACCCTCGACGCCGAATCTAGCATTTTTTGTGCTTTCCGTCATTGCCGAAAAGCACTATTATCTTCGTGATGTCCGTCCGTACGCATTTATCAGGGAAGAATTGGCTGAACAGATTTCAACCAAATTTGGTACACAATTCACATAAAATAATGACCAAAGTGACATATTTGGACCGGGTCGACTACGCAGGGGTGCCACAATTGCAAAGTTAAACTTTTCGATATTTAAGAATTTGGAATTAATTGGCAGAACCGATTGCAACGAAATTTTGCATGAAGGAGGCGTGCAACATGAAATAATTAAATAAAGATTTTTAGTATAGATATAGAAAGCAGTGCTTCCACAATAAAAGGAATAAAAAGTTTCTTGTTACACGTATTTGTGTTGAACCTTCCACATCAATTTTAACCAAATTTAATACTTATATACACACTTATATACAAAACTATTAGCATATGTTGAATTTTTCTCGGGTTTCCAGCCAGGTTATTTAAACCGACTCAGCCAAACAGGGGTTCCACAATTTTAAATGAAACTATTTCAGTAATTAAGGATTTGGAAGTAATTGACAACGGATTACAGTTAAATTCTGTATATAACATTTGTACAACATAACATAATGAGATCAAGATGTTAAAAGCGGAGCTAAAGAGCAGGGCTACCACAGTTAAAAGTAAAATTATATTTCTTTTATACGTATTTCTAGAGAATTGACCTAGTAGATTTTAACCAAATATAATATGTATAATCTTTATATAAATAAATAATCAAAATATTATATTTCATCCGGGTCGACTGAACAGGGCTACCACAATATCAAGGTTAGAATTATTCTGTAACTATGAATTTCGAATGTATTGGCTGAACGGATTTCAAAGAAATTCAGTTTGTAGAGCGAGTATAGAATAAGAAAACGAAATGATTATGTTTAGAACGGATCAAAAAAGCAGGGCTACCACAATATAAGGAAAAATAATTTTCTGATTTCAAAGCAAATACACTAATACCTATATGATTATACTACGGCGAATTTAACGAAAAGCACTTCTGTACTATGGGAAACCCGTGTACACTCCTGCTTGTTGTAATGACTAGGTTTAGGACCGTGTTATAGGGCGATTTCCATCCTCGTAGAAGTAGAGAGTGAATCTCCAAAGAATATGAAAACGTGTGAGGACTGGGAAAGTATAGAATGTGGCCCGCGGATTCGGTATGGTGCCTTAATGCGCCCCGTGAATTTGGCGGAGAACCATCATGCGGCTCGCACACCGATGCGAGATTAAGATGATCCTATCTTAATAATACGCTCTAATGGATCGTTTTATGTTTTCCATTATAAGTAGATTTCTATTTACTAACTATAATTTTGACGGAAAGAAGCAGGCAAAATCGATTTAACTGTATAACCAAACACTAATAAAATAAAAAGGAAAATTCGGGACTTTAAATGAACTTAAACGAGACGAAATTAGCGTAGAAACGAAATAAAAGATACCATCTAAGAATCAAATATAAGTTATAGGTACCTATACTATCCGCGAAAAAAAAATAAAAAACAAGTAGGTTGAACTTATCTAAAGTACTTAATTATATGTCATATTTGTCTACAAAAGTATAAACAGAAATAAAATTAGTTACGATAGTAACGCAATTTATCTCATCTAAAAGCATTTTAAACTTATAACACACGATAATAAAAAGTGTGTGCCATCTCCCAAAAATAAAAAATAAAATTTTTTAATGCAATCGAAGGTGTTTTTTTTCCTCTACGCACGCCAACTTCTCGCTAATTTAACCTGGTCCCCAATTACCAGAAACGCATTTCCTGCTTTCTTCGGACCCGTATGTAGGACAATGTAATGGTCCCGATGCTGTGGTCTCTGCATGGGCAAAGCAAATGAACTGCGATGACGAGATTTTATAACTTTTTCTTAAAAGCGTAGCATCCTCCCCCCTCTGCCTCGAGGCGCGTATGTCACGCACGGCGAAACTCGAGAGAACCCTAACAAAACACTGCCGGTCTCCTTGTTCACATCCTCCTTCACGGGCCACCTCTCCCTTTCCTTCCCTCCCTCCCTATCTCCGCCTTCTAATCTACCTCCCGACTCTTTTCTCCTCTCTCGCTCTCATCTTTCCTTCCACCCTTGCCCGCCTTGGCAGCGGTTACGTATAAAAAAGGCGCGGTGAGCTTTTTCTGGCTCGTTTCTTTTCCCCTGCGATTCGATGAGGCTTTCTCTAGGGACAGATGTTCGGGAAAGAGTCCAAAAAGTATTTTTTGTAAAATCTTATCCCTTTGTAGAATATACCTCAAATGTAACTTCGAAAACCACGCGAAGGACGTGAATTGATATCCTTTTTCAACAATTTTCAGATTATTGCAATCGGCTCATCGATGAGAAAAGGTGAGGTTTCATAGCAAAAATTACATTCCAAAGTATTCTTCAACATCGTAATGATTATATAACAACCTGACAACCTTACGTTTAGATTACTGCTCAAGATTCTCAGCTAAGAAATACAAAAGCCACGAATACAATAAATGATCGCGGTTCATCATTATTTGCTACCTCCTATAATTTAGTAGAGCAACCGACCTTGCCATTAGAGTAGTTAGTGTTTCTGGCTCGCAATTCTACGGTCGTGAGTTCGAATCCTTCTGAGGGAATGCTCGTATGTGCTCGTATTTTGTACTGTTACTACTCCTATTACAAAAAGGCCGTTAAGTGCAGTCCACTAGAAAACTATAAATAAATAAATATGAAAAGAAAATGTGCCAAATCAAGGAGATAGTTGCAAGTTTAACCATAAAAAAGTTGGTCTTTTTTCAATAAAAAAAACATTTACAATAAAAGCTAATGTAAGAGATATTTTCTAAGGATATATGAAGATTCAGCGAAGCGAAATATTACTGAAGTATTACTTGATAAGTACTGAAAAAACTCAAGAAAGTCGCGATTTTGGGACTACGAAATATAGATAAAGAGGAAACTCTAGATGAGAAATTGGTGACACAATATCCCGAAACACGCTTCCTCTTCCCACTACTTTAACGGGCAGTCTTAGCTTTCTTTCCTGCTTCCCGCTCACCAAATACTCGAGGAAACCCCAAAACATCATCCAGTGCCGTAGAACGTAGAAGAAAGCAACAGGCGGACTAGGGGTGGCGGAAGTTAGAAGTCAAGGGCACAAGGCGCATATGCGCTTCATCTGAGTGCTTAAAGGAAAAAAGAACTAGAATCATTAACTATGTGATTCAATCGCCTAACTGCTAAGGTTATTGGGAAAGGTCCCTACCAGGTGAATCCGGCAGGTGGTCACAGCATGGTGCCCTTTTGAGGATAAAAGGGTCTGGAACCTTCAGTCGACAAGGTGGAAAAGTTAAGCTCCTTCTAATAGGATAAAGTGGAGACTTTTACTTACCAACCTCTCAAGTGCAATTTCACTGAAGTGAAAATACAGATTCAGAGATACGTAACAACACGAGAACATTTCTTAGCGAAGGCCCAGAAGTTCTGGCTCCAATATGCCTCAGAAATAACTTTAATAGGTGACGCGGAAAAGGACACTAAAGGGTTAAAGGGAGCTGAATTCGAATTGCGGTTACTAATTTCGTAACTTCCATTTATTGATGCAGTGCATAGCCACAAAATTTCACAGAATTGAAGTATGTCTCTAATATTTTTGCAATTGATGTCGCTGTTTATTCTTTTAAAAGAAGTCAGTCTGAAAGATATTTTGATAATCGAAAAAGGATTAACTGAATCAGAATAAATGGATCTATTCTTACAACAAAACCATTTTAATGATATATGGACCATATATTCTCGTTTAATTAATTTAAAGACAACTAATATTTCAGGCAATAAATCACAAAATAAATTACATTTTCTCTTTCATCTGTTTTTATATTTTTGTAAAATACTTTATAAAGAATAAATTTCTTTTTAAGAACCCATCTCTATATTGGGTTATTTGTCTCCCTACCGCCTCTGTCATCTTATATAAATTATTGTGAATAAAATGTGAAATGAATTAATATACATGTTTGGGTTTATCCAAAATTTAAATCAACTTATTTTTTACTTTTTGATTAACAATATCCTTAATCTCTATCTAAACTATTCATTGGTTTTCAGCGTAGCAATTCAACGATATCTCCTTTAATTAACCGAAATAGTCAAAAACTTTTGTGGGGATTACTCGATAAAAAATAATCTAAATTTAAAAATTTATCACAAGCATCACAATCTTTTCTATCTCTTCTCAATTGTAATATATTGTTTGTAAGATATTTAAGTGCATAGGACACATTTTTCCTTTAATAGCTATAATTTCATGTTCAGTTGGAGAGTCTATTATAGCATAAGATCTCATGTTCAAAGCAGATATTCTTGTAAAAAATAGTAAATATGAATTGAAAAGAAATGTGTAAAATATGCTTGCAAATGTAGTTTTAAGAATTTTGCTGTAAATAAATGCTAAATGATTTAGATAATCATTACTGAACAGTTTTACTATTAATACAATCTCGAAGAACAATTATTTGTGGTCGTAAAATCCTTGAAGACGAGTTGCATAATTTGGGTCATTGGCTGAGGAAACCGATTCAATTCCCATTCAAGTAAACCATTATTAGCTACTAATCTCTACAAAGTATATAAGAAAAAACTCAGAACGCAAGTCGAACGTGCACGAAAAATGTTTACCCCGCCTCACCTTCATTCGTGAACTGGCCCGAACAAAATTCCAGCAATATACATCAGGAAGATTTTATTATTAAAGTATCGTATGTCGCGCGAAATTTTCCTTTGGACGAATACGCGAAGATCGTGGCCTCGAAAAACTCTGACATCCTCCTCCTTAACGTTCGATCATACCTCCTCCCCTCCCGCACTCCTCAGTCTCTCTCCTCCTCCTCCACCGACACGATCCTTCCCACTCCCCTCCTCCTCCTCTCTCTCCGCCGCCTCTTCTACACCTCCTCCTACAGGTCGACTGGCAACCTCGTCTCGCCGCAGTCTGTGAGAGGTGGTCGGCCGTGCGGTCGCTGGTGGCGGCGGCTTCTCGTGTGCAGGAGGAGCGCGAGGCAGGTGGGGGCGGCGACAGCGGCGCAACACACGCTAGCCCGGAGATTCGAACGCGCGGGAGGAGCGAGCACCTGCCATCGGGTAAACCGAGTCGGGTTCTCGGAGATCGAGACGCAATCGCTCGCACGCACCAACATGGTCCTTCCGAATAAACCCCATCCACCTTAGTCCAGCGCCGCAGGAAGACGCCGCCAGAGACTCCGATCTCTTACCCATCCACCGTTTCGAAGAAAGAGGGAAGATTCTAGTGAGTGTGGAAGGAACTTTCTTTCGGTAGCAGTCGGAGTGTGCGAGTCTGCCAGGGCGGTGTGCTGCACCGGGGATCCATCTCTTGCCGGTGAGTTGAGGGTGTTTATCTCGCGGGGCGCGGGCTGGCACGGGGAGAAGGGGGACGAGGAGAGTGGTCTTCGGGATCATCCTTGTGAATCCGAGACGGCCGGGCGCCTCCACACACACATACACACGTCCTCGCCCGCACGCCAGACCATTACGGAGCATTACGATCTTTTGTCTTTAGGGGTGGATGGGGCAGCCTGCTTTTTAACGACCACGGAGGTTTTTCTCGCGCGGGATTTACACGGTTCATTATCTTCGTGTTAGAAGGAAAGGACTTCCCCTTTCTCAGAAGGATTTCCTGTCCGATTAGTCCCGGGTCATTGCGGTTAATTGTTGGTGGTGACAAAAATTCTTTTTTTAGCTCATAAATTTAATAACTCAAATTTCATTTTTATAATATGTAATTCCTTCATGGCTAGAAATTAAACAAGAGAATAAAGCGTTTTATGAAAACTAAAATAATTAATGTGTCGCACTTGTATTTAGATTTGCTAACCGAATAATAATTTTTTAAAATGGCGCGTGGGCTAACGCACTTCATGTTTATTAATTTTCATGCATGTTGTGTGCCAATGTTAGCGCAAAAAAATTGAACACGAAGTGTAATGGGATATATATTATTTTCTTCTCGTCGGTTAAGTACGGTTTTTGCATACCTGCTAGCCACACAACTCGTCGAAGCGGTGTGTTTAGCAGGCCTTGGAAAATAGCATGCGTGTATGTTGGCCATTATTACCGTTGTTGGGAAATATTATCTCTGAGAAAGGAGGGACCATTACCTTTTGTTAAAGACGACGATTTCATGAAGCGACGGCTAAGAGGAAAGAAAAAGATAACACCTGTTGGCGAGCACTTTCATCTATCCATCACTCTCTCTGCATATATCGTATATAGATATATTCCCTCTTAAAAGGCACCATTTCACGCATTGACTCATATAAATTATACGAGTGCGGCCACATATGCAGCCGAGGCACGTCTTGCAACCTCATCAATCACTGCGAGAAGTTTTTATAAGCCAAAGAGGCTCCCCCTTTCGGAACACGTCCCTTCATATCCCACCATCGGCCACAATGGAATGCAAAGCTCGCCTGGCTTACTACGCGGGAATCTCAATAAATCGACCTGGGAGGTCGCGCCTATTCACCCGTGAATTTAATAGCAGGTGATTCCCATCGATCGCGTTACTCCCCTAGTAAACCGAAAAACCAGTTTTTTCTTCGCCATTCCACAGGTGGTCTTTTAAAAGAAACATCTCTAATGCGAAGGATTCGGGATTTTTTTTGTTTACAGTTGTGCATTGAGATATACGATAATACTCCGATATATATATATATACACACACACACACATACACACACACACATATATATATATAGACAAACCTACATAACTCTGGGAAGCAGGTGAGCGAAAGGTCGCGACGAATTACCGCAGGACCCGAGTTCGAACCCGTTTGGGAGACGTGTATTTCGAGGGCCTAGCCCTTTTTCTCCCTTCCGAAAGGACATTTTATAAGTCGTCTGACCGCTTCGGATATTTCGCAAGAGTAGGCAGACACTGGTACCGGATTCTCCTACCCCTTCCCTTCCTCCTATTCTCCACTACTCTCCCTCCCTCTCTCTCCCTCCCGCTCCCTCCATTCCGATTCTCTTCATAGAACGGCTGCCCGAAGAATGAATACCCACTAAGTCTAAGACCTTCCTATCCATGTATGTCCATTACGTGGCTTGTCAGCAATTCATCCGAAATAAATATTCACTCGGCACGTTACGCGGAGGGATATAAGGAAAGGAAAACGCTTCTCGCTGCTTTTTCCCGGAATTTACAATTGTGCTTATCACTATTGATCCCGTCTACGTATTTTCAATCGCAACAGGCGTGAAAGTAGGAAATCACGACATGATTTAGAGAGGCATGTTGCGGTTGGGTTGGCAGAGATACTTTTGCGTCGATTCGGAGGTCTCTGGATCCAAATTAGCCAAGGGCCAAAGGAATTTTCCTATGGATTAATTCGTTTCCTGGTAGGAGTTTTTCCTCTGGATGATATAAGTAACTAACATTGTCCTAAAATGTTTTTTTTTTTAACCCGGGGTGCATTTCAGCGAGAAAATAGCTGTTCTCCGTAGAAATTCATCAACCGTCGATTCTAATAAGAGAGAGCAACTTTGAAGATGAAATACAAGTGTTACTTTTACTTACCCAATTAACGGCTATAAGGATTGCCTAGCTCATTTATTTATTTTTGAATTTTTCATTTCTGTCTTGATGAAGCAGATACCAAGATTCCGACAACAATGAATTATTGGGTGTTCCAAGACAAGAACTTCATTGGAAACTTTTATTGCCAGCTGGGTTTGATAAAGCACATTTACGAAATCATTCATCTACATGATACCCTGCAAGTCACCTTTTTGGTGAATGGCAGGGGGTGCAGTGCACCAAGGGTTCATAGTTTTCCTACGTTATCTTTTCCTATTATGTTCTCGTATCGCCCTATGGAAAAACGATCCTCTATATCGCTCCGTTCTACAATCGATCTCGCGAATCTTATCCTCGTTGTCCTGCCTTCCGAGATACGTCGGGCTTCTGATAAGTCCTACTACCTCATTCTCTAGTCCATCCGACATAAATTTTTCCAGTAGTTTAAATCTAGCATGTAGCCTACGTTCCTCTAATGATGTCCATTTCAGATTTTCTATTAATGATTAATTACTATCGTAATTTCTCTTTACAAATCGAGCTGCCCTGCGCTGAACCTTTTCTATCTCGTTAGTGAGTCCCTTTTCGTAGGGATCCCACACAGCTGACGCATATTCGACCTGCGGTCATTCAATGCGATTTAAACTCGGATTGGAACTCATTTTGTTAAATAATCTTTTAAGAAAAATCACATATTCTCGAATTTCCAGCGTAAAATTTGTGAGAAACTGGATTAGTTCAAACGAAAATTGCCAAGCTATTCAGACGCCTGAAATTCAATTGATCAACTTGGTGGCTCAATATAATACATATAAATCGTAAAAATGTTGATGGAATAAAGTGATCCGAAGATCCTATGCAGACAGACATAAGCTCTAAAGTTGGGAATAATTTTGAAACGAGAAAAAAATCTGTTATGACCGGGAATCGAACCCGGGTCTTCCAATCAATTGATCTGCTACATTAGTTCAGTGGTAGAATATCCGCCCGGCAAGTGGAAGACCCGGGTTCGATTCCCGGTCATTGCAGACTTTTTTCTCGTTTCAAAATTATTCCCGTAAAAATGTTGTTTCAGTATTCGAAATCTGTGACTTCACTGATGATAGCTGTTTTTATATCCCAATTGCATTCCTGGTTTTCAAAACCATTTCGTGGCTATTGGAGCTATCTACTTGATCAAGTTTTTGTCTATAATAATTAAATCAGAAGGATACTTAAACGAAATCTATTATAAAGCTTTCGGACTAGTTGGATTCAGATGTAAACAATATTTATACATTGTTCAAAAACAATCAATTAATTTCACAGAAAGAATATAACCTACGAAATATTTAAAAATAAAACTATTCTTTTCTTCCCGAAAAATTGAACACATAATTCATTTGCTGATGAAAGCTAGTAAAAATCAAGTATTAAGCATAGATTCTAAATTCATTGGATGCGCTCGCTAAAAATTTGCACAACGATCCAAGAAGGAAAAGATTTCAAAGGCGTTTTCACAACCACAATGGCTTCTGAGGAACGTGCCAACTGCACGGGTAGTCGACACTCTCTATCTCTATGCGTCCGAGGATGCTGCAGAGAATTTCGAAAAGGGATTGAGTCAGTTTCAGATGGTTGGAGAGCGTAGGAATGGAGATCCGGGGAAGATAGAGAAAGTGGACGGGATGACAAAGGAATGACAAGAGAGCGATGAGAAACATTCGTAAAAAGGAATAATTTACAGATAATGCGGAAATAGACGCTTTAACACAAAAGAAAAATTGATACGAAGTATAAAACCGTTCGCAGTAGAAAGTGAAATAGCAGCTATGAGTATTGCCAATAAAATTAGGATGAACCTTACAGAGTAGGACAGTGATGGGCAACCTTTTCTACTTGGTGGGCCGCATTGGTAGCAGTGAAGCCTTCGGTGGGTCGCATTGGAATTTGTCAATGCTTCGGCGGACTGGATTAAAGTTGATCGGAAGTTAGTTAAAGATTCTTACGTACCATATGAGTGAAAATCAAGTTAAAATTAGGTTTTTAGGGTTAACAGTACAATATTAATAATCATGATGGAGTTCAATATTAGAAATACCTTTGAGAAAAGATAAAAAACAAAATTAAAAAGAACTTATTTGGATCGAGAAATGTTTATTAAGAGGTCTAAATTTAATGCTAGATATTTTAACAGTTTTTGCTAGTTATAAAATAACATTTGGTGAGTAAATAAAAAAAATGAAAAAGTTTTCATTACCGTATTTACTCGCATAATTGCCCCACTTTTTCGTGCGATTTTTACAGCAAAAAAGTCTGGGGCAAATAGGCGGTTTTCCCCTATCGTATGAAAGTGGCCAAATCAGAAAAAATTGTCTTATTTTCTCCTAATAGTTCAGGTGAGGCAATTACGCGATGGGGCAATTATGCGAGTAAATACGGTACTACGAAACACTGGTGTTGGGCCGCATGCGGTCCGTTGGTTGGGCACCACTAGAGTAGGACATTCATCATTATAAAATTGAGAAAAACTTACTTTTTATATAAGTATAGAAAGTAATTATTCATCTTGTGATGAGGAACATTTATGAAGGTAGTGGAGAGGAAGGAAAGGAAACGAAGAGGCGCCGAAGGTGACGAAGAAAAGAGAGAGCAATAAAGCGGCAGAGACGAAAGACGGAGGAGGATAATATACGAGGAAGGGACTGTGTAAGAGAGAGAGGAAGGGGGGAGTGAGAGAGAGGAAGGGGGAGTGAGAGAGAGGTGGGGAGATGGAGAAAGCGAGCGTGGAGGAGAAGAGAGGGTAAAGGACGCTCGAACGCCAGGGGTGAGGTCGTTCGCTTGCATCCAAATTACTCTTCATCCCATCCGGTCCTCGCCCCTTTTTCGGACCCGTTGTTTTTCCATGAACTGTCATTATCGCCAGCTCATGGTAATCCCTATAAGGCTGAATGCTCCAATGGGCGAAGGTCGTAAGACGCCGATAGGCAGCTTTCAAAGGATAAAATTAAGGCCGATGCAGAAGAGCGAAGGGCGCGAGGATCTCAAACAAGAGGGAGAGAGAGAGACAGTGGAGTATCGTGGGAGAAAGAGTAAAAAAATAGTGAGAATTTGCATAAATCGAATGCGTTACGAAATATTTTCAGGATGGCGGAGTTTTGAAAAGTCTGACATGGCTCTCAAGTGTCTTTGGAAATGAATAAATGCAAAAGAAGCAGTAGCCTCACATGCGAGGGGTTTTATTTTTGCCAGTATTTTTAGCCAGAAACTCGGCGATAATATATTGAAGATGTCCTTTTTACAACCTTCGGTGCACGCTCAACGTTTCTCGGAAAGGATTTGCAACGAAAACATTCGTGTTCGGTAATTTCCTCCGCGATTTTTTCAAGTTGTCATTCTGCCATCAAGAGAGAGAGATACATACAGAGCGAATAATTAGAATAAACGATATCTTTCGCGATCTAAGTGCACTTTGGAATGAGTTGTGAATTCATTAAAAACGCGCAGAAATATTAATTAGATTATGGGCGGTACAAATTAATCCGTCAAGAGAAACGCCGACTGCAAAATTGCATCGCTCAATTCTATACGTCGCGAGAGAAAAATGAACCCGTCGGAATTTTTTTCGAAAAACCTCTTTTTTTAAGACTTGACAATCAAAACGATAAAGAAGAAGGAAAAACGCTTATAATTAGCGCTACATCCGTCTGGAAGAAGTGTCGCTTTACTCGCCCCCGCGATGTCAATGATTTACGAGGTGATCCGCAAACAAGTAGGAAAGGAGGAAGAATAGGAAAGGGATGGGGGAGATTAGAAAGAGTTGGAGAAAGAGGAGTGAGTTGAGGAGAAGAGAGGAGGGAGGAGGAGGGAAGAGAGGAGAGTGGGGGAAAAAGAGGGAGTGGGAGAAAGAGAGGAGGGAGTGGGTGAGAAGAGAGGGAGTGGGGGACGGAAAACGAGAGTGGAGGAAGAGAGGAGAGTGGAGGAAGAGAGGAGAGTGGAGGAAGAGAGGAGGAAGAGAGGAGAGTGGAGGAAGAGAGGAGAGTGGGAAACAGAGGGAGTGGGGGGAAAGATAGGAGGAAGTAGAAGAGAAGAGAGGGAGTGGGGAGCAGGGAGTGAGGGGAAGAGAGAAGGGAGTGTGGAGAAAGAAAGGAGGGAGTAGAATAGAAGAGAGGGAGTGGGGGGAAGAGAGCAGGGAATGGGGAGAAAGGAGGGAGTGGAAGAGAAGAAAGGAGAGAGTGGGGGAAGAGAGCAGATTGGGGAGAAAGAAAGGAGGGAGTGGGAAGAAGAGAGTTGGGGAGGGGGCTCGCGACCGGTCAAAAACTCCACGATAAAAATCCAGACGGTCGTCCGAGCATCTTTATCTCTCTCCACCTCTCACTCCCTCTCTGGCACGTGTGTGAGTGCGTGTGCGATGCGTGCGGAGGCGATCTCTGAAGAAACCCTTCTTTTAAACCGCTCACTCCCTTCTCTCCGTGCCTTCTTTATCCTTTTCCTCCCATTCCGCTCTTCTCCTCTCCCTCCCCCTTTCTCGCCACCTCTCTTTGCCTCTTTCGCACTCGCACAAACACTCTCACTCTCTCTCCCTCTCTCTCACACTTCTCGCCACTCTCGATCGCCATATATGAGTGGATGAGGGCGACGGCTGCTCGTCACACGCGTCCCTTTATGGCTTCACGGCGCGATCTCACGCGCCGCCGCTGTGCTCCCTCTTTCTCTCTCCGTGCGCCATCCCTTCACCTCGCCCTCCCAACCCTTCTGTCCCCTCTCTCCCTCTCGCAATTCTCGCCATCTCGCCGCCTCTCGCTGTAGCTAAATCATTCCATCCTCCCACCGACCCACCTCATGCCCCCACCGCAAGGGCACCGCCGCCGCCTTAACCACCTCAGTAACTGGTCCATCGCGTCCGCACACAAAAAAGTCGCCTGATTACAAAAGGGCCGCCCTCTTTGTTTGTTTGTTTTTGGTCCACCGAGACTCCCATTCCTCGGCCCTTTTTCTCCGCACCCTCGATCCACCTTTGCGTCTCTCGCGGGCCAAGTAATTGGGCATGAATATGTAGAAAGCGGCGAACCCATGGAAATTAACCGAAAGAGCCGGATACGCCATATATATATATATATATATATATATATATATATATATATATATATATATATATATATAACAGCTTACGGAAAAGGAAAGGTAAAAATGGATATATGGATGTCAACAAGGTGTTGAGATGAGGAAACCCAGTGAACACTCACCAATCAGA